>CM038792.1:187373700-188573700 GCA_021764765.1 Vicia sativa | reverse complement strand
ACGCTAATGAGAATGAGATTTGATGAGATTCTTGAGAAATCCCTCGACACTGACTGTTAGGTCTTCTCTCACGATAACATCTCGATAGCCTTCTTGAAGAAATTCTAGAAAAACAAGCTGATGACAACCTGGAAGATTCTTTTGAGAAAAACACTAATCATAATGTTGATTCTCACATCATCAATCTAGATGAAGAGTTTTCTGATAATGACCTCATAACAAAGGTTAATCCCAGCATTGCTAGGAGGGTAATGAATAGGAAAGGAAGAAATGCTATTCCAAGTCCTGTTCAGGAGAAGGTTACTAAAGCCACTCATAAGTCTCCTAGGGTTGTGAACAAGACTGTGGAAAAATCTGGTAAAGAGAAGGCTAAAACTTCTAAAGGGAAGAGTAGGATGAAGATTACTGGAGGTACCTCTAAGGCAAAGAGTACCTCAATTGTGAAGAAAAGAAAAGCACCTGAGCCCTCAGAATTTGATGATTCTGATTTTGATGTTGCTGAGAATGTCTCAGACATTCATTCAAGAAAGAGGCTGTCTCTTGGGAAATTGCCCATAGTCCCTGACGTGGCAATTGACAACATTTCTTTCCACCATCCTGAGAATGCAAACAAGTGGAAGTATGTGAGTTTGAAGAGAATTGCACTTGAAAGGGAACTGAATAAAGATGCCCTTGAATGCAAGGATGTGATTGATCTGATCAAAGAAGATGAGTTGATGAGAACTGTGGTGAAGTTCTCAAATTGTTATGAAGGGTTGGTGAAAGAGTTCATTGTGAACTTGTCAACTGGCTGTGCTGATGGAAGGTCAGCTGATTTCAAGACTGTCTTTGTCAGAGGAAGAAGAGTGAAATTTTCCCCAAGTATAATCAACAAATACTTGGAAAGATCAGATGAAGCTCAACCTGAGCTAGAAGAAACTGATGATCACATCTGCCACACTATCACTGCTAAACGAGTGAAACATTGGCCAATGAAAGGAAAGCTAACTGCCAGCAAACTAAGTGTTAAGTTTATTATTTTGCACAAGATAGGGGCTGCAAACTGGGTTCCAACAAACCATAAGTCTACCATCTCCATTGGTCTGGGCAGGTTCATTTTTACTGTTGGAACAAAAGCCAAGTTTGATTATGGAACCTACATTTTTGAGCAAACCTTAAAACATGCTGACAGTTATGCCATAAAAGGACCAATAGCCTTTCCCTCCCTCTTGTGTGGTATTATAACTGATCAATACCCTGACATTCTGGTTAATAGAGATACAGTGTGTAAAAGAGCTCCTGCCCTCGGTTTTCACTACAAGCTATTTCAAGGGAAGCATGTGCCAGACATTGTCATGACATCTGCTGAGACATCAAATGTCAAGGCAAATTCTCAGAAGGCAAATGTCATTGTTGTGCTAAAAAAGACCTGTAGGGAACTTGAAGCAAGGAAGCAGACCATTGAAGAACTGATCTCTACACTTGAAAAGGAGGAAGACACAGAGGTTGAGGAAGAAAGGCTTGCTGGTGATGATCCTGCTGCTCATATGGATGAAGATGCTGAGGCTGATCAAGCAACTGCTGGTGAAGAAGGTTCTGAAGATGCTTCCTTCCATAGTGCTTCTTCTGGAGAAGAAAACATTTAAGTTGTACTCCTGTGCTCTGTTGCTTTTGTTGTTGTTCTGTCAATTATTTCTTGTTCTTATGTTGCTTATTCCCTAACTTTGATGATTGTAATTTTCTGTTAACCAGCACTGTAATCCTTGACTAAGCTCATTGTAGTCTGTTGAATGCTGGTACTTAATTGCATATTGTTTGTTTGAGGTATTTGTACCTTTGGCCCTTTATGGCTAAAAAGGGGGAGAAGAACTACTGTGTGACAGTAGTATTGGGAATTTGAGAAACTGTATGGATTTTTAAGTTCTGTATGTGGGCAACTGTGGGAACTGTATGTGGGCAACTGTGGGAACTGTGGGATTTCTGTATGGGTAGAATTTATCTTATCTCTAGGTTCTAGTTTATTTAAGCTTAGAACTAGTTTGTCTTCTGCTGCATAAGTACTCTGATGTGTTAAGTAGTTTTAGCTAAAAATGTGCCAAAGGGGGAGTTTGTTAGTGTTTTAAGTTGACATTAATTTTGGTAAAACTAGGCTATAGAAATGTCTTGATAAATGTCATGATATTCAGAGATTGAAGATAAATCCTACTTGACAAGGATGTTAAAGGACAGCTCAGAACTGGAAGCTAAAGTTGTGCTGGAAATTCTGCAGAAAACAGTCTGATGTCATAACAGATGTTAGGACATTCAGTGTGACATTCTGTTCTGCAGAATCTGTTTTTCCTGAGACTTTTCAGGAAGTTTGTTGAGCTGCTAAATTATGTTTTTCTGTTATTAGAAAGCATGCTCACGTGGCTGCTAGGTTAATCTTAATTAGACCTAAATTGGATGTTGAAAAGACCATGTTTTTAGGATTAAATTAAGTGAACCCTAGCTATCTTTATGGAAGCCCAAAACTGAAGTTTCAGGACTGCTTCTATAAAAGGAATTCAACTATTATACTGCTGCTGCGCCTCTGAAATTTATTGAAGATATAGCAGGTTGTTATTTGTACTGTTAGGAGAGTTAACAGTTGTATTGTGTAATTCTAGTTTCTCTTGTGAGCCATGCAGCTATCAATTGATAAGTGCATTGGACTAGGATTTGTTTGTAAGGGTAGTTTATCACTCAAAGCTTTGAAGCACGAGTGTTTGTCTCTTGATTGAAGCTTTGAAGCAAGATCAAGATAGTTTATTGAAGTGTGTCTTCACAATTCAATTATTCAATAGGTTGATATCACTGCTGTGATTGAGGGGGAGTGAGTAGGAACTCAGATCTAAGTAGGACTTAGGTTGAAGTTGCATTGGGTAGGTTTTAAGTGAAGGAGATAAACTGGTTGGTTTATTCCTGAATTAATTCTACTAATAGTGAATTTCCTCCCCGGCTTGGTAGCTCCCAGATGTAGGTGTAGTTAGACACTGAACTGGGTAAACAACTTATTGTGTTCTTTACTGCTGTTTATATTTATTGTGTGAATTGTTAACAGAGTGTCAGATAGTGTGTCATAACATTCTCTGTGACATCACGTATCTGCTGCCAGGAATTTCAGAAACCATGGCACGAATTTGAAGTTTGGAGGGAAGAAGAAAATGAATTTGTATCACGTTGGTTTTGGTTTGCAGCTTGTATTCATTACTTTACCAACTTAAAAGTTTGCCGCTTTATCACATGTTGTTCGATATTTGTGTATATTTCATTGCTTTATAGGTTATTAGATTTGCTTCTTTGTTGTTGTTTATGTATGATAGTTGGTTGGTGCTAATAGCTGCTTATTATATTTGCAGCTGAAGAAGAATGATATTTTGAGCAATTCCATTCAGACAAGGTCAAAGGCACACCAAATCATCAAGCAAATGTTGGTCAGTTTAGGTGATCCATATACAAGGTTTCTTTCACCAGAGGAGGTAATTGATTCTTCAATTTTCATTGGTGTTTCTCTATAGAAGTTTTTTTAAATCATTACATGTTTATGGGTAATTTCTTGCCTTCTCTGATCGCAATCCTTAATTTTGCTAAGAATCACTGCGACGACTGACACACAAGAAATAAATCTTTGTCGCACTGTGGTCGCAGAGATGTAAAAAAAATCTTAAAGCCGCATCAACAATTCCGGCCACATGGTTGGGGAATGAGGTCTTAAATATGTGATATATTCACTTGAATGTTACTTTGCCTTAAAATGTGATATTGGCGGTAACAACATGTTTTATCCCTTGAATTTTCTTTTCAATAATTTTGATTTTTCATTACAATTATGTTAGACATTTGCTAGCTGTTTACTTAACATATGGTCCCTCCCACTTTTTTTGTACAAAGTGAAGAGTTCAAGATAATAGATTTGATTAATTTTGAGTGAGTTGATCGATTAAGTGGTTTAGTAAATCGGTTATTCATGTAGTAGAAAATCAATTAGGATGGTGGTATCATCAATTAAAGTTTACTTCTATCTTGATGATGCTTCTTCAACTATTTTTTGGTTTTTTAATGCAGACTTGTCCTTTTCTTCTGTCTTCATGATAGGTCATCTACACTGCTGGAACAGAGCCCCAGTTCCAACAAGTTGTTATTTCAGATGCTTCACCATTGATTCGTGCTCCTGTTGTTGTAAAAGCTTTTCCTACATCTAATTTTTTTTACAATTACGTTTACATCAAGGAATTGTTTTGCTTCTGGTTTCCTTTTTATTTTAATCTCCTTTTTTTATTTGAACGAAGTACCATGCTATATTGTGATATTTATAGATGATAAGTATGAAATAAATTATAAAATTGAGATGTAGAGAGAAACTTTATAATCGAATAGATGATAAGTATGAAGTAAATTATAAAATTGAGATGTAGAGAGAAACTTTATAATCGAAGTATGATACTCCCATTTTGAATCATTGTCACTTGCCATTGTTTAGTGAAGCTCTCATTCTGGAGACTTCTTGATTGGATTTTAAATTGGTTTGTATCTTGCAGGTTTTAGTGAATGACAAAACTGCTAGTGCAAGTGAAATAGTGAGGAGCTATTTCTTTTACTTCTCAACTCCTGCTTCTTATGACACCCATGTTCATGTTATACTTAATTGTTTCAGGTTGCTTCCGCACTCCATGATAATTGTAGAGTTGTTCTTGTTGGAAAACACACATATGGCAAGGTTTATATTTTTTTTTCATTTTTACTAAGTGGTTTAAAAATGTGTCTAAATTGTTTCAATCTGGATTCTGACACTCAAATTGAGCTTCACTGTGCTATTCAGGGCTTAATCCAATCTGTATTTGAGCTTTAAGATGGGTCTGGTGTGGTTATTACTGTTGGGAAGTATGTAACACCAAAGCACAAGGACATAAACGGCAACGGAATAGAACCCGACTTCCAGAAACTTCCAGGTGTACTTGTAATTTCAATCTTCTCTTTCTTTTTCCCTTTTTTAGGGCAAGCATTGGAGTTTGTACGATACGACTTAGAACTAGATTGCTGTGAAGCACTTACACATACGCGACACTGCTACCAACACATAAAATTTGGTAATAATTTGAGAAAGCGAAAGTGATTGAATGTAATCAAGTGTTGGTGTCGGACATCAGACACTTCTTCATTCTACAATGTCAGTGCTACGTAGCTAGATTGTCCTTTTTATCTTTCTCTCTATGAAAGTAAATTTGTAATATTATTTTTATGACTTGAGCTCTCTATATTTACAGCTTGGGATAATATCAGTCAACATCTTTCAAAATGCAGTATGCTATAACACAGTTTCTGTGGCGCATTGAATGCAATCATGGAAGCGGCCATGTATATATATCAAAAGTTCTGAGGTTATTAATGAATATATCACCCAAGATTGGTGGGAAGAAATGGTCTCTGCTAGCATGGATGAGTTTGTAACAAAGAAGACAGAGCATAACTGAAGCAACTTGGATGGTAATACTTAACTAACATAAGAATCTTTATTTACATTTTTGTGTATTTTGAGTGTATGAAATTAGTCAAGGATGTGACTGACTATGAAATTAGTCACTCATATGTTGTAGCGAATTTTTTGAGGAAAAGTTAGAGTGGCTTTAGATAAAATTTGAATGAAATAAAGGAGATAGTAGCGTTGTTTCTTTTTTCTTTTAAAATTAATATATATATATATATATATATATATATATATATATATATATTATTGATATTAAACTATTATGTTTTTTTTACATATGTTTTTCTTTTAAAATGAATTATCTATTTTGTTAAAATAATTTTGTTTTTTTTATTAATATTTTAATTGTATTTTAAAAATAAAAGCGTGCGTACTACACTAATATCCGTACGAATGCACAGGTAACACATCAATGTCGTGTGAGCAGGTAATTGTTATTGAGAAATACTTTTTTTTCTATATATTTTGTGCTACAGTTTTTTTTTTTAAACTTGATGTTTAAATTTTTTTCTTAACGATGATTTATTTAGTTAATTTATATATTTGTGTTTGAATATTTTTTTTCTTTTTTATAATTAAATTTAAATATTTTTAATTTTATCTGAATTTTAAAATCAAACCGTTGACATATCTGCGTTCGGGTTTCAATATGGCAGCGAAAAACTTAGATTTATAACACCAACCTTCTTTAAATCACTATTGACTTTTTGAATATATGGTTAATAAAAAAAAAATTAAAAGTGTTTTGTTTTTCATATTCTTTTATTTATGCATTGATTTTAAATAATGCATTTTGTGTTTGCTACATGGATTTACCACTTCATTTCAAGATTCATAAGCAAAATAGTAATTTCAAATTCATTTTCTAAACATGAATTTTATATATTAATAAAATTAAAATGTCAAAAATCTATAGAAAATATATTATATTTTTAAAATTTTATGACGGAGTGAAATAGATAAACTATTATTTATTTTTACGGGTACTAGACATTTTTTATACATTAAATTATTTTATTTTTTTACAAGTAGCAGTTATTTTTTTATATATTTAATTTTTTTTACGGTATCAAATATTTTTTTATTAAAAAATATATATTTAAAACAAATGCGCTCCCATACTAAAACCCCTGGGTTTGTTACGAGTTAAAAAAGAAAAAGAGTTTCACATATTACTAGCGTGTAATATAACATAAAAGATAAAACTCTAAGAAAAGTTTTGAGATGGTTAAAAGACAATTAATTGCGTTTTTCATTTTTCTTACCAACAAACCAAACCCTGCCCCTCATCTCTTTCTTTCGCTATTGAAAGAAACTCTAAGGAGAGATTATGAGTAACGTCACTGAGAAATTGGGGATCAAGATTGAAACAAACCCTTCCGAAGAAAAACTCACTCAACTCGGTGTTCGACAATGGTCCAAGTAAACTCTCTATTCTCTTTCTATACCAACATTTTCCATCAATTTTCTATTTCTTTTTATTATGTTTTCAAGCCTAGCAAAATACTACCTTTATGAATAGACGCTTCAGTTTTGTGATTTTGATTTCATTCTGTTTTGTTGCTAAACTTGTGGGAATGATGTCTCAGAATGGTATGTGTTATTGTAAGTAAGTGCGTGTTTGGTTACGTAGAGATGAAAATTGGTTTGAATTAATTGATTTTAGTGAAAAGTAAGTTGAATTTAAAAATAAATAAAAAAGTTGAATTTAAAATGATTTATGTTTTGATTATGTTCATGAAAATATATTCTTTAATCAATTTATGATTGAGTAGTTTGGATCAAAATTGATGTTAGGGTGAAGTGTGAGTGATATGGTGTCTCCCTCTCTTGTGACCCTGAACCAATTGGCCCGTTGGTCCTTCTGGATACCCAGGTCTCCTCTACTATTGCTTTTGAGTATTGTATCTGTCACTTTCAACTGATTTTATGTTTCGAAAAAACTAGACATTTGAGCTTAAAGTAGAATTGAGTCTGTGGCTAGAATTTCTCTATGAAGCATAGACACATATGAGATTAGACGCGTTGCGGTGTCGAACACTTGTATGGTATTTGTACTACACATCAGAAAACTTAAACAAGTGTCTCAAAAAAATAGATTTTTTTTTATTTGCTTTGAAACGTCTAGGGTTAGGCGTGGTGCGTTGTCTAACTCACATATGACACTTAAACATCATGGACCACCATAATCCGCTATAATGGCACCAAGCGGTTGGTATGGCAGAATTTTGGCTATCCACCATAATCCATAATGGTGCCGCAAAGCGGCCGGTAGGGCGGGTTTTTGGCAAAAGCACTATTGAGGTGTATCTTTAATTTTTACTTTTTGCATTGTCCAAATGTATCTACAATTATAACAAACATTAAAATAGACAAAAAGACCTGCCATATTAATTTGTCCTTAATTGGACTTAGCTAGCAAAGAGTCCTTGAGTTTTGTTATGGTTAACTCTAGTGTAGCGATGAAACTGAATAGAACATAATTGCAGTTTTGAGTCAATTTCTAATTATCATCCAATTTCCCAAAATGTCTCTCTGTTTTTTATTCTAAAGATGACAATGAATCTGTCAGCAAGTTCTGATTAAAACAAGTACCGAACATTTTGTCTTAAACATTTCTCTTCTCAAAATGTTCTTCTAGGTTGGTAAATTAAATCAGGAACTCTTATATAATAAACAAATCAAATACTCCATGTTTAGCTATGTGTCAAATGTTTTGATTGAAGACATATCTTTGTCAGACACGTGTTAGCGTGACGTCGATTTATGTGCTAATACTCAACCACTTTCATTTTCTCAAATTATTACTGGTGTCTACATGTTACTCGTGTTTGTGTTTCATAGATTTTTAGAGGTATAATATACATAAGTCAGCCATGATTGTTTCTCACTGTATAACTTAAATTTATGTTACCTTGGATTATTATGGATAACAAAGTACATTTTGATGTAACAGATGGGGTTGTCCTCCAAGCAAATTCCCATGGACTTATGATTCGAAAGAGACATGCTATCTCCTAGAAGGAAAAGTTAAGGTAACACCAAATGGAGCAAATGAGTCAGTTGAATTTGGTGCTGGTGATTTGGTTGTGTTTCCTAAAGGAATGAGTTGTACTTGGGATGTTTCAGTTGCTGTGAACAAGCACTATATCTTTGAATAACTCCTAAGTGTTGTTGGTACTTTTCATGAACTTATTTGGCATGTAGATTTTTAGTGAAATAAGAACTTTGTAGTGGTCGTTAGCATTTGTTGCTAAAAGTTGCTGTATCTTGCTCTTATTTTCTTAAATTGTATTATCTAGTTTAGACATCGCATGATTCACAAATTAATACTCTAGTTAATGTGTCAATTCCTTTACAAGATTATCATTTTGCTATTACACATTCATCATTCTTTCAACTAGTAGACTTAATAGACCAGTGTGAGATGTTAGTTATCAGCCCGTACAATTTTTTTACAATTTTTTAAATATGTAAACGAAGTGGTCATAATTATTAGAAATTCACACACACAACCGTGACAGTTGGAGTTTGAATCTAAATATTGATGTCTAACTTAACAATATCATTTTTTGACCATTGAGTTAAAATCTGCAAACTAGTCAGTACAATTTAATTTGGCACTATGTAGCGGTACAAAATCTCGATACTAAGTCATTGATTGACTTAACTCGTAATCAGTGAAAGTTATCATCGCGCTGTTAATTGGGAATTTCGATTACATATATATTGAGTTGAAATGACAAGTTTAGAAGTTATCTAGTTTGAAGGAAAATATGAAGGAATCATTACGAAGATTTCGGGAGATCAAGGTTAGAAGGCATCATTAGCAGCGAACGTAACATTATTTTGTTACTTGACCGTTAGGGTCGAAATAGAATAAATTAGGATTTTTTGTGTTAGGATTCGTAGTGTGAACATCTTTGTACAAATTACTCTAAAATTACTCAAAGTATTTGTGTTCGAGAAATGAGTTTTGAGAAATGTACGTATGATGCACTAGTTTATATGGGGATATGTAATTATTGCTCTTCTTTGCAAAATTAGCCTATAAATGGTATTTATTAATTGCTTTGGAACTACGATACTTCTAATCGTTTGCTATCTCCCTTTTGATGTTTTCAAAGGGGGAGAAGCATATGCGAGACGAAGATAGGAAGCACAAAAACATGGGGAGCCTTTGATAATTACAAGAAATGCATCATCGAAAGTTTTGCCATCATAAAAAAGGGGGGGTTTGTGAGTACAACTTCACTTCAAAGTGTTTTACATGATGTTAAAATCCAGAAAAGATTGCACGTCAGTAAAATGGATGATATCCCTGCGTCTTGTAGCACTCCTCTGCATTATAGGTCTTAGGAATCATTAAAAAACACTTTGAAATTGACCCAAATCCTTGAAAAACAGTTTTTGCATGGTTTTTTTCTGCATGTGTCGAGACATCTGTTTTTTAGGTCGACACATGCAACTCATTTTTTAAGGCTGTAAGCTTCTGTAAGTCACAGGTCAACTCATGCATCATACAGGTCCATACATACTGAAAGATTTTTGAAGTTGCAGAAATTCTTATTTTATGTGTCGAAACATCTGTATTTCAGGTCAACACATATACTCACGTTTTGAAGTCTGTAGCTTCTGACTTGGTCAGGTCCACACATACAGTTCTTCAGGTCGACACATGCATTCTTTTCATAACGTATGTGTCGACACATACGAATTTGAAGTTGACACAAACAACCTGATTTAGTCAAATTTTTATTTTTTTATTCCGAATTTATCCTTTTTGCCCTAAATGTTTCCAAACTATAAATATCTATTCATGCATAATTTAACCTTGATGATACCATAAAATTAATTTACATTTCATTTTCTTCTTCAACCTTCCAATCTATGCGTACACACTAACATTACATTGTGATGATGTTCCATTTTGGTTTTATCTAGACGGAGAATTGTAGATTTCCAATTGGTTTGGGTTGAGATTTGTAGGGATCTTTATCTGGGAAAAACCATTGGGTTTGTCCTCCAAAATCATTTGTTGAATTGGGGGATTTTCGTGCAATATCGTTTGAGAAGAAATAGTCCATGTGACTTGTAACGTCCGATATTTAATTAATTATTGAATTAGATATTTTCAAAATATTTTTGAATTATCTGTGAAATATTGTGATAAGTTGCTATGTTGTTATTAGTTGGTTAATTGGTTGATTAATAGTAGTAATATTATTAAAATAATATAAGATTAATTGTTGGGTTTGTTTAAGTGGTTGGTTGTTGTAAAGGTGGGGTGTGGAAGTTAGGCCCAATGGAAATAATAATAATTATGAGATTTGGTTAAATAAAAAAAATTAGGTTAATTGATAAGGATTGGAGAAAAGTCTTGGAGAAATTGTGGTGAACATGGGAAGTTGCAAATTTGCAGAGAAGAGAAAAAGAGGCAAAGGTTGGAAGCTAGGGCAAGAGACTAATCGAAGAATTGCAGAGTGATCTCCAATCTAAGATAAGGGTGGGGTTCTGACTTTATAATGAGAATTATGATGGATATTATATAGGGATTAGATTTGCATAAATTGCTAATGTGTGTAATTTTGTTGTTGAATATATTGAATCCCTGTTGCTTTCATATCTGATTGTTACTATGTTGTGAAATTAGTTGTTATGTTGCTTTGCTTATATGTTGTGTTGGTCTGGAATTGACAGTCAAGTAAGGACTGATAATCGAAAGAACTCTGGAAAAATTAGACAAATTAACGAAGTTTGCGTTTTTGAAAAATAGGATGTGTCGAGGGGCACAAGCCTGTGCCGAGTGGCACAAAAATATAGTGTGCCGAGGGGCATGAGGAAGGTGTCGACCGACACAAGGATACAAGGGGGTGTATCACATTTTCCACTTACCAATACATATAGTATTTCATATTTGAATCGAAGTGCCTGTTGTAATTCAAGATTACCAATTGATATAGAATTTACATTACTGTAGCAGTCATGTAACACTTTGGTAATCAAGTTAAAAGGTATAATATATTGATTTATACTATAGTGAAATTTCTTAGGATATTATATTAATTTTGATACATGTAATAATCAAATGAATCAGGCTTTATAAATTTATACTTTGTGAACTTATGTTTTACTATATCATGTAGCGTGAAAGTAAATTACAACTGTTATGGACTGCCCGAATGCCTGTCGGGCAGGTCACCCCATCTAAAGGTGCGACGGTCCACCGAGATCCAGTAACACGCTGAGGGCTTCAATTAGCCAGTTTCTTTAGCCACGCAACTTCCTCTTCTCGACACACGTCGAGCAAATAAGTGATTTATCTCGCTGAGGACTATGTCCATTATGTCCTCTTCTGTCCAACATAACGGCTAGTTACGAGCATCATCACTCGGCTTTGACCTATTCAACTCGAACGGCTATATTCGCGGACCCGCGTATCTCGGTCCAAATATAGCAACCAATGAGAATCCTCCTAAGATCATTATATAAACCCTCATATCTTTGAGGGCAAGTATCACCTTCTTACACTCAAAACCCTAATATTTTTTATCCTCTTCTTTGAACATTTGCTTACTTTAGCATCAGAGTGTCTTGCAGGTACACCACCCCTCCTCAATATCAACTTGCTCAAAGGATCATCAATTGTTCCGACCGTCTCCGATTTTGATCACTTGTGAAGATCAGTGGTGCCGTCTGTGGGAATAATCTTCCCTGTCTTCATCAATCGCTCCGATATCAGAAGATCAAAGATACTCTCAACCTAAAAAGATGGCTGATAACAATGATCAACTCCTTTTCGGCAAGACCATTCTCTCACCTATCCAAAAGATGGACATAAATGATACCTCTCCTTATCTCGAGGATCTCATTGATCACGGGGATGGCATGACTACCTCCCCCAATTCTGAAGATGTTGGCGACCAAGATTCCCTCTTGGATAACCAGAAACACAGGGACTAAGTTGCCGACCTCGTCATCCCTCAGCCCTCGGCACCACTGTCGACCAACGCGGACCCAACATTGGCTTCTATTTTGTCTGCCCTCAATCATACTAATAGCCTCCCCCTCTAGTAGGGCCAACGCATTGAGGCCCTGGAAAAGAACCGCCCATCGTCTCCACCTCAGAGACCTAAAATGACCATTTCCCGCTGTCCCTCACCAAGAAAACCTTCTCGGAATGAGGATCATCCCGATCGATCTTTTCTGAATAAGAGGGGACACACCCCACATCGGAAAAATTAGGGATCTCCCTCGCACAAGAAGACGAAGAACAAGCCGTATCACTCCCGCAATCTGTAACACCCGTAATTAATTAAAGTAATTTAATTTAATATTATAGAGTATTTCCGATTTAACCCGTGATTAAGTTGAGTTGGTAGGTAGAATCGTCAAAATAATAATCGGGTAAAATTAGTCGGAACGAAAATAATATTAGAATTTATTTTATTATTTGGAATTATTAAATTAAATATGATAAATTAATTATGAGGGTGAAATAGTATTTTAGGAGTGTTATTTAGTAGACCAAATTATGTTAGGAGCCCACTATTTAATTGAGTGACCTAGTAAAATAAGGAATTAACGTTGCTTGCAAAACCAAAACCAAGCCATAGTCACGTAGCAGCAGGAACCAGAAGAGAAAAGAAAAGAAGTAATTTGGGAACAAGGGTTGCTAGGAGGGATCAATTATTGTCCGAGAATTCGCTATTTCTGGTCGATTTTTCGAGTTCCCTTCAATCCAAAGGCAAGGGGTGGGGTTCGGATTATATAATCAATTGTAGGATAATTTTTATGTGGGGTTTAGGGTTGCATAATTACACTGTTAATCGTGTTTTCGTCGATGAATTATGTTACTAGGATGAGTAATATTGCTTCCTGTGTTAAATTATTCTGCTATGTGTGGTTATACTGTGTAATTGGTTGCGATTTTATTATTATGCTATGCGTTGATGTTCTGTGCAAATTACGTTGAATCGTTGCTGTGGGAGGCGACCGTCCCTACTGAGGAGGAGGAGAATGGAGGTGACCGCCCCATGGGAGAAGGAGAAGGGAGACGGCTGCCTTAGGGGGAGGAGACGTTCGTCTCAATTGGCTTAGGAGAGGGAGGCGACCGCCTCAGGTGCCCAGGGTGGGCGCCTCACCCACACTCCTTCCCTGCTTGTTTGTTTCGTGGAAATACTGCGTTAGTGGCTTAGGTGTACATTTGCTTGGTATGTTAAGGGAGTATAACATGAGAACTAACACACTTGCATAATGAGAATAGTAATGACAGGAGATGGAAAATTACAGGACAGGTAGGTAGAAATACTCTTAGCAGTAGCAGATTAATATAACATAAGACTAAGTTAGCAGTAGCACAATTTATGACAGGCAATGTGAATTAAACAGTGGAAAGATCAATCAAAAATGCAGAATAATAATGGTATTGAAAGAATTAATTAGTAGAATGTATAGGACTAGGTAATAATGTTGCAGTAAACTAAAACAGAGCAGAAAATTAGACTGTCAGTTGATTTAGGCGGAAAAATTAGTTTCTCGGAATTGGACGAAACTTTGCAGAATAGTTCGGGTATACGAGTAGTTAAATAAAACAGTGTCAATTCGTCGAAATTCGCGTTAGCTGGATTGCAGGTACTGTCGAAACGATGTTGTTTGTGTCCGAATTGGATGATCTAAGAAGCGTAGGCTTAAATGGCCAAAATCGAAAAAGAATGAAGTTGAATGAATTAAATTATAATTGCATTGTGTTGAAGTCGATGTTGTTGATTAAGTTGATGCCATTCATGCATGATTTTAAGTTGTTGTTGTTTAAGTTGTTGTTGGATGTTGAATTCGTTGCATCGTACATAGCATGTGCATTTTCAAGTTGGCCTGGATTGGCACCACGTTGTAAGTTGAAGGCTTATGCCTTGTTGAATGCCTCGATAACCTGACATGTTTTTAAGTTGGGAGTTTACTCCAAATGGATCCATATACATCTGCATTTGTTGAGTCGCATCCGAGTCGCATTTTAAGTTGTTGTTGATTTTTATGTTGTTCTGTGGATATCGTACGTTGTTGATTAAAGTAGTAATTAATGTATGCTTCTTTACCTAGCATATGAATTATCGTACTTTTGCTTATATTATTCGATATCTCACTCTTTCTATTTTGTTGGTCGTTACCTTTATATTGGTAACGTGCAGGTAACGAGGAGTAGAAGGTTTAGTAGCTTATGGCGTCGTCGCTCTGATACGTAGCACTCGGGGGAAAAACGAATGCTTGTTTTCTTTATGTTTATGCATTTTCTCCCGTTGAACTAAGTTGTGGTTTTTGAGAAACACTTTGTGGTTTTCCGTTGTTTTCAAAGATGTTATTCTATTCTGAATTATTCACGTCGAGAATCCGTTGCGGTTTATTATTTAAAGTTGAACTAAGTTGCGGTTCATTATGTGCTATGTATCCGCCAAGAATTAAGTTGTCTTAATGATGTTTTCAAGTTGTGAAAGTGTAATGCCTCAGGGAAGTTCGGTCGATATCATGTATACTCAGCTTTTCCGGATGTTGCAACTCAATGAGACCCACTTGACTCCCTACCTCGGCTCAAATCTGCAGGGGTTCAACGGCTTCACAGCGAAGCTGTGGGGATATGTTGAGTTGATCGTAACTTTTGGGGCCAGAGAAATCGATAGGTAGATCAAAACACAGTTTTTGATCGTCGATTGCCCATCTTTGTATCAGTGTATTTTTGGTCGGCCCACTCTTACCGAGTTAATTATTGTGCCATCATGGTACACTTAAAGATGAAATATTACACAGCAGGTGGAAATGTGGCAGCTTTGCATGGAGGCATCCAAGCCGCCCAAAGATGTTTCGAGGCATCAACAAAGGTCCTGGACTCCATCAACCTCCAACCCCAGACCAAAGGCAGAGTCGACCTTCCAGAAAGCTCTCACAAGCCAGAACCCCTCCCTCGAGTCGACACCATCGACCTCGACAGCCACCTGGAGCCGGAGGACTTGACTAAGAAAAGAAGAAAGGGTAAAGCTCTGATGGTCGAAGAAGATTCACCCATTTCCAACAGTTCGGGAGGATCCTCAGAGCAGCACATGCGTCCAATCCCAGACGGAGATTTCGAGCTCGTTCGACTCGGTGATGACCCTAACAAAGGAGTCAAGATCGGAGTGGACCTCCCAGAGTTAGCTCGAAACTAGCTCAAAGCCTGCTTGCAGGACAATGCCGACCTCTTCGCCTGGAGCGCGACCGAAATGCCTGGTATCGGTCCAGAGGTCGCATGTCACCATCTTACCATTTATCCTACCCTTAAGGCGTAGAACAACGCAGGTGAAAATAGTCCCCGAAAAAAACCGATGTTGTCGAGCAAGATGTTAGTGACCTTCTAGAGGCCAATTTTGTATCGGAAGCCCAATATACTATGTGGCTATCCAACCCTGTACTTTTGAAAAAGAATAATAGAAAATGGCTCATGTGCATTGATTACTCTGATCTTAATAAGGCATGTCCAAAAGACTCATATCCCATGCCCAACATCGATAAACTCGATAATTCTGCAGGTTTTAAATTGCTCTCATTTATGGACGCCTATTCGAGATATAACCAAATTCCCATGGCTAAAACGGATAAACTTTATACAACATTTAGGACCGAATCGGGAAACTATCATTACAATAAGGAAAAACACACATATGTACAAGTATGGAAAGTAAACACACAACATGTACAAGTAACAATATACAAGTTCATATACAAAATCTATACAATATATACATTAATTACAAAACTCAAAGACAACCGAATTATCGCAATACAGAAACAATAAAACCAATCTCCGACAATGGCGCCATTTTGTTGCTGCGATAAAGCGGCAAACAAAGAGTAAAGTATTATTTTTACCAGGTGATATATATCGATTAGGTTATATCATATCGTGTCCACGGAGATTGGTTATTGATTCGCCCTTCGATAATTCTATTGTTAATTAGTTTGGGATTAAATTGGTTGTAAAGAAAAGACAAAAAGTAAATGAACAAAACTATAAAGGATAGACAGCTTGTCCAGAACGAATGCATACTACCTGTCACAGACTTAAATCTACCATCCAATTATACTCAGCCTATGATAATCGTCTGTGTCATCACATAACTCTCATAACCCAAGTTATTTCTAACCCAAATTAAGAACTCAACCGCATCACTCGTAACGACTATCTATAGCTCGAAACTCCTAACACAGAGGCATTAAGATCAGATACTCTAAGTAAATGTCAGCTCTAAACCCATTTCTAGCATTCAGAAACTAACAAATAATCATCCTACGTAAGAATCCAAGCAATCTATGTTTAGCAAAGCTCAAATCCCTAACATAGAGTAAAAACCTAAGACAATCCCCAACACAGATTCATAAAGCAAAATTTATACAACACCAAGGGCAAAAAATATACATGTGTTCAGAGTAAATATACAAACAACCCAATAAATAGAAGAGAGGAGAAGAGATAAACCACAAATTTACACCAGTTTGTCAGAGCATATCGAAGAGCAATCCACCTCCAATCATCCATAAGCAAACCCTAATGTTATTTTCTAAACTAATCTATCAAAAAATGATGTATGATGAATTGGGGTTCAAAAATACCCAAAACATACCTAAAAAATGTTGAATTGGGGTTCAAAAATACCCAAAACATACCTAAAAAAGGTGTTTTTCGCCTAAATATGCATTTCTGTCTGTGCAGTTTTGCCCGGAAACCAAAAAGCTTCGCCTGGCGCTCTAAAACGCATTTTTTCATGCTATTGGTCGCCTCTGCGTCGCCCAACGACCATGGGGCGACAACCAGCAGTAAGTTGAAAACATCAAAACTATTTCGGCCATAACTTGAGAACCGTAACTCAGTTTTGCGCACGGTCGGAAGCGTTGGAAAGCTTATTCAATGAGATATCTAACCTTGACAAAATATCAACCAAATAGATGATTTTTATTCTTTGATATTGAGCTTTACTCGTTGATGAGTTGCTCAAAATTGCGCGTTTGAAGCGTGTCTTCGACACTTTATTGCTCAATGCTCCAATTATGAATGGATACTTACAAAATGATTAGAAAACTATCAAACTGTACGATATATACACAAAACACAATAAAACGTATTTACAACAAAAAGCGGGATTACTCAACCGATATTAACAAATAAGAACGGATAAGTGCCACAAAACATATACACAAAATAACTACATTTTGACACTTATCACTAACCAATATCTATTTATGTAATTCTTTAGAGAAATCAATATGTATTGTGTGTATATTTTATCATATTCTTTGTATGATATTTATTTTAATTTATAAATCATAAAAAATAAAATATTATTCATTTATAAATATTACTGTCACAAAATATATTTTATCGTATTCTTTGTATAATATTTATTTAAGAATGTAATCTTATGTATATCATTATTTATAATACATAATTATGTATCAAATTATAAATTTTTTATGGTAATGTATAAACGATTAAACACAAAATTATATTTCGATGACCTTATATGCAACAAAACCACATCAAACAAAGTACCTCATTATCTAGAGAATGGTAATCTCTATGTGGATGGGTTCCTACCAAGTACACTTCCTCGATAACTACAGGTTTAGAAAAATTCATTTATATGGGTGGAAAATTTGATTTTGGAAGCTATGTATTTGCCTAGACTATCAGACATGTTATTTCCAATGGTGTGAAAATGTCAATCGCATTTCCTACTCTAATTTGTGAAATAATTCAGAATCAATATCTAGAGATCTTGAAAGATTCAGATAAGGAAAGCAATAGAAAACCTTCTTTATTCTTTCACTCAAAACTTGCTTCGGGATCACACGTTGAGGATATTGCTACAACATATAGAAAGGGTGAGGTTGGCTCAGTCTCAAAAGAAGAAACCATCCTTGAACTCAAGGATAGTTGTAAGGAGTTGGATGCCATCATCAAGATGTGTTGTGCAAAAACAAAAACAGATTTGAAAAACTCATCAGGGCCTAGAGACAGGAAAAGATGTTGCTGATCAGGAAAGAACTGGACATAATGTTGCAACTAAAGGAAACAAGTGAAGCGGGAGAAGCATCTAGCAACACCATTAGTCGAGGTATTTTTAGTTTGCTTGTTTGTTTATCAATTTTGATAAATATATTGTAAGGGATTGTGTCTCATTGTTTTATTTTGTATCTATGTACTTTTTTGTTTCCATTTACTTTTGTGCTTCCATGGTTGGTATGCTGACTATGTGCATTTTTTTCCTTGTGCACTTTATGCTATTTTTTAAGCATGTTGTACATTTACTCTATTACTTTTATCAATATTTTGGATAAATAGGGGAAATAAAGTGTTGTGTTTCTAGTTGATTCTTGCAACTATTTAGGGGGGTGAGGTTTCCTGTTGTTGTGCTTATGATGCTGCTACTACTTATTTATTTAGCTATATGTATAGGATACACATGTCTTAGCATGGGTTCCAACATCATGTGTCTATGTGTACTGAGAATTCATTTGCACATAATTTCTCTTCTGATATGGGTTTTTCCTTAAGGTGGAGAACTTATTATGTATGGCAGGGGAGTCCCATATCCTATTTGTGGTTTGCTGTTGTACTCTGATATGTATATTTTTATTCAGCTTGGTTTTATTTCTTTCTCCTGGATCTTTTGTGCTAAGAGTGTTTTATCCAAAATTTTCCAAAGGAGGAGATTGATAGTCATGTTTTAGGGATTGACATATTTTTTGCTAAAACATGGTTTGCCATAACACGATTTTCGTTATGTGTTTTTTTGCCAGATCGAAGATAATGTCATGACATCCTTGTCTGATGTGGATGGTACTGTAGTTTGGTTTATTCTTGATGGATCTTTAATTGATAATATGAGATTTAACCTGTTTATATCTCACTTATTTATAGTAGGTCAAGGATGTTAAACCTGGTACAAATAATATATTCAATTGTGCACAGGTTCTTATAATTGGTCGATTGATACTAACTAAGAAACCTTATCTTTTGTTTCAAGAATCATGGAGTTTTTCCTACACTAGTTTGTGCAGCTTTTACTGTGGACAACACGAAATATTTGGGCAAAGATTCAAGGACCAATGATTATTGAAGAGTATTTAAAGAAACTACCTAGACCTAAGAGGATCAAGAACTTAAAAAAAAGAAGGGGGGAAGCCGTATTTTTCACTCTTGGATTTGAGGGTTCTTCAAGGGAGTTTCTATTTTTGTTTGTATGTCCTCATGTATCTCTGATACATTTTTGTTGACTGATTGTTGCTTGTTAATCAAGCTATTATTCTTAGTCGAAGCTGTGAAATAAGAGTTGAATATTATTTTTGGAGGAAGCTCTGAAGCAACTCCGAGTATTTGGTTTGGAAGTGTGATCTTCCTATTTTTTATGGTATAGGTTGTTCTGATTGTAACTTGTTTATAGACATCACCTGTGATTTGGATAGGACTTTTATCATTGTGTTGATTGGAAGAGGGATGTCGAGTTCTCATATCTAGGGAGAACCTAGGTAGAAGTTGCACTGGTTAAGAATTAGGCGCAAAATTGTAAGCTTGGGACTAGTTTACCTTCAAACTCATACTAGTAATAGTGCATTTCCATCATGGCTTGGTGTTGTACCCAAATATTCTCCCCTAAGATTCTCTAGCATCTCATACCATTTCATTGCACAAAGATCACAAATTAGGTCTCTCTCTCTCTCTCTCTCTCTCTCTCTCTCTCTTATCTTTGGGCTTGCCCTTGGAAGATCACCAAGCACCTTGATTGTGTATACTTTTTGCATATAATGATGGATACTTAACTAATCATGATGATGTGTATATCATTTGCTCTTTAGATGTTGTGTTGTAGGTGGGTGATGCAGAGCTTTCTTCTTCAAGAAGTCTATAGGTTCATGTGTTTATTTCCATGCCTTCTCTTCCCAACTCTCAATGTCTTGAAGTGTTTGTTCTCGTTAAAGACTCCTCTTGTCATCTACTATGGTATCTCATCTTGATTGTGTGCTCTATATGTGAAGAAGATCATCAAAGTTGAAGAATTCTCCATGACATGACCATCTATCTTGGAATTAGGGTTTTGGGCTTCTAAGGACCATATCTTGGTGGTTGTGTGAAAATTATGGATGATTCCAAAGCCATTGGACTCTTAAAAGGATTTATAACATGTGTGTTCTTTGGTCCAAGGATTTTAATTGATGAAAATATTGTTTTGAGGATAAGTGATTGCAGGCTCTCTAGATTGATACTTCATCTATCTTGTATGACTTCAAAGGATCATAACTTGGTCATTTCTTATCTCCTTGATCTCATTCTTTCTCCACAATGAACCTAAGAATGTATAATACAACTTAGTTCAATTGGTAACAATAGAAAATGCTTGGAAATTTGCCTAAGAAGACAAAATATTACAAGTCATTAATGGATTTATCAATTTTGATCAAGCAACTTCAAAGGATCATATTTTGATCATCATTTATCACCTTGAGGTCATTCTTTTTGCCCAATAATCTTGAAGATGTGGATTTTATCCCCATTTGTGACGGTTTAAGTTTGAAACGCGCTTAGCGCGATGACCGGAAATTAGAAACTGTATATAAGCTTAACTTAGATATTTTTCTCACCAACTCTCACATTTCCACACCAAATCATAACCTAGGGCAAGAAAAACACTTTTTTCTTCATTGTAACTCAAAATCATTAAAGAAGATCTTGAACCCTTTCTAGTTTCTCATCCATGTTCATTATCACCACTCCATTTCTTGATCATTAAGCTACCATGAGAATGGTTAGCTAAACTCTTTTGTGTCAAGATTAGAGGTAGTTAACCTAACTATTATGTATTTCTTTTGATCTTTTTGTGTATGAACTTGGTTGATGATTAATATATGTTGAATATCTTTGCTTTATTTGCTCTTTTTATGGTTTGGATCACTATTGGGAAATATGTTTCAAACTTGACCTAAGATATTCATCTACTAATGAATAAATGCTAGACATAGATTTGTGAGTTAGTATTCACTAGTATCATGCTTAAAGATTATCATGTTAATAGTTAGGTCGAGACATCATTTAAAGATTAACATGATAATACTCACAATATTGTTTAGACATAAACAATATTGAGAGGATATGTGAATATATCAATCATCAACTAGTTCATCCGCTTGGTTGATCGAGTATATATGAAATTAGGTTAATGAAACTAATCTTGACATGCTTTTACCAATTGAAAACAAACCAAAACTCTCTTTAATCCAAACAACTCTCTTTGAAAAAGAATACTAAACTTGTTTGCATGACATTTCCTATTTTTGTTACTAAGAACAAAACCCCTTTTGTAACTAAATCTTAAATGCACTTGAACTATAGAAAGGCGGTGATATCACACAAATCCCTGTGGAAAACGATAATTTAAAATACTTGTGGTAGAAAATACGTACAACACATACCCAAAGTTAGGGCTATATCCGCTTAGGCCTAATCCAGGGGCATCAGTAGAGCAAGTTCCCTTTGTTGAGCTGCCAATTCGTCGGTCATACTATGAGCCACCCTTCACTGCTCGACTGCACTCCTCCCCGCGAGGACCCACGAGTCGAGCAAAGCCTCTAGATCCAAAGACTATTATCCCGAGGACGATGTTGCTCATACCTCGAGCAGGTGACGTCACCTCGTAGGACAGAATCCTGCACATCCGAGTATCACGAAGTCAACCTGGTAAGCGGAAAGATCGTTGCTACCTTCCCTTGATACTTCGGAGTACCTTGTAGGTACCCCTCCCCCATCTTCTCCACTCAACTGTTACTGATCAACACTTTTGTGAATCAGACAATCCTTCTAATCAGGTACGATCAATATTAAATATTTTTTCATGTTTATTTTATAAAGAGGTAAATATTTATGCACTAAAGGTGTACAAAATCTTTTACACAATGAGCACACCATATTCATTTATATAATTTTAAATATAATTAGAAAAGTCAAATACAAAACTCAATCTATTATGTCAAATTGATTCAAAAGTGCTATAATTTTTTTATTATATATAATATATGATATTCTAAATTTATATTTAAATATATTAATCATGAAAAATTAACTCTTGGAAGGTAAACTTCTCATTAAAAAACATATAAATTTAATTTTAATTAGTGTGAAATAAAATAAGAAGAGAGTACAAACAAAGATATGTGTTTGTAATCTAATCATCAAGCTCAACTATTGTTTATCGGAAAACTCAGTACCTTCGCCGGAAAACACAGCCGGAGCGGCAATTAACAGTGAGAAAGTCTACCGTATGGAGTTTATAGGGTCCTACCACTTATCAGCGTCTAACTCATATTCTCCCACTTTCAAGGTTTTTCTATTATTTCCCCTTTTTGTTTTGTGTTCTTGCTAGCTTTGTGAATGATTCCATTTCCTATGTAGTTTCATATTTGGATTAGTTTCTTGATTAACATGAGAGAGTTTTTTTTTAAAAAAGTTGAGATTTACAGAAGATGAAAAATGTTGATACTTTTCTGATTTGTGTAACTGAGTGAAGAAGCTCAATCTTACTGTCTTTTTCAAGATGTTACTTTGAACATGTACTTATAAGCGAGGACAATTTTTAATCTATAAGCCAGTTTTATATGGATGCATTAGGTTAAACGGTATGGTATCAGGGCCTCGTTTAAGATCCGTTGGACCACTATTGAGCCACCCACTATTTATTTCCGTGGACTAGATATCCAGTCTTCGAGGCGAGGGGGTATATATTATCTTTATTTGTTAAAACAATTTCATGTGTAGGATGGTTAATCATAAACTAGAGCACCATATTACAGTCTTAACTTTTGTTTATGTAACCACTTTTGTCGTCGGTGTTTGTGCTTCATATGTTGGAACTTACCCTTATCTTTGTCTTTGTTGCAGTTCAAGTCTCAACGATTCGACAAGTGTAGATCGGCATTACCTGGAGTTATACTTTGTGCCAATCGGAAGCTTAGACCGGATGAATTTGCGCGGAGACGAAATCAATCAACCCAAAATATCGACTTCCCACCAAAGTTACCAAAAAAGAAGAAGAAACCATTCCCTATTCCCTTTAAAGAAATCAAACAGGCTGCAAAGTTGGACAGAGAACTTGCTAGCAAGGGAATAGAGAAACCTCTTGAACCTCCAAAGAATGGATTGCTTGTTCCGGACTTAGTTCCCGTTGCTTACGAAGTATTTGATGCTTGGAAGTTTTTGATAAAAGGTCTTTCCCAGCTATTGCATGTCTTTCCTATATATGGCTGTAGGTACACCATACTGTGCTTATCTTTTTGTTGCTTTGCATTCTTTTAT
Source organism: Vicia sativa (assembly GCA_021764765.1). Taxonomy (NCBI): domain Eukaryota; kingdom Viridiplantae; phylum Streptophyta; class Magnoliopsida; order Fabales; family Fabaceae; genus Vicia; species Vicia sativa. The sequence continues at coordinate 188,549,848 of CM038792.1, read as the reverse complement.
TAGCAGAAATCAAACCTTGGTACAACCATCTACAACCTATGAAGCACAAACACGGAAAACGTACACAACACTGACACTGACACGTCGACACTGATAATAATTTGAAAAAATGAATAAATTGAATATAATCTCAAGTATTAGTGTTGGTGTTCGACACTGGCACGGACACGCCGTTTTCAGAGGTGTCGGTGTCCCTAGTTGTATATTTGTTTTCTTTTATGTTAATGTTGATGCAGGAGTTAAATTCTTGTTAACTTGATTCCTGCAGTGAATGCTCGGAAGTACATGTGGCTAAGACCGGTCACTGCATTCTAAACTGTGAAGGTCGTACCAGTTCAACGCGTCATAGTTCTCATGCATGGGTCAAGGGTTCCGTCAACGATATACTTGTCCCAATTGAGTCGTATCACCTCTTTGATCCATTTGGTAGGCGCATTATGCATGATACACGGTTTGAATACGACCGGATTCCAGCTGTTGTTGAGCTCTGCATTCAAGCCGGTGTGGACATCCCAGAGTATCCTTCACGGAGAAGGACTAATCCCATACGAATGGTAGGGAGGAGAGTACTTGACAGAGGCGGTCATCTACAGGAGCCTGAGCCATTTAACTTTGCCGAGTCCTCTTCCATCATCGACTTTGATACTTACAGAGCCAGTGAGCGATTTCCCCGTCCACCATTATCAGACATACCCAAAATTGCCCAAGAAACTATCAATGCATATCAAATTGTTAGAAAGGGTGTCAGGAGGTTGATGAAGAAATACACGGTGAAAGCATGCGGCTATTGCTCGGAGGTTCATGTTGGACCGTGGGGACACAACGCAAAGCTTTGTGGTTCATTTAAACATCAATGGAGAGATGGAAAACATGGTTGGCAGGATGCTACTATAGATGAAGTTTTACCTCCTAATTATGTGTGGCATGTTAGAGACACGAATGGACCTCCAATTACGGCTGCATTAAGGAGATATTACGGAAAGGCTCCGGCTGTAGTAGAACTGTGTGTACAAGCGGGCGCACGTATACCAGGCGAGTACAAGCCGATGATGAGGCTTGACATTGTAATTCCAGATTCCGATGAGGCAGGAATAATTGTTTGATGTTATCTCACTGATGAAACCATGCATTCGTAGTCCTTAGCATGAGGAAAATCTTCAGCATGATATTGATGTATCCAACATGTATATAAGCCAATAGCTAAACAAAAAACTAAAAAATCTTGAAAAGATTACTACTCTTGCTATCTTTTGTTAAGTATACTACTCCATGTGTCTTTAATTAGAAGGTTCTTTTTAAAAATCTTGTTTGTTCCTAAATATATTCCTTATATCAGTATTACTTTTTTTAACATATACCTGATTAATACTCTAGTCCGAGATCTATGCTCCCGTACGGGTGAATTTATTTAAATATTGACGAAATAATTTTTTTTATATACATATGAAAATTTCATATTTATTGGGAACGTACAATGAAAAATTATGAAATCAAAATATTACAACAAATAATATGATTATACAAAATATAATGGTAAACTTGACAAATGATGTCTTTTGATACACATGAGAATTTAAATTGAATTACGTAATGTTAAAATAAATTCAATGTATTAAGTAATTTAAAAAAAAATTTGTGACATGGAGAAAGAAAAAAATTAACATTTGAAAATAATTGTAATAATTTGATAGTGACTTGTAAGATAAAAAGTTAGTTGTGTGAATGATATGCAGTATTATTCAATTTAATAAAATATATTTTTAATTTTATTAAGTTAAATAATATATTATTTATTATCTAATGGGAAAGTACAATAAAAAATTATGAAATCAAAATATTACGACAAATAAAATGATTATACAAAATGTAATGGTAAATTGGACAAATAATGTATTTAGATACACATGTGAATTTAAATTGAATTATGTTAAAATAAATTCAATGTATTAAATAATTTTAAAAAAATATTGTGACATGGAGAAAGAAAAAAATTTAACATTTGAAAATAATGGTAATAGTTTGATAGTGACCCGTAAGATAAAAAGTTTGTTGTGTGAATGATATGTAGTATTATTCAATTTCATAAAATATATTTTTAATTTTATTAAAGTTAAATAATAGATTAATTAGTATTTTCAATGATAATAAACAAATAGTAAAGATAAAATATGTCATAAAATATAAATTTAAAATGAGATATTTAACTGTAAAAGAATCTAACATATACTAAAAGATTACATAAACTACTTTTTTCTAAAAAATATTTTACATTACACTTTGGACATTTGGAATTTGCCACAATTTCCAAATTAGGAATCCTCAGTTTACTTTCTACACAAGATTCAGATTTTCACACTATGTTACTTGTAATAGAAGAAACCACATTATCAACCATGCGTATGACCAAAGATATGTCTTCAAAAGATAAGTCTGGACCTTATCTGTCTTCTTCTCAATATCTGGTGTCTTCAACAGTTGTGATGTTACATCTTCATGTAGAACATTCTTATCTATATATCACATACTTCATCATTTCTGATTCTGAATTTTGACTTCCACACAGCTATCACACAAATATCCAGCTCCCATCAAGATATTTGTCAATATTTGTATGCATCTCTTAACCTTGAATCATCTCTTCATATAATCACCAGATAAAGTTACCACACATCCTAAACTTGTGAAGATTTAAAATGAACTTAATATTGATATTCAGTTCATAATATACCATGAATAAATCACACACTTACTCAGCTCCCGACAAAATATATGTAGTTTGCATTCAAGCTTCATAATAATAAATACTTAGTCTCCCGTCAAAGTACTTACAAGTTGTTCAGCTAGGGTTATCTACTTACACCAAATAATACTGACTTATTTCATCTTCACACTTTAAAATTATTCCCAAGCAACAATACAAACATTCAAGACTGAAGACACATAGATGATGTTACAACATCAGATACGACATCATATATTATGGTTCTGGGGGTAATATCCATACTCACTTTTACACACCTCACTTGTGGGGGGGAACATAGGAAGCACACATACTGCCAACTGATCAAGCTCCTTGATCAGACAATTAACATAATCATGGGATAACATAAGCCACATCTCAATAAGTTTTTCTTCAGACTTTCATTCCGACTTTGAGATGATGGATGCCATAGTCTGTACCTACAGAGGAGATTCCCTCAACTAGGTTTCTAGAACAGACTTACCTAGGCATGCCATAAAAATATGCAGATTCTTCAAAGCAATATGTGTCCCTTGATTCTTCTAGACATTACCCTTCCAAGACAACATTTAGATCAGTCAACACTCAGGACCATCAATCATTATGGTTGGATCACAGTATTTAGCTCTAAAAAGAGTCTTTTCTATGGTCATGAACATAATTCCACACTTCTGGTTCCTTTGATCAGAAGGATCTTCCAAATACAAGCTCGTCTTGATTTCACATAAAGGGACTTTAGGGGATACCTTTATGAGTCATGTTAAGTAAATTGAGCTCAACTTCTACACTCCCATAAGCTTTGGTCAGAAATAAACTGACTTTTGGAGTAGATAACTTGTTGATCGTGTCCTGGTCAACTAATACAAAGCAGATGTCTCATCTTCCAGATCAAGAGTAGGTTCCAAACATATGTACTCACACTACATTTGTTTAGAACCCAGAACATTTGTTCTTCAATTGGTAGTTGCATACCTGTTGAAGTGATGTTCTAACATCTCATAGAACATCAGTTCCATCTCCTTGGAACACATCATCCTTGATAATCTTCAAGGTCTTTAAACAATATGCATATGTGTATGAGGATCATTGATCAATTGATACTCATCAACTCTATTTGTAAATGTCTTTATGAGTGGACTTGAGGAATATCTCAAGTATCTTTGACACTTTTAATATAGTTGGAAAAAATCTGCCAAATATTTTGTTGAATAAAAATAACCATAGAATTCTTCTTGCACTTTAAGGGTTGTATCAGAAGCTATGCAGCGGAATATAGCAATACTTCAACAGAATTTACACAATGCTTACTCCATAATTCAAACGTAAGCATGACAGCTAAGGATTGAAAATAAATCAACCCTACAATACACTTGCTTCTCACCAAGCAATAGATTAGACATAACTAATACCATGACCAGAAGGAAACACATAAGCAAAAGAGTTACCTTATCAATATTTTCACTCTCGCATGAAGGTTTTGACAATTTTCTTCTATGTGCTAAATATAAGATGAAAAATTTAATCCAAGTTCTTCACTCCCGCATGAAGTCTTTGAATTTAAGCTCTCTTTGTTCTAGCTTCATCATCTTCTTTCATCAAGAAGGTACAACAGTTCTGGTTAGGTTGGTCTTCAATGCACACTAGTCTTACACAAATAGGTTCATCCTCCACTTCAATGGACCATACAATATGAACACGCCTTGTTCAAATAATATTCTACCTTGTACATAACCAGAAAGTATCCTCCATAGGATCTAATCCAGAAATAGACAGGATGTCTGCTCTGATACCAATTGAAATTCTAGTATCAGATATAAGATGTTGAAGGTGATGTCACGACACTGATATTTGTCCTATAAATACTGATAATACAGAAAGTTAAAGTGCAGAAAACAGTAAGAGCATAGTAGAATTGTTAACCCAGTTCGGTTCAACCAACCTACATCTGGGGGCTACCAAGCCAGGAAGAAGACTCCACTATTAGTAGTATTATTTTATGTAAACAACCTCTGGCTTACCTAATCACTACCCAATGAAACCTTTATCTTAGAAACCCATCTAAGATAAGAGAACCTTTGCTCACTCCCTAGTGGTACCTAATTGTTGTAAACCCCTGCAACAAAAACAACAAGTTTGAAGAACATCACTCCAAACACACAAAATAGTCAAACTCGTGACTAACACAAACTTGGAATTACTTCACAGCTTCTTCCAAGGATACAACTGCACTCATTGCTTTACAGCTTTTAAGTGAGTAAAATAATCCTCTTGCATACGAGCTTCGAGGTACAAATCAGTGACCATCCCACAATCCGAGTGGTTCACTTACATGGCTAACCATAATGATTAAATATTTCTATATTTGGATAGCTTACTAAAACTAGGTTACAAACTGCTTATTTATAACCTTCTACCCAACTGGATTTGGGCCTTCAAACAACAACATAAAGCTATAACAAACTGTAATAACAAATTTTGCAGAAAAACAAACAAGCAGATAACTTCTGCTACAATCAAGGTCCTTACTGATTTTTCTCCTTAGCTTATGGACCTGCACAAACTCCTTTAATTACACACCACATATGATTCATAATATTTCCAAAATATTCTGCACAAGTTAAAGCAGAACTGTAACAAACTTAATAGTTCAGTAGCGTGATGTCTGATGTCTTGATATCTCATTTGACATGTTGTTTCAGATGTTGAAACACTTCAACACAACATGTTTAGGCATTCCAATAGGATTTACAAGTTAAATATCCTATTGTACAATACACTATTGCTGCTTATTATTTGTTTTATTAAAATTAAGCCAATCCTTACAAACAGGAACTTACAACACCGACCAGATGAAAGGTATCATGGGAAGTTCTCCTCATTTACTGCATTTTTTCTCATATTCCATATTTTATTTAGGGAAATAACATATAGGTTAGAGAGGAAATCATCAAAAATAATTCGGAAAAGAAAATACCTTCTTATTTTCTCACAAAAAATGGCATTCCTGGTCTCTTTCAAGTCAGGTTCCACCAGTAAATGTGTCACTATCAGTTGCTTTAATTGTTTCTTTGGTGCTACATCAGGAGGTGTAACACCCATGTCATAACACATAGCCTCTTAGAAAGACACCAACTCCCTTTTTCCAAGAAAATGTCTTCTTTGGTCAAATCTCTCATCTTGTATAAATATGATCTTGATTCTTCCAAGAAATGGCTTTTCGCAATAACTCAAAAATTTATCTTAGCATTGGTAAGACGGACTTGGATTTATTAAGCATATTGTAGCACACGACTTTTCATGGAGATAAGTAAACAAGAAAAATCAATCGTTGAAATGCTTCACATTGTCTAAATAAACACCAAACATCTTGGTGCATTGTTGGAGAGATATCAAGCTCTGGCCTTTTGCTGAAGCAGTCGTATTACGTTAAGCTTTGAAATAGTGGAAGATGAGCGTCTGGGTTGGCACACTCTCCTTATATTCACACAAGTATTGAAATATTTTAAACTAATCCTAGCTCATTGGGTGCAATGGCAAAGAAGAGATTAACAACTGATTAATAATGTTGTCCTCAAATTTATTATTAGGAATGTTGAAACCCATTGAGAAAAATAGACACTCATGAAGAGGGATGACACCCCATCGTACTTGTTACATACCCTCTTATCTTCCTCAAGAATAAACAAACCCTAGTCAGACGAAAGCTTCACCTTGATAAACTTCAATCTATACCATCATAAAATTCAAATATAGAGGTAGCACCCAATGTCTCTTGATTCACCCACACTGGAAAATTATCCCCCTTTTGCCTTGCAAAGCATAATAGGTGGAATTTCCATTTTGATGAACATTATCGACATAAAAAAGACAAGTATGAAGAAACAACACTATAATCAAACATGTCAATGGTAGAAGTTTAAATATAAGATAAATCATAAACCCTCTATCCAAAAACCCTGTCAGGAAGTATATTTCATAAAATTCCATTGCCCCGTTTTGGATCGTCTGAATATAGTGTAATTCGTAATATCGATCTAACACATGATTCATCAAATTTCTTGTCCCATTTTTGTAAAACTCTGATTTTAAGAAAACAATTTATAAAACCTATTTAGGGGAATATCTATTCAATCATCCTCCCTTTACTAGATCATTCTCACCATTTTTTTCCTAAACACTTCTCATCCACCTTTTCTTTATCTTGGAACCCTATTATGGGGTTTTCATCTTTCAATTCTTCCTTTTCATCATTCATCTTCGACCTAAGGTACTTCTCTATGTAGATATCTTGACAAACTCTTTCAGGTAGGATATTCCTTCGGTAATCGAGGAGATGGAAGGATGTGGCAACATAATTGGTGTGGTGACTTTGGTCGCATGATCAGCGTTATAAAGAGGGGTCAATGGAGTTGATTTTGATGTTCCTATTATATCTTGAATAAAATATTAGCAATTTGATTGATTGATAGAGTGGTTATGACAATGCAACATAAAGGATCTGATGAATTCGACATGGAATTCCATAAGAATCAAGAAGTATTTTTCATTGACGGCGCCACTATTTTGTTATGGAACAAAAAACTCATGACATGTTGATGTGAAATTATCAGACAGGTCAACGTAAGTCTTCGGTACAGTGAAGCAAAATGTGTGTGCAACGTTAGCAATTCATCACCTAAGTTAGTAAAATCAGATAAGTGTAACTTTGCAAAAATGAGTGAAATTATACCTCTAATGGGTTTATATATAGTAAATGGTTAAAACTGTTCCTTGTAAGCACGATTAAAGTGCAGGAAATCATAGATTAAATGTGACGATTGACTCCAATATACGTCTTTATTGCTAGAATCCAGTATCTAGTGATCTTGAATGAGAATATTCTAAAAAGATTATATGGTGTTGACTCAGTCTTATTGAATTGTTCACAAGTCGAACAAATTTAAAAATAATATTAAATTGTGCAAAGAAAATATCTGTGATACCAAATTTATTATTGCAATCATAAGTGTCTTCATAAATATATACTCTGTTAATAAAAAATGTTTTACTATAAATATTGCTAGTACCAATTATTATATTTACTTTTTATACATAAATATTGCTTTATGTTTTTGCTTTATGCCACACCCGGCTTTATTCTTTTAATTAATTTCATCTTACTTTTAAATTAAAATCTTGTGTATCACTTTAATTTTTTTATATACTTTATCATATATTCATAAAAGTAGTTAACATCAATTATTTATAAAAAAATTATACTCTTATATTACTTTTTACTTTTTAATATTTATAAAACTTAAAATGACATTTCTCTAAAAGAGAAAAAGTAAGATCACAAAAAAGGTACTGTAATCCATAAAGTTGAGTTCTCCTCAATATACAGAAACTTCATTGACTCAAACAATAAATTGGTAAAGCAATGAAACCCTTTGTGAGACGTTTATCACTCATCATTTTCATTCCTCTCATTCTCTCACTCTTGTTTCTCATTCTTTTTCAAAAGGAAACTTCTATGGCATCCTATGAAGTCTTTGGAGTGAAGATAGAGAAGAATCCATCACAATCCAAACTCAATCAACTTGGTGTTTTATCTTGGTCTAAGTAATTTCCTTTCTCTTCTCACTTTTTTTCCTTTCACTTATTGTTTTTTTTTTTTTTTTTTGTTTTACTTGGCAGTAATTCATGTAAAGTTTTAAGCTTTTTTGCATGATAAATTTTGGGTCTTGATTATTTTTGTGTTTTAGACAGGTTTGTTGTGTGGGGTGATAATAGTAATTTTTCTTCTCTGGGTATTTGAGTACCATTTGAGTGGTACTGTTTAGTTTTGTATTATGTTGTTGATTTTTTAGGTTCTTTGGAAGGGTTTGTAGCGTAATTGTGATGGTTTAGATTTCTTGAAAAACTAGTGTTTAGAGGCTAATTTCTTCACTTCAACCTCATTTTGGAAATATCATGGCCCGCAAATTTAGAGATACCGGTAGGAGCGAATCAAACCAGAAATATGCACTGGTATATGACTAAGTAGAGTCTCTATTTATTTTGTCATAGTCGAAACATTTTTAACCAACAAAGGGACTATAAAAAACTAAGACGGCCCTGAATTAACGTTTGAAACTAACATCCTTTTATGTTTTACTTCTAAAGTTATAGTATTTTTTTATAATAACCATTAGAAACTCACACACATCTGTGAGTATCATCAGGGTTTGAACCTGGTGATACATCCAACCTAACAACATCGACTCCGGTCAATGTTATAGTTGTTATACTCTTTTCTTTTCCTTTTTGTGCTGGTTCTATGACATCTCTTCACATTTTATCCTATCTTAAGTTACTTGTAACACAAGAATCTGAAAATTCAACAGGTGGGAAGGTGGTCCATTAAAAATTCCATGGTCCTTTGAAGAAGAAGAAACAATGTATCTACTTGAAGGAAAAGTGAAGGTCACAGTTGAAGAATCAGTTGGATCCTTTGAAATTGGGGGTGGTGATTTAGTTGTTTTTCCTAAAGGAATGAACATTACATGGGATGTAACTGTACCTGTCAAGAAGCACTATAGCTTGAAAAAAGAATGAGCCTATAATAAAGTCTTACAAGTTTAACCCTTATGGTTTGATCAGTAATTATGCCATGTATGATTTTGATCAAGTGATTATCAAACACTAAGCAACTAAGCCTTCACTTCCATTGGAAGTAGTAATTTGTAATTGGTATGTTTATGGTGACTATGGATATCATGCTAGTTTATTTAAATCAAATTATCAGTTGGGAGTTGTTGTATGTCAATATAATTTAGAGTCTGTTTGGATTAAAGCTTATTTGGAGTTTATAGCATAAGTGCTTATCAGAATAAGAACTTATGAATAAACTTGCATGAGTTATATTTTTTTATAACAAGAGAAAATGAATTTAAATTGTTTTTATATATGCTTTATGTTGTTTTCATAAATTATGTTGAAGTGTTGTCATGTTAGTGTCAATGTCGGATCCAACAACGGTCGTCGTGTTAGGATTGATGTCGATTAAATATTTGTCAAGATTGTTTAAAGAAAGATATGTAAAAGCACTTGGTCCAATCTGTTCCATTTTGAAAACCACCAAGAACAATACAAATGGGAGAAGAATGAGTGAATGTAAAACCATTAACTTCAGATAAAATAAAACAATTGAAAATCTGTATAATGTGCAGCCTAAATTAGAAATGCTACACTATACACCTTTCTCTTTTTCTTATTTCTTTCCTATACTGTTGTACAAGGGATAATTACATCAATTTTTCTTTTTATATCATTTTTACAAATAACAATAACAATGATAAATCATACACTAACTAACTACAATGTTACATGCTCATCGCTCTCGATGAAATATCTGAATCTCTCTCTTGGAACTCCGATTCTTCATCATTCGCCTGCAAAAAGTAATGAAAGATTAGACACGCTTCACTCGCGGATGGATTTCACATTGATCTATTATGAAAGATTGTACCTCTGAATCCTTTGTCTTAGCTAGGTACTTCTCCAAAGCCCTGTCTCCCCGGAGAATTTTTCCTCCACATCCAGGAGCCGTAAGTGATCCTACTGATTCTTCATCAACAACTACAGCGTCCACACGGTCGCTTCCTGTCTTAATATCCGGAATCTGGTGCCAACATAAGCATTGTTGTGTATATCAATATAAGACTGAAGAGGTTGACAAAAGTTTGTATTTAATGCTATTAGATTTAGATCAACACGACAATACCTCAAACATCGCGTCGGTTAAAATGTTTTCTATTAAGGCTCTTAAACCCCTGGCACCGGTATTTTTTGACATTGCTTTCTTTGCTATCAGTTTCAGAGCTTTCTCTGTGAAGTGTAGCTTTACCTGATGAAGTGCACGAGTACAGTTTCAGTCTTACAGAGTAATTGAAAACGCGTTCGAGTACACACAAAACGGAGTTGCTTACATTATTCATGCTAACTAATTTCTTGTACTGTTTACCAAGAGCATGTTTTGGTTCTACGAGGATCTGCAAGCCCAACAATATTTTCATTGTTATATATTTTTACTCCAAATCAAAATCTAAGTGATATAAGCAATGAAGGAATACCTGCATCAGTTGCTCTTCGGTTAAGGCTGACAAGCTAACTAAGATGGGGAATCGTCCGATAAACTCTGGTATGAGTCCATATGCAATTAGATCAGAACTCTCCACCTGAAAAATTTTAGCAGCGTTTATACTCATTTGGATTTCAGAAGTTCTAAGCAATAGCAAATTGCTGCAGAGACAGACTGGACACAAATATGACACTGACATGTTGACACGGGTAATATAAAAAAATAGAATAATCAATATAACTGTATGTGCTAGTGTCGTGTCAGCCACACCAGACGTGCCTTAAATTTGAAGTGTCTCTGCTACATCAATGTTCTTTTCCATATGATTAAAACAAAAAGAGTGAATAAAATTTCAGCTAATAGGGAACAATTTCTCACCGTTGCAAGTAAAGATGATGCTACAGAAGAATCTATTATTCTGCCGGTTCTCATGTTGGCACGAACTGGTGCCCCAAAACCAATAGAGGAATCTTGCCGTCTGGTTTATTTGATATATAATTCAAGTTAACAAATATTTCACATAAAGCACTACACGTGTAGTGTAAAACAAACATCTTTAATCTATGAACACATATTTTTCAGGAGCACGGCGGAAAGGATTACCTCTCTGAAATCGTTTTTTCAAGATCAATAAATGCTCCACCACATATAAAAAGAATATTCTTCGTGTCCATCTGCATATTTTATAGAAAATTGAACGGAAGATTATTGAACAAATTAACAACGTATGCACTTTTATTGTTATGACCTATGAAGCACAGACACCGGAAACACAACACCGACACTGGTAATACTTTGAAAAATTGAATAAATTAAACGTAATCACAAGTGTCAGGGTCAGTTTCGGACACCGATACTGATAGACCTTTTTTCAAAGGTGTGGTGCTACGAGAAAATTTGTCTAAAACAAAATGATGAGATGATATTTGTTCCAAAACAACGTACCTGAATGTTATCACCTCGTGGATGTTTCCGGGCTCCTTTCTCCGGAACATTTACCATCTAGACAATAAGAAATCATTTCATGTTTAGGATTTTGTAAGAATGACATTTACTATCAATGAATTTGTATAAATTGATATCTTGGCAAAAAGGATATTAACATATTTCAATGTTTGTTTAATATTAAAATGAGATTATAAACCAATTAGCAATGACAATGATCTGGAATCGCGCTACTTACAGTTCCTTCGAGCATTTTTAATAATGCCTGCTGAACACCCTCGCCGGAAACATCTCGGCTGATATTTAAGCTTTCGGCCTGTAAAATGTATCACAACATTTAATATCTATAGTGGACGAGAAATTATAAACTAATCCGATTAAATTAAACAAAACAAGATTAAATTAAACAAAACAAAAAAACCTTCTTTGTTATCTTGTCAACTTCATCAATGTAAATTATTCCTTGTTGAGCTGCTGCAACATTGTAATCTGCTGCCTATATGGCAAAAATTCACAAACAATGAAATGAGAGAAAAAAACTTCACAAAGAAAATCCATCGATAAACAAACAAATATACGACAAAACTTTTATGACAAATTTCTAGAATACTGCATTGTTGTCAAATAACGATCAAACCGCTATTGTTCTCCAATATGTTATTTAGTAGAAAGTGTTGTCAAATAGCAACTATTGTGGCACTCTATATTATTAAACTCGATCAGTCAAATAGCAACTATTGTGGGGATTTATGTTATTAAACTCGTTTGTTCCGACCGTTATCTCGACAGGGAACAGCAAAATCAAGAAAACTGTGTCACTACGTGCCATTCCGTCACAGATGGGTGACTCGGTTAGAACGGTCGCAACAGTGAGATTGGATTCGGAATGACGCCACTCGGAAAGCCATATATGGTATTACCCTTTAAATTTTTAAGGATAGCAAGGTTATTTTATTGGCATTTGCAAGTATGTTTTGCTTAAGACTTGATATTTTTATTTCTAAGTATGAATAATTCATGAATTTTGATTAATTTATTTTAGTTTTTAACAATTATGTGATCATTAGTATTAATTGTATTAGTGCCCGCTCACTAAAATATCGGCCGTTACACTCCCCGCTCCCATTCCATTTTTGGAGATGGCTGCGCCGCTTTCCAAGATTGATAATATAGGTGGTGCTATAACATTGTACAGTAACAGAATTAGAACAAAATAATTGAAAGACAAAAACAGCATACTTAACCATACACATACCGCAAGTAGTTTATGTAGTATCGATTCAACATCTTCTCCAACATAACCAGCCTGAAAATTAGAACATTTCCTCTTTTTGGTTAATACAACAAAATTTTGTCCCAGGACAAATAAGTCGGCTACAAAACCAAACCAAAACAGTTACTACTATCGATTCCAATCAGCACAGCATACCAAATATGGATGAGTAATTATGTTGTAACTTGTTTATGCTGAAGACTTAGTATAATGCACACTTGCCTGTGTTAAAGTAGTTGCATCGGCAATGACAAACGGAACATTCACAAATCGGGCTAGTGTTTTTGCAAGTAATGTCTTCCCTATATAATGAATGTTAGATTAGAATAGAAGGCACGTTGTAATTTCAGATACCGATACAAAAGGTGTTCGCAATGTGAATGTTATACCTGATCCTGTTGGACCCATCAATAGAACGTTACTCTTTTCTAGCTCGACATTTTCGTCATCATCAAATACGTCTGAAATTCCTGAGTCTGCACCCAACCTAGTATTGAAATTGACCAATTCAATCATATAGATAATGCTAAAGAACAAGTTATAAGTTTACATTCGGTAAACTTTCCAAAAAAATTCAACCAAGGAATGGGAATAAAGAAAACGAAAGGGAAAGTAAAAGAACTAACCCTTTCGGTAGAGTTGCATGGTATATTCTTTTATAGTGGTTATAAACAGCGACAGAAAGCACCTTCAACAGAAACATAAACCATTAACGAGGTACGATCAAAGGCGATAAGTTAGAAAAATGCATTTGCAGCGAGTTTATTATAAAATTAAACTATGATTATGGATATAGACATAACAAATACTACTTTGATTACTATTATAAGCAAATATTCTCTTTTCAGAATTATTGAATAATTAATATATCTGATATATATCTAGACGAGATACATAAGTTATTCAATGAACCTGAAAAATGAAACCTTTGCTTATAATAATGATCGGAGGTGTATATAACTATATATTAAAATAATTTTTATCGTTTCCTCATTTTGCTTCGTTAAAAAATCACAGAGGAAGGATCGACACGTAATTGCACATCAACAACCCAAACAAACAAAAACTAGACCAAACCAAGGCATCAATTTTTAAAGAAAAACTAGTGGAAGTGAAACAAACAAAAAATAGACTAAACCAAGGCACCGACCTCTAAAGGAAACCTAGTAGGGGCGAAACTCGTGTAAAAACATACCTAAATAGTCATTTTGGTCCTTAAATGTGAGACACAGTCACCCGAATGTATTGAGATTACAAAAGCATATGGTGAAGCAAACTGAATAAAGAAAGACACATTCGATGACAAAACTAATTAATCAAAAGACAAATTTAGGCATGTTTCGGAAGTAATTTTGATATATTCAAGTTCTATTGTAAAGCGTCTCGCATATTTAAGCATCAAACCAACGGTTTACTAAAAAATCCTAGTGAATAGATAGATTTCGGGAGAACGGGATACCTTCTTGGCTCTACCTTGTCCAATAACAAACTTATCAAGACCCTTACAAATCTCCTTTGGTGTAGGCAAATCCTTCCCCAAATTAGACCCTCCCCATGAACCCTTCTCTCCATTGCCACCTTGCCGTGGCCCGGAAGCCCGAACCACATTAATCCCTGGTGCAAAAGGAGGACCTGGAGGAGTATGCACAGCCAAACCATTCCCATTCCCATCATTACCACCACCTGCCGGTGGAGGCCATGTCTCCGGTGGCTCCCCATTATTACCATCACCATTTCTACCACCACCATTGTAGGATTTCAAAGTATCCCATAGTGAAACTTCAAGCCAATTACTAGCACTACCTTTAAGACCAAATTCATCCCCTCCATGACCATTCTTAATACTATTACTATTACTACCACCATCTTTTCCACCACCATTTCTTACCCTCCTAGATAATTGAGATTTACTAGCACCACTATTATTACTATTACTTACTCTACCAATCTCCACAAACGTCCCTTGTAATGGTGATGTGTTGTAAGGACGAAAATAATATGCTGTTTTACAATTTGGACATAGATTAACTGCTTGGTAACCACTCTCTCCACCACCCGAATTCGAACCACCGCCACCACCGCCATTACCACCACCACAATCAGAATCACTAGTGGATGGAAAATGACGATTGGAAAAGAACAAGTTCATATCTTTAGAACACCGAGGACAATTAGCCTCAGCCCGAATCTTCCGGGTCGGGTTATGAGCATTATCATCAGACCCGCCACGGTCCCACTTGTACCGTTCCTGAACTCCTACCAAAGCCTCCCGGCGGCGGTGTTTACCAACTCCGGCGACAATGATATGATTCAAGTGGGTTGAAATTGGGTGAACCCGGTTGAACCGGCTTGATAAACCGAACCCGGTTCGGCAGTTACCCGATTCAACAACCATGTGGGTCCCAGGAAATTGCGTGATTTCCTTCATTTTTTTGCATCTCGAGATGAATCGAGACATGGGTAGTGAGAATTTTGGTAGAAAATTTGAAACGGATTGAAAAAAATGTATCTTTTGGATTAGAATGAGGGAATTGAGAGAATTGAAAGATGGTGTGAATGATGCTAAATTGATAAAGATAGGAAATTTGGATCTATAAGCGTGATTTGAGAAATGGGTTAGCGGTGATTTATGATGGGTATGGTTTGTGAGGGAGAAAAAGATTGGATTGGATTGGATTGGAGAGGATTGAGGAAGAAGATAAAGTTGGAGAGTGTTTATCGGTAAAGAAATGGAGTTAGATTAGAAACGAGACAAACACACAAAAGGAAAACAAAAACAGACATTTGTCATGTTTTATAGTTTCTCTCTCTAATCTTTTGTGTTTCTCTCTCTAAGATGTGAAAGTGTGTGTAGTGGGTGATGATTATTGGGTTAAGGTAATTTATTGCTAGTGTGTTGTTATAATATGCTTTTGTAACTGGTAAATTTATTTATTTTTTGTGTCAAAGATTATGTTACAATAAATGTTTAAAGAGCATTGTTTAAGAAATTAATAAATGGTGGGAAAATAAAATTTATGGAAAAGTGTGTTATCTTTTACACAATTAATGATATGATAAAAAGAGGGGGGAAAATTTTTGTGTTTACAAATAAATTAAAGAATATTAAAAAAATAGAGTTTTAATTTTTTTACTTTTTTTAACTTTTTAAAAAATAATATGTTGTGGTATTTTGACTATATATAAAACTTTATAACAAAAATATTGAATAGGAATTAAAAGTTTAAAGGAAATGCCAATATATAGCATAGAATATTTGTTAGGAAACTAAATCTAAAATATTTATATCAAAAGTATTGCTTCAATTTTTGAAAAGTTAAAAAAAAATTCAATTAAAAAAAATATTTTTTATTCTTTAATATGAATGGTTATACTTTTCAAAATAAAATATTTAATTTATGTTAAAGTTTGAAAAATGTTTCTCTTTAAAGGATGACCAAAATAATAAATGAGTTTTATAATTAAAGTCTTTTCAATAATAATTAACGAGTACCCAATATCAACTTATTAATTTTTATGATACAAAATTTAACTATTATATAAAGTTAAAGATAATATATTGTGACTTTAAATTTGTTTTACACCATCATGTAATAGAATTATAACATTTTTATTATATTATATCAGTATTTTTAATATGATTACATATTTTATATTTGTTATCATATATTCTTTTTTCTCAAAAAATATAATTTCTTTAATTTTAACTTTTTGATATTTTATTTAAACATTAGTCAACATTTTTTAATAAGGTTTAGTAATTGTTAAGTGCCTTTACTAATTTCTTTTTCATTTTGACCATATTATTCCTTTTTGTTAATTGTTTGTTGTTTTCTCTTCTTTTCTACACTTTTTCTTGTAATATATATATATATATATATATATATATATATATATATATATATATATATATATATATATATATATATATATATATATATATATATATATACTTTTCTGTTTTTAAAATAAAATTAGTTGATTGTTCACTAAGATTAATGGTTATGCATCACAATTATTTATAATATAATTAAAATAAAAATAATATATAATTTAAAATCTGACGGTTACAATTCATATCAGTGAAATTATTTTATATTATTAATGTATTCTCATTAAATTCTTATTAATTAGTGTTGATTAAGCTATGGTTTTTGATAAGTAGTTTTTGTTTTTTTATTCATAATAAGAGTTCTTAAGCATTAGTAGTATGTCAGCAAACCACCTAAGGAAATAGAGGATTATACGAGGAATTATTACAGAAAAATAATTATATATTCAAAAATTTTAAAAAGAGAACTTAAATTTATTTAAATTTTAATTTTGTTTTAAGTGGATTTATGAGATGGTTATGATAGGGAAGGAGAGAGAAAATTATTTATTTATTTTTTAATTAATAAAAAGTTGTGATTGGTTGTGTGTAAAACCATGTATTATAGTTGTCTGTATTTAAGAATTTTTTGTAAGACACAGAGGCAAATTCATATCAAGTGCATTTACAAAAGTTTCGTCATATGAGTTGTATTATTCTTTAGGTATAGATTTTAGTACATGTAATTATCTTTATTAATATATTCTCATTCTTACAATAATTGTAATAATTTATTTTACAACTAAAAAATAAATTATTTACTAGGAGAGTGATGATTTTTATTGAAAACTTTACAAAAGATCGGTATATTGTATCATTATCAAGTGCAATATTGTATTCTACTAGATAATTAGCACATACATTTTCCTTCATAAGAGTGAAATATTTAAACTTGTCGTTTCCTAGAGAGATGTTCTTTAATATTGTGAACAATTATGGCATAGTGATGTTAAACATTAACAGACTCTGAGATAAATTTGATAGTAGAGTTAGAATCAGAATAACATAGTAGGTCTTTGATGCCAAGTTCTCAGATTATACACAAACCATGATATAACGTCATTCAAAATCATATTACTAACTTTGTGTGCATTCCACGTGATTGTTCTCATTAGATGAGAAAATTATTCTCGAGAAAATTATTGGCTAACAGATTAACATTATTCAGTGTGATGAGTTTCAAAATATAGAAGAAACCACTTCATTCGCAAGACAGGGCTTATTCTTGGCGCACACAACCACCAATAAACAGTCAAAAAGATAGATCCACCGTCGATGCCATGTATAACCCAATAATATAATATATCTCCTCAGAAGAATAATGGATCTGAGAAGCCAATAGATTTCCAAAAGCGAGTAGCAAATTCACAATCTCGCGAGTAATGTAAAGTCATTTCAACGTCCTAATTGCATCTAGAATAAAGATTCTTCTATAGTTTGAACTACCTTCCCACATAAAATTACTAGTCATCCTATCAATAAAATCACAAGTTGGTTGACATAGTCACACCACTTGCATAAAATAATTTGGATTGACGTTCAAGACAGAGTTAAGCATAGTCAAATGACCAACATTGTTTAACAATTTATGTTGTCAAGATGTTAACATATGACTGATTTTTCCTCTAGAAACTGAAAGTCCTTGCACTGAAGACAATCGTACAACATGGGAAAACCGAAGTATTTCTCTAGAGGAAGAGTTTGTTTGATACTTATGTTGGAGATAATTAAATACATTTTACTCCTCTTAGTGATAGTGGAGAAGAACACCATAAAAAATAAATCAATTATTCTTCCATAAAAGTAAGCATTATAATACATCGAGGATGAAAATAATCTTCTACAGTGTGTACGAGTCAATCTTCGCCTCTCTCATTCTCATTATCCGTTTGAAAAGCATTCATAACACCCAAAATCTAAAAAAAAATAGAAATCATTTTCATCCAAATCAAGTGTTAGGATGAACAATTATTAGAGCAATTTCTTAAGAGATTGAGAACTATAGGTTTGTGTGTTTTGTTGTTCGCGTGCATCTAAAAGATAGCTTTCAAAGACACTTTTTTGCATGCTTGCTTTTGGACCTTGATAGAATGTCGATTTTTTATTATACTAGTGTGTATTACCCGTGCGAGGCACAGAACAAAATTTTTTAAATTAAAAAAATATTTTATATTCTTTATAATTTACGAATAAAGTTACGATAATATTATAATTTGTCATCTATATTAATATTACACAGAATAATATTTTATCAATAATATATTTTTTTCGTTTATAAAAATATATTTATTATTTGAAAATTCAATTACTTTAATTTTATTCTTTTTATTTATTATAAAATATATTTTATTTATATCTAATAAATAGTAAAAAAAAACATTTTAATTTGTGCTACTAAATTATCATCATTCACTTCTTCCACTTAATTTTTCGGTTATAACTCTATTTCAATTAATTCATTTATTAATAATTAATTAATTAAATTAATTATAATAATAATAATAGAAATTAATTACTATACACTATCAGTGTAAAAAAATTTACATGGTGTAAAATTTATTTACACGGTCCGTGTAAATCAATTAAATTAATAATAATAATAATAATAATAATAATAATAATAGTAATATAAAAAATAAATAATCAATTAATTAAACATATAAATAATAATAATATTAATATTAATTGTGAATATAAAAAATTTAACTCTCCCTATTACAGTGACCCCTCACATTTCAATGTATACTAACCCTTCACATGTCAATGTTTTCCATAAAGTTTCATTATATTTTTAAATGTGACCTACGGTATCTCACAACACAACTTTTTTCAAAAATATTATTACTAAATTCCTTATTAATTAAAAGTTAAATATAAATAATTGCATGAAAATATAATATTGGAGAAACTAATATATTCAATAAAAAAGTTAATATTTATCTCACTTGATTTTAAGGACCTCTTTATAACACTGTCATTAATAATGATTTAACCTTCCTTATAATTTGATCAGCTGCTTTTAGAATTTTTAACAATATATAAAGAAGAAAAAGATAGACAATGAGTGTAAGGTATATATTATAAAAAAATACCATGGCTCAATTTCTATAAAATTTACTTGTACATTGCAAAGGCATACAAACTGAATGTTTTAAAGTTGTATTCAAGGTATAATGTTGCATTCTTAGTAAGAGTATAAATATGAGTATCAATATGTATAAAAATGATAAAAGTATAGCCAAGTTAATTTGAGAATCCTGTTATTGTACTGATATTCAATTTGGCCCAAAAGTACATTGTATACCCTGTAAAAATAGAATAAAATCAATTTCTATTGTAACTGATGTAATTGATTCATGAATTTTCCTATTCAAATTATTGCATCTAGCTAGCTTGTAACAGAATTAATTTGTTTAATATCAATTCCAAAACTTCTCACTGCACAAGATAATAAAGAAGCATTAAAAAAATTCAAACAGATGGAATCTAAAAAATGAAAAGAATAACTACTTGCAAAATTATAAGCCCTCTCCATTAAATAACATTAATCAATTTCCAAGCAATTAAATTATTAATTACCTTCATGAGAACTTTTGAAAATCAGTTTGCTTTGGTTTCCAAATAACAAACGGTTTCTTCCACATCAGTGTCTGTCCTAAAATTAACAAACACAACTTCTGCAGGAACACTAAGATCACCTAAATATCATATTTATACTATAAAAAAAGTAATACGCTTTGCAAATGGGTTATATGCTAACTCAAAATAATCTTGCATAAGTTGGCATCCTATAGAATTTTAATTATGAAATATTATAATTAAGGCCAAAACAAAACCAACAACATTCAGTTCAAACACCTATTATGCAATAGGGACATTATATAAACAATTATACAAACATCTTGTGGGCAATCAATGAGAGAAACAATTTGATCATAATCTCCACAAACACCTTTGGCTGAATGATTATAATATGTGGTTTGTTTAAACAACTCTACAGGTTATCATAAACCCTATAAATTTATAGATAGAACGAATTAGAATAAAATTTATAATATAATCGACATAGAAAACGAAAAGGAAACAACAATAACAAAAACAACAATCTTCTCATCTATTAGAACCATCTCCATCACAAAAAGAAATTCTTTCAAATTCATATATGGCACAAACCATAAGATTCACCCGAACAACAAAGTCCCATGATTTCTTTGAGGGGTTGATTTCCTTAACAAAAATGTTTATTACGGAAGCCATTGCAACAACCACATACGGAATCGAGAAGTCAAAAGAGAAAAATATGCAGAGATATCATAAGGAGTGTGATTGAGAATCAATGAAATTATTTCTATTTATATGCGTTTAAGCGAAAAAAATTCATACCGCATACCTGGAAAATTGTAGCCACGATTCCGTGTTACAAAATGAATTGGGAGAAGAAATTAATGATGACATAAGGTGCAGGAAAAGAGAAATTAGATTGGGAAGATAGAAGGTCGATTTCAAGAGTGTATTGTTGAAGTCGCGCCGAATTGTTGTATTGGTATACAATTGTTATTTTCTGATAAGCGTTTGATATCCCAAGATGTAAAATACGCTTATATTTCTCATAAATAACCAAAAAATATTCACTATAGTATAGGTATGTGACAACCAATAAATGTAGAATTTAAAAAATAAAAGATGTAGAATTTAAAAAATAAAAGGAATACATTAAAAGAAAGTTTCTATTTATAGCAAAAATATAAATAGAAGAATGCATGAGATAATGCCAAATGGCAAATTTGCCATAATGCTCATTTTGCTTTATTATTATTTATGATTTATGATTTATGATTCTCATTTTGCATATATTTTTCGCACCTAATTAGTTATTTATGAATATATCACTATTTAAGAATTTTAAATGTTTTAAACTATAGAAAATTTGTTGATGACTTGGATTATTCCTTAGTCGATTGAAGTACATGAAATTACTTGAAAATAATACTATACAATTTTTTATTAATATTTTGATTATTCACATAATAATCATAATAAATTGAGGTCCAATTTAAAAGTAAATTAAATTTAATTAAAAACTCTTTAGAATATGACTTCTCTCAAGTCATTTGTTCTTAACATGGATCATTTCAAGGTGTTGTAAATGAGGGAGTTGCCTTAGGACTCGCCCTTTTTTCAATTTATGGATAAAAATCATCTTTATTTATTTAAAAAAATAAAGGAAAGTTCCTTTATTAATATTTTAAGTGTATAAAAGTTAAATTAATTCTGTAAATGTTACTCATTCCAAGAATACATGTCGTTATACATTTAAAATTTAGTAATTTTGATCTCAATAAACTAGTCTCTAGGATAATTTAGAGTTTAAAGTTTAATGTTTAGGATTTGTGGACTAAAATATATTTCATACATTAATTATATTTTTTTAATGTGTATTTCTTTCTCACATAAATTTAGAGAAATTCTCATTAAACTTTACATATTTCTCAAAAACACTATAAGAGTTTAGAATTGTCCTTCCTTGAAATTAAGCATTATGACACATTCAACCTAGAAGTAATCTTCTAGAGCATGTGCTTATATCACAGAAGTCAGTATTTACCTCTCTCATTCTCATTATCCATCAGAAAAACACGTAAAGTTTACAACATTAGAAAAAATTATTTTTAATCCAAATCAAGTGTTACGATCAACAATGATTTGCAAATTATCAATCAAGCTATAACATGTTTTAAATTGTATAATATATTTGTTATTTGAGCAGTTTCTTAGGAGATTAATATTAATAGATTTGTGTATTATGTTGTTTGTGTTGTTAATTGAGCATTTTCTTAGGAGATTGAGATTCATAGATTTGTGTGCTATGTTTTTTGTGCGTATTTAAAAGATAACTTTCAAAGATACCCTTTGGGTACTTACTTTCGGACCTAGACAAAATACTAATTTTTTGTTCTTTTTTAGTTTTACATGTCTCTTTGACACCTAATTTGATGTTTATGAATATATTATTGTTTATAGATTCAAATGTTTTAAAATATAAATAAAAGTTTGATGAATAAGAAAGGTATAAAAGCATTGTAAAGTATCACAACATGTCTTCATACGTAAAGAGAAAGGTATTTCAATAATGGCCCAATATACGCAGTTTGAAATGGGGAAAACAACTTGCATTGTTGAAGGCTCTTAGCATGATTCAATACCTTCATCCTAGAGCCAACATTCTCGATTTCAGGAAATCCTGTGCTCGTACTCCCATATGCACATGATCCTACTTCAACTCTGACACCTGCTCATGGAAATATTTCTACACCTGATGGATTTCCCAGGGGTCATACATTTTATTGCTTCTTCTTTATTTAGACCATGTTTCTCCTCACATATGGAGCAAAAACATAATTATTTTATTTAAAGATATTTTTTCATCTTTATAATTACATTAAACATATGTGTATTGTATAAATCTCGTCGTGTCGTCACTTTAAGTGAAGGTGCCATTAATATATGAGAGTTTCAAAAAATCACGCATTTGCGGAAAACGACACATACGATATTAACATAGAACGATGTACACTTGAGTATAAAAGGTATATGAGGGGTAAGATTATTTGACATGCTTAATAGATAAACTATTTTACATTATTTGTCTATCATTTATGAAACATTTTCATTTAAATTTTTAATGACTTTGTGTATTTTTTTTAGTTGTAAATATTGACCAAATGGCTCAAAACACAAAAGGGGTAAATTGTGTTATTCAAATTATAAAAAATTGATTTGTAAAATTGTTTTGATTAAAATTATTTATATTAGAAGACATAAATAGACTGAGATAAAGCAATAGATTAATAGAGAAAATAAGAGTAAGAAAAATAAGCAATGAAAAAGATAGATAATAGAAATAATAAAGATAATGGGTAGAAATGTCATGTTGTAGATTTATTTTGGTTTATGCTAAACTAGTTAGCCTACTTACTCTCTAAGAATTTCCTCTTGAGATTTCCACTAAAACAACCTTAAGTTTTTATACATGACAATTCCAAACAACTTGAGCTTTTGGACATGATTGACCCATAAACCATCTACACATGCTTAGTTTAATAACATTTACAAGAGCTTTTACTTAGGCTTAACTCAATAACCTTAACTGGAGTTTTCACACCAACTCAACTCAATAACCATCTCTTATTCTTTTTACATGTTTAGCTTGTAACCTTCAAATCTATTACAAAGAGATCACAAGAGCTCTTAAACAATTAATTACAAAACATCACTAGTACATGTGGTTTTGGTGATTACAACTTTCAATCACCTTTTAAATATGACACTCCATAATTCAAATGATATTTGATTTTAGAATATCAAAAATGGCTTCAGAAACCACCGTCCCTAACAACCCATAAACCATCGTTCAACACAATCCTCAATAATCTGGAAGATACATCATCCCTGAACGTACAATGTTGATTCCTGTTGAGCAGTTAGAAGTGGTGTTCGAACTCATGTTTGATCTTGAAAATCTCATAGATAATGGCTTCAATCTGTTTCCAGCGGTGGAATTTCAAGGATGGATAACCTTCTTTGATCGTCTTATTGGACCAGTCTTTCCAAATCTTGTTAAGGAATTCTGGATTCATGTTGTTGTTACCTTCCATTTTCAACCTTTTGTGCATCATTGTTTTAAATGTTTTATTTTGACACACCTTTTGTACTCGTATCTTTAAAATTAATGTTATCAGTACTTTGCTTCACTTTACACTGTTTTTTATTTAAAAAAACAATGACTTTTTGATTATGACAAAAAAGGGGAGAAAAATGAGATTTTGATAGGATTAATTATAACATGTTATTGGGAAAAAAGTGTCAAACATTTCTAACAAAAAATATACAAGTGTATTTGCTTCTAAAGTATACAGGATTACATAAGCTCTGAAGAAGACGTTGCATAGACAAACTCAAATTCTAAAGCATCAAACTCTAAAATGATTCAAGCTTTGAAATGAAAAAGAAAACTCTGAAAGAAGGACCTCTGAAAGCTCTAAAAGAATAATCTCAGGGAAGTTCTAATATATATATTTAGTTTTCCTTAATTATTTATCTCACAGGGAGATTATCTATCTCAAGGGGAGATATGTTCTTCATATATACAATTTTTTAAAATCAAAATCTAATATTTTTGTCATCATAAAAAAGGGGGAGATTGTTAGAACATAGTTTGATTCTAATCATATCTTAGAGTTTTGATGATAACAAGTGAAATAAATTTTGTATAATAGATATGATACTCTGATGTGTATTATTCTCATTTCAGATGATGTTTTGACTCAAACATTCTAGAATAAAGAAATATCAAATTATGTTGAGTAAACAAGTAATAGAAGTTCTAATGATGAATGAAACTTCTGAACACGCACGCTGAAAGCAACTTCTGAAGGAAGCATGCTAACGCAGCCTCTGATAGAAGCACCAAAGTAACCTCTGTTAGAAGATATTTTGAACAAGGCTTGCAGAAGATCATGATTTAACAATATGTCATCTTTTAAGACAAAGTCTGCTACAATACTGTTACTAATTAAAGTTAACACGGCTTAAGTACTTGAGTGGATCAACTTTCGAGGCCCATTGAGAAAACAAAGCACATGCAGACAAGAAATATTTATTACGTTTCTCATCATCTAAAACATGCAACGGAATGCAACAAAATAATTTACTATAAGCTATATAAAGATAAAACGTTCAAAAAAGAACAACAACTATTCATAAACAATTCTAAAAAGTAAACTTATGCTGCGAAAAATCAAATACTATTTTTGTTAAGTTTATTTTTCTGTATTAAGCTTAAACTCTTGTGTAAAAATCACATTTGTGATAAAGCTTTTTAGAAGCAATGTTATACACCTTGTTAGAAGTTCATTTGTGTAATTTTTCCTTGAGAGACCAGTTGGGTCATATTTCTCAAGAGGGCTAGGACTAGAGAGTCTTAGAGGGTCAGTCACTTGCAGTTGACTTGTGCATTGTTGTTAGTCACAACAGTTGGTTGTGCAATTGTAATCAGATTGATTATAGTGAATTAAGTCCTCGCTGAGAGAGGCGAAATCACCTTGGCGGATGGACTGGAGTAGTTTGAGTTTCAAACGAACCAGGATAAAAATCACTGTGTGTTTAGTTTGTTGTTGATTAAAAGAAAAATTTAAAATGGAAAAACTTATTCACCCCCCCCCCCCTCTAAGTGTTTTCTAAGTCTTCACTGCTAACCAATTCAAAAGTTATATTGTTAGTCTGACAGTAGACAATGGTTTGGGCTTTTCTGATGTTGATCTAACTCCTGTCGGGAGGAAACACAACAAAGTTTTACACATTTGTATAGGGTGTAAGGGCACTACATTGTCTAATGTGTTAGTGGATACTAGATCTGCTCTGAATGTCTTGCCGAAGAGTGCTCTCGACCGACTTGATGCTGAAGAAGCAGTCATGAAACTCAGTGACATAATCGTAAGAGCTTTTGATGGTTCAAAGAGAACAGTACTTGGAGAGCTCAACCTGCCGATCAAAGTAGGTTCCCATACTTTGGATTCTACTTTCTTTGTGATGAACATTCGTCCAACTTATTCTTGCCTACTCAGACGCCCTTGGATACATGGGGCAGGCGTTGTTACCTCTACCATTCATCAGAAGTTGAAGTACCCAATGAAGGGGAAAATTGTTATAGTATACGGAGAAGAAGAATATATGGTAAGCCATCTGCAGTCATTCTGATACATTGAGATAAAAGGTGAATTTTTTGAGACTCCCTATCAAGATTTCGAAGTAGTTCCACGAGTCATTCCTATTAACGCTCTTGTCACTCCTAAAATTAGTAGAGTTTCACCAAATATGGCCTCGCTGAAAGACGCCAGAGCTGTGGTTGAAGAAGGAGGTTGTACTATTTCGGGTCAGCTACCCGACTTTCCATTCAAATCTGACAAGACTTGTTTAGGCTTCACTTCCACATGCTAGAAAATGATACGTCGCGAATGTGTCGGTGGACCTCTGTTCCTCATCAACAAGAATGGAATTCATGCTATAGAAGACGATGATGGCGACTTCGACATCAACAATTGGATATTCCCAACTCCTGGGGATGAACTCAACAATTGGACGACCAAGGATGTTATGCCAATCTCCTTTAGAAAGGAGTAATTGTTTTCCTGTTTTATGGTTTTTTACATTTACGCATTGAACAATAAGACTTTAAGCCTAGTGTCTTGCCCGGGGCACAGTGGCTCATTTGTGAGGGTTGTTATTTGTCATTCACATATTTTCATTCAATAAATCATTTGACTTTTGCATTCAAATATTCTTCTCTTTGTCTTTCTTTTTACTTTATCACTTTTCAAAAGCTATGTGTTCTTACACACACCTCGTAATAAACTGCAGATCCACATTCACTCTGGATTCCGTCGATAACGACTCTCTTATTGCTAAATATGACTTTGGTAATCCGATATACCAAGCCGAAGACGAAGGTGAGGAAGATTGTGAAGTGCCATGAGAGCTTGCTAGATTGCTACAGCAAGAGGAAATGGCTATGCAGCCACACGAAGAACCAGTCGAGGTTGTGAATCTAGGTACTGACGAAGACAGAAAAGAAATCAAGATAGGAGCGGGTCTTGAGAACAGTGTTACAGAAAGATTGATCCAGATGCTGCGAGACTACATCGATATTTTTGCTTGGTCCTACGAAGACATGCCAGGTATAGATATCGATATTGTGGTACATCGTCTACTAACGAAAAAGGTTCTCTCCCTGTGAAGCAGAAGGTTCGTCGTATGCGTCCTGAGATGTTTGAGAAAATTAAAGTCGAAGTTATGAAGCGGTTCAATGTCGGTTTCTTAGCCGTGACTTCTTATCCACAGTGGGTTGCGAACGTAGTGCAAGTACCTAAGAAGGATGGCAAAGTACGCATGTGTGTAGACTATCGAGATCTGAATAAGGCGATCCTGAAAGATGATTTTCCGCTTCCATATATTGATGTTATGGTTGACAACACCGCTCAACACAAAGTCTTCTCTTTCATGGATGGTTTCTCTGGCTACAATCAGATCAAGATGGCTCTCGAAGACATGATAAAACTACTTTCATTACACAATGGGGCACCTCCTGTTACAAGGTCATGCCGTTTGGGTTAAAGAATGCTGGCGCAACATATCAACATGCGATGATGGCTTTTTTCCATGATATGATTCACCACGAGATAGAGGTCTACGTCGAAGACATGATAGGTCGATCACAAACTGAAGAAGAACATCTTGATCATTTACGTAAGCTGTTTGATAGATTGAAGAAATACATATGGAGATTGAATCCGAGCAAATGCACTTTTGGAGTCAGATCCGACAAACCCTTGGGATTTGTTGTTAGTGGTAAAGGTATTGAAGTTGACCCTGCTATGGTTAAAACTATTCAAGAAAATCCAACTTCCCATACCGAGAAGGAAGTCAGACGTTTCTTAAGACGACTGAATTCCATTGCCAGATTCATTGCACATCTAACTGCTACTTATGAGCCAATCTTCAAAATGTTGAAGAAAGATAAAGTAGTAGAATGGAACGATGATTTCCATAAAGCTTTTGACAAAATCAAGGAGTACCTACAAAAACCTCATATCTTGATGCCACCAGTTGAAGGAAGACCTCTAATCATGTACTTAATAGTATTAGAGAATTTAATGGGGTGTCTGTTGGGGCAACATGATGAGTCGGGTCGAAAATAGCATGCAATATACTACCTTAGCAAAAAGTTTACTGACTGTGAAACAAGATACTCACAGCTCGAGAAAACTTGCAGCGCTTTGGCTTGGGCTGCTCGCCGACTAAGACAGTATATGTTGACTCACACTACCTTGTTGATCTCTAAGATGGATCTAATAAAATACATATTCGAGAAACCTGCTCTCTCCGGAAGTATAGCGAGATGGAAAATGATCTTGACCGAGTATGACATTCAGTATACTACCTAGAAAAGCGATCAAAGGAAGTATAGTAGTTGATCATTTGGATCATCAAGCCGTATATGACTACCAGTCTATGCATTTCGAGTTCCCAAACGAGGATATTATGTTAATCACCGATTACGAAGAGCCTAGACCGAATAAGGACCTGAACCATGATCCCGATGGACCATGGTCTTGGTGAACCCTCCACCGGAGATGACCATGGCCGTTGGGAAAGATTCCCAAAGGCTGTGAGCGGCGAAGTATGCTAGGGTGATATCCAAATCGGGGAAGAAGAAGTCTTCCATCCTGGATATGGTCATTGCTACGTGCATAGAAGACTCCTCCGCGAGCTTTTCTTCCTCGACCTTGCTGGACGGGGGGGTTTCTTCTTTGCATATTCCTTTTTCTTGTATTGTTTGAGATGCCTGTCTCTGATTAGGATCTTAATCGCATCCTTTAAGTGGATGCAGTCGTTTGTCACGTGTTTGTGGCTCCGGTGGAATCTATAATATTTGGTTTTGTCTGCCCCAATTTAGTCGGGGTTTGCCGAGGAAAGCGTGCACTGCCTTGTTTGAACTCGGAGTTGGCACAGTTGGTCAGGATACACTCCTGAGAAGTAGGGAGGGGGTGTTTTCATTGAATCGACCCATGATCGCGATTTTATCGTCTAAATTAATCAGGAGACTGCAAGTATACAGCCCTATCGCGTAGTTTTAAAAGATATCGAACCTAAGGGACTATAAATCGAACTAACGTAATCCAAACTTACTATGTAAAGCTATAGCTATCGAATAAATAAAATGGGGAATTTTTGGGTAATAAAACTTAATTTTAATTAAAATAATAATAATGCGAATATCGGTATGCACTTCGTTAATTCTAAAGAATCCGGCTTTCCACTGGCTTATTTTCTAAAAATGATAATAATTTCTTTTTAAAAAAGTATTTATTTAAAATCTATTCTCAAACTTTCGCTCTATTGAAGTAAACTATAATTTTAAACTCGTATGCTTCGCTATCCCATTGATTTTAAAATTACCTTTTGAAAATAAATAAAGTTTAATTGGTTTTAAAAATGTGATCTTTAAAAACAATACCTAGTATCTACTATCGATTTTAAACCTCAAACCGCTCTATTGGTTTCTAATCTTAGCGTTTATTAACCTCAAACTTTCGCTCTGTTGGTTTCTAAACCTTTTTTAACAAAATAAATTAGATAACTAAATCAGAAAAAGTATTTATTTTATAAAATAACATAAGCCTGTTTGTTCCGGATCCATTCAAATTACCTCGTTACATATCGATATTTAAATAATTTAGCCAGACATATTTATAAAAGCAGACATGAATAAATTAAAGGTTTTAACATTCATAAATAAATTCATGGCAAAATAAATAAATCTCATGCAAATAATTAAATAAAAGCGATGTAAATAGAAACCTGAATTAAATAAATGCTGGAATTGAATCTTGGTTCTTCAACAGGAATTAAAACCACAGTGCTTGAAAAGAAACTAGCTCTAAGAACAATGCTGGAAAGTAACTGCTGTATCTGAATTACAATGGAAAATAATTCTGGAAATAAAAATCTAAAACTGGGAAAAGAATGCTCAAAACCGGTGTGTCAAACTATGATTCCTAGGTGCCCTTTTATAGTGGTAGGGTGTAACCATTCTTCCTCCATTTTCGCACCACTTTCTCCTAAAATATAGTAGTCCAACTGCCTTGGTCGTCCCGGATTTTTCTCCACGCGTATAGCCACGTTGAGACGGACGCCTTCCACTAGGGAAAGGGTCCGAGGCGGCCGCCTCCTTTTTAGGAGAGGGGTTGAGACGTGCGTCTCACCCTTGAACGTGGCTGTAGGGTTTGCTTGTTTGGGTCTGGCTTCGTTTGGGCTTGGTTTGTAGGCTTTAATGAATCTTTGATCCATACTTTGCTTTTCACACCCCTTTTTCTTCATTTAATTAAATAATCCTCCTAAATTCTTCACTTTGCTCAATTTGTTTATTTAAAATAAAATACCTGAAACAATGAAAATACCAGCGTAATATGGAAATAAAATGAAATAATTAAATAAAAATACTAACATTATTTATGAAAATTAAATCAAATATACTATATAAAATTGTGTTATCAAACTCCCCTATACTTGAACCGTTGCTTGTCCTCAAGCAAAAAAGTAAAATTGAAAATCACTGAAACACAGCTAAACACAGATATAAGAACATACATCAATTTGTACCAGGTTGCAGGTTGATTTTGTTAGAGAATCTAAGTCGAACTTAAACACTAAAGTTATCGTAGGAACGCTAGACAACCCCACTTAAGCAGACCAATTTAAGTCATATCACTATAGCTCAACCTATTACTATGTTCTATTTCACCCGTTTTCATTCTAGTGCAATCACATTAAGCCCTTTACCTTACACGCACATAGTGGAGTAACCGGTTAGTGAATTTGATCTTAGTAAGCCAGCCAGGAGTTCTGGTAATTAAACATTTGGTACTCCCCTTTTCCGATTAAGAATTGCGGGGGATCAAACCGTAATTCGCCCTACCAAGTTCAGCACCAGGAACCACTGAACCAATTCATAATGGATTATTTTGCATTAAATTTATTTTTTCCGCAACTGTTGGATTAAATGATCTGGTAAGGACCATCTAACTTAGTAAGTGCATCATAGATAAAAGCAATTTCTTAAAAATATTTGATCAATCACTTATATTCATCGGTTCTCCACGTAGTTTGTGTTTATGGCGGTGCCGACTGCTTAATAAACTACTCGGGGCTAATCTAAAACTAAGTTTTTAAAGGTTTTGGTATAATAAGTACTTAAATCGATCCAACATGTCGGGGGTTTTAAAGTGTTAAGACGATAGCAATTTTGCTAAGTTGCTCGAATTCTCGTTTATAATAGGCCACCTTAATACTAGTTGAATAATGTTTATAAATGCGTTTTTAAAATTGTTTTATTTTGTTCGTTATGGCTCAAGAAATAGGGGGAATTCGAGTAAGCACAAATTATTGCATAAAAGATTAAAATTTGCATAAATAAGTATTTTATTGAATTGAAATTTGCGATACAAGAAAAGGGAAAGTACTACAAAGAGAGCAAAGGACATAGAAATGAACAAGGAAATGATCCGACTCCCCTATACTTAAAAGGAGCAATGTCCTCAGTGCGTTAATAACGAAGGAGAATCGAAATGAAAGATGGGCGATTAAATTCGTAGCAACAATAATAATGCAACTTAGGAAGAATAATGCAACAGTAATAATAATATAATATAATGTGCAACATTATAATAATAAAAGATAACATGGATTGCATTAGAATGGAAATCAAAGTTGCTTACAATTGGAAGAATCAAGTATCTGGAAAGAAAAACATAATAATATAGAGGAAATAAGACATCAAGCATTAGAATGTCACCATTTTTAGAGTTCTTAAGTAGTTAAGACAAAAACATAATAATTTATCTTAAGAAGAGAGATAAAGAATAGTAAGAAAATAAGACAGAGAATAGAAATAAAAGAAAATAGATAAAGAAAAAGATATATATATATATATATATATATATATATATATATATATATATATTTGTGTTTAAAATAGAATAAAGAAATAAAATAAAATAAGAAGAAAGAAATATAAAAACGGTGGGTTGTCTCCCACAAAGCGCTTTGTTTTATGTCGTAAGCTCGACAAATAAAACTAACGATCAGTCAGCTGATCGAGCATATGGCTCGTTTAGATTTATCGTTTGAGAATTTCCCTCGACTTCGGTAATATGGTAATGTTTTAGATGCTGCCCGTTTACTACAAACGGTTCAATCGAAGGTCCCTTAATCTCTATTGCACCACTTGGATAAACTCGAGTAATTTCAAAAGGTCCAAACCACCTAGATCGTAATTTTCCAGGAAATAATTTTAATCGTGAGTTAAAAAGTAATACGCAGTCACCTATATTAAAATTCTTCCTAGATATACGCTTATCATGCCATTTCTTTGTGCGCTCTTTGTAAATCCTAGCGTTTTCGTACGCATCCTGTCTAAGTTCTTCCAATTCATTAATATCCAGGATACGCTTCTCTCCAAGATAACTTAAGTTGATTCTTAATGGCCCAATAAGCCTTGTGTTCTAACTCAAGGGAGATGGCATGACTTACCATAAATAAGCTTGAAAGGAGTAGTACCGATGGGAGTTTTATAGGCGTTCTATATGCCCATAAAGCTTCATGAAGTTTAAAGGACCAATCCTTTACGGACGTAGCGCAGTTTTTCAAGGATTTGTTTTATCTCGCGATTTGAAACTTCAACTTGTCCGCTAGTTTGAGGATGGTAAGGTGTAGCTATGCGATGTCGAACTCCATATTTTCCCAATAATTTTCAAAGATTTTGGAAATGAAATGAGATCCACCGTCGCTTATTACGGTCGGGTACACGAACCTAGGGAAAATTATGTTCTTGAATAGCTTAAGTACCACTCGGGTGTCGTTTGTTGGAGAAGCTATAGCTTCAATCCACTTTGAAACATAATCCACAGCCACGAGTATATACTTGTTACCGGATGAAGATGGAAAGGGTCCCATGAAGTCTATCCCCCACACATCAAAGATTTCGACTTCTAAAATGCCTTTTTGTGGCATTTCGTCACGTCTAGATATATTACCGGTGCGTTGACACCTGTCGCATTTTAAGATGGTGGCATGTACGTCTTTCCATAGATTAGGCCAATAGAGGTCGGATTGTAAGATCTTTGCACATGTTTTGGATGTACTAGCATGTCCTCCGTAAGGTGCAGAATGACAGTGTGTTATAATGTTTTCAATCTCTTCTTCTGGCACACATCGGCGGAAAATTCCATCGGGACCTCTCTTGAAAAGTAAAGGTTCATCCCAGTAATATTGTTTAAGATCATGGAAGAATTTCTTCTTCTGTTGGTAGGTAAGTTCAGGTGGTAGAACGCCTGCAGCAAGGTAGTTTACAAAATCAGCATACCAAGGCACAGAGGAGGTATCTAAGGTGGTTTCCATGAGTTTATCTGGTTCTGTATCTTCCAAGTGGGCAATCAGTTTATCATACTGGAATTCATCATCAATCGGCACTTGTTCATGTTTAAGATTTTATAGTCTATAGAGATGATCTGCTACCACATTTTCAGTTCCTTTCTTATCTTTGATTTCTAAATCAAACTCTTGCAGCAGCAATATCCATCTCAGGAGTCTAGGTTTAGCGTCCTTTTTAGTTAGGAGATATCTAATAGCAGCATGATCAGTGTATATGATAATTTTGGATCCTACTAAGTAGGAACTGAACTTGTCTAACGCGAAGATCACTGCTAAGAATTCTTTCTCAGTTGTAGCGTAATTCATCTGCGCTTCGTCCAGGGTTCTGCTTGCATAATATATGACGTGGAGTCTTTTATCCTTTCGCTGTCCTAAAACAGCTCCTACGGCATAGTCACCCTGCGTCACACATTATTTCAAAAGGTTCATTCCAATCTGGAGTTTGCATGATAGGTGCAGAAATTAATGCTTTCTTAAGTGTCTGAAACGCTTCTAAACATTTTTCGTCGAAGATGAACTCAGCGTCTTTCATTAATAATTCAGTTAGGGGTTTAGTTATCTTAGAGAAATCTTTAATGAAACGTCGATAAAAACCGGCGTGTCCCAAAAGCTTTCTCTTTTTGGAGTTGAAGGTTCTCAATAACTTCAATTTTAGCAGAATCGACTTCAATTCCTCTTTTGGATATAATGTGTCCTAAGACAATTCCTTCTT
This sequence comes from Vicia sativa, assembly GCA_021764765.1. Taxonomy (NCBI): domain Eukaryota; kingdom Viridiplantae; phylum Streptophyta; class Magnoliopsida; order Fabales; family Fabaceae; genus Vicia; species Vicia sativa. The sequence goes on along the minus strand of CM038792.1, from coordinate 188,515,160 downwards.
GTACCATAAAATGGCATTTCTCCCAATTAAGCACTAGATTAACCTTCACACAACGTTCTAAAACGCTTTCTAGATTTTCTAAACATTCTTCGAAACTTTGTCCACAGACGGAAAAATCGTCCATGAAGACTTCCATAATATTGTCCAGAAAATCTGCGAATATTGCCATCATGCATCTTTGGAAAGTCGCAGGAGCATTGCATAAACCAAATGGCATTCTTCTATAAGCAAAGGTTCCAAATGGGCATGTGAAAGTTGTTTTCTCTTGGTCATCAGGATGAATAGGTATCCGAAGAAACTCGAATAACCGTCAAGAAATGAGAGTGTCTAGCTAACGCTCCAACATCGATCAATAAATGGTAAAGGAAATGATCTTTTCGGTGGCTTTGTTAAGTTTTCGATAATCGATGCACATTCTCCATCAGTTCAACTCTTTTAGTTATTATTTCTCCTTTCTCATTTTCGACTCTGTGACACCTCCTTTCTTAGGTACAACATGCGGGCTAACCCATTTGCTATCGGATATAGGATATATGATTCCCTTAACAACTTCATAACTTCCTTTTCACAACCTCGCTCATAATCGGGTTTAGTCTCCTCGGTGTTCTCTTGAAGTTTTACAATCTTCTTCTAGCATAATGCGATGCATGATAGAGGACTTATTCCTTTAAGATCGGTGATATTATACCCTAAGGTGTTGGATATTTTCTCGAATTTGTAAAAGTTTTTCAGTTCGGTTTCGCAAGATCTGCGTTGACTATCACCGGTCGTTCGAGTTGAATCCGAATTCATACCTTAGATTTTTAGGAAGTGTTTTGAGTTCTAAAGATGGTTTTCTTAAATTTTGTGTAGGATCGGTGCTATAGCTAAGCATTCACTTAGATTACTACTCAGATTTTCATCGAGATTGTCTTTATTTTCAAGCTCGACTTCTTTTCTACATTCATTGATGATATCCATGAAGTAACAAGTATCTTTAATTGGGTGCTTTCGAAGAGAGGATAAATTCGATTTTCTCTTCGCCTACTTCAAAGTAAGTTTTCCTCTTTTTACATCTATAATTGCACCGGTTGTGGCTAAGAAAGGCCTTCCAAGAATGATTGGGGTAACTTCGTCCTCCCTTATGTCTATAATAATGAAATCAGTAGGTATATAGAATTGGCCAATGCGGGAACATTCTCAAGAACTCTGCGGGATATTTAATTGACCTATCCGCTAGTTGAATGGACATTTTAGTTGGTCCGAGTTCTCCCATGTCAAGTTTCTTGCATATAGATAACGCATCACACTTATCTCCAAGATCACATAAGGCTTTATCTATGACAAATTTGCCAATTACACATGGAATAGAGAAACTTCCGGGTCTTTGAGTTTAGGAGGCATTGTGTCTTGAATAATTGCACTACATTTAAGCATGGTTTCATTATCCTCTAGCTTTTTCTTATTGGAAAGAATCTCTTTAAGGAATTTAGCATAGGAGGGCATTTGAGTTATAGCTTGGTAAAGGAATTGTAACATTAAGTTGCTTGGAAGATCCACAAATTTCTTGAATTGACCCACATTCTTAGTTTTAGCTAACCTTTGAGGTATGGAATATGAGGCTTATAAGGTGGTGGGGTACATAAGGTTCGTCCTTTTGTGTGGTATCTTCACTATTATCTTTCGATTTTCCTTTTGGTTTATCTTGGGTTTGATTGTTTAAATTTTGTTGCATAGGGTGTTGTTTCGGGATCTGTGTCCATATACTGTTCCTTCTTAAGATAACAGATTTGCATGTCCTTTGGGATTAGGTTGAAATTGTCTAGGAAAAGAACAAGGGCAAAGCTTGTTGTTGAGCTACTTGAGAAATTTGTGTTTCTAACATTTTATTGTGTGTAGCTAAAGCGTCAAGCTTGTTAGATAATTGCTTAATCTGCTCATTGATGTGTATATTCTGATTTTGGACATCCTTATTAGTTTGGGATTGAGTACTGTTGGTTTGGTTCTGAGTAGCAATGAAATGCTCTATCATGACTTCCAAATTAGACTTCCTAGGAGCATTAGACGTGTTAGGACCATTGTTAGGATGATTTGGAATAGCCTTAGGATAACCAGGTGGTGTAGCAGGAGCTTGTCCAGGTGCATATAACGCGTTGTTATTCTTGTATGAAAAGTTAGGATGATTCTTCCAGCCAGGATTATATGTGTTGCTGTAAGGATTATTCTGTACGTAATTCGCTTGTTCAACTGGAACTCCTGTTAGAAGTGGGCATTCTGGAGCAAGATGTGATTGAATACTACATAAGTCGCAAGTTTGAGCAATTGCAGCAACAGTAGCTGCGGGAGCAGTGGTAAGATTCTCGAGCTTTTGAGTGAGAGCTTCCACCTTAGCGTTGACTTGATCCAGACTATTCACTTCAACCATGGCACCTTTCGTTTGAGATTTATCTACACTAACTCTCTCCGTACCCCATTGGTAATGGTTCTGAGCCATGCTTTCGATAAGTTGTTTTGCTTCAGTATATGGTTTATTCATCAGTGCGCCACCAGCTGCAGCGTCTATAGTCAATCTCGTATTGTACAAGAGACCATTGTAAAACGTGTGAATGATCAGCCATTCTTCTAAACCATGATGAGGACAAAGTCTAAGCATTTCTTTATAACGTTCCCAAGCTTCAAAGAGTGATTCATTGTCTTTTTGTCTGAAACCATTGATATTAGCTCTGAGCATAGTAGTTTTGCTTGGAGGAAAATATCTAGCCAAGAAGACTTTCTTCAACTCATCCCATGTGGTGATTGAGTTGGAAGGAAGAGATTGGAGCCATGCGCGAGCTCTGTCTCTAAGAGAAAAGGGAAATAGGCGCAATCGTATCTCCTCGGGGTTTACACCATTCGCTTACGATGTCTGCGTCTTGCCACAAACAACGATGATGATTTGGGTCGTCGGTAGGAGCTCGAGCGGTTCTGTGAGCAGCGGAAAGAAGCGAAGGTTTTCGAAATCGTTTGAGCAATAGCGAGGGCAGCAATACTATTATGAGGCTCCGCGAGAAGGAACGTAGTCCTTAAGAGGACGAGGAGCAGGAGCAGCTATATCAGCCATCTTCTTGAGTTCTTCAACGTCAGGAAGTTTGGTCGAAGGAAGATTGTTGCGTTCTAAATACTCTTGAATTCGTCTTCTTAATCTAAGGTAACGCTCGATATCGTATATAGGTATATGCAAAGGCGCCTTGAGGAGTATTTGGCATACAGAGGGAAAAGAAATAGTTGCTATAGTCTATACTTAATAAAATTACGATATCAACTTGAATAGTCCCCGCGGCGCCAAAAACTTGATCGCGATTTTATCGTCTAAATTAATCGAGGCGCAAGTATACACTATCGCGTAGTTTTAAAAGATATCGAACCTAAGGGACTATAAATCGAACTAACGTAATCCAAACTTACTATGTAAAGCTATAGCTATCGAATAAATAAAATGGGGAATTTTTGGGTAATAAAACTTAATTTTAATTAAAATAATAATAATGCGAATATCGGTATGTACGTTAATTCTAAAGAATCCGCTTTCCACGGCTTATTTTCTAAAATGATAATAATTTCTTTTTAGAAAAGTATTTATTTAAAAATCTATTCTCAAACTTTCGCTCTATTGAAGTAAACTATAATTTTAAACTCTGACGTATGCTTTCGCTATCCCATTGATTTTAAAATTACCTTTTGAAAATAAATAAAGTTTAATTGGTTTTAAAAGCTGTCATGATCTTTAAAAACAATACCTAGTATCTACTTCGATTTTAAACCTCAACTGTCGCTCTATTGGTTTCTAATCTTAGCGTTTATTAACCTCAAACTTTCGCTCTGTTGGTTTCTAAACCTTTTTAACAAAATAAATTAGATAACTAAATCGAAAAAGTATTTATTTTATAAAATAACATAAGCTGTTTGTTCGGATCCATTCAAATTACCTCGTTACATACCGATATTTAAATAATTTAGCGGACATATTTATAAGCGACATGAATAAATTAAAGGTTTTAACATTCATAAATAAATTCATGGCAAAATAAATAAATCTCATGCAAATAATTAAATAAAAGCGATGTAAATAGAAACACGAATTAAATAAATCTTTGGAATTGAATCTTGGTTCTTCAACAGAATTAAAACCACATGCTTGAAAAGAAACTAGCTCTAAGAACAATCTTTGAAAGTAAGCTATTCGAATTACAATGGAAAATAATTCTGGAAATAAAAATCTAAAACTGGGAAAAGAATGCTCAAAACCGGTGTGTCAAACTATGATTCCTAGGTGCCCTTTTATAGTGGTAGGGTGTAACCATTCTTCCTCCATTTTCGCACCACTTTCTCCTAAAATATAGTAGTCCAACTGCCTTGGTCGTCCCGGATTTTTCTCCACGCGTATAGCCACGTTGAGACGGACGCCTTCCACTAGGGAAAGGGTCCGAGGCGGCCGCCTCCTTTTTAGGAGAGGGGTTGAGACGTGCGTCTCACCCTTGAACGTGGCTGTAGGGTTTGCTTGTTTGGGTCTGGCTTCGTTTGGGCTTGGTTTGTAGGCTTTAATGAATCTTTGATCCATACTTTGCTTTTCACACCCCTTTTTCTTCATTTAATTAAATAATCCTCCTAAATTCTTCACTTTGCTCAATTTGTTTATTTAAAATAAAATACCTGAAACAATGAAAATACCAGCGTAATATGGAAATAAAATGAAATAATTAAATAAAAATACTAACATTATTTATGAAAATTAAATCAAATATACTATATAAAATTGTGTTATCAACCCACTGATCCTTTGTGATCTCTAGAGTCGTGGGTTTTGTCTTCCCGTCGTTTTCTCCCCGACGGGATGTCGAGGGGTCCTCATTTTTGGAGCTCTTAACATTCTCCCTGTGTCGGGTGCCATGAGCAGAGTTTGCAGCTTCCTTTTCCTCGCATTGGATATATGTCTGGGCTTTTAGGAGGAAAGCATCCAATATGGAGGGAGTTTCGATACCCACAGCCTTCGCGGAGTCGCTACGAGGGCGTAGTCCTCTTTTGAGGAGATATTTTTTTCATATCTTCTATCCTCAAGACTTGGACGACTTCTTGGTTGAACCTCTCGATATACGCTCGAGGAGATTCCTCTTTGCCCTGAATGATGGCTTCCAGGGATGCCTCCGACTTTGGGTGGCGTCAGGAGGCGGTGAAGTGTTTGGAGAATAGTCTTCCCAGGTGCTTCAAAGATGTGGCCGATCCATGAGAATACTTTTATACCATGCCATGGCCCCTTTCCTCAAGGCTGTAGGGAATATACGACATTTGATGGCCCCACGAACTCCTCGATAGTCGAGCAAGACATCGATGTTCTCAATATGTTCGTCAAGGTCGATGGTATTGTCGTATTGACCGAGCCAGGGAGGTTTCTCTAGACCAGATGGAATAGGAATGTCCATGATAGCTCGACAAAGAGGACCACGATGCTCGTCTTCATCGCTCCGGACGGGAGAGAAGGAGACAAAACGATTGTTTCTCTTATGACGGGGGGAAAGTTCGTTCTCCTTTCTTGATTTGGGTGACAAAGATCGATCGCAGGGGCAATATGATTCGTTCTTCGTCTTCTTGTGCAAGGGAGATCCTCGATTTTTTCGAGGTGGGGTATGTACCCTCTTCTTCTAAACATGTCAGTCAAGATAATCTTTTTTCCGAGCAGGTGTTCTTGGTGAGGGACTACGAGAAACGACCACTTTAGGTCTCTGAGGTGGAGACGAAGGTGGTTCCTTTCCAGAGCCTCGATGCACTGGCCCTGCTAGAGGAGGAGGTTTATAGTCTGATTGAGGGCGGATAGAATAACAACTAATGCTAGATCCGCGTTGATCGACAGTGGTGCCGAGGGTTGAGGGATGACAAGGTCATCATCTTTATCCTTGGTTTTTTGGTCATCCAAGAGGAAATCTTGGTCGACAACATCTTCAAAATCTGGGGTTGTGGTCCTGCCATCCCTGTGATCAATGGTGTCCTCTAGATGAGATAGGGAATATACTTGTCTGTTTTTTGGACAAGTGAGAGAACGGTCTTGCCGGAAAGAAGTTGATCGTTGAAATCAACCATCTCGTTAGGAGTTTCGAGAGTATCTTTGATCTTCTGATATCTGAATGATGAACGAAGATAGGGAAGATATTTCCCATAAACGGCGCCACTGATCTGAACAAGTGACCAGAATCGGAGACGGCCGGAGTGAACGACGGTCCTTCGGCAAGTTGACGTTGAGGAGGGGGTAGTGTACCTGCAAGGCACTCCGATGCTAAAGTAAGCAAATGATCAAGACGAGGACAAGAGAATATTAGGGTTGTTAGAGTAATAATATGATACCTTGCCCTCAAAGATATGCGAGTCCGTAAATATAGTCGTTCGGGCTAACTAGGTCAATCCGGGCGAAAAGGCTCGTAACTAGCCGTTATGTTGGGTAGAAGGGACATAACGGTCATAGCTCCAGATATTATAGGAATTGATGTTATTCGAAGGATGTCGGGCAAGGGACTTTGCATGGCGGGCGATCCCGTTGTTCGTTGTAACACCCCTTCTAATTACCCGCGTTTTATAAATATTAATCAGAGTTTTTAATCACAAATCAAGAGGCGTCACAATTTAAATATTTCAAATCAACCAGAACATATGTCATGCTTTCACTGAAGAAGAATTCATTAAATAAAACAGACTTAAGGTTATGTTTAACAGCGGAAATGAGACATAACAAATCCTGAATACATCATTCATAATTATTCCAGGATAATAAATCGAAAACATTAACCAAAACTATTATTTAATATCCATAAGGAATTTCAATTCAAACGTTTCTCCAGTGTTACATCTACCAGAGCACGACACTGACACGCGGTTTAACTAAAGGACTCGACTCTAAAAGCTATCCTCACCAATTCCAAGCAGCTAATCACTTCGAATCTAAAATCATTAAAGTAAGGGTGAGATCTCTATTCAATATAAAATGCATTATACGTTTTTAAATACAACAGAATAATTTGATGCGTTAGTCCACTATCAAAACACATTCATAGTTCAGGTCACAAGAACATTGTACACAATTCATTATGCAAGTAAACAATCAATGGAAATTGCAACACTGGAAACCATCCTAGCATGTTACAATCCCATATGCAATGCAGACTCTATGCATGTGGCACCAAACGTGAACCGAGTTCACCCTTTGTTCCATCACACTCAAAAACAGCGGAAATCAACGATTCGCCCATAACACTGGGTCAAGAATCTAGCCTCACTACCTCAAAATCCTGTTAAGTTTATTGGCTCTGCAAGTTCACTTCCGCACAATGGGAATTGACCAATTAACAATGCTTATGCATGCATCATAAAAGCATGCAACATCAATTCACAGATTATGATATCACACAATTCACATAATGCCAATCACCAATGTATTCTATTCCATCACAATGATTATCAAAACACAACATGGTAAGCATTATTCCTCACTCAATAAATCAGACAATCCATATCCTATCACTGTTGTCCTTAAACGATTAACGTTTCAAAAATCGGAAGCTCGACTCTTTTAAAATAATTTATACAAAATAATATTTTTCTCTTTTTAACAGATAGTATTTTTAATTTAAGAAATAATGCCGAAAACGGCACCCGAATCGGAGTTACGGTTTAGAAAATATGAATTTTTGAAGTTTTAAGTATTTGAAAAATTACACAGTGGAACCCGGTTCCTCCCTGGGAGAACCCGGTTCCCACTTTTGAAAAATAAGCTCCCCCTGGATTTTTGTATGGGGAACCCGGTTCCTCCCCACTGGGAACCGGTTCTCACGTACAAAAATGCCCAGTTTTGAAAAATTCACACTGGGAACCCGGTTCCTCCCCACAGGGAATCGGTTCCCACGACCTGCAGAACCAAAATCTGCTATTTTGACAGCACTTATGCATTCTTCATCACTTCCAATCATTTCCATATAACTTATAACATTAGAAACACCAGTTTACGACCATTATACGCCAGTACAACATCATATATCGTTGTTTCATCATTCCTATCAATCGTTCGACACACTATTGATCTTAAATTCTATAATCCGACACAAAATATGGTTTAATCCTACAAACCTATAATCATCTAAATCAAATTCCCTAACGTACCCAATCACCCGGTTGATTCCCAAAACCCATAAGGCATTAAAACCGAATGAAATCACCCCTTACCTCGCGATGATCTTCGACTTCCCGGCGTTGGCTTTTTCCTCTCTTCTCTTCTCTTCTCCAATTCTACGTGAAATGACTTTTTCCAAAAAGACCTCCTTTTCCTTCTTTTCCTTTTTATAATCCTTGTTTTATTCCTTTATTATTTCCAAATAAAATTCATAAATTAATAATTAGTAAAAGTAGAGTGATTTACTCCTCACACCCACTATTTACTCTTCACACCACCAACCTTTCTTTCTTCAATTAATCCGATTAAATCCAAAAATATTAATACCTAAGTCTTTAATTAAATAAATAATTAAATTCTTTATTATTTAATATTCGAATTAAATTGGGGTGTCACAACACTCCCCCACTAAAAGAGTTTTCGTCCTCGAAAACATACCTTAGACAAAAAGTTCGGGATACTAGTCCTTCATCTGGCTCTCCAGTTCCCAAGTTACATTTCCTCCAGCTGGTCCTCCCCAAGCTACTCTCACCAGTGATATCTCTTTACCACGCAGTTGCTTCACTTTCCGATCTTCAATCCTCGCAGGTACTGCTTCAACAGTCAAATTATCTCGTACCTGTACATCATCTACCTGAATCTCATGAGACGGATCCGCAATGTACCTCCTCAACTGAGATACATGAAAGACATCATGCAAATTCGCAAGTGACGGCGGTAAAGCAATCTGATAAGCAACCTTCCCAACTCTCTTGGTAATTTGAAATGGACCAATAAAGCGCGGAGTCAACTTCCTTGACTTCAAAGCTCGACCAATACCAGTCATCGACGTAACCCGCATGAACACATGATCTCCTTCACTAAACTCAAGATCTTTCCTCCTCTTATCATGATAACTTTCCTGACGACTCTGAGAAACCCTCATCTTCTCCTGAATCATCTTGATCTTTTCTGAAGTTTGTTGAAAAATCTCTGGTCCAATCACAACACTTTCTCCAGATTCGTACCAACACAATGGTGTCCGACATCTCCTAGCATACAATGCCTCAAATGGAGCCATACTGATGCCCGAATGAAAACTATTGTTGTAGGTAAACTCTATCAACGGTAAGTAGCTATCCCAAGCTCCACCATTCTCTAACACACAAGCCCTCAACAAATCTTCTAACGACTGAATCGTCCTCTCCGTCTGACCATCTGTCTGTGGATGATATGCGGAACTCAATCGTAACTTGGTACCCAAAGCTTCCTGCAATCCTGTCCAGAACTTAGATGTGAACCCCGGGTCTCTATCTGACACAATGCTAGACGGAATACCATGCAAACTTACAACCCTCTCAACATATAATTCTGCCAACCTCTCCATCGGATAATCCATTCTTATCGGAATAAAGTGAGCAGACTTTGTCAACCGATCAATGATAACCCAAATAGAATCACAATTCTTCGTTGTTCGTGGCAACCCAGACACAAAATCCATAGAGATGCCATCCCACTTCCACTCTGGAACAAACAACGGTTCCATCAATCCCGACGGCTTCTGATGTTCAATCTTTGATTTCTGACAGACCAAACACGCATACACAAACTCGACAATTTCCTTTTTCATCCCAGGCCACCAAAATAATTTCTTCAAGTCATGATACATTTTAGTAGCACCAGGATGAATACTCAACCCACTACGATGTCCTTCTTCCAAAATACTTTTCCTAATCTCAGCAACATCCAGAACACACACTCTATCACCAAATCTCATAACGTCATTCTCGTCAATTCGGAACTCACCTCCTTGACCTTGGTTAATCAATGTCAGCTTATCCACCAAACCAACATCAGACTTTTATCCATTCCGGATCTCTTCCAAAATACCACTAGTCAGCTTCAACATGCCCAACTTCACACTATCCGGAGTAGTTTCACATACTAAGCTTAAGTCTCTGAATTGTTCCACTAAATCTAATTCACGAACCATTAACATCGACATATGCAAGGACTTCCTGCTTAACGCATCTGCCACCATGTTTGCCTTACCAAGATGGTAATTCAAACCGAAATCATAATCCTTGAGAAACTCTAACCACCTTCTCTGCCTCATATTCAACTCTTTCTGGTTAAAAAGATACTTCAGGCTCTTATGATCACTGAACACCTCAAACCGTGAACCATACAGATAATGCCTCCATAACTTCAAAACAAACACCACAACTGCCAACTCCAAATCATGAGTCGGATAATTCCTTTCATGAATCTTCAAATGTCTTGAAGCATAAGCCACAACTTGCCTATCTTGCATCAAAACACCACCCAAACCCATCAAAGACGCATCACAATACACCACGAAAGATTCTGCCGGATTTGGCAAAATTAGAATTGGGGCACTAGTCAACCTCATCTTCAATTCTTGGAATCCTTTCTCACAATCTATATCCCAAACAAACGCTTGACCTTTTCTCGTCAACTTAGTCAACGGTAAGGCTAACTTCGAAAATCCCTCAATGAATTTCCTGTAGTAACCTGCGAGACCAAGAAAACTACGGATTTCAGAAGCATTCTTCGGCGCTTCCCACTGAGATACCGCTTCTACTTTTGTAGGATCAACAGCAATACCACTCTTGGAAATCACGTGACCAAGGAAACTCACTTCGCTTAACCAAAACTCGCATTTAGATAACTTCGCATAAAGTTTCTTTTCCTTCAATAATTCCAATACAATCTTAAGATGCTTTGCATGCTCCTCATCATTCTTTGAATAGATCAAAATGTCGTCAATAAATACCACCACAAACTTGTCAAGATACAGATGGAATATCTTGTTCATATACTCCATAAAAACACCAAGTGCATTAGTAACTCCAAACGGCATAACAGAATATTCATAATGCCCATACCTCATCCTAAATGCAGTCTTCTTAATATCTCCCGCCTTAACACGAATCTGATGATATCCAAACCTCAGATCAATTTTACTAAATACACAAGCTCCAACCAACTGATCCATCAAATCGTCAATCCTCGGCAATGGATACCGATTCTTGATTGTCACCTTATTCAACTGCCTGTAATCAACACACAGTCTCATTGTACCTTCCTTCTTTTTAACCAATAATACCGGCGCACCCCACGGTGAAACACTAGGCCGAATAAACTTCTTCTCAAGTAACTCTTCCAACTATTTCTTCAGCTCAGACAACTCAGATGTCGACATGCGATAAGGCGCCATCGACACCGGACTAGTTCCAGGAATTAAATCTATAGCAAACTCCACTTCCCTCTCAGGTGGTAGCTCATTAACATCTTCCGGAAACACTTCTGGAAATTCATTCACAACAGGTAATTCACCACTCTTAGCCTTTCCCTTCACTTCCGTCGAAGAATATAACATAAACACTACAACACCATCTCTAACGGCTGAATTCATTTGCCTAACTGACATAGTCACGTCATCAACCTTAACTTCTTCAGGGTATATGACCGTCTTCTCAAAACAATTGATATGAACCTGGTTGAAGACCAACCAATTCATTCCAAGGATAATATCAAGTTGTTCTAAAGGTAGGCACACTAAATCCATACCAAAACCTCTATCGAAAATGACAATAGGACAATTCCTACAAACATACGAAGTAGTCACTGAACCCGACGCAGAAGTGTCAATAACCATACTTCCATCCAAATTAGAAATTTCCAGATTCAATCTTTTAACACAATCCAAAGCAATAAAAGAATGTGTCGCTCCAGTATCAATAATCGCAACTAAAGGTATGCCATTAATAAAACATGTACCTTTAATCAACCGATCATCAAACGTCGATCCGAAAAGCGAACACCTTCCCACCTTGTTCTTTCTTTGACTTAGTACACTGCGGACGAGTGTCCCTATTCGCCATAGTTGTAACAAGTTATCCTTCTAAATCACTCGGCTACATGACCAATTCTCCACGGTGGTTGCACTTCTTAGCATCATTCTTGCATTGACTCGGTGTCCCATGTCACCACATCGTAGCACTTAGTGGAAGAACCGGAAGAACCGAGTCTCCCCACTAGGCTTCCTCCAACCACCAGATTTCTGATTATTCCTATCATAGGGCTTACCACGATCCATCAGTCTCTTTCCCTTACGATCAGCATAACTCTGAGAATTCGACTTAGTACTAGCAAGATCTTCTTCCAGAATCCTACTACAATCAACTAAATCAGGAAATCTTCTAATGCGCTGATACCTGATACCCTGCTTGATCTCATCACAAAGACCATTCTCAAACTTGATACATTTGGAAAATTCTCCATCTGCATCGTTAGTGTAATGAGCATAATACTTTGCTAATTCAGTAAACTTCGTTGCATACTCACTCAGAGACTTGTTGCCCTGCTTGAGTTCCAGAAACTTAATCTCCTTCTTACCCCGAATGTCTTCAGGAAAGTACCTTCTCAGAAAAGCTCTCCTGAACACAGCCCAAGTCAATGCAATACCATCTTCTTCCATTTCAGTTCTGGTAGCGACCCACCAGTCATCAGCTTCTTCTGCTAGCATGTGAGTACCATACCTCACCTTCAGCTCCTCAACACAATCAATCACTCTGAAGATCCTCTCGATCTCATTCAACCACTTCTGAGCACCTTCGGGATCATGCGTGCCCTTGAACAATGGAGGATTATTCCTCTGAAAATTCCCCAATTGTCTGTCAGCACCAATAACAGCTCCCTGCTGATTCCCTCCGAGCACTCCAGCTAACATTCCCAAAGCCTCAGCAATAGCATCATCGTTCCTTCCGTTCCCTCTTCCAGCCATTGTTCTGTAACATTACAAAATAATCCACATCAGCACACAAGTATCGACAGTGTTACCTTACACTAGTCGCATACTAAAGGGATAACGACACTAAGACAAGACCGACTATGCTCCGATACCACTATTGTAACACCCCTTCTAATTACCCACATTTTATAAATATTAATCAGAGTTTTTAATCACAAATCAAGAGGCGTCACAATTTAAATATTTCAAATCAACCAGAACACATGTCATGCTTTTACTGAAGAAGAATTCATTAAATAAAACAGACTTAAGGTTATGTTTAACAACGGAAATGAGACATAACAAATCCTGAATACATCATTCATAATTATTCCAGGATAATAAAACGAAAACATTAACCAAAACTATTATTTAATATCCATAAGGAATTTCAATTCAAACGTTTCCCCAGTGTTACATCTACCAGAGCACGACACTGACATGCGGTTTAACTAAAGGACTCGACTCTAAAAGCTATCCTCACCAATTCCAAGCAGCTAATCACTTCGAATCTGAAATCATTAAAGTAAGGGTGAGATCTCTATTCAATATAAAATACATTATACGTTTTTAAATACAACAGAATAATTTGATGCGTTAGTCCACTATCAAAACACATTCATAGTTTAGGTCACAAGAACATTGTACACAATTCATTATGCAAGTAAACAATCAATGGAAATTGCAACACTGGAAACCATCCTAGCATGTTACAATCCCATATGCAATGCAGACTCTATGCATGTGGTACCAAACGTGAACCGAGTTCACCCTCTGTTCCATCACACTCAAAAACAGCGGAAATCCACAATTCGCCCATAACACTGGGTCAAGAATCTAGCCTCACTACCTCAAAATCCTGGTAAGTTTATTGGCTCTGCAAGTTCACTTCCGCACAATGGGACCGAACCAATTAACAATGCTTATGCATGCATCATAAAAGCATGCAACATCAATTCACAGATTATGATATCACACAATTCACATAATGCCAATCACCAATGTATTCTATTCCATCACAATAATTATCAAAACACAACATGGTAAGCATTATTCCTCACTCAATAAATCAGACAATCCATATCCTATCCATGTTGTCCTTAAACGATTAACGTTTCAAAAATCGGAAGCTCGACTCTTTTAAAATAATTTATACAAAATAATATTTTTCTCTTTTTAACAGATAGTATTTTTTATTTAAGAAATAATGCAGCGGCACCGAATCGAGTTACGGTTTAGAAAATATGAATTTTGAAGTTTTAAGTATTTTGAAAAATTACACAGTGGAACCCGGTTCCTCCCTGGGAGAACCCGGTTCCCACTTTTGAAAAATAAGCTCCCCCTGGATTTTTGTATGGGGAACCCAGTTCCTCCCCACTGGGAACCGGTTCCCACGTACAAAAATGCCCAGTTTTGAAAAATTCACACTGGGAACCCGGTTCCTCCCCACAGGGAATCGGTTCCCACGACCTGCAGAACCAAAATCTGCTATTTTGACAGCACTTATGCATTCTTCATCACTTCCAATCATTTCCATATAACTTATAACATTAGAAACACCAGTTTATGACCATTATCGATCAACATCATATATCATTGTTTCATCATTCCTATCAATCGTTCGACACACTATTGATCTTAAATTCTAATCCAGACACAAAATAGGGTTTAATCCTACAAACCTATAATCATCTAAATCAAATTCCTAACGTACCCAATCACCGGTTGATTCCCAAAACCCATAAGGCATTAAAACCGAATGAAATCACCCTTACCTCATGATGATCTTGACTTCCGGCGTTGGCTTTTTCCTCTCTTCTCTTCTCTTCTCCAATTCTACGTGAAATGACTTTTTCCAAAAAGACCTCCTTTTCCTTCTTTTCCTTTTTATAATCCTTGTTTTATTCCTTTATTATTTCCAAATAAAATTCATAAATTAATAATTAGTAAAAGTAGAGTGATTTACTCCTCACACCCACTATTTACTCTTCACACCACCAACCTTTCTTTCTTCAATTAATCCGATTAAATCCAAAAATATTAATACCTAAGTCTTTAATTAAATAAATCATTAAATTCTTGATTATTTAATATTCGAATTAAATCGGGGTGTCACATTCATCGTGCCCAGCAAGTCTGAGGACCTCGATCGGAGACTCGAGTCTTGAGGAGATGAGGTTGCCGACGAGCATTCGGGAAGTCCAAAAACAATTATTGTTTACCATAAGACATTTTACTTTCAAAGATAAATCATCAAAAGAAATCATAAAAATATTGTTAATTCTTTTACCTTTGAGTTTTACCTCATTGGTGACTTCATCAATAATCAAGCATTCACCATTGGTGAACTTGATCTTGAAGCCTTTGTCACAAAGTTAACTAATACTAAGAAGATTATTCTTTAGTCCTTCAACATAAAGAACATATTCAATGGATGTGAAAGGTGGTGCGCCAACTTTGCCTTTTCCAAGAATTCTTCCCATATTATTATCTCCATAAGTGACATAACCCTTGGCCTTTAAGACTATATTTGAAAATTGGTCGATGTCTCACGTCATATGCTTGGAACAACCACTATCAAGATACCATAGATTTGAAGTGGTTTTCAAGAAAACCTACAAAACAAATTAAGTTTTGTTAGGTACCTGAAATGTTTTGGGTCCTCCATAATTAGTACCTTTCTTTACCCACACATAATGCCCATTTGCTACACTAAAGTTTCTAATATAGCAAGCATTAGGTGTATGGACTTTAATACCACAATAAAAACAAGTAGGTTCAAAGTTACTTCTACTTTAGGAGGATAATATTTATTCTTAGCAAATCTTTTCTTTTTAGGATAATGATGAACTACTTTAGACTTGTTCACTTTCTCTTGGATTGGTTGGTTACTATCCTTAACAAAGATAGTTTTGCTGGGACTTGGTTGAGAAACTTTTGAAAAACCAAGTCCATTTTTATCTTTAGGATACCTTAGTTTGCTAAGAACATTTTCTAATCCAACTTGTCATTTTTCATATCTTTCTAGGACTCTTTTTAATTGAACAATTTGGAAAGAAAGTGATTCATAATTATTGCATATAAAATTCTGTTTTTGATCACTAATCATCTTTTCTTTTTCGTCTTTATATTCTTTTTCAATTGTTTCAACTTTTTCTTCTAAAGATGAAATAGTTTTCTTTTGTGATGAAATAGTTATATATAGAATTTTACATTCAATTGAGAGTTCATCTATTTCACCTTGTGCACCATTACCATAAAGATAATTATCATAACTAACCTCGCCATCTTCATCATCGGAATGATGTGAAGCCATAAATGCTAGATTTGCACTTTCGTCACTATCCGAATCCGATGAAGAACTTATCTCATTATTTTCCCATGCAACATAGGCCTTTTTGTTTTTGAATTACTTTTTGCCTTTGAATCAATTTTTCTTGGAGAGTTTCGGACAATCCGGCTTTATATGACATTGCTTGCCACATTCATAACATGTGAAATCTTGTGTTGATATGGAGGTTCTTTATCTTTATTCCTTGAGAATTTCTTCCTTTTGACAAAGTTAGCATTACCAACATTATTTTTATGGCCAAAGTATTTTCCTAACCTTTTCACAAGAACCAAGAAGTTTTCATCCTCCTCCGATGCATCTTTATCTTGACTTTCTTTTGAATCCACTTTCAATGCGATGCCTTTGGATTTATTCTCTAGATTCTCATGTTTTCCTAATCTTCCGAATTCTGTCTCATATTCTTGAAGTTTTCCAAAAAATGTTGCGGAAGTCAAATTCGACAATTTTTTTCTGCATATCGCCGTCACTTTTGGTTGCCATTCTCTTGTTAAAGATCTAAGCACTTTAAGATTAAGTTTTTTTGCTAGTAATAGTCTTACCAAGTGCTTTCAAGTGATTTGTCAAGTGAACGAATCTTTTCTGCAATTCAAGAATGGTTTCTCAGGGCTGCATTCGGAATAATTCGTATTCTTGACTTAAGGTATTCAATCTAGATATTTTAACTTCAGCGGTTCCTTCATGAATTTCTACTGGAGTATCCCATATTTCTTTTGCCGTTGTACATGCCGATACTCGAAGGAATTCATCCATACTAAGAGCACCTTGAAGAAGATCAATTGTCTTCTTGTCATAGAGAACCTTTTTCTTACTGTCTTTATTCCATTATGCTTTAGGCTTTGATGTTCCAACACCATTAACAACACATACTGGAGCAAATGGACCATTTTCGACAGCATCCCATATTTCTTCTCCTTGCGCTTCTAGATGAGCCTTCATGCGAATTTTACAAAAGTCGAAGTATTCACCACAAAACAATGGAGGCTTGTTGTTACTACCACCATCTTTGAAAACCAGATTTTGATTTGCGGAAGCCATTCTGGATCTTTAGAAACAAGTTACCTATAACTTGCTCTGATACCAAATGTAAGTATGAAATGCGCCTAAGAGGGGGGAGGGGGTGAATTAGGATTTTAAAATTTTTATCGGTTTTATGAATACTTGTTCTTAGTTTTCTTTTTTGGTGTATGAAATTGTACAAGTGTTTCTTTCTTTTCTGGATATGATATGATTAAAGCGGTAAATACGGAAAAATAAAGAACACAAGGATGTATCCTGGTTCCCCTCACAGTCCGAGAGTACTCCAGTCCCCTTACAACATGCAAGAGATTTCACTATAGTTAGAATGATTGTACGCCTATTCACACAAATGGTGATGCTTACTATCTAACCTATAGGAAGATCAAAGATTATTAAATCCTTTAATATTTAAATACTAAGTGCAAGAAGAATAATCCTCTTAAATGCACAAACAATGTTCAACAATCTTGATTAACACTATGGTTATCAAGAGACTATAGCAAGAATTAATAGAAAATTTATGGTTAGAATAAGTGTTTACTTTATGCAGAAACAATGATGAGTATGAAAGTTGAATTTCAAAGTTTCATGCAAATTCATATTTTTCTAAGTTTGAAGTCTTGTAGAAAAATTTAATTGAAAGTTTATTGAATGATGTGTTGTGTTCTACATCAGAAATAAAAATGATATTTATACATGTAATTCACCATTTCATAGGTCTCTAAATGAATAAAAAAGTGCAATGGTTCATGGCCAAAAGTTCCCATCCAACAACCATCGTAACAGAAAAATATTTCAAAAATGTATCAACGGTAACCGGTTACAGGAAGGCAGTAACTGGTTGCCCAGTCTGTAACGACTAAAAAGTTTCAAAATATTTGAGTTGTAACCGGTTACCAGAAGTCTGTAACCGATTACCACTGTTTGAAAAAGGCTTTCCAAAAATGATTTAAGGCTAGTAGTCGGTTACCCATAATCAGTAATCGGTTACCACTGTTATGAAAGTGAAAAATCATTTTAGAGAGACTTGAAAATGCAATGGTAATGAACTTAAAGTCATGAAACATGTATACAAAAATGTTTAGACATATTTTGAGCACTTAGACATTTAAATTTCTTATTAATTTTTGTACCTATAAAAAGATGATGAATCTTCAAAAGTCTTCATCTTGAAAGTTGATTGTATACTTGAGAAGTCTTCATAACTTGATATTTAAAGTTTGATAAATATATTGAAGAGCTTCTTTTACACATCCTTGATATTATTATGTATTAATTTCATGGTAGTCTTCATCAAAATACATTGATGGAGTGCATAAAATCACATAAGACACCCCGATTTCAAATAAATCTGGAAAAATGGAGTAATCTAAGATACCCAATACAGATGATGGACCTGATGGGTCTTGAGGTGTGTGACTTCGTAGTGGAAAAAATGTCTCTGAAAAACCATATTTCGTGAGGTCGATACACACTCTATCATATGCACTTGCTACAAGATGAACTATTTTAGGGAAGCACATCCACTTGTCAGGTGGTGCGGAACCGGTAATACATGGAACAAGAGTGTTATGAATTTTATTGAAACCTTCCTTACCCTCGTATAATCATATGTAATCTTCTTCATGCATCATCAATTCTGAAATAAGTGTTTGTCACACAATAATGTGGTTTTCCTCACCTTTACCAAGTAAACCTGATACGACTGATAACCCCCAATTACCACCCTCTCCATATCTACGATCCTTTAAATATGTTTATGCATAAAAACGAGCATCTCATTAATGTGAATAATAGGCGGTGGAATTGGTGGTTTTTTGATCGGAGGTGTACGAGGTGGTTTGGAAATGTGAGCTTATATGAAAACACTTTTTTGAGATTTTGCACTTGGAGAATCCTGGAGATGTGACTCAACAACTTCCTGGTATGAATGAGTCTTGTTGAATTGTCATCTTGTGTACTTTTACACTTTTTATTGGCACCTTTGATTTTTACCGGTTGTGAATGAGGTTTCATATAAGTGGTTTCTGAATAGGCGATTTTCCTCAATTGTTCTTCAACGTGCAATCTCATAGTGTCATTCAATTTAGAAATCTATCTATAATCACTTTCATCTCGGTTCCGATGGTAATACTTGACATACCGTCATTCGTGGAACCCTAGTAATCAAATCACAATATTTTCCAATGAGTAAATACCTCGTCCATGTGTAAGGGGTTATTTAGCTTCACTTTGTTAGAAATGAGACAAGCACGTGGGAGGTCATAGATTTCCTTAATTGTACATCCACACTTTAAACTATCTGACCCTGTTGTCTCAGCACGCTTTGCTTCATGAAAAATAAAATTCAATCCCGCTCGGGATATAATAAGATTCATCTGTGAGTAAAGAGTGTTGTCTTTAAAATGGTGTTCTACCACAGTTATGCTCCAACCAAAAGTTGTTTGAATTTCATTATGTTGATTTTGGAGCATTTGGTTCAATGTGTCCCATTCTCTACAAAGGCCTCTATTACTATCACCCAACCATTTCTTTAACACTGTATGCACAAATTCGACTCTATTAGTTGTAGTGTTTCCCAAGTGCCAAACTTGGTCTGTCTAAGCACACATCACTTTCTCTTTTACCTGATCAATAATAGTAGTTTCAACATATTTTAGAATATTTGGAAACCTGACACACAAACCCCTAAAATGTAACACATTCTTAACATACAACTCTTTTGTAGAAGAATTCAATATATTTGTGATGCATCTATTATATTCTCCACCACAACACTAGCTTTGACAATGTTTCCATCTTCACCCTTAAAGTCTTTGGTGCCAACCGCCGGTTTGAGCTTAACTCTCACATTTTTTAATACATGATATTGAAAAAGTAATGCGGTTGATGTAGGAAATACACTACCAACTGCATTCATAAGGGCGTGATCTCGATCGGTTATAATGGCACTAGGCAACATTTGTGGATCCTTCAACAAAGTCTTGCATATATCCAACGCCCATGTAACATTATCTTTATTCTCATATTCGAGGAATGCAAATCCAACCGAAAAATTCTTATCTATAGAAGTGACACCAACAATTTCTAGAAGTGGAAGCCTTGGTCTTGTACGTTGAATCAATAATTAGGACAGCCGAAAAAGTGTTGAACAACTTGATACATTCCGTTCGGATGAGTCCAAAAATGTCACTGACACTAACTTTATCATCACATAACCTGTACCTTGAAATATAGTGGTTATCGTCCAAAAGTTTCAACAACTATTACATTTTACACCTCAGACCTCTATTCCTAATAATCTATTTATAACGTTCATTGTATACCTGCTTGATGTTTGAAATACTTTGCGGTGATTTCTGTTTCAAATATACAAGTATGTTTCTCGGTGCAACTTTGGTTATCGACATTTCTAAAATAATCACCTTCTCCTCCAGCTTAAGTCGACCTACAATTGAATGACCTTGTAGTTTGGTGTCCGACGCATAATTATGTTTACCGAAAATGACAAAAAACTGCCACGTATTATCAACCCTACATGATCCGCACAATTTGAACGAACACTCGCATTTTCTCGATATGGTGTCATCATGTTTTAACTTCTGAACTTTTGGAACATATTTTCCACTTCTCTCGCATCTCATGGTTACAAATGCTTGTCTTCTGCCAGTGCCATTATCAGACCTTCCAATCAACAACACCAAAGTCGGGTTTGCTAGCTTTCATTCAGACCCAATCAAGTAAATATCGTCGATTATTGAAAACTTGATTATTTGCAAATTGGTGTCCAACATCTATGTCGACAATAATCAATTTAGCATCGTTCTTCGACTCATTCGACTTATAATCATTAATCACTTTGTCCGAAACATCATTGAGAAACATGTCGGGGTGCACCATATCTGAAACGGGCAAAAACAAAAAATTGTTAATAATTATGTTTTTGTAACAGGCGGTTTTGAAAATGCATTTCCGAAATAGGTTAGGTAGATTTCAGAAATACATTTTCGAAGTGACGTAGTCTTTCATCTAAAAAATCAACATCAATGCATGGAATTAAGAGATGGAATGCCGGAAGTTTACCTTAAATTACAACTTTTCATGCTCTCTTTGACATGATAAAACACTTGAAACTTGGTTTGGAGACAAAAAATTGATTGACAATGAATTGAGTTTTAGAGGGTTTTGGTTATGAGTTGAAGATAATGAATAGTTCATGCAGCAAGGTGTATATGTTGCACAATTTCAAAAATACACTTCCGAAAATATGTCTGAATGTTTAAATTTAAGTTTGTTTTGAAACATGGTATTTTTGGAAGTTCATTTCCGATTTCTTCCCGAATATAATTTTGGGTGCATTCAGAGATGCATCTCCAAAACAAATTGATTTGGGGTGCGTTCGAAGATACATCTCCAAAGAATATTTTCAGATTTTCAAAGGTTATTTCCAACCTCTAAAAGGTGTACAAAGAAATTCTCAAAATTTATTTAAAATACTTGTGGGCCAATTTTTTTTATCTCACCCAAGTAAAAGTTCAACCCAATTTTAAACCAATTAATACATTAGTCTACTATCCAATCTTATTGTCCTTCCAATTCAAAAAATCTAACCCTATATATATATATTTTAATAATGCAATCCTAAAATAAAATGTATAGCTTTTAGTAAATTTTTTTATTTTTACAAATACTCGTTGTCATATAATTATAGATAAATGAAAGAGAGAATAAAAATTAATCTTTAAACAGATGAGTGGTCCATAATCCTTTTAATATAAATATATTTTATTGCTTTCAAATTTGTCGAGAAAATTTTTGGGCCAAATTTTTTTCTAGCCCAACAAATAGTCTAGTCCATGATAACCCAATCGATCCATTCATTATCCATCTAATCCAAAATTTTAGTCCATACTATCGATCCAAAACTCTAGTCCATTCTAACTCAATCTATCCAATCACCATTCATCCGATCCAAAACTCTAGCCCATGATATCATAATCAGCCCAATCACCCTTCATCTGGTCCAAAACTCTAGCCCATGATAACACAATCAATCCACTCGCCACCATCCGATCCAAGACCCTCCCGATCCAAACAAATCTTAACCACACATCAAGGTTCGGGTCGAACCCGCCCGTTATCTAACCCTAATTACATCTAACCAAGTCCATTTTCACCTCTAGACTCATGTCACATATTCCAACATAAATTTTGCCAAATATTTTTTTTAACCAAAAAGGAGAGAAAAAAAAAGCGAGAAGTGCGTTTAGTGTGAGCGTGAAGAAGCATGAACAATCCATAGCAAAGAAGAAGATTTATGAACCAAAATCTCCCAAACACAGTTTCACCAAAATCATTTCTTCTTGTCTCTGCAACGATCTTCATTTCTCTTCAATTGTAAGTCACCATTTTTCTTCTTCACAACCAATAATAATTTCAAAAAAAATCAGAAAATTCCTCACTTCTTCTAATCAGCTACTTTTCATTTTCATTTCTCAATCCAAATTTCTCAACTTTGCTGATTCTAGGGTTGCCCATTATTTTTTTTTCATTTTTCATTTTTTTTCAGATATTAATATATTATTATATTTTTTTTAGGGTTTCGTTCTTCATTGAGCTTCTGGGACTTGCTGTGATTTCTAGAAGCTTACAGGTTTTGAGTTGTTGAGATTTGGGTAAGCTTGGTTTTTTCTTGTTAATGTTTTTACTTCAAATCAGTAACTTCAAATTTTAATTTTTCATTTTATGAGCTTGTGTGTATTGTGATGAATTAATTAGTTTAATTTTGTAATAATTATTTGGCGGGGGAGTTGTTTTTTTTTCCTTTCAATCTTGTTTATTGTTTTTGTTGTTTGGTTTCAAATACAATTACTAGTTTTATTATCAATTATATATTTTGACTTCAAATGTATGAATTTAATGCAATGCTTTGAAAAATCTAACCTTCAATATGCTGATACATATGGTTAATGGTTTGATTAGTTTGCTAGCTTGAATTTATGGTTGAGGATGAGATACACACGATTCACGGTTTGATCGGTCGAACCGGATGGTCTGATTTCAGTTTTAAATTGACGTAATGAAATGGAATGAAATGAAATATTCATGGTTCGATCTGTTGAACCGGATGGTCTGATTTCAGTTTTAAAATATTGATGTAATGAAATGGAATAGAATGTTGTGTTGTGTTGTTTTGTGATTGTATGAATTCGTGAAACGCCGAAGTATCGAAGTATTGTATAAAGTTTTCAACTTTCCATTATGATCTTACAATAACTCGTTCTTCGATACTTCGTAAAAGGAAGGGTATCTATGTTCGAGTGGTAACCGATGCCGTTGCGCGTCAATTACTTACCTTGAATGTATCCCGTATTTTTGTATATTATTTAATTTATTAATTTCGTTGATATTTATCTTATCCGGTTTCAATACGTCTTGCCAATTAATGACACTTGTCACCCGGATACGACGCCGACACGCCGTCATTGAAAGCGCCATTTCTTATGGTCGTACTCTTCAGTTTTATACTTTATGTCTGCACTATAGTTAAGATCCATATTGGTTATCTGATACAGTTTCGACATGGTCGTCACTCGGAATCGACGTTTGTCATTGGAAATTTCATTTTTTATCTGCATTTTATACTGTTATAACTCTTCAGTTTTTTACTTTTTGTCTGCTCTATTGTTAAGGTCCGCCCCGCATGCATTGTTGTTTTGCTGCCTTACTTATTTTCACTTTTGTCCCTCTGCAGAATTGCTTTGGTTGCTGCTTGTGGATGTCTGCGCTGCATTGTTGTCTAGCTCTTGCTCATTATTTGCGCTGTTACTGTTGTTGTTCTCGTTCTATTCTCTCGACTGTGTATCTGCTTCATCGATCTGGTTTGCGCATTTTATGATCTCATATACCCTAATTCTGCGGTACTAAGCTCCTTTCTTGCTCTACTCTTTCGCTGTTCTGTTACATATGTTGTGCATTTATGTTTTTTATATTTATATTTATAAATTTCTGTTAATATATTTAGGCTGTCATATCTTGATTTTTTGTAATAAATTGTCCCATATCTTTATATTTTACTCTATCCATATTGTATCATTGTATCCGGGCTTCTCAATACCAGTACTGTCAATTGGGGTTTGCAGAAATTGCAGTTTGTTTAAATTTTGTTATGCAACAGTGTTATATAATAGCGAGCAGCTATTAGCTTCCATTTGACAGTATTTTGTGGTCAAATTCCGCTGTGCTATAGTGCCCTCTATAACTGCCGTTTAACAACACTACTTGATAGTAGAGTAGTCAATAGCGGCGCTATCCCGCTATAGCAGAGTGGAGTGGGGACCAACCGCTATGGGAAGAGCCTTAATGGTGCAGAAAACTATAGCGGTTGCTATAGGCTAAATAGCGGGATAGTGGAGCAAAGCGGTTTCCGTCCCAGAGCGATTTCTGGTCTGCTATAATTTTTCCCTCTAAAAAACCGAAATTACCCCCTTAAATTTACAATGTTTTAAGGGTAATTCTGGGTTTTTCAATCAAATTTGAGTTGAGACTCAACCATAACCTTCCTTCATAGTCGTTTATGCACTTCAAGAGTCACATGTGCTTTGGTTTATGAATATTTTATGAGTTGAGTTATTAGTTTAATTTTACATTAAATATATATTTATAATTAATATATGTAATTTGTCCAAAAAATGATCAAATAGAGTGGTCATCATGCTATACGCCATATGGTTATCCCACTTTTGAAGTCGTCCGCTCCGTGCCGCTATCTGGGAATGACTACTCTACTTGATACTCTGCTGATTGGTATTTGTCAAATAATAATGGTCATATGCATTGCGTGAGTGTGTATTTGCTGTTGCATTTAGCGATGTTTGGTGTTGCCCCCACTCTTTTGAACTCTATCGCTCTTGAATATTTTGCAAAATCTGATTCTGATCAATCAATTGGTGACGCATTTGTAAGCCAGATTGTATTATAGCATATTAGCATCCCAAAATAATAATTCCCTTGTATTTTATATATCTGAATTTGATTGAATTGAGTTTTCCATACAACTTATTACCTTATTAACTAAAATCTATTTTTACTTTATAGGGTTTGATTTTCATTGACGAATCGCTTGAACTCAAACTGTGTATAATAAACATTTGAGGCGCCGAGATTCTTAATAGATGGAGAATTGCTGATGTTATATTACATCTAATTACTACGAGAAAGTGGACGAAAACACGAGAGAAATGGAGTGCAACAAGGATGAGGCCACCAGGGCTAAAGAAATTGCCGAGCGGAAGTTTACTGCAAAGGACACTTCGGGTGCGAAGAAGTTTGCTTTGAAAGCCCAGAATTTGTTTCCTTCCCTTGAAGGTATTTCTCAGATGATAGCAACACTTGATGTATATATTTCAGCTGAGAATAAAGTAAAAGGAGAAGCGGATTGGTATGGTATACTTGGTGTGGGCTCCCATTCTGATGATGATACAGTTAGGAAACATTATAGAAAGCTAGCTCTCATGCTTCACCCTGACAAGAACAAATCGATTGGAGCCGACGGGGCCTTTAAACTTATTTCTGAGGCGTGGAGTATACTGTCCGACAAGGGTAGAAGGGCAGCTTATGATGAGAAGATAAATGCAAAAGCACAGAAAGGTTCAACCCTTTTCGGTGGTTCGTCAGCAAAAGCGGCGGCAAATGTGGCTAACAATAGTAAAAAGAAAACCCCTTCAAGTGGAAAGACTCAGAAGAATGTTGCTAAAGAAAATACATCATCTTCCAATAAATCGAAATCCACATTTTGGACTACTTGCAAGCGCTGTAAAATGCAATACGAGTATCTCAGAGTTTATATTAATCTTAAACTCGTGTGTCCCAGCTGCCATGAAGCATTTTTGGCTGTTGAAACTGATCCGCCTCCTGCAAGTGGTATCAGACCTGGAACATCGTGGATTTTTAAACAAAAGTGCAATAACGAAGGACCTAATAAAAGCAAATCTGTTGGAAAGAACAACACAGCACCTCCAAATGCTGGAGCAGGGTCTAACAAGAACAGCTTCCAGTGGGCTCCATTCTCTAAAACTTCTGGTGTTTCTGATGTGGCTCAAGCGGCAAATGTAGTTCAGCAGGCATATGATAAGGTGAGGCGAGATCGCGAGGAGGCACAAGCAGCTACCAAAAGAGAAGAGGCTTTGAAAAGGAAGCAGAATGCTTCGAAAAAAGGTTACTTTAATCCAGCTAAGAGGAAAAGAAAGGGCATGGATGGTAATGGAGCAGTTGGAGCGTCTAACTTAGGCAGTGGAATCAAGTTCAACTGTACTAGAGATCTCTCCCCAGTTGAACTTCAGAAACTTCTTGTCGAGAGAGCTAGAATAGAAATCAGCAAGAAACTCAAAGAGTTTCAGTCAAATACTGTTGATAAATCAGCAGCAAACCGGAAAGGAGGATTTTTAGCAAGAAACTCTGAGATCTGCGCTCAAAATAACATTGAGAAGTCAGAAGGTGCGAAGAGTAGTCTGCAGGCGAGCAAGTCATTTGCTACTCCTATCACCGATAACGCTTGCCCTGAAATTTTGGATTCAATGCTAGTAGATATTCCAGATCCTGATTTTTATGATTTTTACAAGGATCGAACTGAAAGGTCTTTTGGTCAAAATCAAGTATGGGCTGCATATGATTGTGATGATGGGATGCCTCGACATTATGCTATGATTCACAAAGTGATCTCGATGAATCCATTCAAGTTGCAGATCAGTTGGTTGTATCCAAATATCAACAGCGGCGAACCAGGACCTCTAAATTGGGTTTCTTCTGGCTTTTCAAAAACTTGTGGGCATTTCAGATTAGGCAAACGCGAAATCTATAACTCAGTCAGTTATTTTTCTCAGAAAGTAAGGTGGGAAAAAGGTAACGATGGAGCCATTTGTATAAATCCTAAAAAAGGGGAGGTTTGGGCTATCTATAAGAATTGGTCTCCTAGCTGGAATGGTCTAATAGCAGATGATGTGATACACAAGTTTGACATGATTGAAGTACTCGAGGATTTTGTTGAAGAACGGGGTGTAACGGTTATTCCTCTGGTCAAGGTGGCTGGTTTCAAGGCAGTATTTCACCACCACTTAAATGAGAAAGAGATCAGGATCATTCCAAGGAAGGAGATGCTTCGATTCTCTCATCAGGTACCTTCACGCGTACTCACCGGCGAAGAAGCTCCTAACGCTCCAAAGGGTTGCAGGGTGCTGGACCCAGCTGCTACTCCATGTGAACTTCTCGAGGTAATAAAAGTTGCAGAGGAGGAAAACATGATGGACAATGTGGACAGAGTTATTAAAGAAACTAATCATGAGGAAATGATCGTCGATACGGGAAAACTAGGGGGAACAAAGGAGGGAATAAAGAAAGTTATCCACAAAATAGAAACTCCAAAAGAGGACAGAGGGAAGAAGATATGCAGAGGCTTGTAGCAAGGAGGGTATGTACTTTGTAACATGATTAAAGAAAACTAGATGACCATGCGGCTTGTGTAAGGAATGGAAAGTGCTTGATAGCTAGAATTAATTTGACAGAATTGGATCCAAAATGAGTACACATTGTGATTCATTCTTGGATGGATGAGAAGTTACGATTAATTTATCCAACAATCGGCGTTGATTATGGGTGAGTTTTGTCAATTGTTTTTAGCTATGTAGTATTACTGTCAACATAAAATGGGAAGATTTGGTTCCCAATCTGACATTACTGTTTTCAACGGTTAAAGTTGATTAGTTCAGCCTCATTTCATGCCAAAAGTTGGTATTGGAATGATGAGACTATTATCTTCAGCAAATTGTTCTATATTTTGAAGTTTGTCAGAAGCAGAACTCTGCAATTTGCATAAGTTTCTTGCTCTGGCTTTAAGTTTTTATTTTTTTAATTACTCTATAGGTTTCTTACTCAATTTTGTGTACTGTAAATCCAATTAGTGGCACATTAATTAATTGCTGCCCATATGTTTGTTTGTAAGAAATTTAGCTCAGTTATTTATAGCAGGACATTTTACTTTACAATTGATCCCTGTCTCTTTAATAGTTTTTCTTGTGATTATGAAGCTATCATGGCTGCACTGCATGATTTTGTTCCTTTTTTCAGTTTCAAGCATGTTATATGTTGGTAACTACTATATATGAATGTTTCATGGTTGAAAGGTAAAGCATGTTATTCTTGCTCTTATCTTGACCATTGATTAGAGATATAATGCCAATAGGTCATGTTCACCCATATACCATTCTTCAAGTGGTCCTTGGGATTCGATCCCATGTTTTATACCAATATTCATTTGAAAAAGTTGAAGGTAAAGTTTTGAGAATAATCCATCTTTGGGTTTACTAGACTTGTTCTCAACTTTGATTTGTTTTAAAGGAGAAATTTATTCTCCCCAACTTTGGTGAACGTACATGTTTTATACCAATAAAAAAACAAATTTTGTGCCTTATGGTGATGTGTTTATAAAAAACACGAGCATTTGGATGAATTCTTGCTGTTTTAAGAGGCAAATTTAGTGCCTTTGGTGAATGTTCTATCCTCAAAGAGGAATTTTTGCCACCCTTAGAGGTAATATGAGTGTTGGATCGTCCAAGAGGAATCCTTGTCGCCTTAAAGAAAATCAAACAACACTCGATGGGCTCACCCTTTAAAGCAATGCTTGAGGGATTTAACTGCGAACAAGGGTCTAAAAGTTGGAAAAGTCAGCCTTTAAGGAGTCTTGCAAGAGAGGCTCTATTGTATTACTCTCGCATGAGGGACTTGGCTATCTAAGTGTGTCACATGAAAGACTCAACTATAAGGGTGGTAAAGCGGGTGATCTGTCCCGTTTGTTACACCTTTCTAACTCCACATGTATTTCTCATATAATTTACGAAATAAATAGAGTAAAATCACATTTCATAGAAAACATCACAATAACAATCATGCTCCGTAACACGAGTTACATCAATAGTAAATACACCTCTTTATACTTTAGACCAATCATCCAACAACATCATAGCTGATTCATCGTCATAAATAAGCTTCTTCATAAAACAAAACTCAGAATGTTATGATCTCATCAAAGTTGGAATTAAAACAATTTAACAATCAAAACCATCATAAATCATATCATCATAAAAAGGATATAACATTTGTAAACCAAAGCGTTTCCAACCCGATGTTACATATTAGAGTAAGACACCACAAAAACAACGAAAATCATAAAATACGTCAAAAGCTTTATCTTAAATACTTTTATTAGCTACTCATGAGCATCTGCGCATTACCCACGTGGAGGGAACATTCAAACAAAAATGATGAGTAATCACAACTTATTATAAAAGATATAACGAAAAGATTAATAGTTATAAACGATATCATCATATAACAACACACATCATTCATCAATACTTCATACTCACTCCGATACATAATAACACAAGACATCTTTCATCATCAAATCATCATATAATCATACTGTCACAATTATCATCACATCACAAGTCATCAATAAAATTCATGCAATAGGATGTTCATGCAACAATATCAATTCAATGCATGTGGTACCAAAATTTATGAACATCTAATTCATCATACTCTAAAGATCTCCACCATATGATCGATTTTCTCTTGAAATTGGAGCACATCATAAACACACTCAATTCACACAGTGGGATTGAGACTTGTCACAAGTGGACCACCGTCCAAAAATACTATGAATGCATGATGCACAATAATGTCACATAAAAGTTTGACCAAGTCAAGTGCATCATCATTCACATAATCATCTTTTCATAGCATGCATACACATTAAACATTCACATCACTAAAACATCATCATAATTATCATCAAATACCAGTACCATGGTAACATCATTAGAATATGTCATTTAAACAAGACACCATAGTATACCAACATATAATAATTTAACTGATAAATATATACACAACGACGACACTAGGGTGACAATCCCCTCCTATACATTTTCCAGGAACTCTCTTTTCCATCCTTTCGCTCGCCAGCTGGCTCGCCCGACGATGCTTGGGCAATTAACTCGCCTCTTGTTTGCCACTGGCTCATCCGACGATGCTAGTGATTCAACAACTCCTTTGATTGCGATTTCTCTTATGTCCAGATCATACCAATTCCAATTCCAAGCACCATACTTAATTCAAAACGCATTTTAATCACCATACATCACATATTAACATCAAAACACATCATTATATCATTATAGACCTAAATCATAGTATACAACATCATCATCACACAATCTCCACATAAAATTAATCATGTTTTCTCCAAATCATCATACAAACAAAACCCTACATCTACCTCAACCTACCATCAAGCACAATAAATCAGGATTACACCCCTTATCTAAAATCATGCGTTCTACGAAGTTCTTCTTTTGGTTCTATGTAAGCCCTAGCCTTTCTTCACATTTCTCCAAAATTCTATATTCGTACATAATGATCCCTCATTTTCTATTTTTCTCTTTTTACCTTGTTAACCCTAAGACTTTCTATGTTATTTCTCTTATGTCCTCACTCATCATCATATATTACCATAATGTCCATAACATCTCTACACAACTAATTATTCTATTTAATTATTATTATAACTATAAATAATATAAGCTACAATTATTTAAATCTAAATAAATCTAATTAGCACCTTAATCCACCACTACCCCACAACATATCATCATACATCACATAAAATCAATTATGAATAACAAATAATTAATTAGATAAATAATTCTAAATTTTAGGGTGTTACAGGTCAGACCAACTCAGACTTCTGAGCTCGAAAATCAAGTCTGAATTGTTTACTAACGGGTTGGCTGGTTGACCCACCAATTTTTTTAGCTTGATTTACTACTTTATTTTAAAAATAATTTACTAATTTATTTATAATTTAATTTTCTACTTTTTTTTTACAAACATTTAGATCGTATGTCATTACCATCTAAACAATAATACACATATTTATTCTAGTAGAAACATAGTATCCTCCGTACAAAAATGTAGAGAATAATCCCCTGAGGCAGAGACGACCACAATGAGCGGCAAAACTCTCCCCTCATATTACCTTCTACCTTTGACTAAATCACTCAGACCTCTCCAAGACTTCGTGCTTGAGATGCAATGTACTAGAATAATTTAATATTGGCGTCGGGCGAGCACAATGGCAGCGCTACAAGTCAGCTAAAGTTATGCTTTAGATTGCCCACTTGTCACAATAACTCGCTTGTATTAAGATCGTGTCAGTTTGTCTCTCAACTGCTTATAAAATGTGGGAAATTAAGCATCATTGCGCAACAACAAGAGAAAATTTTGGTCAAAGAGCGAAACCAGGCCCTTCATGATCCTAGGAAAGAAATGACTTATGCATCTCCCTCGATTAAGAGAGAGGATAACCACTTATTGGGTCTAAAATCCAGGACCAAGAGGTCTCTATAAATATTCCACTGTTGGGATTGAAAGAAGATATAAATATTTCGCCCAAAAAACAGATATACAATGCTTCTCACCACTTTGCACATGCTAGCTCTAAACACCACTAATATCACTAAACATCACATCCTCCAATTATAGGGCCACCCTAATTGTACTTTTTTTTATAGCAATTACACATATAATACAGAAGTTGCAAGAGAAAGATGAACAAAATAATGAAAAATCAGTTCCAGTAGAGGAAAATGACAAAACATCAAGAAGGAAACTTTAAAGGCGCTACATAGGCAATGATAAAATAGAAGAGTGCAAAATAAAATATTCTCCATAAAAATTTTCAAGTTTCATAAATGAAAAAGACTAATAACCCATGTTCATATAGCTTCGTAAAGAAAATATTTCTCATGCTAAAAATCATGATACAACTATTTCCCATGTTGTAACTGTCGCACCTTAATTTTACGGGAAAATATTAAGTTTGTTTGAGAGTTTACAGGGATGTGGAGGACTTAGAAAATGGAAGAAAAGAAATTGAGGGATTTAGATTGATAGAGTTTTAGGGGAGTTTTATTTTATTCATAATACAAAAGCTCCTTAATTTGCAAGGTCTAAAAAATTGTATTGTAGAAAGATTCTGAGAATTTTGGAGGGCTTAGATAAGTAATTCAAATGTAATTTATATTGTTATAATATTCTGAAAATTTTAAAAATAGTAATGATATTTATCATTCTATACAAAATTATTCTTTCAAAAAAATAATAATCTCTATATTCTCTTCAATTTTTTTCTCTGAAGCTCCCCCTCTCCCCTCCTAGCTCACAAATAGAGTCTAAGTGAGTCATAGACGTACTAAGGGAATACATATACGGCATATTTAAGTGATAAATTTTCACTGGTACTCGAAGGAAAATGCACACGAAGTTTGCAAATCCGCCAATAATCTAACAATTAAGGGACTCAAGACAAACCATTACCTGGCCCAGTTGGTTATGGTTTGGGAGAATATTGTTATAGTATGGGGAAATGCCTAATGTACATCAATCCAATGCACTATAAAATCCTTGGTGAGTTTAGGATGAAGACCATATAATCCATCTAATGTAACCACAATAATTTTTTAGAAGCAATTCCTTCCCTGGATTATTTAGAAAGTGTAAGGACCTTGGTACAATCTAATCCCAATGACACATTATAACTTCCTTTTTATGATCATTGCTTGATCTTGATCTTTGATAAATGGGTTGTTATGATCTTTGTATTATCCGCACCAAACTATTTCACGTCCTTTATACTCATTGTAGGGTTTTTCACATACAACATTGTACTTTTTGTCACATAAATCTTGTTTCATTGTACCCTGTGTGCTATTGTTTAGTGGTTTATCAAATTTGAGTATTAACATTAAGGTGGAAAATAAGTAAATTATTCTTTCAGATATTACATATGGTTTATCAAATAACAGACTCACAGAGGATGACGAATTGATCTTCTAATAGATGATTAAACTGTTGGCTTTAAGCTTTGAGTTATCTAGAGAAAACTAATAGTTGCTTGAGTATTCATGACTAGATGCTATCTTTGAGCATGTACCAACATGTAATAAAGTGAAGTCTTCATGATGAGTATCGAGAGATTGCTTTAATAGATGCAATACCAAAATATTTAATGATCACTGTATCAAATGACATCTTCTAGATTCATCTTAATACTAGAAGATCATTTTATAGAACTTCCTTAGTCTCTCTAGAGGATATATTACATTGAGTCTATTTAAAATATTTCTACGCAAGTAACAAACATTGGAACATAAAATTCTTCTCCTACATTGTGTTATCATCAAAGCTTAATTAAATAGTATTATTCTCCAAACCATTATTGGTTTAACATTGTAAACCGTCAGATGAAAAGTTACCGATTAGTGATCTCAACCTACTAACATCAAGTTGTTGACATAATTTTCTCATATAAAATATCTATAAAGAAGACTAATACCACAAAATTGTAGATATTTTTCTTAGAAAGACAACTGATTAAAACTTGAAGAAGACTCGAAATAATTTGATTATACTTGTTAGGATCTTCTAACACATGTTCCTTCATTTAGATGTATTGGAGCAAATGGTTCAAAGTTTATGAAAACTTTAAATATTTGCGTGTTTATAGCCTAATCCGAGAGTGTAACATCACGACACTAAATCAATAATCAAAATTAACCGTTAGATCTTACTTCACTTCCTTAATAAAGAACTAAATATGTTATTCCCATACTAGAAGGTAAGCAATCATTTTGACACATAAAAATATGAAAGGTTTAGGTGACATTAATATGTTTCAAAGTTGAAAATATTTTATTAACGAACATAAAAATGCAAGGTGACGTTAATGTTTCAAAATTGAAAATATACAATCAAATGAAACCAAACCTAAACGATTTGGTATCAACAATTCTAAACAAAATCAATCACCTAAACCATTTGAAACAACTTCAATCACACTTAATCACACTTGGTCATTCCCAAACCCATTTCTATGCTTTCAAACTCCTTCGTTTTTCTTCCATCAATCTCTCTAATCTTCATTATGCTCATCGAATCTTCAACCATGTTCAATCTCCCAATATCTACCTCTTCACTGCCATCATTACTGCCTATTCCTCTCAGCAAAACAATCATTCCCTCACTTTTTCTCTCTTCAAAAACATGCTCAATAGCGAAATCCGACCCAACAATTTCATCTATCCCCATGTGCTGAAATCATCAAAGGAACGGTTTTTAATAGGTTCTGTGCATGCCCAGATTGTAAAAACCGGTTTTTTACGATACCCAGTTGTTGAAACGTCGCTTGTTGATTCGTATTCGAAGGTTTTGGGAGGGTTAGGGGATGCTAAGAAGGTGTTTGATGAAATGTCTGAGAGAAATGTTGTGTGTTTTACTGCTTTGGTTTCTGGGTATTTGAGAGTTGGTGATGTGGAAAATGGTTTGGAGGTGTTTGGTGAAATGGTTGAACGGGATGTTCCGGCTTGGAATGCTGTGATTAGTGGGTGTACTCAGAATGGGTTTTTTAGTGAGGGGATTAGGTTGTTTAGAGAAATGGTTTTTGTTGCTGGTTGTAGTGAGGGAGGGTTTTGTAAGGGTAATAAGCCGAATCAGGTTACGGTGGTTTGTGCGCTTTCGGCTTGTGGTCATGCTAGTATGCTTCAGCTTGGGAAATGGATACATGGTTATGTTTATAGGCATGGTTTTGTGGTGGACTCGTTTGTTTCAAACGCACTTGTTGATATGTATGGGAAATGTGGGAGTTTGGAGCAGGCGAGGAAGGTTTTTGAGATGGACCGATGTAAGGGTTTGACTTCATGGAATTCAATGATTAATTGTTACGCATTGCATGGGAAATGTGATGGTGCGATTGCGGTTTTTGAGAAGATGGTGGAGTGTGGTGTGAAACCAGACGAGGTTACTTTTATTGGGTTGTTGAATGCTTGTACTCACGGTGGATTGGTTGAACAAGGTTGTGGCTATTTCGAGATGATGATTAAGAAGTATGGGATAGAGCCTCAGATTGAGCATTACGGGTGTTTGATTGACCTTCTTGGCCGGGCAGGTCGATTTGACGAGGCGATGGATGTTGTGAAGGGAATGAGCATGGAGCCTGATGAAGTGGTTTGGGGCTCTTTGCTTAATGGATGTAAGGTTCACGGTCGAACCGATTTGGCAGAATTTGCAGCCAAAAAGCTAGTTGAAATAGATCCACACAATGGTGGTTACGGTACAATGCTGGCTAATATATACGGTGAGTTAGGAAAATGGGATGAAGTGAGGAATGTGTGGTACAAGTTGAAGCAACAAAAATCTTATAAGATTCCAGGATGTAGTTGGATTGAAGTTGATGACCAAGTTCATCAATTCTATTCTTTAGATCAATCTAATCTAAAGACAGAAGAGTTGTACAGTGTTTTGGAAAGTCTTATTGGTTACAGAAAGGAAGTCATGGTTGAAATGTAAACCTTAATCATAGATTTGGAAGATCTAAACAAAGGAGGAGGTAGAATCAGTGTAGTTTAGAGAATCAAATGTGAAAAGGGAACACATAATCCAATGCTGAGCATGCTACTGATCTCTGGCACAAACTAATACAGTCACACAACCAAAGATTCTTTTGGTGGAAATTAATTGTTTGAAGCATGCTCTTAAATTATGGTTGCTTTTGCTATGCAAAAATTTACGGATGGTGCAGGAAAATGTAGCTGATATGACCAAAATTGTAATTGCAATAACGATGGGAGATTATGGTGTATGTTTAATCGATTATACATTGAAATTAGGCCTATAATTGATTATGGATCTTATCTAATATATCATGGGAAAATTAACTCAATAATCGATTAAGGAGCCATATGATGGATGATGCTTCTAGTCCAGTAAATATTTTCCTATTTTTCTAGGTCATAGAGTCGTAGTCTATAGATTATGATGTGGGTCCGAGCTCAAAACTTTTCTTTTTTTTGGCCAAATTTTTTAATATGAAAGAAGGATTTGTGTTCATTTGAAAACTCACAAGTAGCTTGAATATTACTTCTTATCTTACTATCACTTTTTTCTTACAAATTTCATAATCCCTTGGAATGATTTAAGTATCGAGAGAGGGAAACACTTGGTATAAGTTGTTCTTGTATAATTGTTGGGATATATGTTTGACCTATAATTATAAATCAAGAAGGGGTTGTTCTCTTATAATTGTGAAATCATTTACAAGTTGAATTTGGGAACAAGGTTATGGGTTGATTATGTGATAAAAGCTTGTTGTTAATGGAACACTAAATTCTTTGAGGACTAGAGTAAACCATGTCTTTGAAGGCCGAACTAGTATAATTTTTAATGTGTTTTTTCTTTTTCCTTATATATTTATATTTATGTTATTTACTCTCCCACAATTCTTTTTTCTAAAAATCAACATTTTTCCTTTAAAGTTTTACAAAATATTTTTATCTCAATTAACCCCTCTTACGTTTGAAGTTACTCGGGACCGGGTAACAAACTTTAACGTGTGTTTCTCTTAAAGTCAATTTGTCGAGATTATGACAAGTTTGTCCAACCATTTTCTCTCTTAGTTGTGGATGGATGTAATTGATGTACATTAACCTGTTGTTTTGTGTTAAATATAAGAGAATTCCTATATTTAGGATGACACCATTTTAATTTGTTATGAAAACACATTTTCATGTCTATCTAGGGTTGTGTTGAGTTTGGGAGAAAATGTTGGATTTGAGACTTCATATACAAGAGGGAAGGAGGAATTGTGTGGTTTATAAAAAAAGTGATTTTGAAAAAATTTGAGAAATAAAATTAGAGTTTTAAATATATTTTTAAAAACTTAGCAGCGAAAAATGGACAATATTCAACCATACAAACGATTCCTTTAGTGAATTTATAATTCTACATTTTTTTAGAATTACAAATTTTCCGCACTCATAAAAGGGCTTTTCTCATGAAAACACTTAAGTTAAAACAACTATGAGAGAAAGTTAAAGTAACATTTAGATAGAGATAGACTGACAATTGAAAATATCAAAACGCGATTCTAGATGAAATAAAATGAGAAAAATAACCTCTATTTATAGGCTGGAGATTGACTCAAAATAGAATTTTACATTAATGAAATTTATAATAATCTAATCGATTAACACATTTTCATAACCAATTAGATGTTTGAAAAATAATCATTTGTAAGTTTATAAAAGGAAGAAAAATATATCTAGCCGTTGCACATCATTAGACACTACCTTAATTGTTTGTGACTTAATTTTGAACTGGTCAAACCTTAATTTGCGCATCATCACTTGAAACCAAAAGTTAGGATCCTCCAATACCTTCTCACCATACAACTCGATGAGTAGCTTTGAAGGGGACTTTCTGCTTTTTCATGGATTGATTACGAGGTGGTTGATGGCAATGGAGTACTAAAACTTTTAAAGCTAATAGGTTTTTTGAGAGTGTAGGTCATTCCATCATAGGGCAATTGAAAGGTTCTCCCAAAGTGGTCTTTGTGAATGACGATCTTTATACCTCTCTTACAGATGTTCTTAGAAAAGATCTCTTATGTTTTCGATTTTGATAGAATTATTTTACTAAGTTTAGGAAAGTTCTACCTAGTATTTTGTTAAGATATCTTTGAGAGAAGCTTGATGTAATGTCCTAAACCCCAATATATATATTTTTATAGAAACACATGCAAAAAAATTAAGATAAAATAAAATAGGATGTCACACATATCTCTCAACATTAAATCGTTAATTAAAAATGCGAAAATAACTTCAAAACAACATAACATCATTCTCACGCATACACATCATGAGGCATGACCATAATCATGACATAGCCTACACATTTAAACCTCATGAGTTTATTATCCTAAAAAAGATCTATGTCTTAGTTTTCCAACCAATTGATCACACCTCAAACAGATTTACAAAACTCAAATTATGCGTGAAAAAAGATGACTAAAACTCCCGTGTTTTCTACAATTTATTTGGCTTATTTTAACTTATTGCGAATTATTTGACATATTTCCCAATGTAACAATTTCAAAATTCTATTTTCACATATAAACGTCAAATTTCTCACCAAGGAACATCAAGCTAACTATATGAATCAAATATTTATGTTTTCTTCATCAATTCGACATACAACATACGAACATCAATAATCAATTTTTACAGCATAAATTCACACGAATTTCATACCAACAATAACATCAACATCAACAACCCAAAACAAAATTCAAAATCAATATAATTAATGGAGGTTTTGCACAAACCCCTCACAATTCAATCAACAACATCTTAAAAGAGAGAAGGGGTCAAGAGATTCCCACTTGTGAGTGCAACTTCACCATTAGATGTTTGACATAATGTCAAAATTAAATAAACTTAACATTTCATATATTTGCGGTATCTCAGACGACCCTTGTATTATAGGTCTTAGGAAGCATTCAAAACAAGTTTGAATTTGGCCAAAAACAAAAAAAATAATATTTTCTACACAAAATAATAGCATGTGCCGGCACATCCACTTGCGACGATGAAAATAATCCCCAAACCAATAAGATAATCAAACACCAAACACAAATGCGCTCATCTATAATTTCTCTTCTCCATATGAATATCAAGTAAAGAAAAATGAGAAATTTTCTGAAACCCATATAGTACAAGCAAATTCTAATAGATCTAAATGATACATGCAAGGATCAATTTCCTGTGCTTCTGATAAAAGATGAACTCCTACAAGGGACTCATTTGCAAATCTCCCGAGCTTAGTCCAACAACTAATCAAAAAAGAAAATTTTAATATTCAAGCATCAAGTACTACAGTGGCTTTTCCAACATAAAAATAATTGTGTCATTCTCAAACAAAGATATTTTTTAAATTGTCAGATAAAATATAAAAAAATAAGATACGTCTTTGTAAATCACGTTGCAGCGTAATTTATAAATTATACTTAATCTAACTTTTCAAACCGTGAAACTTTTTTTAATACTAAAATAGAAGTTTCCCTGGCTGAGATTAAGGGTTAAAGACATTTTAGTAGATTGAAGAATGTGTGTTATTTATTATTAACTATTTTGAGCAAAAAAAATAGAACTTTAATTTCTTAAAACTAAGGAATAATGACCAAAATGTACCACTATTATAATCCCATATGGTCATATATTCAATGTCTCAAATGTACATAATTGATTCAAATCCCACATAGCCAGAACATGACGGTTCATTTGATGAAGCACTCACCCGATTAAGAATTCTCTTGCTATATAAAAAAAGAGGACTTCCTTACTATTTTATAAACTAGTAAACAAAGTCTTTGATAATCTCTATCAAAGCTTCAAAGTCCAGTGTTCAGTTGAGCTATAACAAGGGCAAATCCCCCAGAACAATAGAATGCCAATCCGTGTTGTCCAAAATTCCTCAACCTCCCTAAGACGTAAGATGTACTCTAGAGCTTTGTATGCTTCATCATACTCACGTTCCTGATGAATAAACCGGAAAACTCCAACTATAGCAAGACATGCCATCAAAGGAAAAAAAACTATCGCAAATCCGAAAACTTATGCACATATGTAAGTATAATACAATAATCAATCTTTTTCCAGGCTGAACAATAAGTATATGAACATCTTGTCACAGGTTCCATAGCAAATCACAAGGGACTGACAAGCGAGTATGAAAAAGACTAAAATGTGGTGAGTAGAGATGACCAAATTGCGGCCTAGCAACAGTATGGACTATGAACTATAAGACAACAGAAAATTCACACCAAAACTCCAGGGAGTTTCCAATAAGTGCTGCCAACAAATTGAACGCAAAACTTTCCCTATGTGCACAAATCAAACGAAGAATAATAGTTGAAGATCAACAGCCCTGAATGAAGATCAAACAAGAACAAAATAGAACTGGAAGAAATTGTGTGTATCCTGCAACACCAGAGTGTAAATGCCAAATCAAGGAAGATATGCTGACAGAATCGATAAAGCAATATTGAAAATAAAAAGAATTTAATAAAGATCACCAAATCAGAAATCAAAACGCTAAGCTCCATGCTATGAAGAAGGTTATTAGTTGGACAACCACACTGCAGATCTTTAACAATCCTGTAACACTCTAAAAGAAGAAATAAAAAATAGGGAAAATAGAACACAAGAGCAAGAAGAAACAAACTTTAGAATCAAGAAATCAAAAGGACATCCTCTCATGCATTATGCAACCTCAATGAATGTTGTAAATTTGACAAACTCTGAAAAAAACTAATAACATGTTCACTGTTCAATTCGAATGTCTTGACATCAAAGCAAAGAAATAAAAATAACCAAGGACAAAACACTGAAAAAATTGGATTTCTCTGAAGCAATTTTCCGTTCTTATTTGTTATATCAAGAATCACAAAAAATAACTTAAAAGAATCAAGAAAACTAAATCCCCAAAAGTCAGAAACCGGAAGTGAGGGATACCCATTAAGGAGAGAAGATTTTAATTGTTAGTGTATATATAACATACGCACTGCAGAGCAACTATTCCAAAACAACATAGAATAAGTGCAGAATATCATCAAATTTTATATATGAAGGTACTCCTATGAAAGATGCAAAGCAAATCCATTGAGAAAACACGATCAGAAATATGAGAAAATGTATCAAGACCTAATGCAAATCCATTGAGAAAACACGATCAACAAATCCTGACATCAAGCCCTGACGGAGCAAACAATCTGGAAAAGTCGTATGCCAGAGAAATAAAAATAATTAAGAACTGAAAAAATTTGATTTCTCTAAAGCCGTTCTCCATTCTTATACATTGCATCAAGAATCTCATTGCTGCAAAACAGATAAATGGATATCTTGATTATCCAATGAAGAATTACATAAAAAAATACAATCCGAAAATCAAATGAAATCAATATTCTTAAATTGCACATTCTTAGAAACAATGACTAAATTGTACTGCTCATATTCCTTAGAAAATATCTTTACAGTCTGCAGAACATGATGGTTCCAATAATGAATTATGGTGCCCGATGAAACAAACAGTAAGAGAGTACAAGAATAACTCTCCTTAGAAGTAGATCACCAAATCAAACACGCCCACAAATTGATGAAAAAGAGAGACGGTCACCACATTAAACAAACCAAGGCTGATGCTACAAATAAATTAATTTCTACAACACAGTAAGCCTGTTCAAAACCAAGTGTTACAAACTCAAATGTCCAATAAGGCAATAAGCCTGATCAAAACCAAGTATTACAAACTCACAAGTCCAATAACCCCCACAAGACCTTTTTTAATATTAAAAAAGAAACACCTCACTTTGTTTTTTAAAACTGCCGACAGTTTATCAATATTTTTGGACTTGCCACCAAACTACAAGCAGACTGGTAATTTGAGATTCAGTAATCTTTCACCTTGTTTTGATTTAGAATATCAATACACAAACATTAAAAAATCCTTATAATTTCAACAAACCTAGATGTGTTCCTCGCCTGGTCCTGAAAAGCCTTAGGGTTGGTCATATTTTGTAACTAGACTGCATACACGAAAAGCCTTAGGGTTGGTCATATTTTGTAACTAGACTGCATACACATAACGGCTTTTAGAGCTTTTCAAAAATTCAATTTTGAATCTTATGACAAGCCAATGTCCAATGTTTTATGAAACAAGAGTTCAAATAAAGTGGAACTACTTTAGCCAAGAAAACAGCATACAACTCTTCAGAGTAGAGTTATTGGTAAGCCAAATAAAAATGATATATGGCAACGAATTCCAAAATTGAAACCCGCAAATAGAACCTCAAGAAATAATGACCTGTTTTATCCTAAGGCTCAAAGGATGTCCTTGATAAGATAATATCACCACAGATTTCACAGTCCATATATTACCTGTGATCACCAAATAAAAACATATTAACTGTGATAATATATGTCACAGCCAAAGCAGGTTGATGCTCCATTTGAAACGGAAAAAAATTGGGGTTCCCTACTTCGACAAACATGCATTTGGGAGAAAAGATTCTTATTCTTATATATAATACAAATGACAAGAATTTAGTAATTATAACAAAGTGGCAGACAATCAGAAGAAGAAAAAAGAGAGAGCTAAACCAAGTTGTCAAGAACTCATTGGCTCAGGCAGAAAGTTGTGCTCTAGTCTAGAATCTTGTATGCTTCAATACCATGCTCCTGCTACAAAATACCAAAACTCCAACTCTCCCAGAACACACCATCAAAAAAACTCCCAGAACACACCAACAAAAAATATAGATATCATAAAAAGAAGGGCTCCCAATGTTGGAAGAATAGAAACCATGGTTGTCACAGGTCACCACTTTCATAGGTTGTCTCCATCTCCCCTATAACACTCACAGAAAAATCAAAGGAATTCATTGCCAAGTATCAAACACTCTAAAACGTAAATTGTCTTTCTTAGTAGAAATAATTGAATTAAAAAATACACAACCTCAGAAGACGTAATGGTTAATTGACACAAACTTTCAGCCAATTTACAAGTACTTGTACCCAATATGAAACATGACAGTTTGAGCTTCCATCTAACACCAAAGGAGCAATTGGGCCTACATCATAAACCAGAAACCAAGTTGTCCCAATTAAATCGTAGAAAATATGTACCAATATATTATTACATCTCATGCCTTACTAAGAGAAACCAAATCCATGTGACACCCACATAGAACTCGGGAAAGAATCTAGAAAAATAATTGTGAAGAATTCAATCGGAGGAGAGATCATCACATGAAAAGAACAACAACAGCAGCAAATTGCAGATTCTGAAACTCCAATTGCAGATTTAGTGAGGGACGCA
Source organism: Vicia sativa (assembly GCA_021764765.1). NCBI lineage: Eukaryota > Viridiplantae > Streptophyta > Magnoliopsida > Fabales > Fabaceae > Vicia > Vicia sativa. Next base: position 188,472,008 of record CM038792.1, on the reverse strand, counting down.
CATTTGAGAAAGAAAATTCTTACTCTTAAGTTCATATATACTACATTGAAGAGAAAATAGGGGAAATAGTTATAATTGTTAAGGACATAGACACAGTTTTGTGAGAGATACACCACATATCCACCTAAAACCTCAAGGTAATAGGTATGTGGGTTCTCTCACTTATAAAGTGTTAAATCTTTCCCTTTTCTATCCACCACCTACGAAAAGTGTTTCGATACAAGTAAGTCGGTTCCTCCCTCGAAAGCAAAAGCTCCTACAGGAAGTGTTTTGATACAAGTAAACTAGTCACTATCTCAAAACCAAAGGCTCATAATACCACTGTTAGGGGCAATTTCGAATAGGGGACATTTTACATTTGGGACACAGAGAGAGACACGCCATATATCCACTTATAAAGTGTTAAACCAAAGGCTCACGGTACCACTGTTAGGGACAATTCCGAAGAAGGGACATTTTACACTTGGAACACAGTGAGAGACACGCCACATATCCACTTATAAAGTGTTAAACCAAAACCAAAGGCTCACAGTACCACTGTTAGGGACAATTCCGAAGAGGGGACATTTTACACTTGGGACACAGTGAGAGACACGCCACATATCCACTTATAAAAAGTTAAACCAAAGGCTCATGGTACCACTGTTAGAGACAACTCCGAAGAGGGGACATTTTACACTTGGAACACTGAGAGACACACCACATATCCACTTTAAATCTTCTCTTTTCTAATCAATGTGAGACTTCTACCCTTCAATCAATAGAATGCCAAACCATTTTATCCAAAATTGACAAAGAAATATTGAAAATAAAAAAGAATCTAATAAAGATCACCAAATCAGAAATCAAAACGTAAGCTCCATACTATGAAGAAGGTTATTAAATGAAGAATTAAATCTAAGTTATAGAAACAATTCTAGCCCAACGATATGTAAGAGAGTCGAAACAATCCCAGTCTCGCTGCAAAGTGGATAAACATATCTCTTAATTATCAAATAAAAACAGTGGCATGTCAGTTTCACACGATCATTCCTATCAATACGCAACGCAAATCCATTAAAAAAATACAATCAGCAATCTGAAAAAACCTATCCAGACGCAACCAAAATCCGTTGAGAAAACACGATCAGCAATCTGAGAAAGCATATCATTTTTCGACGCAACCCAAATCCATGGAAAAAATAATTAAGAACAGATAACTGAAGAAATTTGATTTCCCTAAAGCCGTTTTTATCCAAATTTTCATCATCATCATCAAGAATCCCAAATTATCCAATGAAGAATTATATAAAAAAATATTGATAATTGATCCAAACCCTAACAATCATGAAGCAAATCAAGAAAACAAGAAAAACAAAGCATGAATTAGAGCCATCACGAAGCAAACAACTCTGAGCAAAGAAAGATATAACGGCTGTGATTTCGCAGATGGAGACAATTTTGACGGTTATGATGCAATTAAAATCAAACCGTTACACGTTTTCCTCTGAAATTAAGGCGGTGTAAATATACAAGGATTACAATTAATATCATATCACCATCAGCGATTAACAACAGTGAGATTTTAAATTTGATTTAATTTCTATTTTAATTATTAATAAAATAATATTTATTGATGGTGTAAATCCTTTTATACTAAATTTTAATTATCAATAAATTTGTTTTTTTTATTTTCCTGATTTTGTTTTGAACAATTTTATAATAAAAATTAATTATTTTAGTCTTATTTTTAAACATTTTTTATAATAAAAATAAAGGTCATTAAGAAATTCACATAAAATTTATATTTAAAAATATGTTTTAAAATTTTTATAATATAAATATATATTTTTAAATTTTAATTCTTAACTTAAATCTTTTAAATCTTAAAGATATAAACCTATCATATAAGAAAAAAGTGTTGATTAAAAACCTTAATTATACGTCTTATCTCTTAATCATTCACATGGCATGGCTTAACATTAAAAAATTATTTTTTTAAAATATATAAATGGCAATTAATAAAATTTAATTAATAATTTTTTTAATATAATTAGATGATTTCCTCGTTCAAGGCAAACTTTAAAACTGTTTCTCTTCCATCTCCAAAACCGCTCATCACCCTCTACACCCACGATCAACAATGAAACCTTATATGTTCTTCTATTCATTTTGAAATCTCACAACTACCGACATCCTTCTAAACCTTAACTACTTTCAATGCTTAATCACTTTTCTTCTGATAGTATCTGTAAGAGAATTATCGCCTTTGTTATTGATCTCTATACTGCTAAACAGTGTTCAATCGGCTCGGAAAAGAACTTATTCGGAAATTAAGCGAAAAGTCAACTTGTCGGAATAAGCTAAAAATCACATGGTCGCATGGAAATGTGCCAACGGATTCAAAAATATGATCGATTTTAATTAATTCAGAGTGGAAACAATGTTTTTGTGAGGTTTTTAGTGGCTGGACAGCAACTCCGTTTAGGCATGATGCGCATGGAATTCGGTTCTGAAAACATGAAAATCAGTTTTAAAACATGCCAAAACATCTAGGACAAGTATTGCTACCTTGGACTTCTGATAAAAAATGAATTCCGGTTCACAAAAATTGCATGAAAATGCATGAAAAGTGTAAAAATCCTGAACCGATTTAATTTCCAATTCCTACTTGTTTTGAATTTTGAAATGAGGTATGAAATTGGATATTAAATCAATTACATGATATGCAAACAACTCTACATGATTGGTTTTATAATTGATATGCCAAAATAGGAATTATTTGGATCAAAACAATGCATAACAATGCTTATTAACTAATGTAATGCTGCTACCAAATGCGATGCTTCATGAATGGAATTTCATATCAACAAGTGATAACATGTAGGCATACAACAATCAACCAATACCACACTTCGACATGACCTTGCACATGGAATTAAATCAACCTCAAGCCAAGAATTAATCACATTTTAATGCATCAATTCAATTATCAACACAATGTAATTCAACTCTTGAATATGTGCATTAAATCACACCTCGACACACTTTCGAGTTCAAGAATCAAGTCATAAACATGTAAAATCAATTCAATTAATCAATGTAAGAATCAGTCAATACATGAGCACATTATTTTCAATTCAAACTGTAACACAAACACCTTATGTGCAAACAAATCAACTCATGAATGTGCAATGTTGTTCAATTTCACGCCTCGACGCAACTTCGAGTTCAAGAATCAAGTCGTAAACATGTAAAATCAATTCAATTAATCAATGTAAGAATCAATTAATATATGGACATGCTATCTCCAATTCAATTTCAAGTCAATTCAACAATTAAGCAATTATCAAGAATCACTTAAATTAAACACTTATGGAAGAAATTGACTTACAGGTGTTGAAGCTTGAAGGAGAAGATGAAGAAGCTGGCCAGAAAATTACAACCGAAATGAGGCGCGTCGCCAGAAATTGCAAGAGATCCGAGGGAGAATTCGCCAGAAAGTCACGACCGAACAGAGAGAGATCGCGCGCGGGTACGTAGCAGACACTGAGGGAGCTTCAGCGAGCGGTTGGCCCGGTCGGAGGCTGGCCGGTGAGGAGGCGGATGATCGGAGAAGAGGGAGTTTCGGCGGTGGTTCGGTGGAGAGAGAGGAGAAATTGGAGGGAAGTGAAGAAGTTTGACTTTTTGACTTTTGGTATTGTTTATGAGTTTAGAGAAAAAATGAGAGAAAAGAGAGTGATTTAAAAGTGGAAATTTAACGAATGACTTCTCCTCCCAAAATTAGGATAGTAAAATTTGATTTATACTTGACATATTGGGCTTGATGTGAATTGGACTCAAAATTGGGCCCAAATTGCCTTTATTCGACGGATTTTCGTGAACAGTATCCGGTCTCGAGAACCGTGCCGAAGTTGAAATCGGACCCAACACGAAAAATGTCCAGAACGAAAAATTATAATGTATGAGACAAAATTTCGGTTCGATCGGACAAATGGTTAAGGATATATGAATTTTTGAAGTTTCTGCTCACATTATGGGCATCTGACACATGCAGAATTTTAACAGCGCCACCTGGGGAAAATGTAACACCCCAAATCTACCCAACGTTATTTAAAATCAGGGTGCTAAAATTTTAAACTAAAACTTGAGGCATTACACTTTTTCAACTTGAAAGCAACATTGAAACAATTTACTTCTTGGCGGATACGTAACACATAAAGAATAAGAACAATTTCACCATAATTAAACTTTAACAATTAAACTTTAAATAATAATCCGCAGCGGAAATCTCAACATAATTAATTCAAAACGACGTAGCATCTTTGAAACAACGGAAAATCATAAGTATTAATCAAAACCACAACTGAGTTCAACAGAAGCAAATGCATAAACATAAATAAAATAATGCGTTCGTTTTCCCCCGAGTGCTACGTATCAGAGCGACGACGCCATAAGCTACTAATCCTCCTACTCCTCATTACCTGCACGTTACCAATATAAAGGTAACGACCAACAAAATAGAAAGGGTGAGATATCGAATAGTATAAGCGAAAGTACGATAATTCATATGCTTAGGTAAAGAAACATACATTAATTACCACTTAAATCAACAACATATGATATTCACAAAACAACATAAAATCAACAACAACTTAAAATGTGACTCAACAAAATGCAGATGCATGTGGATCCATTTGGAGTAAACTCCCAACTTAAAACATGCCAGATTATCGAGGCATTCAACAAGGCATAAGCCTTCAACTTACAACGTGGTGCCAATCCAGGCCAACTTGAAAATGCACATGCTATGTACAATGCAACTGATGTAATTCCAACAACGACTTAACAACGACAACTTAAAATCATGCACGAAACGACATCAACTTAATTAACAACATCAACGTCAACCACAAAATAACAACGTCAACACGAAGCAACGGTAATTTTAATTCAACAACTTTATTTTCAACTCTTGCCATTTACGCCTACGGTTCTTAGATTATCCAATTCGTACATAAACAACATCGTTCCGGCTGTATCGACAATCAAGTAACTAATGCGAAATTTAACGAAATGACACTATTTTACTTAACTACCCGTACACCCGAACTATCCCGTAAAGTTTCGTCCAATTCTGATAAACTAATTTCTCCGCTTAATTCGACTGACAGTGTTATTTTCTGCTCTGTTTTTAGTTTTCTGAAACATTACTAATTAGTCCTAATTATTCTACTAATTAATTCAGATAGTATCATTATAAATCCTGCATTTTTGATTGGTCTTTCCACTACTTAATTCACACTGTCTATGAAAATCTGTTGCTGCTAAATACTATTTTCTGGTATAGTTTCTGCTACTGCTAGAGAGTTTTTCTGCTACTGCTAAATCCACTTCTACATACTTGCCATGTTTTACTTATGCTAAGACCATTAATTGTTAGGTTACACTCTCCTAATAACATGGTAAACATCATACTCTCAAGCCAGCAAGCCACAGAATACAGAACAAACAGAACATGGTTGAAACCCCCACCCCCACACTGAGGCGGCCGCCTCTCACACCAAAAGCCAAGGAGACGGGCGCCTCATTCCCCAGGACGGTCGCCTCACCCCTGGTCGCCTCCCTTCCTCTTGCACCACGCAGGGACGGTCGCCTCCCACAGCATCGACTCAACACAATTTGCACAGAACGACAACGCATAGCAGAGTAATAAAATCGATACCAATTACACAGTATAGCCACACATAGCAAAATAATTTAACACAGGAAGTAATATAATTCATTCCAGCAATGAAATTTTACCGACGAAACAAGATTAACAGTGAAATTATGTAGCCCTAAACCCTACATAAAATTATTCTACAATCGATTATAAAACCCGAACCCCACCCCTTAACTGTGGATTGAAGGGAACTCGGAAAATCGATCGGAAAAACGAAACTCTTAGACAACAACGATCCTTCCTTGCAACCCTTGTTTCCAATTTCTTCCTTTTTCTCTCTTGCTGGTTCACTGCTACGGCTATGGTTTTGTTTTTGGTTTGCAAGCAACAATAATAACTCCTTATTTTACTAGGTCACCTAATTATATAGTGGCTTTTAATATGATTTGGTCTATTAAATAATACTCTCCAAAATACTAATTTACCCTCATAATTATTATCTTATATTTAATTTAATCATTCTACTTGATAAAATAAATCCTACTATTATTTTCATTTTCGACTAATTCTACCCGATTACTAATTTAACAATTTTACTTACAATTCGACATAATCACTAAATTATTCGGGAAATACTCTATATTACTTAATTAATTTATTTTAATTAATTACGGGTGTTATAGAAAACGCTTCGAATGTGGATCTTCAAATCAAAATACGAACTCGGGATGTGCACGAAGATTGAAGCCAACAAAATTTGTAAACTTTTGACACCAGTCCCATCACAATTTGATAAAAATCGAGTGAGATGTGATTTTTTAAATGTTGCGCATCAGATGAAATGATGCTCGGTTTGGCTCAAATACGCCTTCAAAGAATAAAATTTTGGTATTGATCCATAAGGAATTAGCTCTCGACTCGAACATGAAAGTTGAAGAGGACGTCGAGACGGAATTTTGGACATCAAAACCACTCAATTTCAACATTCCAACCAAAAGGTATGAATTTTTTTAATTTCCCTTAAACACGGTTCAGCCACAAATCTCAGTTTACTGAGCTTGAAAGATCAATTTTTCGGAGGCTCTCTTCACATAATTAGCTCCTGGTCTGAGAACGAAAGTTGGAGATAATATCGAGATGAACTCTCCAGTCAAAAATCAGCCAAAAATATCCAACGAGCTGAGAGTTATGAATTTCGGAGCGTCCGAAACACAAAAGAAGTTGAATTCTGCTTTATTAAGAAATGAATTGTCGAAGTCTTTTCTTGATGAATTGAGTTTCAGTATGAATAGATAAAATAAAGCACATACTGAAATGGTTCCGACGTCTGTAGAATCAACACGAGATAACATTCTGACCAGAAGATCATGAATCAAGCACTCGAACCGAAAAATATCAATTTCTGGTTCAAAATAGTCTGAACTAGTTGAAACACATAGTTTCTTCCACAACCTGAGATGCTTTTAACCTCATAACTATGAGATCAATGATATGCATGTATGTTCATGATAATGGAACTATAAGCCAAAAAGGTTAAATGAAGAGGGTAAATTTTGGGGTACAACAGAGAGGGAGAGAGAATTTCGAAAAATGAATTTTTAAAAAATATAACAAAAATATTGATATTTGAAAAAGTGAGTTTGTATAGTAGCATAAAATAATATTTATTATTACTGTATTTTTTAATTTTTTGAATACTATAACAATATAAAAAATAATTGAAAAATTTATGTAAGCCATCCGAAACCTTCATTTAATACGAATTTTGAATTCTCTCAAAATAGAAAGTTTTTGGTGTTACGAAGAAAATCAAATCCTCCAAAACTCTTCAACCAGAATCTTTTTAATCTTTTCACTCAATTCTTCATATTTTTCAAAATTCCCCCACCCTTCTCCTCCAAACTCCCAAACAAAACTTTAGTGTCACTCTACATAGACCATTATAATTTTTAGTTAGTAAACATATACATTTATTTTCGCAAAATGACCAATACAAGATTTAACCTTTTTTTCTTTTTAATATTTATAGGAACAAACGAGACAAGTTTTTAACAAAAACACTCAGCTGCATAGACATATAAAAATAATGTTGTGTTCCTCATGAAGGAATTAAAAATGAAAATGCTTAATTTTTTATGAATTAAAAATCATAAGGCCTTCTCGTGGAACTCATGCTAATTATTTTACTTGTTGTCACATGCTATGTTTAAAAAATAAGTATAATTTAATCAATGAACAAGAACTTGAAATTGTTCTCACTTCTTTATATGTAGATGAGCAAAACACAAACATTAACACAAACATTAAACAAATAATGAAGTTTGTTTGTTCACTCACCCTTTCCCTTCTCCTTTTTTCTTTCATCTCAAATCTTTCACTATCTTTCTCATATGATGATGGTGCACCAATAATGGACACAGGTTATTGGCCTATTTACCCTGAAGCTCGTTACTACATTGTCCCAACATATTTCGGCTTTCGCAGTGGAAAATTAAAACTAGCAAAAACAGGTAACTCAAACTGTCCAGTTACTGTTTTAGAAGAAGATTTCACAACTGATAAAGGTGTATCAGTGAAATTTAACATAATAGGACAAAGCTATGATATCTTGACAGGTACACCAATTGAGATTGAGTTCACAAAGAAGCCAGATTGCGTTAAATCATCGAAATGGTTGGTATTTGTCGATAATGTTATTAAAAAATCTTGTGTTGGTATTGGTGGTCCAAAAGATTATCCTGGTATGAAAATAATGAATGGCACTTTTAATATTCAGAAACTCAGCGGTATTACATATAAGTTTGTATTTTGTGTTAATGGATCCAATGCTTGTTCGGATATCGGATGGTATGATAATGGTGAAGGTGGAGGGCGTTTGGTTTTGGCTGATAAAATGATTTCTGGTTATGTGTTTATTGAAGCTCTATCTTATGAAGATGGAATTATAAATTCTGTTGCTTGAATTTGGACTTTGCTATAACTAGATTATGGAACTTTTATGTTCTTGTTATTGATGAATCATGTGCTTTTACAATTTAATCATTTAGTTAGTTGAATAATTTCTTTTTATGAAGGGTTGCATAATTCTTTTCCAATCATGTGACATAGTGACACAATTCATGTCCCAAAAGTAGGAAATATTTGATGTCGTTTTCACATAGCATCTCACATGTATTCAACCAAGACAAAATGTTCCTCAACAATTTTGTATAAAAAAAATAGAAAGAAGAGATGATGCCCTGTTTTCTAAACAAACTGAATGCACATCAATTGTTTTATGTTATAATCATACAATCAACTACCTAACTATTAAGATACTAACAATCTATCTTTAATTTTAAAATTATTCCACTTCAAAAGACATAAAAGTAAATCATTAATTTTTAATTTAATCTTATAAATTACTCAACATTCTTATGACATGTCTCCATTCTTCTCTCTTTCCCTTTTAAATTAGTGAATTTCTTTACCCATCTTATAAGAGTGGGGTGCATCCCATGAAAACTCCAAAATATCTTTTACAAAATCAGAAATTTATTTTTGATACGCATCATTTTCTAAATTTTTTTAGTGAAATCGGATTGACTTGCGGTTTGCTACCGGAAAGAAACTTCTGGTGTTGTGCATGACTATTAGAAGGAGAACCTAACTATAAGTAATAACTTTAGAATTTACATTTGTTATTCAAATTAAAATCATGCAATTTTTAAATTGAATTAAAGCCCAAAAATGTTATCCAAAATAAATTTTATGATAATAGTATCCATAATACATATCCAGTACAATACGAAATAAAAAAAACAATATCAAAATAAACTACTGCGTATGGCGTAGCCGGTCTGTCACCCTCGAGGCGTTCCTCCGCTGCCTCCTGTAGACCAGGACACCCTGAGCCTCCGCCATGATGGCCTCCAAAACGTCGCTGACATCAGATACTGTAAATTTATTTCCGGTTTTGTTCATCCCATGAAACCGGATATAATCTTTCGGTTTCCTATGCGAAACAGAACAACGGACACCAACACCCAAAAATTCCAAATGCCTCAAAATACACAGAATGATCGTCAAAAAACAGTTTACAAATAGTATTATAGTTACTGCTAATGATGTAAACTACAAAAAATAACACATTTAAGGCCCTATTTCACTAGTTTCAATCGATTTTACATAAACTCTAAAAATGTGTAAATCACTTACTTGATTGATTGAGAGTTGGTTGTTGCTTGATTGATTTTGTTACTTGTTGTATTTAACTAATGCTTGATGATTTGTATTGATTGTTTGAGAAAAAAATTGACTTTGGTGTGAAGGGTTGAAAGAGAGGGTTTGAGAGAGTTTTGAAATGTTTCTGTTATGGGGAGGGGAAAGGTTCTGGCGCGATTAAGTTAATCCATATACCAGAAGTATATTTTCGGTAGCATGCCGTCAGTAAATTTCCGGTATGCTCCCAACCTAAATTGCATAGAATAGGGTGCTAACCGGGAATTTATTTCCGATTTTCCGGAGGAAAAAATAAAATTTCACACGGATAGGTAAGAAGGTCATGGAGTGGGTTAAAAATCCACTTAAATTATTTCCACTCTTTATTTCTCACATTTTAAATGTTATTCAATTATCTATTATCATATTTTACTATATCTTTTATTCACATTTTAATTTAAACATAAATTATTTAAAAAATTTTCTATTTATTTATTTATTATCACTAAAATACTAATGATTTATTTTATCTAATGAGTCACTATCAACACAATAAATATTTTATTTTAATTAATTATTTTTAATTGTATTAATTTGAGAGACAAAATCCTTATCTCTAAATATTAATTTTTTTTCTTTCTCGATCACATAGTTTATTTTTTCTTCCAGTATGACTAAATTTTCATTTTGTATGATTATTTAGTATAATTAAATTTATATTATTATTATCCGTTTTATAATTATGCAAATTATTTAAATTATGCATGTGTATTTAAATACATTTGTATCGTATCAAATAAGTTTTTTTTATCTCATATATCATTATCAACACAATGTCTATTTTATTCTAATCAACAACTTATCTTGATTTGAAAGACAAAATTCTTAATTTAAAAATTTATTAAATATACAATTCCCCATGTAATGTTAACGAGATTTGTTTTTAGCCAGTAAAATTTGTTTTTGTAATCGCCCCTCATAATTACATTTTACAATTTTTTCATTTATTTAAGTTTTATTAAAGTACTTTTATTAATATTTTATAAGAAATTATATTTATAATTTAACAACTTTTTCATTTATTTTTCATTTATGTAAGTTTTATTAAAATACTTTTATTAATATTTTATATGAAATTATATTTATAATTTAACAACTAAAATTTATTTTAGGACTAAGGCCCAACACTTTTTCAAGTGCCCATTAGTTAAAGCTTTTGGTATTAATTGTGTAAAAGACCTATATAAACTCTTAGTTTTGAATATACTTTTTCGATGTGGGTCTGCTATATTCATACACACCAGTAAAACATCAACATGTATATGGTTGGAATTAATATTCATTTTCAATAGCATCTTTGTCCACTCTGAGTTCCTCTCATGTCCTTCTTTTCTTGGAATTAATATTCATTTTCAATAGCATCTTTGTCAACAATAAGCAGTTCGTGTTCATCTTCTTCTACGATGAATCGATTTGTCCGTTTATGTGGCTTCAATGGTCGAATGATCTTTTACTAATGCAAGAAGAGAGCCAATAAATAGAGATTATTTTGGAGATGTCCATTTTAGAATAGTGTTGAAATTTGTGATATGTATCTGAGATGATGACATGAGAGAATCTGGAAATGATGATGAGATCAAGTTGAAGACAAAGTATGAAGATATAGAAGCAAGGGTGTATATGAAAGGATTGTTAGAGAGTATAAAGAAGAAGAACAAATTTTTGAAGAACAAACTCAAAGAAGAGAATTTTTTTGGAAAAATAAAAAAGATATGTCTTGTTGGATCGTTGTATGTGTTGAAATGTGATTAAACTGTAATGTATAAGCTTTCATCGTAACCGTTTTTGTTAAGTTAATGAGTGTTGTTTATGTGGTTTATCGGTATTGTTAATTTGACATTTTGAGTATTGTTTCTTAGTTTACTGATTCTATGTTAATTGAAACATTTTTGCAAACAATATCTCAATATGTTAATAGTGCAAAATGCACATGTTCAAAACAATAGTACATATGGTAAAAGATTAAAAAACAAGTTTATAACGAAACAACAAGACACATCTTTTTTTTATTTTTTCAGAAAAATCCTCTTCTTTGAGTTTGTTTCTTCAGAATTTTGTTCTTCTTCTTCGCACCCTCTAACAATCCTTTCATATACATCCTTGATGAATTTAAATCAATATTGATGAACAATATTTTTATCAATCACACAATAACAGTGAAAATAAAAGAAAATTTAAAGAAGAAAATGAAATTAGGGTTTCTGCAGAGTTTCTCTTTGTCCACAAACTGTGGAAAAACATTTATTCACTTGCAATTGCAAATTCATTGAATACAATGTTATGAGTTGCTTACAAAACTAGGGGTTACCCCCTTTATTTATAATCAAGCTTGCTTTCTCTCGAAGCTAAAATTCAACAACAATAAAAGCCCAAAATATCTATTTTAGACCTAAATCAAATATGTGTGGAGCAATCTGCCTACATCACTTCGATAGACTAATTATAACTCGACACAATCTCTTCGACACAAGGAATTATGATTTTAACACACCACCTAATTCATTGTGTCTAAGCTATCTATATTCATCATAATTATTAGTCTTGTGAATACTTCAACCTGCACACCCTTCGTCATGATATCTGCAATCTGATTTTCAGTTCTACAATGTTCAAAGTTCATCTTCCCATCTACTACATGCTCTCAAAGATAGTGGAACCTTATTTTAATGTGCTTGATTCGACCATGTGCTATCGGGTTCTTCTTCAGGTTGGTAGTTGATATATTGTCGATCTTCATGGTAATTGCTTAATGATCTTTCCCTGTGATTTCTTTGACCAAATTCACCATCCATGTTGCTTGACATGCTCAAAGAGAAGCATTTATGTACTCTGCTTTGCATGTTAACAATGCAACTGTTGGTTCCTTTCTCGAACTCCAAGAAACTGGAGCACCACATAAACAAATATCCCACTGTGGATTTTCGATCCTCAGCATGACTACACTAACTTGAATTAGTGTATCCCACTAACTTGCACTCTTTTACTTTATCAACTACAAGTGATAAAATGCCATATGAAATTCCTGACAGCAGATACTTAATGTCACAGAGAATGTTATGACACAGTATCTGACACTGCTTTAACAATTCACACAGTAAATATAGAAAGCAGTAAATAACACAATAAGTTGTTCACCCAAGTTCGGTTCTAACAAACCTACGTCTGGAGGCTACCAAGCCAGGGATAAAGTTCACTATTAGTAGTATCAATTCAAAGACTCTACAGCCAACACACCTGTTGACAGCCTTCTCACTTAATCACTACCCAATGACCCTTTTACCTAAGTCCTACTTAGATATGAGTTCCTACTCACTCCCCCTCAATCACCTCAGTGATATCAACCTATTGTTTAATTGAATTGTGAAGACACACTTCAATAAAATATCTTGATCTTGCTTCAAAGCTTTAATCAAGAGACAAACACTCGTGCTTTAAAGCTTTGAGTGATAAACTACCCTTACAACAAATCCTAGTCCAATGCACTTATCAACTGATAGATGCTTGGCTCACAAGAGAAACTAGAATTACAAAGACCAACTGTTAAAACCTTTAACAGTACACAAACAAAAGCCTTCAATGTCTTCAATGGAATCCAGAGGCGTGGCTGTAGAGTAAGGGTTGAATTCTTTATATAGAAGCAGTCCTGAATCTTCAGTTTTGGGCTTCCATAAAGATAGCTAGGGTTTACTTAATTCTCTCCTAAAAACATGGTTTGTTCAACAACCAATTTAGGTTTAATTAAGATTAACCTAGCAGCCACGTGAGCATGCTTTCTAATAACAGAAAAACATAAATAAAATGCTCAACAAACTTCTTGAAAAATCTCAGGAAAAACTGATTCTGCAGAACAGAATGTCACACTGAATGTCATAACATCTGTTATGACATCAGACTGTTTTCTGCAGAATTTCCAGCACAGCTTTAGCTTCCCAGTTCTGAGCTGTACTTTTACCATCCTTGTCCAGTAGGATTTATCTTCAATCTCTGAATGTCATGACATCTATCAAGACATTTCTAAAGCCTAGTTTTACCAAAATTGATGCCAACTTAAAACACTAACACCATAGTCTAGAGTTCCTTTCAAATATCTTAGTATCCTCTCAGTTGATTCTAGGTGTGATACCTTTGGCCTTTGCATCAATCTAGTTACCATACTTACATTGTATGCTAAGTCATACCTTGTATGACAAAGGTATATCAATTACCCAATAATTCTTCTATATTGGGTTGGTTCAACATCATCTTCATCTGTATTTCGACAATTGCAGTCTTCGTTCTACGAGTGTTAAAGTCAAGTTACATTCTTCCATCTAAAATATCTTGAGAATTTATCCTGCATATATTTTTGGATGCATCATCAAACCTATACTAATCTTGTAGAATTTGATGCCAAAGAAATATGAAATGTTTCCCCGATCATACATTTCGAATTCCTTGCTGAAATCACCTTTGAAGTCTTCGATCCCTTTCTTTCAGCTATCTGATATTAACAAGTCATTGGCATAGAGACATAATTTAGTTAATCCATTATTGCTTCTTCTTACATATAATCCATATTCATTTGTGCACTTCAAAAATTCTTTCTCCCTTAGGAAACCATCAATCTTCTTATTCCAAGATCTTGGAGCTTGTTTCAATTCATAACGGGCTTCATGCAATATGTACTCATTTCTCTCTTTGCCATGCTTCAGAAACCCATCTCGTTGTGCAACATAAACTTCTTCATCTAAGGGTCCATTCATAAATATACATTTCATGTCTATATGAAATATGTGCCAAGTGTTCATTTCTGCTAGACCAACAACCAACCTAATTGTTTCGATTCTAGCAACAAGTGCAAAAACTTCATCAAAGTCCATTCCTTCTTTATGGAGAAATCCTTTTTCCATAAGTCTTGCTTTGTGTCGAGTTAATTCCCCTTTGGGATTCAACTTCATGTTGTATACCCATTTCACATCGATTTCCTTCTTGCCTTGAGGCAGTTTGACAAGTGACCAAGTGTTGATGTCTTCGATGGACTTCACTTTGTCGTTCATTGATTTCACCCACTTCAAATCCTTCAATGCTCCAGCTGCATTTAGAGGTTCAACATGTGCATAGAAATCATAATGTACTAGTTCACCTTCATTATCAACCAAATCATCTGATGTAATTACACAATCTTGCAACCTTGTTGGCAGACATCTTGTTCTATGAGGTCTGCTTATACTAGTTGATCTCTAACTTCCTTTGTCGAGCCTCTCTTCCAACTTTAGTTTATGGTTCTTCAAGTAAGATTCTCACTGAATATTTCTTGACATTTTCAATTTAATCTCATTCTTTATACTCATCTATGATCGTGTCTCTACTGATAACAATCTGCTTGTTCATTGGGGTGAACAAATTGTAAATTCCCATCAAATGATATCCTACTAGGATTATCTGACTCGACTTATCATCAAGATTTCTTCTCAACAGATTTTACACATGTCTATATGCTATCAATCCAAACACTTTCAGATGACTCAAGCTAGGCTTCACACCAGACCAACATTCTTATGAAGTAATTCCTTCTAGCTTCTTCTTTGGACATCTATTCAAAATATATGTTGCAGTAGACACAACTTCACCCCAAAACTCTTTTGGTAAATTATTGATTTTCAACATACTTCTCACCATATTCATGTTGGTTTGATTCTTTCTTTATGCAGTTCTATTCTTTTATGGAGTGTAGGGTGACACCATCTCATGCACAATCCATCCTTTTTCACATAATTTATCAAACTCTTTCGACATATACTCTCCACCACCATCACTTCTTAAAAATTTGAGCTTTTGACCACTTTTCTTTTCAACCATAGATTTAAACTTGGTAAATACCTCAATCCCTTCACTTTTCTTCTTGATCATGTAAGTCCACGATTTTCGATTGAAATCATTGATTGGTCCACATACATCAGAGTATATGACTTGAATAATATCATTTGATTTGATTCCTGCATCCTTGATGAAGTTATTCTTGTGTTGCTTCACCTACACACATTCCTCACACACCTCATTTGGAATGTCGATTTCCTGAAATTCGGAAACCATGTTCTTTCTCTTCAAATCTTTGATGTCTCTGAAGTTGAGATGACCTAATAGATTGCTCCATATCCATTCGTCTTGGCTAGCTGCAGTCAAAAGGCATTGGTACTCCATCATATTAAGTTCTATCTTAAATGTTCTATTATGAGACATAGGATCCTTCAAGATTAATCTTTCATTTGCGTCGATGACTCTCATCATCTTGTCTTCGACCAACACTTTGTAATTATTTTCGACTAGCTGCCCTACGCTAAGCAATTTTCTCTTGATGCCTGGAATGTACAACCCATTGGAAATTACGGACCTTTTGTCATATTTCCTCATAATTAGAACATCTCCAATACCTTCATCTGCTAGAGTATTTACATTTGAAAATTTTACCATGTTCTTCATTGAGGTTTTAGGTTGACAAACCAATATTTCCTTCCAGACATGTGTGACGAGCATCTTGAATCCAAGTATCATTGTCCTGGAATTTCTCTTCATCTATTGTTATAACCATCAATAATATCTCTTTTTCTTCATAATTTGCGAACTTTGCATCACTTTCTTGATTATTTCATTTTTTTGGACAGTCACTCGAATAGTGATCATACTTCTAACAATTCTAACATTGGATGTGACTCATGTCATGTTTTTGACCATCACCTCTTCCTCTATTTGCAACACCACTTCTTTGGTTGCCTTGGTATGGTCTTTTCTGATTCGGCACAATTTCTTCATGCTGGTTTCATCTACCAGACGAATTGTTGTAGCCACCTCCACCTTTGTTGTCGAACCGTTTTCCTTTGTCTTTCTTATTTTTTTTGATTGAGCATGCAGAGCCACATCACTATTCAACTTGCCTGCAACTCTTCCAGTCATTCTTTGTTCATGATATTCAAACGTCCCTTGAAGCTATTCCTTTGACAAATATGACATGTCCTTCGACTCTTTTATAGAAACTACCACATGGCCGAACTTTGGAGCAAAAGATCTCAAGATCTTTGAAACAACGACTCTTGTTGTCAATGCCTCTCCATAAACCTTCATTTGATTAACTAGTTTTGAAACCCTAGTGAAGAAATCAGATATGCTTTTACTATCTTCCATCTGAAGCAATTCATACATTTTTTTTATTTGTTTATAACCTCTCATCTTTCACCTTCTCAATGCCTCCAAATGTTTTCTTCAGAATTTCCCAAACTTCTTTTGCAGATTCTACATCACTAACCTTTTCGAAATTGTTTGGGCTGACACATTTGTGAATTATAAAGAGAACTTTATAATTATTCTTCTTCAATTCTTTGTATTCCGCTTCTTCTTTTTCTGAAGATTCTTCTTCAAGTGGTTCTAATTCATATTTCACAAGTTCCCAAGGACTTTGAAAATAAAATATAACATTAATTTGTTTGCACCAATTATAAGAATTGAAAATTTTTAATTCGTATAATTCATCGCCATTAATTTTCTTCTTCTTCCTTTGATCACTCAACCGGAGCTCTTGATATCAAATGTTGGAAATCCACCAATTCTTATGATGTCTTTCAATCAATCTTGAAAAATAATATTGTTATCAATTGATGAAAAGAAAATTTTATCTTGATTGAATGCGTGAAACATGTATTATTTTAACTATTTTTCTCTCTTTGTTTCAATTTTGTTTTCTTCCATATGCATTTTTTATTTTTGATGTCGGTGGAACTTTGATAATAATTGAAGGAGCGTTTAATTTGAAGTGAAAGACATCAACATCTTTTATCTCAGTTTGGTTATTTTCAAATAGAGCAATTTGTCATAAAACTTCGTGGCAGTCAAGATTAAAATAGCTCTATCGGTAACAATGTAATTTCATCAGTGTATTTTGATGTTTTTTCGTATTTAGATATTTTTGAATTATCGTATGTTGTAATTTTGAATTGATCGATTATTGTAATTTTATTTTTACCATTTATTGTAGTATTGTTCATTGAGTTGTCTCTTACACTCACTCATATAAGAAGGAATTTATTTAGTGTGAGAGGTAGTTGCAACGTAAATTATGGAGTATAATATTTTTTATAAAGCTTTTTGTGTTTATCAGATATAAGAAGGAATTTATCTAGGGAGATAATGCTTGAGGTAGACATTTTCACATTATTAGTTGGAAAATGAGATATTAGATTGAACTTTATTGGATCGAAGGGTAGTTTCATAGTTCACAAGTTCGATAAAGGTTAACATGTAGTCAAATGTCGCTCACATGCTAGTGTCGAAATAGTGTATGTTGTAGTCGAAGTATGGTCAAGCATGCAGTTGTAAAAAATGTTAGGGTTGTTAGCATTTTGAATTGAGCCTTTTTGCTATGTCTAATTATTTAACTTAGCTTGTACCTTAAATTAGTTTGTAATTAATAATTGTGAAAAATCTCATAGTTTAGTATGTTAGGTTTATTATAAATAATATACTACTCTCTCATTATTATATACAATAAATTCTAATTAGGATGAAAAATTTATTTGTTATTCTTGTGTACGTGTAATCTTGCAAATAAGAGAAAGTAAAAAATATCATTTATAACCAACCCTTGTTCTTAGTGTTCTTCCATCTATTCTATCATGTTTGTTTCTTGATCATAAACAAACAATTTATACTTTATTTCAAGGCATTTAATTTCACAACATAAAGAAATAGAAAAGGCCAAGGAGCAATGGGATTTGGGCAGGAACTTTGTCACAATGAACTAGACCTGCCTATTCAAATTGGGTTGGAAAGTTAATAGTGGGGAAAGATACTTATGTTGTGATTGTCCTTAGAGGAAAATATTGAACAAACTCAAACTGGTTGGACTTGGACAATGTGACAACAAAAATCTATGATTCTAAATTTTGGAAAACTCTTATTTCATTGTGGCCACAACTCAATAGTACGGTGGTGTGTTCAGCTGGCAGGTTTTGTGTGATCCTTGGGTGGCTTCAAGGCTAGTTCTGCAAGAAAGAAACATTCATTTTGCTTGTCCTTATTTGTCCCTCTCTTGATCTTATCATATGAGTTTTTGTTTTTTTTAGAAATGCCAGTCTTACTTTAATTTTAGTATTTTTTTTATTGTTTTGTAATATGAAAATAACTTTTTCAATTCGTAATAGATTTTTTTAAATTTTATTTTTTATAGGGTGGTCGGTTAAACGTTAATTTTTTCAATGTTTTTAATAAATATTAAAATAAATTTTCGTGAGAGGAAAATACATTTTATAGCTAGTTTTTTGATAAAAATTGTATTTGTTTTAATTTTATAGCTAGTAATTATTTAAAGTATATATATATATATATATATATATATATATATATATATATATATATATATATATATATATATATATATATAAATAATTACTTCTCTTCTTTTTCTTTTATATTAAATAATACTTTAAATCTACTCTATTTTTCATCTATTTCTCACTTCTTTTACTCTTTCTTATTTCTTTCTCTCTTCGCACTTTCTTTTTATTATCAAACACAATCTTAAAGGGACTTTTACATATTTTATGTGTATTGACTGACGGCTAATGTTGCTAGTTATATTCATAATAGATCGATTTAAATCACATAGTTTAATATTTAAATTTCTATTTTTATAAAACATGATTTGATTCACCATAAATAAGAAATCAGTAATAAAAAGATTATTTTATTTTTAATTGGAGATTTTGTATACGAGTATAAATTTATATTAAAAAAATATCTTTTTGTTTTAAAGTTATTATAGTTTAAAATGTTTGTATATAAATTAAGAAATGTAATGTAGTTGCAATGAAGTACACTTTTATAAAATTAACTCTATTAATATATTAAAAATAATATATAAAATCATAAAGTATATTTGAAAAGTAATCATTATTATATTAAAAAGTAAAAATAATATTTATGTTAAAACATTAATCATTTTGACACAGAGGGAATAATTTATAACAAAACCTATAAAAACAACATTTTCTCTTTTTTAGCATCGGGTTAAGGATTTGTTAAGGAAACACCACATATATACTTTTCAACGTTTCTAAATTTTTAATTAAAAATATATAAATTATGTATATAATTTTATAACTTGAGATCACATAAAAGAAAAAAAAACATATTTTAAAGAGACTAGATATTAATTTATGCGAAATCCTATTCCTAACCACGAATATCTCGTGGCCAAAGTACAATTTTGTTTTACACTTAAAAGTTACCAAAACTGCCTAAACTATTTTCTCTTATTTTTATGGGAATCACTTTTGTTGATATTTTCTCTTGTTTTAAACAAACATAATAGGGTTTTTACCTATGGCAGAGTACCTAAGATTTTGATTATAATTATGCAGTTCTGCTTTATTCACGTCATCATTCCTTTAAACAATCATTGACAAAACCATTTAGAGAATTCAATCCAAAATATAGTATATGCATTCAATAAATTATAGTAACTTTAATTTAATTAAAATTTTAATTAATTAACTATGTACATTAATTAAATTTTTGTATCATAAATTAAACTAATTTATCTATTGAATTCAATTATTAACTATATAGATTATTTGGATAATCTATAATTAAAAATTTTGAGTTTGAACTTAATATAATGTCAATTTTTTGAAGAAATTTTTTGTTAATTATTATGAATTAATCTCTACAATTGTACTTAAAAATACTTCATATTCATAAAAAATCATAAATTATATTTTGGCTTAAATGCATCTTTGGTCCTGCTATATTAATTTTTTTAACATTTTAGTCTCTCTATAAAAAACCAACTATTAGGCTTCCAATATCATATTTCATATCTTTTTAATGGTCCCTCATGATAAAATAGTCTAATTTGCATAGGTGACATTGAAATTATGAAGTGACATTTTTTAATTGATGTCACGTCATTATAAATATTTAAAAATTTATTATTATTATTTTTTTAAATTTTGTTTATAATAATTAAACATTTTTAATTATTTTAGTTATTTTTGTTTATAAATATTTATTTAGAAATTATATATTATAAATTTTAATTCTAAAAAATATATTTTTTGTCTATATTTTTAATAACGTGACAACAATTAAAAAATGTCACCTCATACTTTCAATGTCACATATGTAAATTAGACTATTTTGTTATGGGGACCTCAAAAAAATATAAAATACGATATTGGGAGACCTAATAGTTAATTTTTTTTATAGGGGACTAAAACATTTAAAAAATTAATATAGGAGAACTAAAAATGTTTTATATTTTTCTAAGTTAACAAGTTTTTTGCCTTAAAAATGATGTACATATAAATTTACTTATTTAAAAAAAATAGTAGACTTTATAATACCAAGTCACTCACCCTATTTATTTTTTATTTCAATCATATTTTACTAAATTAACTTTAAATATTTATTTTTGTTAACAAGCTAAATTTATTGATTAATTAAGTCTCACGGTAAAAAAGAGAGAGAGATAGCAACAATAAGAATAGAAATGGGAAAATTCAACACATTAAAGTATATCATATTCCACTTATTTAAAGCTTAAATTGTGCAAAACACAAAAAGCTAAAGTTACATAATCTAGTTTGCTAACCAAAATTCAAACAACAGACTTAATAGACTCAGCATCATTAGGTTGAACTTTAACAAACTCAACATGAAAAGACTCATGTTCAGTCAAATGCAACCTTCTTCCAGCTTCATCATTATCAAACCTCCCAACATCCAAACAAGTAGGAGAACCCTTAATACAAAATCCAAGCTTATAACCAAATCCAGATTCATGCTTCTCAATCATAAATGTCCCACTCAATATTTGCACACCAGGGTAATTCTCAGGGCTACCTATACCAACACAAGCTTTTTGAATAACCTTGTCAACAAATACTAACCATTTTAGTGATTTTGCACAGCTAGGTTTCATAGTGAACTCGATCTCAATTCGTGAGCCAGTGAAAATTATACCAGTAGATATTCCTGGTATAAGGAACTTCACTGGTAGACCGTTTTTGACTTCTCGACGGTCTTGTAGGACGGTGACTGGACAGGTAAGATTACCTGTTCTTCCGAGTATTACTCCTCCGCCGGAAGGTCCACGGACGGCTGGCACGATGAAGTATTGGTAGCCACCTGGAAAAATGGGGTTACCATTAAAGTCCACTACTTGTTCAGCATCTTCATTTGAGAAAGCTAGTGAAAGATTGGTGATGAAAACAAAGAGAAGAAAGGAAAGGGTGAGTGGTGAAAGAGTTTTCATGGTTAGGTGATTAAGGATGTTTTTTGTTTGTGATTTTGTTGGTTAACTGCGCCTCTATTTATAGTAGTAACTAGTGGACCACCACGGTTAAGGTTGTGTTACGCGCATATGTATTCAAAAATAAATTTAAATTAAATTAAAATATTTAATAATAATTAATATATTAGTTAAAAGTATAAACAAAGTTAAAATGTAATAATAAAAATTAATGGTGACATTAAGTTTTTATAAATAGTATTTCAATAAATATTTTCATAAAACTAATATACTTTCTTTATGAAAACATTAATATACTTTTTTTATTATAACTTTTATAAATGATGACATTGACTTATAAAAATGTCATTATTTTAATAATTATTCACAAAAAATAGTTGAATGTACAATCAATAGAAATATATTTTGACCAGTAATTTCATGTCCTCGTTAATATTTAATATTTTGATCAATAATACTACAAGAAATGTTCTTCCTAGTGAAATAGGATAGCGACGTGATTAACATGTGGTACATAAAGCCTGTTGCAACGTGTTAGTAACGTCGCTGTATTATTATATTAAAAAAAAATTAAAAGAACGTTATCATATGTGGAGTCAGAGGGAATCCACTTTATATTAAATGTAGCGACGTGTAAGACACGTCGCAACTAAATTAATAAATAAATTAAAGAAAAGTTATAACGTTAGCACATATGGTGGGAAGCTTGAATTTTTTAAATTTCCAGTAGCGACATAGTAATCACGTCGCTCATGTTTAGGAGGGAATAATTGTTGCATTAACGTTGACACATACTGCAAAGTCTGAAATAATTACAGAGTCATAAATTATTTTATACCGTTTGAATATAGCGATGTGTTTCCCACAAGACAATTAATGTTGCGACATGAGAACCACGTCGCTGCTTTATTTATATAATGTTTAAAAAATAAAACAATTACTACGTTCAATTTACAAGTTAAGCTTTATAAGTTCTTCTCTTCTTCTTCTTCTTCTTCTTCTTCTCTGCTTCGCCTGTTTCATCACCACCGCCATCTCCTCATTTCAAATTAACTCAACACCTCTCCCAATTTTCTCCTAACAGGTAACTCAATTTTAATTTTATGTTTATAATTTCGTTTTTTAATAGTTTTATGAAATTAATTTGGGATTTTTTTGTTGAAACTTTTATTTGTAAGAGGATTGAAGAATAGTGAAGAACAAAATTTTTGTACTAAAAGATTGAAGGACATTGAAAGAGATTGAAGTAGAGGTATTTTTGTAATTTATTTTTTAATTTGATTTTTATTCTGATTTATTTGGGTTTATTCTGATTTTAATTATGATGTGTAATTTAGGTTTAATTCTGATTTATTCTCATATATTAAAAAAATTAAAATAATTTAAAATGAAAATTTATATATTTATAAATAAAAAACAAAATTTTGTGTAAAGAAAAAATATTTTTTTTATATTTATAGAAAAAAGAGAATATTTTTATGTATAGAATCTACTTTCATATTATTATGAAAATAGATTATTCAAAAGAGAATATTTTTATGTATATAAAATAATTTTTTTTGTTTGCATTAAATTATTTTAAAAAATATAATATTTTTATGTGTTGAAAAAAGATTTTTATGTTTTAAAATAGAATATAAAATATATTAAAAATGATTAAAATCGAAATTTTTTATATTTATAAATAAAAAACAGAATTTTGTGTATAGAAAAAATAATTTTTTTTATGTTTATATTAAAAAGATAATATTTTTATGTATAGAATCTACTTTTATATTATTAAAATAGATTATTAAAAAGATAATATTTTTATGTATATAGAATAAATTTTTTATGTTTGTATTAAATATTTTTAAAAAACATAATTTTTTTTGTATTGAAAATAAATTTTTTATGTTTTAAAATAGAATATAAAAATAATTAAAATTAAATAAAAACGAAATTTTTTATATTTATAAATTAAAAACAGAATTTTGTATATAGAAAATATAATTTGTTTATGTTTATATTAAAAAGAGAATATTTTTATGTATAGAATATACTTTTAAATTATTAAAATAGATTATTAAAAAGTATTTTTATGTACAGAATATACTTTTACATTATTAAAATAGATTATTAAAAAGAGAATATTTTTATGTATATAGAATAAATTTTTTATGTTTGTATTAAATTTTTTAAAAAATAGAATATTTTTATGTATTGAAAATAGATTTTTTATGTTTATATTAAATTTTTTTAAAAAACATAATTAAATTATGTAAATTATAAAAAATAATTTTTTTTGGGAAATAAAAATATAAATAAACTATAATTAAAAAAATCATTTTTGTATATATTTTATAAAAATATTTTTATTAAAAAAATTATAATATAATATGTTTTAATATGTAGTAGTTAAAGTTAAAGTTAATACTTTTGTATGTATTAAAGTTAATACTATATATATATATATATATATATATATATATATATATATATATAGTTAAAACAAAAATAATATTTTTAAGAATAGTAAATATTAAATAGTATACAAATTTACGTTAAGAAGAGAGCTTTTGTAAGTAATTTATGTTTTTCTTTAATTTAATAATAAATTTGTGACGTTATTTTCACGTGGCAATCTATAAATTGTGGCGTGACTATCATGTGGCAACTGATAAATTATCACGTAAAAATCACGTGGCAATTCATAAGTTGTGGCGTGAAAATCATGTGGCAACTTTTTAATATATTTGAATTTTAGAAGAATTAAATATATACATATATTAATTTAGTATAATTTAATATATATGTAAATATTTAATTTTATTTATTGAATAAGATGATTATCAGACATTGCTTGCACTTTTTATAAAAAACAATCCTCAATATAGTCCAGCAGAGGGGGGCCGCTTAATGGTGATGTTGATTTCCATTTTTGGAATGAAGTAGTTTATGGAAAAGGGCCTAATGGTTGCTTTTTTGCGGGTGAAAATTTGGCGGCCGGCTTGAGAGTTGGTGATTGTAATCTGTTTCAACGACTTAGAGATGGAGAGGGAGGGTCGTGTCAACCAAATCTGACACGGGATCAACTTGAAACAGTAAGACAACTGGCGGCAAGTGATGTGAGACTCGAAATGGAGGCCCAAATGACGACAATGAGGCAAGAGCAGGAGCAACAATTGAAGATGATGCGGAAGAGACAATCTTATATGGAGGAGCAGATGAGACGATTTATGCAAGGTGGTGGAAATCAAAATGTTTTTGATCAAGAGCCGGATAATGACGGAATTGATGATTTTGATCTTGATAATTATCCGGGTGAAGATGCCTCGTGAAAACATTCTATTTATTTTGTTTTAAATTTGCATTTATGTAAGATATTTATTTTTATCATTTTAAATTATCAAATCATATAAAATTTTATTATATGAACTCATTTTATAAAATTTTATTATATGAATTCATTTTATAAAATTTTATTATTTCAATATATAATAAAATAATATTATTATAATAATTTTAATATATAAATTTTATTAATGAAATTTTATTATATAAATTTTATTAAATAAATATATATTATATATAAATTTTATTATATAAATTATATTTTATTATATTAATTTTATTATATTATATTAATTTTATTATATTATATAAATTTTATTATATTATATAAATTTTATTATATTATATAAATTTTATTATTTAAATTAATTAATATAAAAATTATTAATAATTAATTTTTTTAAATAAATAAGCGTAAAAGGTATCGACGTGGGTTACATGTCACAAAATTGTGAAATGTTTCTCACGTCCCTACTAAAGCTGCTGCAGGCGCTTGTCATGCCTGCAATGCGTGTTCTCCAGCGACAAGTGTAACACCCCTTCTAATTTACCCGCAATTTATAAATATTAATCAGAGTTTTTAAACACAAATCAAGAGGCGTCACAATTTAAATAATTAACATATAACCAAAGCAGTTATCATGCTTTTCACTGAAGAACTCATTAAATAAAACCAATCGAAATGTTATGTTTTAACAGCGGAATCATAACATAGAATCTGGAATACATCGATCCATAGTTATTCCAGGATATAAACCAAAACATCATTAAAATCCATAAAGAAGTTCCAATCAAACGTTCCCCAATGTTACAACTACCAGAGCATGACACTGACACGCGGATTAACTAAGGAACACAACTTTCGAAACTGTCCTCACCGATTCCAAAGCAGCTAATTACTTCAAATCTGAAATCATCAAAGTAAGGGTGAGATCTCTATCCAATATAAAATGCATTATACGTTTTTAAATACAACAGAATAATTCGATGCGTTAGTCCACTATCAAAACACATTCATAGTTCAATGCACCAAATATTGTACACATTTCATTATGCAAGTAAACAATCAATGGAAATTGCAACACTGGAAACCATCCTAGCATGTTACAATCCCATATGCAATGTAGACTCTATGCATGTGGTACCAAACGTGAACCGAGTTCACCCTCTGTTCCATCACACTCGGAAAACAGCAGAAATCCATGATTCGCCCATAACCAGTGGGTCAAGAATCTAGCCTCACTACCTCTGAATCCTGGTAAGTTTATTGGCTCTGCAAGTTCACTTTCGCACAATGGGAATGAACCATAAACAATGCTTATGCATGCATCATAAAAGCATGCAACAATAATTCACAGATTATGATCTCAACATAATTCACATAATGCCAATCACCAATGTATCACATTCAATCATAATGAATATCAAACACAACATTGTAAGCACTATTCCTCATTCATTAAATCAGACAATTCATAACCCATTCTCCTTTGTCCTTAACCATCAACGTTTCAAAAATCGAGAACTCAACACTTTTAAAATAATTTTCACAAAATAATATTTTTCTTCTTTTTATAAGATAGTATTTTTAATTTAAGAAATAATGCCGAAAACGACACTCAAATCGGAGTTACGGTTTAGAAAATATGAATTTTTAAAGTTTTAGGTGTTTTGAAAATCAACACAGTGGAACCCGGTTCCTCCCTGGGAGAACCCGGTTTCAACCTTTTCAAAAAGTCACGCTCCTGGAATTTTGTATGGGGAACCCGGTTCCTCCATACTGGGAACCGGTTCCCACGTTGAAAAATGGCTAATTTTGAAAGTTTTGAGCTGGGAACCCGGTTCCTCCCTGGGAGTAACCGGTTCCCACGACCTGCAGAATTAAAAACTGTTATTTTTGACAGCATTATGCATTCCAAACCATTCCCAATCATTCCTATACGAATTGTAACATGAGGAACACCAAAATGCAACCATTATACATCAATACAACATCATACATCATAAATTCATCATTCTTATTAATTGTTTGACACACTAATGGTTCCAAAACCTTATACACCGACACAATTAGGGATGAATCCTACAAACCTAGAATTACCTAAATCAAGTTTCCTAACATACCCAATCATCCCATTGATTCCCAAAACCTATAAGGCATTAAAATCGAATGAAATCACCCCTTACCTCGCGATGATCTTCGACTTTCCCGGCGTTGGCTTTTTCCTCTCTTCTCTTCTCTTCTTCAATCTCACGTGAAATAACTTTTCCAAAAAGACCTTCTTTCCTTCTTTTCCTTTTTATATTCCTTGTTATATTCCTTTATTATTTCCAAATAAAATACATAAATTAGTAATTAGTAAGAGTAGAGTGATTTACTCCTCACACCCTCTAATTACTCTTCACACCACCAACTCTCCTTTTCTTTAATTAATCCAATTAAATCCAAAAATATTAATACTTAAGTCTTTAATTAAATAAATAATTAAATTCCTAATTATTTAATATTCGAATTAAATTGGGGTGTCATAACTCTCCCCTACTAAAAAGAGTTTTCGTCCTCGAAAACATATCTTAGACGAAAAGTTCGGGATACGAGTCCTTCATCTGGCTCTCCAACTCCCAAGTTACATTTCCTCTAGCAGGTCCTCCCCAAGCTACTCTCACTAGTGCTATCTCTTTACCACGCAATTGCTTCACTTTCCGATCCTCAATTCTATCTTCAAATCAAATTATCCCATACCTGTACATCATCTACCTGAATCTCATGAGACAGATCCGCAATGTACCTCCTCAACTGAGATACATGAAAAACATCATGCAAATTCGCAAGTGACAACGGTAAGGCAATCTGATAAGCAACTTTCCCAACTCTCTTGGTAATTTGAAACGGACCAATAAAGCGCGGAGTCAACTTCCTTGACTTCAAGGCTCGACCAATACCAGTCATCAGAGTAACTCTCATAAACACGTGATCTCCTTCACTAAACTCAAGATCTTTCCTCCTCTTATCATGATAACTTTTCTGACGACTTTGAGAAGCCCCCATCTTCTCCTGAATCATCTTGATCTTTTCTGAAGTTTGTTGAACAATCTCTGGTCCAATCACAGCACTTTCTCCAGATTCGTACCAACACAACAGCGTCCGACATCTCCTACCATACAATGCCTCAAACGTAGCTGAAATTCCTGGCAGCAGATACGTGATGTCACAGAGAATGTTATGACACACTATCTGACACTCTGTTAACAATTCACACAATAAATTTAAACAGCAGTAAAGAACACAATAAGTTGTTTACCCAGTTCAGTGTCTAACTACACCTACATCTGGGGGCTACCAAGTGTGATACGGTGAACTGACTTTGTAGGATTTTTGTATCCAAATGTGCGGATAGCAAGAGTCGCCACCGACTTTTATTTTTATCCAATTAAGGGAAGGTAAAAGTAACAGAAAAAGACCTTCGTTAGATTCTGAGTTCGGGAGAATGGTTATGAAAAGGGAAGGTATTAGCACCCCTTTCCATCCGTAGTTATCTACGGGCTCTTAGTTGCTCTAGATCACTTTTTAAGATTGCTTTATGTGTGTTTGACAAAAATGTTTTGAAAAGGCATTTCGCTTTGACTTTGTAATGACTCATGTAGGAGTGTATACAAAGTGTTCGGAAATGTTTTGTTTGAAAAGAAATTGAACTTTGAAAAAGAGTGTGTGGTGTGAAAAGCATTTGTTTAGAGCAAGCAACTAAGAGACTTATTTACCCACTCAGAATTGGTCGTTTTGTTGTACTTCTACATTCCTTTAGAATAGCGCTAGCCATACCATTAGTTAGTAGGTAGCTCCATTCGTTGGATGTAATCGGGACATTCGAAGGGACATCGGATGGTCATCGAAGGCAACTTGTAGGAAGTATCCTAGCATATTCGAAGGGACTATCATCATTTTTCGTAGGCGACAATCGAGGGTCAAGATCATGTATTCGGAGGCGACGTCGTGGGTCTATGATCTTTGTATCAAAGGGACTATGATGATTTGTTTGGAAAGCAACGGTGCTAGGATACCTCTACGTTCGAGGGACATGACCATTTTGAATCGAAAGGCATCGAGAGAGAATTACCCTAAGGGGTGCGTGTGTGAGAGAAGTGTGTTGATTTCAGATATTTTGTCTTGAAATTAGTGTGAGCTATGTCCAATTATTATCTTGCCATACACGCCTAATTACTAGCAAATGATAAGGGTGCGGAAAGTAAAATGCGGAATGTAAAGATGCGGAAAATAAACCTACGCTATTACATGGCTTTGGGGCAGATACATAATTAGGAGTGCGGAAAGTAAAAGTCCTAAATTAAACTATTACAACCCATGAGCAATTACATTATTGAAAAGTAAAATAAAAGCGGAAGAATTGAATCGGATCAACTGTGAAAGAATAAGAAAATCGGGAAATATGATGAAATTGAAATAAGAGGAAATGTTAGAAAAAATGCAATTTTTAATATGAGAAAATTTATGCATGCTGGAAATAAGGTAAATAAGCTATAATAATTTTTTGGGATTTTTTGGAAAAGATTTAATAATAAAAATGCAATTAATAATGGTTTAAATGCTAAAATAAAAATAAAATAAATATGCATGCAAAAATTATATTTTTTAATTTATTAAATTAAATAAAGGTTTTTATGAAAATAATGTAAAAAGAAAAATATTTTTTGATAATCTTTTAATGCATAAATAAAATATAGAAAAGAATTAAAATATGATGAAAATATTAAAAATAATGAAAATATGGAAAATATTTGAGTTTGGAAAAGTGTAAAAACCAAATGGTCTGGGGATTCGAACGAGGACATGAAGTGAAACCTTGAGGTCCAACAACCACTACGCCATGTGTACATCAACATTTGAAGTCCGGGTGAGTGCGTTATAACAGTGTCGCTTCCCACTTGCCTCTCTCAACGATCGTCTTCTCCGATTTGAATATTTGAAAATCCAGCGGCTTTTGTTCGACGCTATGTCCAACTAATACACAAAATGCAATACACATAATATAAATTATATTTGAAACCATGGTCCGATTCGGATGTCGTCCCGAATGCAATGGTATAAGTCTCATGGTCCAATTTTTCCTGTATAAAGAAACCCTAAATCGAGGCCGAAAACCCTAACTATGGTGATTCTCGTTCTAAGCCATGGAAATGCAATTAACATGCCCAGAAAGCTTGTAACCTTCATTCTAATCACAAAAACAACAACGAATCATGTTAAAAATGCATGAATAACGAAAATCGATTTTGAGAAAAACATGAACAAACCAAATTCGGATTATGTGTTTCTTGATGCTTTTGGATGATGTAAAGGTCTGGACTGCTTCAGAACAACCCGAGGAATGCAATGGAATCCTCAAATGCGATTGAAAGTGGCTGGAACTAGGTCTACACTTTGCTTGAGAGGCACGGATTTTGAGTTTGAAACTAGGGTTGGAGCAATTCTTCATTCTTTTCTTGATTGATATGCATTGTGTATATATACTGGAAGGATTTGAGATTGAATTTGGAAAGATTTGATCAATAATCAATGATAATCAAATTTGATTTTTTTCATGAAAATCAAATTTTCAAATTTGATCAATTTCAATCCAATCTTGCCTTTTTTGCTTCAATTCTGATTTGGCTAGCATTTGTGAGTTAATTGGACATCAAGGAAAGAATAAAATCAATCTTTCAATTAATTTTGATTTTATACTTTATTTTTGAATTTAATTTGTATTTAAATGAATAAATTCCAAATTAAATAGAAAAATAAACCAAAAATTCGTGGCATTGGGCTTGGATATTCCTAATTGCTTGAGGAACAAGTTAGGATGAAGAAAAGATAGGCCCATTTGCAAAAGATTTGATTTTTGAAGTATCTCTCTTTGTGCATTCTTTCAAAATTGCCCAACTTGTGAATGGTGCAACTTGCTCAATTTTCCACATTTTGAGAGTTCTTGGACTTTTGGAAAGCTCTAAGAGTCCTCTAACCAATGTCTTTGGTCTCATCTCAATTGGAGTTACCATGCTCAAAATATCTTCAAAACAAAAGTTGACTTTTGTTGACTTTGAAATGACTGTAATGTTTTGAGCTATACCTCTCAAATGAAGCATTTTTGGACATTCTTGTGAGACATGAAGTTGTAGAGAATTGAATTTCCTTCAAAACAAGAGGTGGTGGAAAATTTCGAGAAAGTATGAGAAAGTTATGATCATCAAAGTTAGTTGACTTTTCATCTAGAAACCCTAATTTAGAAAGTTTGACTTTTGGGCAAATCTTGAGTTTTCTTGATGAATCATGATCAACCCTTGATCAAATGATGAATGTAACTTCAAAATGAGGATGTTGACCAAAATCGAAGTTTTGATGTATGTTGACCGATTGACTTTTGTCCAATACACTCGATTTTCATCCATTTGAGCAATTATGAGGAAACTTGACTTGTGAGGCTTGAAAATTGTCATGGAGAATCTTTGAAGCATATGAGGAGGCATGAAGACCATTGGAGATGTTGGAAACCCATCTTGGCTTGAGAGATACCAAACCCTAGTTTGGGTTGATTGTCTAGGAGAGTTTGTCGATCAACTCTTGAGGAATCCTTGAGTATGGATGTATGAAATCTCTTGAGTAGATGGAGGGAAAATTTTGGGGTATGACAGCTGCCCCTGTTCAATCTTCTTGTACTGGAAGGGTTAGATTGACATGCTTGTCTTTCGTGACGGAGGTAGAAGATGATTGAACAAATACACCGAAAATTTGCACTCGCCGTTGGTGGATGATGCGGGAATGGGCTTACAGATGCCATTTGGAGAAGTTGGAGACTTCGCTGGGGAACGAGTCGTACGCTAGACTCGAGGTTGTTAATAGGAGAGCTGACGAGATGGGCTTAAGATGCCATCTAGAAAGGTCGATCTTTGGGAATGAGTCGTCGTTAGACTCGTAGATGTTCTGAAACGGAGAGGAGATGGGCTTAAGATGCCATCCGAAGGAGTCGACGTTAGACTTCGTGATCACTTTGAATGAAGTTATTGGTGCGTATTGATTTTTAACCATATATGCAGATTCGATAGTGAAGAGATGTTGACAAATAGTCGGAGATGGGCTTAAGATGCCATCCAAGGCAACCGAGTCGTCGCTAGACTCTAGTTCTTGTTGATAATCGAATAAATCTTCGTGTTGATTACTCGAGGAAATTGTAGTTGGCCGAATGTGGATAGCTTCCTGTTGTGCATCGGTGTTGATCCATTGTACATTATCGGAGGATAACCGAGGTGGTCTTCGGATAGTTTTCCGTCGGTTCGGGGCTTAATCACGGACCTTTGCGGCGGTCTTCGATAGTTTTCCGTCGGCTCGGGATTAATCCTGGACTGTTTGGGCGGTCTTTCAGATAGTTTTCCGTCGGCTCGGGGCTTAATCTGGACTGTTTGCGTCGAAATGATCATTACTGTTTGAAAACAAGAGAAACTTTGATAGAATATTCGTTAGTTTTATGCAAAGTATGATGCATGATGTATATGAATGACATATGCATGAATTATGACTTTTATGAGAAATGTATGAATGATGAATGTTGTGATATTTCAAAACATATCCATCTTGAAGAAGATGCGGATATTCAGTTTGAAGATTTCTAACTTCCGCTTGGGGATTTGAGTAGGTGAGAACCACGCTTTTGAAGGAGAAGAAAGATATCTTGGATTCCTCCGATGCACTATCGACCAAGTCTTGGGCCTAGACATTGTTGAGGAAGGTAGAGATTTGAGAAGCTCAGTTGGAGATCTCATATATAGACCTGCTTGAGGAGAATCGGGAGGCGATCCGTTGGGGACCTTGTATGTAGATCCTGCGAGGAAATTTAAGAGATACTCTCGGGATTTCAGTATAGATCTCATTGGAGAACATTTGATGGTTCTTGAGACCGGGCTTGAAGAGTCTAGAGTCCGTTGTAATCTCCGGTGGGAATAAAGGTGTGTGCTTCCTCCGATGCACTATCGACCAAATTCAGTCGGATCTGCTGGGAGAGGGAGGATTGAGAAATATCAGGGGATGAAGTGTTCTTGCTTGAGGCGATGTAACGTTGCTCGGTTGAGTGGAATCCTTGTGGATTAACATATACTCATTGGGGAGGTGTGTTGTAGTGACACCTTTATGCTCGTGGGAACTATTTGGTGACTTTTCGTCATCCCAATTCACGGAACTGTAGTAAGTACCTTTGAATGTTCACTTTTCGTATGTTGCAGGAGATTTTTTGTCAAATGCGTATAGTCATTCAAAGCAACGTTGGACTTATTGCAAATAACTATAAAAATTGTAAAGGGAAAGAAATTGTATTTATTTGTGGTGGTATGGCCAAGTAGTTTGTACATAAGAAAGGTAAAAGCTATGTGAAACAATCTCGTTAAGTTCCAACTATGCTAGTACTCATATATTTCGACTATCTCATCTCCTTTTGTCGGTGAAAGTGAATAGATGATCTTCGCCATTTGAACCTTGAATGCGATAATAGTGGAAGCAAGTGATCCGAAGAGACATAGTCGTCGCTTAAATCCCTAACTTTTGCCTAGACCGCCCTTTCGGGTTTTCTCTGGGATACCCTTTTTTCCCAAGCCGCCTTTTCGGTTTTCGACTTGGGTGTACATGTTTTGTATATATCCTTAACTTTTGCCCGAACCATTTTGGTTCGCCAGATGCCCTTATTTTTGCCTAGGCCATCGACCTAGCGGGTCTCTTTATGCGTAGTATTTTTGACTATGTCTGCGTTCACGGGTGTGGGAAGTCTTCACCATCCATGGTGCTAAGTATCATAGCTCCCGGAAAATCATCTTGACTACAAATGGTCCCTCATGGGTGGGAGTCCATTTGCCCACAGGATCACCTTGTGGAAGAATGATGCGCTTGACTACTAGATCACCAACTTGGTAGACTCGGTGCTTGACCTTCTTGTTAAATGCGATCATTCGTTTACGATAAATCATCCATGGCGGATGGACGCGAGTCGTTTCTCATCGATCAAGTTAATCTGGTCAAGCCGTGTCTGAACCCAATCGTCTTCACCTAACTCTGCCTCCTGGAGGACTCTGGTCGAGGGTATCTGAACCTCGATGGGTAAGACGGCTTCCATACCGTATCAGAGAGAAGGGGTTGCCCCGATGTTCGTCTGAAGTGCGATAACCATGAAGAGCAAATGGTAACATCTCATGCCAATCTTTGTAAGTCTCATCTTCAGATAATCTTCTTAATGTTCTTATTGGCGGCCTCCACTGCGCCATTCATCTTAGGCCGATATGGAGAAGAGTTGTGATGCTTGATCTTGAACTGCGTGCAGAGTTCGGTGATCATCTTGTTGTTGAGATTGGAACCGTTATCTGTGATAATCCTTTCGAGTGCCATACCAGATAAGATTATGCTTGATGAATCGAGCCACTACATTCTTGGTAATGATGCATACGAGGTGCTTCTACCCACTTGGTAAAGTAATCGATTGCCACAAGGATGAAACGATGTCCATCGGAGTGGGCTTAATCTCTCAATCATGTCAATGCCCCACATTGCAAAGGCCACGGAGAAGTTAAAACATTCGAGGTCGGAGGTACGTGCACTTTGTCGGCATAATCGGCATTTGTGACAAGATCGAGCATAGCGGTGACAATCGACTTCCATGGTGGACCAATAGTAACTGTTCTCAAAATCTTCTTAGCCATGGTGTGTCCATGGAGTGGGTACCAAATTCGCCTTCGTGTAACTCTTCCATGATACGCATTCTTTGTTTCACGGTCTACAGTGAAAGCACAAGTCGTGGTTGCTTGTATAAGATGCCGTTGCTGAGAAAGAATTTGGAAGCAAATTTTCTCATGAACTTCTTATCATTAATAGATGCCCTTGCGGGATATTCCTGAGTCTCAAGATATCTCTTCACGTCATAGTACCAAGGTTTCTCTTCAAGCTCACAACAATACGCTGGTTCGTCGAACCTCTCAATGATGATCTGGGGAGCCTCGTTGCCCCATCTAACCTTGAACATAGACGACATAGTAGCTAATGCGTCTGCCAACTGATTCTCCTCTCGTGGAATATGATTGAAAGTAATCTCTTCAAAGTAAGGAATCAAACTCAGGACATGCTCTCGATACGGAATGAGATTCGGATGCTTCGTATCCCACTCGCCTTAATCGATGATCACTAAAGCTGAGTCTCCATACACTCGTAAGAACTTGATTCTTAAGTCAATAGCAGCTTTAAGACCCATGATGCACGCTTCGTACTCGGCCATGTTGTTAGTGCAACTGAAACATAATCTGGCGGTGAAAGGAGTATGTCCGCCTGCAGGGGACGTAATGATGGCGCCAATGCCATTGCCAAGTGAGTTTGAGGCTCCATCAAAGACCATAGTCCATCGGGATCCTTGTTCGGTCCTTCGTCGGGCACGGTTCTTCATAATCTGTAACTAGTAAAACATCTTCGTGCGGAAATTGACTGCATAGGCGATAGTCATCTACGGCTTGATGAGCCAAATGATCGGCTACCACACTTCCTTTGATCGCTTTCGAGAAGTGTCTTGGATGTCGTATTCGGTCAAGATCATTTGCCATCTTGCTATTCTTCGGAGAGAATGGTTTCTCAAAGATGTATTTTATCGGATCCATCTTAGAAATCAACAAGGTAGTGTGAGTCAACATATCTGTCTTAGTCGTGAGCAGCCAAAGCGTTGCAAGTTTTCTCGATTGTGAGTATCTTGTTTCACGATCGGTAAACTTTTGCTAAGGTAGTATATTGCATGCTCTTTTCGACTGACTCGTCATGTTGCCCCAACACCACACCATCGAGTTCTCTAGCGTCAAGTACATGATAAGAGGTCTTCCTTGGTGGCGGCATCGGGATAGGAGGATTACATAGGTACTCCTTGATTTTGTCAAAAGCGATCTGGCAATCGTCGTTCCATTCCACTACTTGATCTTTCTTTAGTAACTTGAAGATTGGCTCACAAGTAGCAGTTAAGTGTGCAATGAATCTGGCAATGTAGTTCAATCGGCCCAAGAAACCTCTGACCTCCTTCTCGGTGCGGGGAGCTGGCATCTCTTGAATGGCTTTAACCTTGGCAGGGTCAACCTCAATACCTCTTCCACTGACAACAAACCCTAAGAGTTTTCCGGATCTGACTCCAAAGGTGCACTTGTTGGGATTAAGTCTCAGTCTGTACTTCTTCAATCTGTCAAATAGTTTCTGCAAATGATCGAGGTGTTCTTCTTCAGTCTGTGATCGAGCTATCATATCGTCGACGTAGACCTCTATCTCGTGATGAATCATGTCATGAAATAATGTTACCATAGCACGCTGATAAGTGGCGCCCGCGTTCTTTAGTCCGAACGGCATAACCTTGTAGCAGAAAGTGCCCCACTGTGTAACGAAAGTAGTCTTCTCCATGTCTTCAGGAGCCATTTTGATCTGATTGTAACCGGAGAAACCATCCATGAAGGAGAAAACCTTATGTTGAGCGGTGTTGTCGACCAGAACATCAATATGAGGAAGTGGGAAATCGTCTTTCGGACTTGCTTTGTTTAGATCTCTGTAATCCACACACATTCGTACCTTACCATCCTTCTTAGGCACGGTACCACATTTGCAACCCAGGGATAGGAAGTACGGCTAGGAAACCGCGTTGAGCGCTTCATAACCGGCTTTGATTTTCTCGACATCTCGGGACGCATCGACGAACCTACATTTCCTTCGAGAAAACCTTCCTTTGTCGGCAATCGGTGTACCACGATATCAATGTCTAAACCGGCATGTCTTCGTATGACCAAGCAAAACCTCAACATAATCTCGTAGCATCGAACCAATCTTTCTTTAACATTCTCAAGACCCGTTCCTATCTTGATCTCTTTTCATCTTCGTCGGTACCCAAATTCACAACCTCAACTCTCTTCGTGTGGTGTATAACTCGCTCTTCTTTGTGCGGCAAGTTCTCCGGCACTTCACAATCTTCCTCACTTTCGTCTTGGCTTGGTAGATCGGATTATCGAAGTCATATTTAGCACTAGCATAGCTGTTATTAACGAGATTCGGAGTGATTGCGATGTATCACGTGGGTGTGTAAGAAACACATAGCCTTTTGAAGGGTGATAAAGTAAAAGAAAGAAAACAAACAATTGAATGCAAAAGTCCAACGAATTTATTGAATGAAAATCATAAGCGACGGATAAAAACCCTCATAAGCGAGCCATGACGCCGCAAGGCACCGAGGCTTTCAAAGTTCATTGTTCAAACATAAAGAAATACGAAAAGTAAAACAAAACAAGAGCAATTACTCGACTAAAGGAGATTGGTATGACGTCTTGATCTTCCAATTCTTGAGCCCATGATCCGAGTTGGGAAGATCCACTTGCGATGTCGAAGCCGTTGTCGTCGTCTTCTATAGCATGGATTCCACTGGCGATGCGGAAGGAAGTTGGCGCACGTTCGCGGCGTATCATCTTGACCTTTGATGGTGAAGCCTAAACCGTCTTGTCAAATTTGAAAGGAAGATCGGGGAGCTGTCCCCAAATAGTACTACCTTCTTCAACGGCTTGAGCATCTTTCGGTGAAGCCATCCTAGGCGGAACTTCGTAACCGGGAGTGGAGAGCCAACAGGCATGACTGGGATTGTTTCAAAAGCTTGCGGAGTCTCGAAGAATTCACCTTCCATCTCAAGGTAGCGGAATGAGTAGATGGTGATATACTCTTCTTCACCACACACGTAACAACTTTCCCTTTCACCGGTATTTCGGTTTCGATGCAAAGTAGAGTAATTTGCCCCATGTATCCAAGGCGTCCAAGTAGGCAAGAATAAGCGGACGAATGTCCATGACAAAGAAAGTAGAGTCAAAAGTGGGAACCGACTTTAAGAGTGAGCTCTCAATCTTGTGCGCTTAGAACCATCAAAAGCTCTCACAATAATGTCACTGGTCTCAAAACCAACCCTTCGACATCAAGCCGATCAAAAGCAGTCTTGGAAGGATATTCGAGCGTAACCGGTATCACCAAAACATGAGACAATGTAACGCCTTGCATTCAACGAGATGTGCAAGGCTTTGTTATGTTTCTTCCGGAAGGAGTCAAATCGAGATCGAGAAGCCTAGGCCGTTGTTGGCAGCCGGCTAGCAATACAATCTTGAATTGATCGGTAGTAGTGTCTTGCGGCACATGAGCATTCTTGAAACTTCACCAAGGCGTTAGCATGAGCCTCGGAGCATAAAGCGAGCAAGCATGGAGATCTTGGGAGTCTGTCCCAATTGTTCCACAACATTGTAATCACTCTTCTTGATAATTTTCGAATTTCCTCCATTTCTTGTTTGGAGGTGTCTTGATAACTTCCTTTGGCACTACGGTTGGCGGGATGAGTTCTTGGTTCTTTCCCTCTAGAGGGATATTGATTGAGTAAATGGAATGCGAGTGGAGTCAGATGTCTTTTGGAGGAGAGATCTGGAGAGAATACCCTTCGGTTGGTCACCTTCTTGGATCCGGTGATGTTGTCGATGTCGGGAATGGTAGTTTCAGATAAGATCTTCAATAGTCGGAGGGTCTTGCTTGACACCATGATAGTAAACATCACTCCATAATTCCAAGGGATAGCCTTGTCGAGGAATATGGCGGTCTTGGAGAAGTGATAATGAGAGGTGCCACTCTAGGCACGGAATCGTGAGAGGAAATCCTTATAGTGTTAACATCGGCATAGTCTTGGGAAATCGTCACCCCATCCGGTCGCCTTAACATCTTCAATAGGAATCTTGTAACTATCGGGACGGTGTACTTCACCATGTAATCATACTTTCCACTTGCCCCAAGGTATCCCACACAGATGGCAGTTTCGTTCGTATTGTCGATCTTCAACTTAGACATTTCTTCACAACTTACGCACGGTGGTTTGGAAATAGTATCTCACGGTTATCCATCATGCTTGAACACGTCTTCTCAACCAAGCACATCCATCAGTGCGGATGGGCACCAACGACAATCCTCTGGACATCCGGATTGACACCGCTTGCAACAAATTCTTCTTAAGTCATCGGAGGAATGGTCAAGTCATCTATGTTGAAAACATAAGTATCGTCACCAACATTGGAACTCTTGTCATGGTTAGGCATAGGCGCATTGATCACATTCGGTCTCAACGGAGGATCAAACTCAATGCTTAGCTTCAATCATATCTTGAATCTTGTTCTTGAGCCCAACAATTGTCGATTATCGTGCCACAGGCTATTGGGTGGTAAGCACACTTAGCATTAGGATTGTATCTCGGAGAGGAAGTGTTGACATTCGAGGAGGATCCCTCAAGTGTCACTCTGCTTTCAACATGTGTTGCAAGGCTTGCGACAAAGGCATGTTGATCTTCGTAAAGCTCTTCGTGGCGGCGGTGCTACGCTGCGTTGTCCGAGGTTGTCGATGTAGGATTGGAGATTACAAGCCCTGATTGAGCACGGTCGGTCTTGGCTCGGCTTTTCGACCATACACAGATTAGCTTCTTTCTTAGCACCAAAAGATCTCTTCGCGTTTGAAGATGACTCTACATGAATCTTCCACTCTTGATACCGGCTTCAATCGCTTGTCAATATCAACTCGGTGAATCCGGATGAGGAATTTCCAATCAGATGATTGAAGAATGGGCCTGTCAGTGTTCCCATAAACATATCAACCAACTCCCTATTGGACAAGGGTGGTTGAACTCTGCCTGCTAGATCTCTCCACTACGAGCATACTCCTTGAACTTCTCATCGCGACCCATAGACATGCTTTGTAGTTGCATGCGAGTGGGTGTCAATTCAGCATTGTACTCATATTGTCTGTAGAAAGCATCAGCTAAGTCACTCCAAGTACGGATACGGTCATTCTCTAGCTGATAGTACCATTCCAACCGAGTCCGGACAAACTCTCTTGAAAATAGTGCATCCACAACTTTCATCATCGGTGTGGGATTGATCTTACGGACATAGGACTTCAAATGCAGCTTAGGGCAAGACATGCCATCATATTTGGAAAAAGTAGGAACTTTGAATTTGGGAGGAATCACCACACCAGGAACGAGACTCAGATCATCAAAATTCAGTCCGGACATCTTCAGATTTTCCACAGATTGAGACGATCTTCAAGTTGTTTGTACTTGTCATCTTCCTCGAGTGTTGGCTATAATCGGTGATCCTCTCCTCCTTTCTTTGGCTCACGCTCACCTTCATCACCCTTGGTACTCCCTCGGTATGGACACTTCCTTCAGAGAGCTCAATCGGTGACCACCTTAGGACCCCTTTGAAACGTCTACCCATGTTGAGGAGACCAACAACCTTCTTCTTCTTGTTGATGAGCTTCTTGGATCTTCTTGGCCTTGGACCAAGTTGGTGAACATCTCAAACCAGCATTACGAGCACGGAGATCTTTGACAGTTTGTTCAAGAGCCATTTCTGCTAAAATAAATAGCGAGCAAATGAGAAAACCAATCTCCAATGTACCTGTGATGCAATGTTATGCTATGATATGCAATGTTTATGCGAATGCAATGCAATGTTTTCAAGGACCTAAGAGATTTAAATTTGTTAAACAAGCAATGAACAAACATTTATTAGTACTTCTCATTATTATTCTTTTTCTTTTTAAGTACAAGAGATAGTTCAAAGCAATAAAAGAAACATAAACATCCTAAAGCTCTAAGTCTCCCATGGGCGCTTCCTCTTGGTGCCGATGTAAGCGTTGATGTTTCGCTCCTCGTGAAGTAGCTTTGTCAACTCTAACACTTTATTCTCGCTTGCATAACTGAGCTTCAAAGGTATCCTTTCTTCTTTAAGTGAATCCGGATCTCTTCAAGTCTTCAAAATCGGTAGGCATGTCGGGATGGAGAACAAGATAGGTACGTCACCTATAGCAACAGTTCCATAATTCTTGGTAGAGCAGTGTGAATGGCATCATGAGGTTTGAGCTCGAGCTCGCACCCATTTGAGGTAGGGTTCCCAAGGAATGGAGTTCGGGTGCCCCAAAGTCTTGGTATCGATCTTCTTTACCATGCCCCAAGCATGTATAAACCTTTCGTATTCGGAGATCGTGATTGTAGTCGAACACAACATCTTGGAGAAGCATATCATGTGGACCATCTCTTGGCAAAACAAACGACGTAGAGCTAGAGAAGGGTTGTAAGTAATACCTCCCCTTATACCAAGGAGCGGTACATTAGGGAATTCTCCACAACGCTCAATGAATGTGAAATCTTTTTGAGAGAAAAGATTCCAACGGATGTCGGAATGAGAGAGTGACATCAATCTTTGAGACCATCTCAACCTTTGTTCATTCTTCAAAACTGATGGAGGAAGGTGCGAAATAAACCACCTTGAAAGTAACGGGACACAACACATGAGAGTTCCTTGTCGCTTAGTAGTACGAGTGTGGAGAGAATGTAGAATGTCTCCAAGTAAAGTAGGCACTGGATTGCGGGTAAGAAATAACTTGATGGCGTTGACATCTATGAATTGATCCGAGTTAGGGAATAGAACCAAACCATAAATTAGCAAGGCCACAATGTTCTCAAATGCATGGAAACTCATAACTTTGAGGAATTCTCGGGCTTTCTTGATTAAGAACTTGGAAAGTAAACCCTTAACTCCACTTCTAGTTTCCCAATTGGCTTTAATGTCTGAGCGCTTAAGATGTAAAGCGGATGCAATGTCTTCGAACTTAGGGACCTTTTCTAAACCGGTGAATGGCATTTGATCAAGAATAGGTACCCCAAGTAGCTTAGAGAACTCTTCTAAGGTAGGAACCAATGATAACTGAAATGTAAAGCAATGGTGTTTCGGATCAAAGAACTGGAATAGGACATGCATCATATCTTCTTCAAAACCGGAGATAACCAAATCAAGTAGATAACCATGCCTTTTGATGAACTGAGCATGGTCGGGAATTTCTGAAACCAATTCTTTGAGCTGAGAAGGGATACCCATGAAGTTGATTCGGATAGTCTTTCTAGAAGCCATAATCCCTACAAAACAGAGCAAAGATAAATCCCTAGGTCCTTGAAATAGTTAGAAATGATATGCAATGCGGATGATGTCATGATGTCATGTTTAGCACACACAAACAATTCACACAATGAGCCTAGGGTTAAGGCTTGCATGAGGTATAGGTGATTACCCTACCAAAAGTTTGAGTTGGTTCATCCTGTCCTATAATAGTAACCGGTTCTAGGAATCTCATATCACGATCTTTCGTAGGCGCTTATTTCAATACGGCCAAGTGGTCGATCGAAAATGTCCCAAAAGTCGGATCTCAATGAGCGTAGCATCGAGTATCAACCAACCTCGGTCTACACCAAAGCCGACCATCTCACTACCTTCTAATGGCCAAGATGGGTCAATTAAGGTTCTAAAAGTTTAGTTAGCGCTTGATGACACCACGCAGAAGCCAAATACTTTCTTCAACTTGGGAATGAAGAGTATCGGGGCAACCAAAGTGTCACGCTAACGTAGCCATCATGTTGACCGCGTAGTTATACGTCTAACGGTCGCGATGATCTAATGCTACTTACCTAAAAGGAAACCCGGATCCGGGTGTAGGATCCCCCAACAATATAATACCCAAGCAACCCTTAAAGATAAAGCCAGCAAGTCAAACAGAAAGCAATAAAAGTTATCTAGAAATCCCTAAGGCAATTCTCTCTTTTAGGGTGTAGTCCCAGTAGTCGCCATTTGATACGGTGAACTGACTTTGTAGGATTTTGTATCCAAATGTGCGGATAGCAAGAGTCGCCACCGACTTTTATTTTATCCAATTAAGGGAAGGTAAAAAATGAAAAAAGACCTTCGTTAGATTCGAGTTCGGGAGAATGGTTATGAAAAGGGAAGGTATTAGCACCCCTTTCCATCCGTAGTTATCTACGGGCTCTTAGTTGCTCTAGATCACTTTTTAAGATTGCTTTATGTGTGTTTGACAAAAATGTTTTGAAAAGGCATTTCGCTTTGACTTTGTAATGACTCATGTAGGAGTGTATACAAAGTGTTCGGAAATGTTTTGTTTGAAAAGAAATTGAACTTTGAAAAAGAGTGTGTGGTGTGAAAAGCATTTGTTTAGAGCAAGCAACTAAGAGACTTATTTACCCACTCAGAATTGGTCGTTTTGTTGTACTTCTACATTCCTTTAGAATAGCGCTAGCCATACCATTAGTTAGTAGGTAGCTCCATTCGTTGGATGTAATCGGGACATTCGAAGGACATCGGATGGTCATCGAAGGCAACTTGTAGGAAGTATCCTAGCATATTCGAAGGACTATCATCATTTTCGTAGGCGACAATCGAGGTCAAGATCATGTATTCGGAGACGTCGTGGGTCTATGATCTTTGTATCGAAGGGACTATGATGATTTGTTTGAAAGCAACGGTGCTAGGATACCTCTACGTTCGAGGACATGACCATTTTGAATCGAAGGCATCGAGAGAATTACCCTAAGGGTGCGTGTGTGAGAGAAGTGTGTTGATTTCGATATTTTGTCTTGAAATTAGTGTGAGCTATGTCCAATTATTATCTTGCCATACACGCCTAATTACTAGCAAATGATAAGGGTGCGGAAAGTAAAATGCGGAATGTAAAGATGCGGAAAATAAACCTACGCTATTACATGGCTTTGGGCGGATACATAATTAGGAGTGCGGAAAGTAAAAGTCCTAAATTAAACTATTACAACCCATGAGCAATTACATTATTGAAAAGTAAAATAAAACGGAAGAATCGTCGAATCGGATCAACTCGTGAAAGAATAAGAAAATCGGAAATATGATGAAATTGAAATAAGAGAAA
This sequence comes from Vicia sativa, assembly GCA_021764765.1. Lineage (NCBI taxonomy): Eukaryota > Viridiplantae > Streptophyta > Magnoliopsida > Fabales > Fabaceae > Vicia > Vicia sativa. The sequence goes on along the minus strand of CM038792.1, from coordinate 188,427,659 downwards.
TGTTAGAAAAATGCAATTTTAATATGAGAAAATTTATGCATGCTGGAAATAAGGTAAATAAGCTATAATAATTTTTTGGGATTTTTTGGAAAAGATTTAATAATAAAAATGCAATTAATAATGGTTTAAATGCTAAAATAAAAATAAAATAAATATGCATGCAAAAATTATATTTTTTAATTTATTAAATTAAATAAAGGTTTTTATGAAAATAATGTAAAAAGAAAAATATTTTTTGATAATCTTTTAATGCATAAATAAAATATAGAAAAGAATTAAAATATGATGAAAATATTAAAAATAATGAAAATATGGAAAATATTTGAGTTTGGAAAAGTGTAAAAAACCAAATGGTCCTGGGGGGATTCGAACTGAGGACATGAAGCTGAAACCTTGAGGTCCAACATGCTGACCACTACGCCATGTGTACATCACAGTTTGAAGTCCGGGTGAGTGCGTTATAACAGGTGTCGCTTCCCCACTTGCCTCGTCTCCGCGCCAACGATCGTCTTCTCCGATTTGAATATTTGAAAATCCAGCGTCGGCTTTTGTTCGACGCTATGTCCCTGGCTAATACACAAAATGCAATACACATAATATAAATTATATTTGAAACCATGGTCCGATTCGGATGTCGTCCGAATGCAATGGTATAAGTCTCATGGTCCAATTTTTCTGTATAAAGAAACCCTAAATCGAGGCGAAAACCCTAACTATGGTGATTCTCGTTCTAAGCCATGGAAATGCAATTAACACCTTGAAAGCTTGTAACCTTCATTCTAATCACAAAACAACAACGAATCATGTTAAAATGCATGAATAACGAAAATCGATTTTGAGAAAACATGAACAAACCAAATTCGGATTATGTGTTTCTTGATGCTTTTGGATGATGTAAAGGTGCAGGCTTGAACAACCCGAGGAATGCAATGGAATCCTCAAATGCGATTGAAAGTGGTGGAACTAGGTCTACACTTTGCTTGAGAGGCACGGATTTTGAGTTTGAAACTAGGGTTGGAGCAATTCTTATTCTTTTCTTGATTGATATGCATTGTGTATATATCTTGGAAGGATTTGAGATTGAATTTGGAAAGATTTGATCAATAATCAATGATAATCAAATTTGATTTTTCATGAAAATCAAATTTTCAAATTTGATCAATTTCAATCCAATCTTGCCTTTTTGCTTCAATTCTGATTTGGCTAGCATTTGTGAGTTAATTGGACATCAAGGAAAGAATAAAATCAATCTTTCAATTAATTTTGATTTTATACTTTATTTTTGAATTTAATTTGTATTTAAATGAATAAATTCCAAATTAAATAGAAAAATAAACCAAAAATTCGTGGCATTGGGCTTGGATATTCCTAATTGCTTGAGGAACAAGTTAGGATGAAGAAAAGATAGGCCCATTTGCAAAAGATTTGATTTTTGAAGTATCTCTCTTTGTGCATTCTTTCAAAATTGCCCAACTTGTGAATGGTGCAACTTGCTCAATTTTCCACATTTTGAGAGTTCTTGGACTTTTGGAAAGCTCTAAGAGTCCTCTAACCAATGTCTTTGGTCTCATCTCAATTGGAGTTACCATGCTCAAAATATCTTCAAAACAAAAGTTGACTTTTGTTGACTTTGAAATGACACTGTAATGTTTTGAGCTATACCTCTCAAATGAAGCATTTTTGGACATTCTTGTGAGACATGAAGTTGTAGAGAATTGAATTTCCTTCAAAACAAGAGGTGGTGGAAAAATTTAGAAAGTATGAGAAAGTTATGATCATCAAAGTTCATTGACTTTTCATCTAGAAACCCTAATTTAGAAAGTTTGACTTTTGGGCAAATCTTGAGTTTTCTTGATGAATCATGATCAACCCTTGATCAAATGATGAATGTAACTTCAAAATGAGGATGTTGACCAAAAATCAAGTTTTGTTGTATGTTGACCACAGTTGACTTTTGTCCAATACACTCGATTTTCATCCATTTGAGCAATTATGCGAGGAAACTTGACTTGTGAGGCTTGAAAATTGTCATGGAGAATCTTTGAAGCATATGAGGAGGCATGAAGACCATTGGAGATGTTGGAAACCCATCTTGGCTTGAGAGATACCAAACCCTAGTTTGGGTTGATTGTCTAGGAGAGAGTTTGTCTGATCAACTCTTGAGGAATCCTTGAGTATGGATGTATGAAATCTCTTGAGTAGATGGAGGGCAAATTTTGGGGTATGACACTGCCCTGTTCAATCTTCTTGTCTTGGAAGGGTTAGATTGACATGCTTGTCTTCGTGACGGAGGTAGAAGATGATTGAACAAATACACAAATTTGCACTGCCGTTGGTGGATGATGCGGAATGGGCTTACGGATGCCATTTGGAAGTTGGAGACTTTGGGGAGCGAGTCGTCGCTAGACTCGAGGTTGTTAATAGGAGGCTGATGAGATGGGCTTAAGATGCCATCTAGAAAGGTCGATCTTTGGGGAATGAGTCGTACGTTAGACTGTAGATGTTCTGAAGCGGAGAGGAGATGGGCTTAAGATGCCATCCGAAGGAGTCGACGTTAGACTTCGTGATCACTTTGAATGAAGTTATTGGTCGTATTGATTTTTAACCATATATGCAGCATTCGATAGTGAAGAGATGTTGACAAATAGTCGGAGATGGGCTTAAGATGCCATCAAGGCAAGCGAGTCGTCGCTGACTCTGTAGTTCTTGTTGATAATCGAATAAATCTTCGTGTTGATTACTCGAGGAAATTGTAGTTGGCGAATGTGGATAGCTTCCTGTTGTGCATCGGTGTTGATCCATTATACATTATCGGAGGATAACGGTGGTCTTTCGGATAGTTTTCCGTCGGTTGGGGCTTAATCTGGACACATTTGGCGGTCTTCGAGATAGTTTTCCGTCGGCTCGGGGCTTAATCTGGACTGTTTGCGGCGGTCTTCAGATAGTTTTCCTCGGGGCTTAATCTGGACTGTTTGCGTCGAAATGATATTACTTTTGAGAAAACAAGAGAAACTTTGATAGAATATTCGTTAGTTTTATGCAAAGTATGATGCATGACGGTGTATATGAATGACATATGCATGAATTATGACTTTTATGAGAAATGTATGAATGATGAATGTTGTGATATTTCAAAACATATCCATCTTGAAGAAGATCGGATATTCATTTGAAGATTTCTTCCGCTTGGGATTTGAGTAGGTGAGAACCACCTTTTGAAGGAGAAGAAAGATATCTTGGATTCCTCCGATGCACTATCGACCAAGTCTTGGGCCTAGACATTGTTGAGGAAGGTAGAGATTTGAGAAGCTCGTTGGAGATCTCATATAGACCTGCTGAGGAGAATCGGGAGGCGATCCGTTGGGGACCTTGTATGTAGATCTGTGAGGAAATTTAAGAGATACTCTACTGGGGATTTCGAGTATAGATCTCGCTGGAGAACATTTGATGGTTGCTGAGAGACCGGGCTTGAAGAGTCTAGAGTCCGTTGTAATCTCTGGCTGGGGAATAAAAGGCGTGTGCTTCCTCCGATGCACTATATCGACCAAGTTTGGATCTGCTGGGAGAGGGAGGATTGAGAAATATCCATGGGGATGAAGTGTTCTTGGAGGCGATGTAACGTTGCTCGGTTGAGTGGAATCACTGCTTGTGGATTAACATATACTCCGCTGGGGGAGGTGTGTTGTGAGTGACACCTTTATGCTCTGTGGGGAACTATTTGGTGACTTTCGTCGTCATCCCAATTCCTGGAACCTGTAGTAAGTACCTTTGAATGTTCACTTTTCGTATGTTTGCAGGGAGATTTTTACTGTCAAATGCGTATAGTCATTCAAAGCAAACGTTGGACTTATTGCAAATAACTATAACAGAAATTGTAAAGGGAAAGAAGCTGTATTTATTTGACAGGTGGCGTATGGCCAAGTAGTTTGTACATAAGAAAGGTAAAAAGCTATGTGGAAACAATCTCGTTAAGTTCCAACTATGCTAGTACTCATATATTTCGACTATCTCATCTCCTTCTCTGTCGGTAGAAAGTGAATAGATGATCTTATTTGAACCTTGAATGCGATAATGCAAGCAAGTGATCGGAAGAGACATAGTCGTGCGCTTAAATCTAACTTTTGCCTAGACCGCCCTTTCGGGTTTTGATCTACCGGATACCCTTTTTGCCCAAGCCGCCTTTTCGGGTTTTCGACTTGGTGTACATGTTTTGTATATATCCTTAACTTTTGCCCGAACCATTTTGGTTCGCCAGATCTTATTTTTGCCTAGGCGATCGACCTAGCGGGTCTCTTTTATCGTAGTATTTTTGACTATGTCTGCGTTCACGGTGTGGGAAGTCTTCACCATCCATGGTGCTAAGTATCATAGCTCACAGGAAAATCATCTTGACTACAAATGGTCCCTCATGGGTGGGAGTCCATTTGCCCACGGATCACCTTGTGGAAGAATGATGCGCTTGACTACTAGATCACCAACTTGGTAGACTCGGTGCTTGACCTTCTTGTTAAATGCTCGATCATTCGTTTACGATAAATCATCCATGGCGGATGGACGCAGTCGTTCTCATCGATCAAGTTAATCGGTCAAGCCGTGTCGAACCCAATCGTCTTCACCTAACTCGCCTCGGAGGACTCGGTCGAGGGTATCGAACCTCGATGGGTAAGACGGCTTCCATACCGTATCTGAGAGAGAAGGGGTTGCCCATCGATGTTTCTTGAAGTGCGATAACCATGAAAAGCAAATGGTAACATCTCATGCCAATCTTTGTAAGTAAATCATCTTCATAATCTTCTTAATGTTCTTATTGGCGGCCTCCTGCGCCATTCATCTTAGGCCGATATGGAGAAGAGTTGTGATGCTTGATCTTGAGCTGCGTGCGAGTTCGGTGATCATCTTGTTGTTGAGATTGGAACCGTTATCGTGATAATCCTTTCGAGTGCCATACCGACGGATAAGATTATGCTTGATGAATCGAGCCACTACATTCTTGGTAATGATGCATACGAGGTACTTCTACCCACTTGGTAAAGTAATCGATTGCCACAAGGATGAAACGATGTCCATTGGAAGTGGGCTTAATCTCTCAATCATGTCAATGCCCCACATTGCAAAGGCCACGGAGAAGTTAAAACATTCAGGTACCGAGTACGTGCACTTTGTCGGCATAAATCTGGCATTTGTCGAAAACCCTAACTATGGTGATTCTCGTTCTAAGCCATGGAAATGCAATTAACCTGCCCAGAAAGCTTGTAACCTTCATTCTAATCACAAAAACAACAACGAATCATGTTAAAAATGCATGAATAACGAAAATCGATTTTGAGAAAAACATGAACAAACCAAATTCGGATTATGTGTTTCTTGATGCTTTTGGATGATGTAAAGGTGGGCCTTGAAACGACAGGAATGCAATGGAATCCTCAAATGCGATTGAAAGTGGCTGGAACTAGGTCTACACTTTGCTTGAGAGGCACGGATTTTTGAGTTTGAAACTAGGGTTCTGGAGCAATTCTTCTGTTCTTTTCTTGATTGATATGCATTGTGTATATATACTGGAAGGATTTGAGATTGAATTTGGAAAGATTTGATCAATAATCAATGATAATCAAATTTGATTTTTTCATGAAAATCAAATTTTCAAATTTGATCAATTTCAATCCAATCTTGCCTTTTTTGCTTCAATTCTGATTTGGCTAGCATTTGTGAGTTAATTGGACATCAAGGAAAGAATAAAAATCAATCTTTCAATTAATTTTGATTTTATACTTTATTTTTGAATTTAATTTGTATTTAAATGAATAAATTCCAAATTAAATAGAAAAATAAACCAAAAATTCGTGGCATTGGGCTTGGATATTCCTAATTGCTTGAGGAACAAGTTAGGATGAAGAAAAGATAGGCCCATTTGCAAAGATTTGATTTTTGAAGTATCTCTCTTTGTGCATTCTTTCAAAATTGCCCAACTTGTGAATGGTGCAACTTGCTCAATTTTCCACATTTTGAGAGTTCTTGGACTTTTGGAAAGCTCTAAGAGTCCTCTAACCAATGTCTTTGGTCTCATCTCAATTGAGTTACCATACTCAAAATATCTTCAAAACAAAAGTTGACTTTTGTTGACTTTGAAATGACTGTAATGTTTTGAGCTATACCTCTCAAATGAAGCATTTTTGGACATTCTTGTGAGACATGAAGTTGTAGAGAATTGAATTTCCTTCAAAACAAGAGGTGGTGGAAAAATTTAGAAAGTATGAGAAAGTTATGATCATCAAAGTTCATTGACTTTTCATCTAGAAACCCTAATTTAGAAAGTTTGACTTTGGGCAAATCTTGAGTTTTCTTGATGAATCATGATCAACCCTTGATCAAATGATGAATGTAACTTCAAAATGAGGATGTTGACCAAAAATCGAAGTTTTGGTATGTTGACCACTTGACTTTTGTCCAATACACTCGATTTTCATCCATTTGAGCAATTATGCGAAACTTGACTTGTGAGGCTTGAAAATTGTCATGGAGAATCTTTGAAGCATATGAGGAGGCATGAAGACCATTGGAGATGTTGGAAACCCATCTTGGCTTGAGAGATACCAAACCCTAGTTTGGGTTGATTGTCTAGGAGAGAGTTTGTCGATCGACTCTTGAGGAATCCTTGAGTATGGATGTATGAAATCTCTTGAGTAGATGGAGGGCAAATTTTAGGGTATGACAGCTGCCCTGTTCAATCTTCTTGTCTTGGAAGGGTTAGATTGACATGCTTGTCTTCGTGACACGGAGGTAGAAGATGATTGAACACCAGTACACGAAAATTTGCACTCGCCGTTGGTGGATGATGCGGGAATGGGCTTCGGATGCCATTTGGAGAAGTTGGAGACTTATGGGGGAGCAGTCGTCGCTAGACTCGAGGTTGTTAATAGGAGAGAGAGATGGGCTTAAGATGCCATCTAGAAAGGTCGATCTTTGGGGAATGAGTGACGTTAGACTCAGTAGATGTTCTGAAAGCGGAGATGGGCTTAAGATGCCATCCGAAGGAGTCGTACGTTAGACTTCGTGATCACTTTGAATGAAGTTATTAGTCTGTATTGATTTTTAACCATATATGCGGCATTCGATAGTGAAGAGATGTTGACAAATAGTCGGAGATGGGCTTAAGATGCCATCCAAGGCAAGCCAGTCGACGCTAGACTCAGAGTTCTATTGATAATCGAATAAATCTTCGTGTTGATTACTCGAGGGAAATTGTAGTTGGCGAATGTGGATAGCTTCCTGTTGTGCATCGGTGTTGATCCATTATCATTATCGGAGGATAACGGTGGTCTTTCGGATAGTTTTCCGTCGGTTCGGGCTTAATCCGGACCTTTTGCGGCGGTCTTCGAGATAGTTTTCCCGTCGGCTCGGGGCTTAATCCTGGACCTGTTTGCGAAGGCGGTCTTTCAGATAGTTTTCCCGTCGGCTCGGGGCTTAATCTGGACCTTTGCGTCGAAAATACACTGCTTTGAGAAAACAAGAGAAACTTTGATAGAATATTCGTTAGTTTTATGCAAAGTATGATGCATGGCGTGTATATGAATGACATATGCATGAATTATGACTTTTATGAGAAATGTATGAATGATGAATGTTGTGATATTTCAAAACATATCCATCTTGAAGAAGATGCGGATATTCTGTTTGAAGATTTCTAACTTCCGCTTGGGGATTTGAGTAGGTGAGAACCACTTTTGAAGGAGAAGAAAGATATCTTGGATTCCTCCGATGCACTATCGACCAAGTCTTGGGCCTAGACATTGTTGAGGAAGGTAGAGATTTGAGAAGCTTTGTTGGAGATCTCATATATAGACCTTGAGGAGAAACGGGAGGCGATCCGTTGGGGACCTTGTATGTAGATCCTGTGAGGAAATTTAAGAGATACTCTGGGATTTCGGTATAGATCTCATTGGAGAACATTTGATGGTTCTTTGAGACCGGGCTTGAAGAGTCTAGAGTCATTGTAATCTCCGGGAATAAAAGGCGTGTGCTTCCTCCGATGCACTATCGACCAAGTTTCAGTGGATCTGCTAGGGAGAGGGAGGATTGAGAAATATCCATTTGGGATGAAGTGTTCTTGCTTGAGGCGATGTAACGTTGCTCGGTTGAGTGGAATCACTTGCTTGTGGATTAACATATACTCGGGGAGGTGTGTTGTAGTGACACCTTTATGCTCGGGGAACTATTTGGTGACTTTCGTCGTCATCCCAATTCACGAACTGTAGTAAGTACCTTTGAATGTTCACTTTTCGTATGTTTGGAGATTTTCTTGTCAAATCGTATAGTCATTCAAAGCAACGTTGGACTTATTGCAAATAACTATAAGAAATTGTAAAGGGAAAGAAGGTATTTATTTGGCGGTGGCGTATGGCCAAGTAGTTTGTACATAAGAAGGTAAAAGCTATGTGGAAACAATCTCGTTAAGTTCCAACTATGCTAGTACTATATTTCGACTATCTCATCTCCTTCTGTCGGTAGAAAGTGAATAGGTGATCTTAGCCATTTGAACCTTGAATCGATAATAGTGCGGAAGCAAGTGATCCGGAAGAGACATAGTCGACGCTTAAATCTAACTTTTGCCTAGACCGCCCTTTCGGGTTTCGATCTGGGATACCCTTTTTGCCCAAGCCGCCTTTTCGGTTTTCGACTTGCGGGTGTACATGTTTTGTATATATCCTTAACTTTTGCCGAACCATTTTGGTTCGCCAGGATGCTTTATTTTTGCCTAGGCGATCGACCTAGCGGGTCTCTTTTATCGTAGTATTTTGACTATGTCTGCGTTCACGGTGTGGGAAGTCTTCACCATCCATGGTGCTAAGTATCATAGCTCCCGGAAAATCTTGTCTTGACTACAAATGGTCCCTCATAGGTGGGAGTCCATTTGCCCAGGATCACCTTGTGGAAGAATGATCGCTTGACTACTAGATCACCAACTTGGTAGACTCGGTGCTTGACCTTCTTGTTAAATGCTCGATCATTCGTTTACGATAAATCATCCATGGCGGATGGGGCGAGTCGTTCTCATCGATCAAGTTAATCGGTCGGCCGTATACGACCGATCGTCTTCACCTAACTCGCCTCACGGAGGACTCGGTCGAGGTATCCGAACCTCGATGGGTAAGGCGGCTTCCATACCGTATCAGAGAGAAGGGGTTGCCCGTCGATGTTCGTCTTTGAAGTCGATAACCATGAAGAGCAAATGGTAACATCTCATGCCAATCTTTGTAAGTGCTGTCATCTTACGTATAATCTTCTTAATGTTCTTATTGGCGGCCTCCACTGCGCCATTCATCTTAGGCCGATATGGAGAAGAGTTGTGATGCTTGATCTTGAACTGCGTGCAGAGTTCGGTGATCATCTTGTTGTTGAGATTGGAACCGTTATCGTGATAATCCTTTCGGAGTGCCATAAGCGAGATAAGATTATGCTTGATGAATCGAGCCACTACATTCTTAGTAATGAGATGCATACGGGCTTCTACCCACTTGGTAAAGTAATCGATTGCCACAAGGATGAAACGATGTCCATTGGAAGCTGTGGGCTTAATCTCTCCAATCATGTCAATGCCCCACATTGCAAAAGGCCACGGAGAAGTTAAAACATTCAGAGGTACTGGAGGTACGTGCACTTTGTCGGCATAAATCTGGCATTTGTCGAAAACCCTAACTATGGTGATTCTCGTTCTAAGCCATGGAAATGCAATTAACCTGCCCAGAAAGCTTGTAACCTTCATTCTAATCACAAAAACAACAACGAATCATGTTAAAAATGCATGAATAACGAAAATCGATTTTGAGAAAAACATGAACAAACCAAATTCGGATTATGTGTTTCTTGATGCTTTTGGATGATGTAAAGGTCGGGCCTTGAGAACCCGGAATGCAATGGAATCCTCAAATGCGATTGAAAGTTTGGAACTAGGTCTACACTTTGCTTGAGAGCCACGGATTTTTGAGTTTGAAACTAGGGTTACGGAGCAATTCTTACATTCTTTTCTTGATTGATATGCATTGTGTATATATCTTGGAAGGATTTGAGATTGAATTTGGAAAGATTTGATCAATAATCAATGATAATCAAATTTGATTTTTCATGAAAATCAAATTTTCAAATTGATCAATTTCAATCCAATCTTGCCTTTTTGCTTCAATTCGATTTGGCTAGCATTTGTGAGTTAATTGGACATCAAGGAAAGAATAAAAATCAATCTTTCAATTAATTTTGATTTTATACTTTATTTTTGAATTTAATTTGTATTTAAATGAATAAATTCCAAATTAAATAGAAAAATAAACCAAAAATTCGTGGCATTGGGCTTGGATATTCCTAATTGCTTGAGGAACAAGTTAGGATGAAGAAAAGATAGGCCCATTTGCAAAAGATTTGATTTTTGAAGTATCTCTCTTTGTGCATTCTTTCAAAATTGCCCAACTTGTGAATGGTGCAACTTGCTCAATTTTCCACATTTTGAGAGTTCTTGGACTTTTGAAAGCTCTAAGAGTCCTCTAACCAATGTCTTTGGTCTCATCTCAATTGGAGTTACCATACTCAAAATATCTTCAAAACAAAAGTTGACTTTTGTTGACTTTGAAATGACTGTAATGTTTTGAGCTATACCTCTCAAATGAAGCATTTTTGGACATTCTTGTGAGACATGAAGTTGTAGAAATTGAATTTCCTTCAAAACAAGAGGTGGTGGAAAAATTTGAGAAAGTATGAGAAAGTTATGATCGGTCAAAGTTGATTGACTTTTCATCTAGAAACCCTAATTTAGAAAGTTTGACTTTTGGGCAAATCTTGAGTTTTCTTGATGAATCATGATCAACCCTTGATCAAATGATGAATGTAACTTCAAAATGAGGATGTTGACCAAAAATCGAAGTTTTGGTGTATGTTGACCACGATTGACTTTTTGTCAATACACTCGATTTTCATCCATTTGAGCAATTATGGAGGAAACTTGACTTGTGAGGCTTGAAAATTGTCATGGAGAATCTTTGAAGCATATGAGGAGGCATGAAGACCATTGGAGATGTTGGAAACCCATCTTGGCTTGAGAGATACCAAACCCTAGTTTGGGTTGATTGTCTAGGAGAGAGTTTGTCGATCAACTCTTGAGGAATCCTTGAGTATGGATGTATGAAATCTCTTGAGTAGATGGAGGCAAATTTTAGGGTATGACTGCCTGTTCAATCTTCTTGTCTTGGAAGGGTTAGATTGACATGCTTGTCTTTCGTGACAGGAGGTGAAGATGATTGAACAAGTACACACGAAAATTTGCACTCATGGTTGGTGGATGATGCGGGAATGGGCTTCGGATGCCATTTGGAAGTTGGAGACTTGGGGAGCAGTCGTCGCTAGACTCGAGGTTGTTAATAGGAGAGCAGAGATGGGCTTAAGATGCCATCTAGAAAGGTCGATCTTTGGGAATGAGTCGTCGTTAGACTCGTAGATGTTCCTTAAGCGAGAGGAGATGGGCTTAAGATGCCATCCGAAGGAGTCGTCGTTAGACTTCGTGATCACTTTGAATGAAGTTATTGGTCGTATTGATTTTTAACCATATATGCGGATTACGATAGTGAAGAGATGTTGACAAATAGTCGGAGATGGGCTTAAGATGCCATCCAAGGCAACCGAGTCACGCTGACTCTGTAGTTCTTTTGATAATCGAATAAATCTTCGTGTTGATTACTACGGGGAAATTGTAGTTGGCGAATGTGGATAGCTTCACTGTTGTGCATCGGGTGTTGATCCATTATCATTATCGGAGGATAACCGAGGTGGTCTTTCGGATAGTTTTCCGTCGGTTGGGGCTTAATCACGGACTGTTTGCGGCGGTCTTTCGAGATAGTTTTCCGTCGGCTCGGGGCTTAATCACGGACTGTTTGCGGCGGTCTTGGATAGTTTTCCGTCGGCTCGGGGCTTAATCTGGACACGTTTGCGTCGAAATGATCATTACTGTTTGAGAAAACAAGAGAAACTTTGATAGAATATTCGTTAGTTTTATGCAAAGTATGATGCATGACGATATATGAATGACATATGCATGAATTATGACTTTTATGAGAAATGTATGAATGATGAATGTTGTGATATTTCAAAACATATCCATCTTGAAGAAGATGCGGATATTCATTTGAAGATTTCTAACTTCCGCTTGGGATTTGAGTAGGTGAGAACCACCTTTTGAAGGAGAAGAAAGATATCTTGGATTCCTCCGATGCTTATCGACCAAGTCTTGGGCCTAGACATTGTTGAGGAAGGTAGAGATTTGAGAAGCTATTGTTGGAGATCTCATATATAGACCTATGAGGAGAATCGGGAGGCGATCCGTTGGGGACCTTGTATGTAGATCCTGTTGAGGAAATTTAAGAGATACTCTCTTGGGATTTCGGTATAGATCTCATTGGAGAACATTTGATGGTTCTTTGAGAGGGCTTGAAGAGTCTAGAGTCATTGTAATCTCTGGTGGGGAATAAAAGGCGTGTGCTTCCTCAGATGCACTATCGACCAAGTTCGAGTCCGGAGGGAGAGGGAGGATTGAGAAATATCAGGGATGAAGTGTTCTGCTTGAGGCGATGTAACGTTGCTCGGTTGAGTGGAATCACTGTGGATTAACATATACTCATTGGGGAGGTGTGTTGTGAGTGACACCTTTATGCTCGTGGGAACTATTTGGTGACTTTCGTCGTCATCCCAATTCTGGAACTGTAGTAAGTACCTTTGAATGTTCACTTTTCGTATGTTTGCGAGGAGATTTTCTTGTCAAATGCGTATAGTCATTCAAAGCAAGCGTTGGACTTATTGCAAATAACTATAAATTGTAAAGGAAAGCGTATTTATTTGACGGTGGCGTATGGCCAAGTAGTTTGTACATAAGAAAGGTAAAAGCTATGTGGAAACAATCTCGTTAAGTTCCAACTATGCTAGTACTCATATATTTCGACTATCTCATCTCCTTGCATGAGAAAGTGAATAATGATCTTAGCCATTTGAACCTTGAATGCGATAATAGTGCGGAAGCAAGTGATCGGAAGAGACATAGTCGTGCGCTTAAATCCCTAACTTTTGCCTAGACCGCCCTTCGGGTTTTGATCTACCGGGATACCCTTTTTGCCCAACCGCCTTTTCGAGTTTTCGACTTGGGTGTACATGTTTTGTATATATCCTTAACTTTTGCGAACCATTTTGGTTCGCGGATACTATATTTTGCCTAGGCGATCGACCTAGCGGGTCTCTTTATCGTAGTATTTTTGACTATGTCTGCGTTCACGGTGTGGGAAGTCTTCACCATCCATGGTGCTAAGTATCATAGCTCCACCGGAAAATCATCTTGACTACAAATGGTCCCTAGGTGGGAGTCCATTTGCCCACAGGATCACCTTGTGGAAGAATGATGCGCTTGACTACTAGATCACCAACTTGGTAGACTCGGTGCTTGACCTTCTTGTTAAATGCTCGATCATTCGTTTACGATAAATCATCCATGGCGGATGGACGCGAGTCGTTCTCATCGATCAAGTTAATCGGTCAGCGTATCGAACGATCGTCTTCACCTAACTGCCTCCTGGAGGACTACGGTCGGGGTATCCGAACCTCGATGGGTAAGGCGGCTTCCATACCGTGTATCTGAGAGAAGGGGTTGCCCACATCGATGTTCGTCTTGAAGTCGATAACCATGAAGAGCAAATGGTAACATCTCATGCCAATCTTTGTAAGTAAGCTGTCATCTTACATATAATCTTCTTAATGTTCTTATTGGCGGCCTCCCTGCGCCATTCATCTTAGGCCGATATGGAGAAGAGTTGTGATGCTTGATCTTGAGCTGCGTGCGAGTTCGGTGATCATCTTGTTGTTGAGATTGGAACCGTTATACGTGATAATCCTTTCGAGTGCCATACCGACGGATAAGATTATGCTTGATGAATCGAGCCACTACATTCTTGGTATGAGATGCATACGGTATTACCCACTTGGTAAAGTAATCGATTGCCCAAGGATGAAACGATGTCCATTGGCGTGGGCAATCTCTCAATCATGTCAATGCCCCACATTGCAAAGGCCACGGAGAAGTTAAAACATTCGAGGAAATGCGTGCACTTTGTCGGCATAAATCGGCATTTGTCGAAAACCCTAACTATGGTGATTCTCGTTCTAAGCCATGGAAATGCAATTAACACCTTGAGCTTGTAACCTTCATTCTAATCACAAAACAACAACGAATCATGTTAAAAATGCATGAATAACGAAAATCGATTTTGAGAAAAACATGAACAAACCAAATTCGGATTATGTGTTTCTTGATGCTTTTGGATGATGTAAAAGTGCGGCGCCTTGAAACGGAGGAATGCAATGGAATCCTCAAATGCGATTGAAAGTGGTGGAACTAGGTACACTTTGCTTGAGAGGCCGGATTTTGAGTTTGAAACTAGGGTTGGAGCAATTCTTACATTCTTTTCTTGATTGATATGCATTGTGTATATCTTTGGAAGGATTTGAGATTGAATTTGGAAAGATTTGATCAATAATCAATGATAATCAAATTTGATTTTTCATGAAAATCAAATTTTCAAATTTGATCAATTTCAATCCAATCTTGCCTTTTTGCTTCAATTACGATTTGGCTAGCATTTGTGAGTTAATTGGACATCAAGGAAAGAATAAAAATCAATCTTTCAATTAATTTTGATTTTATACTTTATTTTTGAATTTAATTTGTATTTAAATGAATAAATTCCAAATTAAATAGAAAAATAAACCAAAAATTCGTGGCATTGGGCTTGGATATTCCTAATTGCTTGAGGAACAAGTTAGGATGAAGAAAAGATAGCCCATTTGCAAAAGATTTGATTTTTTGAAGTATCTCTCTTTGTGCATTCTTTCAAAATTGCCCAACTTGTGAATGGTGCAACTTGCTCAATTTTCCACATTTTTGAGAGTTCTTGGACTTTTTGGAAAGCTCTAAGAGTCCTCTAACCAATGTATTTGGTCTCATCTCAATTGGAGTTACCATGCTCAAAATATCTTCAAAACAAAAGTTGACTTTTGTTGACTTTGAAATGACTGTAATGTTTTGAGCTATACCTCTCAAATGAAGCATTTTTGGACATTCTTGTGAGACATGAAGTTGTAGAGAATTGAATTTCCTTCAAAACAAGAGGTGGTGGAAAAATTTACGAGAAAGTATGAGAAAGTTATGATCGGTCAAAGTTCGATTGACTTTTCATCTAGAAACCCTAATTTAGAAAGTTTGACTTTTGGGCAAATCTTGAGTTTTCTTGATGAATCATGATCAACCCTTGATCAAATGATGAATGTAACTTCAAAATGAGGATGTTGACCAAAATCAAGTTTTGTTGTATGTTGACCACAGTTGACTTTTTGTCAATACACTCGATTTTCATCCATTTGAGCAATTATGAGAAACTTGACTTGTGAGGCTTGAAAATTGTCATGGAGAATCTTTGAAGCATATGAGGAGGCATGAAGACCATTGGAGATGTTGGAAACCCATCTTGGCTTGAGAGATACCAAACCCTAGTTTGGGTTGTTGTGTAGAGAGTAGATGGAGGGCAAATTTTAGGGTATGACAGCTGCCCTGTTCAATCTTCTTGTCTTTGGAAGGGTTAGATTGACATGCTTGTCTTCGTGACACAGGTAGAAGATGATTGAACAAATACACACGAAAATTTGCACCGTTGGTGGATGATCGGGAATGGGCTTCTGGATGCCATTTGGAGAAGTTGGAGACTTATTTGGGGAGCGAGTCGTCGCTAGACTCGAGGTTGTTAATAGGAGAGGAGAGATGGGCTTAAGATGCCATCTAGAAAGGTCGATCTTTGGGAATGAGTCGTACGTTAGACTCATAGATGTTCTGAAAGCGGAGAGGAGATGGGCTTAAGATGCCATCCGAAGAGTCGTACGTTAGACTTCGTGATCACTTTGAATGAAGTTATTAGTCGTATTGATTTTTAACCATATATGCGGCATTACGATAGTGAAGAGATGTTGACAAATAGTCGGAGATGGGCTTAAGATGCCATCGAAGCAATGAGTCGTCGCTAGACTACTGTAATTCTTGTTGATAATCGAATAAATCTTCGTGTTGATTACTACGGGAAATTGTAGTTGGCGAATGTGGATAGCTTCCTGTTGTGCATCGGTGTTGATCCATTATGCATTATCGGAGGATAACGGTGGTCTTCGGATAGTTTTCCGTCGGTTGGGCTTAATCTGGACACATTTGCGGCGGTCTTTCGAGATAGTTTTCCGTCGGCTCGGGGCTTAATCTGGACCTGTTTGCGAGGCGGTCTTTCAGATAGTTTTCCGTCGGCTCGGGGCAATCTGGACTGTTTGCGTCGAAATGTATTACTGTTTTGAGAAAACAAGAGATACTTTGATAGAATATTCGTTAGTTTTATGCAAAGTATGATGCATGATGATGTATATGAATGACATATGCATGAATTATGACTTTTATGAGAAATGTATGAATGATGAATGTTGTGATATTTCAAAACATATCCATCTTGAAGAAGATCACGGATATTACATTTGAAGATTTCTAACTTAGCTTGGGGATTTGGTAGGTGAGAACCACCTTTTGAAGGAGAAGAAAGATATCTTGGATTCCTCCGATGCACTATCGACCAAGTCTTGGGCCTAGACATTGTTGAGGAAGGTAGAGATTTGAGAAGCTCATTGTTGGAGATCTCGTATATAGACCTTTGAGGAGAATGCGGGAGGCGATCCGTTGGGGACCTTGTATGTAGATCTCTGAGGAAATTTAAGAGATACTCTCTGGGGATTTCAGTATAGATCTCATTGGAGAACATTTGATGGTTCTTTGAGAGACCGGGCTTGAAGAGTCTAGAGTCAGTTGTAATCTCTTTGGGAATAAAAAGGTGTGCTTCCTCAGATGCACTATCGACCAAGTTTGAGTCACGGAATCTCGGGAGAGGAGGATTGAGAAATATCCATTGGGGATGAAGTGTTCTTGCAGGCCGATGTAACGTTGCTCGGTTGAGTGGAATCCTTGCTTGGATTAACATATACTCATTGGGGAGGTGTGTTGTGAGTGACACCTTTATGCTCTGTGGGAACTATTTGGTGACTTTCGTCGTCATCCCATTCACGGAACCTGTAGTAAGTACCTTTGAATGTTCACTTTTCGTATGTTTGCGGGGAGATTTTTCTTGTCAATCGTATAGTCATTCAAAGCAAGCGTTGGACTTATTGCAAATAACTATATGAAATTGTAAAGGGAAAGAATATTTATTTGACGGTGGCGTATGGCCAGTAGTTTGTACATAAGAAAGGTAAAAGCTATGTGGAAACAATCTCGTTAAGTTCCAACTATGCTAGTACTCATATATTTCGACTATCTCATCTCCTTCTCATCGGTGAAAGTGAATAGTGATCTTCGCCATTTGAACCTTGAATGCGATAATAGTCGGAAGCAAGTGATGGAAGAGACATAGTCGTGCGCTTAAATCTAACTTTGCCTAGACCGCCCTTCGGGTTTTTCTAAGGATACCCTTTTTGCCAAGCGCCTTTTCGGGTTTCGACTTTAGGGTGTACATGTTTTGTATATATCCTTAACTTTTGCCGAACCATTTTGGTTCGCCAGGATCTCTATTTTTGCCTAGGCGATCGACCTAGCGGTCTCTCTTTATCGTAGTATTTTTGACTATGTCTGCGTTCAGAGTGTGGGAAGTCTTCACCATCCATGGTGCTAAGTATCATAGCTCCGGAAAATCATCTTGACTACAAATGGTCCCTCATGGGTGGGAGTCCATTTGCCCCAGGATCACCTTGTGGAAGAATGATCGCTTGACTACTAGATCACCAACTTGGTAGACTCGGTGCTTGACCTTCTTGTTAAATGCTCGATCATTCGTTTACGATAAATCATCCATGGCGGATGGGCCGAGTCGTTCTCATCGATCAAGTTAATCGGTGCCGTTATAACCCAATCGTCTTCACCTAACTCTCTCTGGAGGACTCGGTGAGGGTATCCGAACCTCGATGGGTAAAACGGCTTCCATACCGTATCTGAGAGAGAGGGGTTGCCACCGTCGATGTTACGTCTTTGTGCGATAACCATGAAGAAGCAATGGTAACATCTCGCCAATCTTTGTAACGTCATCTTACATAATCTTCTTAATGTTCTTATTGGCGGCCTCCACTGCGCCATTCATCCGATATGGATAAGAGTGATGCTTGATCTTGAGCTGCGTGCGAGTTCGGTGATCATCTTGTTGTTGAGATTGGAACCGTTATACGTGATAATCCTTTCGAGTGCCATACAAGCGAGATAAGATTATGCTTGATGAATCGAGCCACTACATTCTTGGTAACAGATGCATACGGACTTCTACCCACTTGGTAAAGTAATCGATTGCCCAAGGATGAAGCGATGTCCATTGGAAGGCGTGGGCTTAATCTCTCCAATCATGTCAATGCCCCACATTGCAAAGGCCACGGAGAAGTTAAAACATTCGAGTCTTTGGAGGTGCGTGCACTTTGTCGGCATAAATCGGCATTTGTCGAAAACCCAACTATGGTGATTCTCGTTCTAAGCCATGGAAATGCAATTAACCCGAAAGCTTGTAACCTTCAATCACAAAAACAACAACGAATCATGTTAAAATGCATGAATAACGAAAATCGATTTTGAGAAAAACATGAACAAACCAAATTCGGATTATGTGTTTCTTGATGCTTTTGGATGATGTAAAGTGCGGCTTGACAACAGGAATGCAATGGAATCCTCAAATGCGATTGAAAGTGGCTGGAACTAGGTCTACACTTTGCTTGAGAGGCACGGATTTTTGAGTTTGAAACTAGGGTTCTGGAGCAATTCTTCTGTTCTTTTCTTGATTGATATGCATTGTGTATATATACTTTGGAAGGATTTGAGATTGAATTTGGAAAGATTTGATCAATAATCAATGATAATCAAATTTGATTTTTCATGAAAATCAAATTTTCAAATTTGATCAATTTCAATCAATCTTGCCTTTTTGCTTCAATTCTGATTTGGCTAGCATTTGTGAGTTAATTGGACATCAAGGAAAGAATAAAAATCAATCTTTCAATTAATTTTGATTTTATACTTTATTTTTGAATTTAATTTGTATTTAAATGAATAAATTCCAAATTAAATAGAAAATAAACCAAAATTCGTGGCATTGGGCTTGGATATTCCTAATTGCTTGAGGAACAAGTTAGGATGAAGAAAAGATAGGCCCATTTGCAAAGATTTGATTTTTTGAAGTATCTCTCTTGTGCATTCTTTCAAAATTGCCCAACTTGTGAATGGTGCAACTTGCTCAATTTTCCACATTTTGAGAGTTCTTGGACTTTTGGAAAGCTCTAAGAGTCCTCTAACCAATGTATTTGGTCTCATCTCAATTGGAGTTACCATGCTCAAAATATCTTCAAAACAAAAGTTGACTTTTGTTGACTTTGAAATGACTGTAATGTTTTGAGCTATACCTCTCAAATGAAGCATTTTTGGACATTCTTGTGAGACATGAAGTTGTAGAGAATTGAATTTCCTTCAAAACAAGAGGTGGTGGAAAAATTTACGAGAAAGTATGAAAGTTATGATCGGTCAAAGTTCGATTGACTTTTCATCTAGAAACCCTAATTTAGAAAGTTTGACTTTTGGGCAAATCTTGAGTTTTCTTGATGAATCATGATCAACCCTTGATCAAATGATGAATGTAACTTCAAAATGAGGATGTTGACCAAAAATCGAAGTTTTGGTATGTTGACCTGATTGACTTTTTGTCAATACACTCGATTTTCATCCATTTGAGCAATTATGCGAAACTTGACTTGTGAGGCTTGAAAATTGTCATGGAGAATCTTTGAAGCATATGAGGAGGCATGAAGACCATTGGATATGTTGGAAACCCATCTTGGCTTGAGAGATACCAAACCCTAGTTTGGTTTGATTGTCTAGGAGAGAGTTTGTCTGATCAACTCTTGAGGAATCCTTGAGTATGGATGTATGAAATCTCTTGAGTAGATGGAGGGCAAATTTTGGGGTATGACACCAAGCCAGGGAGGAAATTCACTATTAGTAGAATTAATTCAGGAATAAACCAACCAGTTTATCTCTTTCACTTAAAACCACCCAATGCAACTTGATCTAAGTCTACTTAGACACGAGTTCTACTCACTCCCCTCGATCTGGATGATCAACCTATTGAATAATTGAATTGTGAAGACACACTTCAATAAACTATCTTGATCTTGCTTCAAAGCTTTAATCAAGAGACAAACACTCGTGCTTCAAAGCTTTGGTGATAAACTACCTTACAAACAAATCCTAGTCAAGGCACTTATCAATTGATAGTTGCTTGGCTCACAAGAGAAACTAGAATTACACAAAATACAAATGCTAAATCTCCTAACGGTACAAAAGGCCGCCGCATGTGAGGTTGAATTCCTTTTAGAGAAGCGATCCACGAAACTTGATTTTGGGCTTCCATAAAGATAGCTAGGGTTCTTAATTTAATCCTAAAAACATGGTCTTTTTAACAACCAATTTAGGTTTAACTAAGATTAACCTAGCACCACGTGAAACATGCATTCTAGTAACAGAAAAACATAATATAGCAGCTCAACAAACTTCACGAAAAGTCTCGGGAAAAGCAGTTACGACGAGAATGTCTGAGATGTCATAACATACATTATGACATCGAGACTATTCTACTGAAATTCCGGCCTGACTTTTATCTTCGGTTGAAATTCTTTAAACATCCTTGTCAAGTAGGATTTATCTTCAATCTCTGAATGTCATGACATTTATCAAGACATTGTCATAACCTAGTTTTACCAAAAAGTAATGCCAACTTAAAACACTAACAAACTCCCCCTTTGGCACATTTTTGGCTAAAACTACTTATGAATCGAAGAACCTATCGAAAAGAATAAACTAGTTCTAAGCTATCCTAAGCTTAAGGAAACTAGAACCTAGAGATAAGATAAATTCTACCCATACAAATTTCCCAATTTCCCACACAAGAATTTCATACAGTTTCCTAAAATTCAAAATTCTCAACACCGTTTCCCACAATAGTTCTTCTCCCCCTTTTTAGCCACAAAGGGGCCAAAGTAAACAGGACAAGTGCCCCAATCATTCATTCATATAATGAAGTACCAGCATTGTTAAATGTTTACAATTCTGTCAACAAACATTACAATCATCCAAATTCAGAAAAATGGGAAAATACAGAACAAGAACAAGAAACAATAGACAGAGCAAGAAACAACAAACAGAAACAAGGCACAGGAGTACAACTTAAGTGCTTTCCTCTCCAGAAGGAACACTATGAAAGGAAGCATCTTCTGAACTCCCTTCAGCTCCAGCCATCTGAGCATCCTCATTTTCAGCATCACCAACATCCTCATCAGAAGCTTTCCCTTCATCCTCGACCTCTGTCCTGCTCTGGTTGAGAGATCGGCTCCTCGAGCTTTGCTTCCTTGCTTCAAGCTCTTTGCGGTAGCTTTTATGACTAAATTTGTTGCCTTTGAGAGGTTGCCTTGACATTGGATGTCTCACGGATGTCATGACAATGTGCGGGACATGTCTGCCTTGAAAAAGTTTGTAGTGGAATCCAAGAGCAGGGGCTCTTTTGCAGACTGCATCTCTTTCAGCTAGTATATTAGGAAATTGGTCGGTGATAATTCCACCTGAGGAGGAAAGGCTATGGGTCCTTTGATAGCATAGCTTTGGCATGCGAGTCTTTCAAATATATAGGATCCATAGTCAAATTTAGCTTTGAGTGCCTCATATATGAATCTTCGATCCATGAAGATGGTGGATTTGTGATTGGTTGAGACCAGGTTAGCGACACCAATCTTATGCGGGATGGAAAATTTGACACTCAACTTGCTTCTTGAGAGTTTTCCCTTGAGAGGCCATTACCTTACTTGTTTGGCGGTGAGGTTTGGCCAGATCTTGTTGTCGGTTTCCTCCATTTCTGGTGAGCATCATCGGATCTACCGAGGAATACATTGATCACACTTGGAAAACGACTTTCCTCCCTTACAAATCGGTCTTGTAGTCGGCAGACCTCCCATCCCCGACCACTAGACAGATTGACTATAAACTCTTTCACCAAAACTTCATAACAGTTTGAGAAACTCCTGTTGTCTTCATCGAACCAACCTCTTTAATCAAATCAACAATTTCCTTGCACTCAAGTGCGCTTTTATTCAACTCTCTTTCCAGAGCCACCCTCTTTAAGCAGACATACTTCCATCTTCCAGCATTCTCAGGATGATGGAATGAAATGTTATCAATGGCCATTTCAGGCACCTTGGGCAGTTTCCCAAGAGTTTGCTTCTTTACGGGATGAATGTACGTGACATTCTCCTCAACATCAAAATCGAGTCTTGATCGACTAAGTGAGTTCCTTCCTCTTTTTCACAATTGGTGTTCTCTTTGGTCTAGAGCCACCACCAACAATTTTTACTCTATATCTCTTTGTAGAGGGTCCAGCCTTGGGATACTTCTCAACCTTGCACACATCTTCAACATCCTTCTCTTTAGCGGGCTCATGAGGCGATCATTTTCCTTCCTTTTCATCATCCTCTTTGCAATGCTTGGATTGACATTGACAATGAGGTCATTGTCTGAGAACACTTCATCTAAGTCAATTGGAGGTTCGATTAAATGATCGGATCCTTGAGCGGAGACTCTTCAAGATCTTGTCGAAATGTAGTCAGTAGGGACTTTATCAGAGGCACACTTTGCTGGTGATTCCTCAAGAATACTATCAGAAATATAGTCAGCCTTATCAGTAGGGGTTTCATCACAAACATTATCAATACGTACTTCAGAATCTTTAACTGGAGAATCAACATTATTCTTGACAGGGGAAGCATCATGATCACCAGATGTCTCGACATTCTCAGTGACATCTGGATCAACTGCTAAGCTAGGGCTAGCAGACTTATAGTTTAGAGGGATTGAAACTCCAGGTACAGATTGGTCTTCGTTTAGGATCAGGTTACTAATCTAGCAATGACTATATGCAGGACCTAGACCCTCTGCTTATTTAGGGGGCCGAAGAGGATGGTCTGAAGTCTTACGGAAGGTGATGCTTGAGACCTTCTTGCATTCCTTGCGCAATTTTTGACTCTTTCGGGTCATAGCCAATGCATAGCGGAGTAACCCTCAGGGCTTCAGTTTGCATGGCTTCAGCATTAGCCCTAACTTTAGCCATGGAGGGAGATGAGGAGCCTGATTCTTGAGATGATGAAGACATATTTTGCTGATGGCTTTTGAGAGAAGGAGAGCGAGAATGACAGAGGATTTCAAGGTTTCTTTTGGATGAAGAAAATGTGATACTACTTTCAAATGAGGAAACTATTATATGTGAGAGTCTCTTCCTATTCTTGGACCTTTTAAAAATAAGATGAAAATAATTAAATAACCCACTTATGAATACTTGAAGTAAAAGGTCCCTTTTATCCCTTGTTGTAGGCACAACTAATTGCTACAACTCCTCATATTGACAAATACCCAATTTTCCCCTTAAAGACTTAAATTGACCAACCTCAAGAGCTTTAGTAACAATGTCACAGTACAATGTTATGACATCCTGTA
The DNA here is from genome assembly GCA_021764765.1 of Vicia sativa. Taxonomy (NCBI): domain Eukaryota; kingdom Viridiplantae; phylum Streptophyta; class Magnoliopsida; order Fabales; family Fabaceae; genus Vicia; species Vicia sativa. The sequence continues at coordinate 188,404,003 of CM038792.1, read as the reverse complement.
TGACATTGTGGTCGATCGACATTGCTTCATCCGGATCATCGAGAGCAATTTCTATCATTGCTATGTATTGACTTCAACATTGTATAGGAACACACGTTTGCTTCTTCTTTGAACCAAGGAATAAGATTGTTTCTCAAAAAGAAACATCCATTAAAAAAACTTTTACACAAGCTTTGATCAACACTTTCTCCACTTGTTTTCTTGGACAACTTCAAAGGTATAGGAGCAGGAGTCCCATTATGGTAGCCATTCTTCATTCCAAATTTCTTGACAACATTCCTTGCATACTTGCTCTGTGGAAGGAGTGTTGAGTCTTCCATCTGTGAGACTTGCAGTTCAAGCAAATAGATCAACTCTCCCATGAGGCTCACCTTAGATTCAACTTGCATTTGGTTGCCAAAATGTCTCACCATTGTGTCTGACATTCCTCCAAATACTATGTCATTCACATAAATGTGAGTCACCATGATCTTTTCTCCTTCATTCTTGACAAAAGGGGTTTTATCCAAGGCTTCTCTCCTATATCCTTTGACAATAAGGAGCTTGGTTAGCCTTTCACACCAGATCCTAGTAACTTGCTTCAGTACTTTAGAAGTGATCAGATGTCTAGACATTGCGTGTGACATTTTGGTTCTCTGTCCAGCCTTATATTTATCACAGATTCTCCCTTTATCAATGTGAAATCTTGGTATCCTTCTGACTCCCTCTATGGAACTGATCCTTTTCATTCCTTTGGGATGTAAATGCCCAAGTTCTTGGTGCCACAGTTTTACTTCCTCTTTATCTTTGTCTGTAGAACACTCAAGGCAGTGGTGTTTCGTTCTCACATGTAGCGGTTGTCCTTTGATCGACTCTCTAATCACTTCTTGTTCATCATTGATTACAAGACATCAGACCTAGTGAAGTTCTTGTTAATCCCATATCACATAGTGACTTATCTTGATGAGATTGGCGATCAAACCTTTACAAGAATACCCCATTTAGATTTGGAACTCCAGACCAGTTTGAGTTTCCAATACCTTTGATTTCTCCTTTAGCTCCATCTCCAAAAATAACAAAACTGGTAGAATGAGGTTTAACATCATTAAGAAGATTTACATTTCGATCATATGCTTAGAACACCCACTGTCAAAGTACCAATCTTCCTTGGCAGACACTCTAAGAGAAGTGTGAGCTAACAGAGCTATAGTCTTCTTCTTCCACTGTTGAGTGTATGCTAGCCTGTTGGTCTTAGGCTTTTCATAAGGACCTTGGTTAGGATATCCATGTAGCCTAAAACAAAAATGTTTTATGTGACCAAATCTTCCACAATAATGACATCTCCATCTTTGAAACTTTTTATTCACGTTTCTATGATCTTGATGTTGAACCCAATATTGTGACATCTGTTTTGACATTGGTTTATTAGGTCTGTTCTTATTTCTATTATCAACAAATTTCTTCACCTCCACATATCCTGAGGCAGACCTGTTTCCTGTCTTGTGGTGTGGCATCTTCTTTGCCATTGACTTGTCAAGTTTGTTCTTCTCATTGTTATTAGCAAATCTCTTTGCAGCCACATACCCTGAGCCAGACACATTTCCTGTTTTATGTTGTGATAACTGTTTTGACATTGGTTTCCCATGTCTCTTCTTCTTCATGTCACCAACAGGTTTCTTTTCAGCCACATATCCTAAACCATGCTTATTTCCTGCATTTTGTCAAGTGAAGGATTTCTTCCAACTTATCGATTAGGATGTCAACATTTTGTGATTTAGACATCCGATCAAGTTTGAGTTTAACATTACAATATCATTGTTGAGGTGAATTATAGTGGGTGTGTTTTTTTTCTCAACCTCAACTTCACATTCTCGACTTCCACTCCTCAATCGACTTTTTCTTTTCATTTTCTTGACATATTTCACCACTCCTTACACACAACTTCTTGTAGGACTCAGCAAGTTCTTCAAATGTCACTTCCTCATCAATAGAGTCCATATCAGAGTTGCACACTCCAGAGAGAGCAGTGACAAGTTTGGCTGCTTCTTCCTCAAATTCACTTCCTGAATCACCATCAGACCAAGTTACAATCATCCCTTTCCTTTGTTTCTTTAGAAAGGTGGGACATTCAGCCCTAATATGCCCATATCCTTCACAACCATGACACTGAATTTCTCTGCTTTGACTTCCTTTATCCTCTGACTTGGATCTTCTGCTGGAGTCATAAGATCTGCCAATGTCAGATGAAATGTCCTTGACATTGGACCTTGACTTTGGATCAACCCTCTTGATGAGTCTATTGAAATGCCTTCCAAGCATAGCTATAGCTTGGATATCTTCTTCATCATCCACCTTGCATCCTCTCCGGTATTGGATACAAGTGCTATGCTCTTGTTTTTCCTGTCAAGTTTCACGATTCCCATCTCAAAAGTCATAAGGGATCAATAAGTTCTTCAACCTTGAGGTGTTGATGTCCCGAGCCTCCTATGCGATTACTTTCATTGCAAATCTCTTGGCAGGATCAGAATCTTTCTCACCGACTTTTCTTCGACATCTTTTCACCAAGTGCTCACGAGGTGTTGGCAATTTCAAGATATTCATGTGAAACTCATGAATAGTCTCATCTTCTTTCATCTTCAAATTCTCAAATTTGGTAGTGAGCATTTGAAGTCTTGACATCTTCACCTTGGATGTCCCTCATGAGTAGTTTTGAGTGTCCCAAACATCCTTGGCGGCTCACATTGATGAACCGGTCAAGATATTTTCGCCAATACCATTGAATAAGGCATTCAATGCTTTAGAGTTCCCCAGTGCTAGCTCCTCTTCCTCTTTGCTCCATTCCTCCTCAGGTTTCAAGACATTAGTCCCATCTTTCTCAAGCTTGATGGGATGTTTCCATCCTTTGTCGTGACTCTCCAAGCTTTAATATCCACTGATCTTAAAAGGCAACCATACGAGGTTTCCGGTAATCATAATTAGACCCATCCGAATGGGTGGTCTACCTCCAAATCCTCCTTCCTTATCCGTTATGCGGAAACTATTATCCTAGATCTCACCTGAAATAATGGTGGTGCGCCCGATGCCAATTGAAATTCTCGGCGGATCGTGATGTCAGAGAATGTTATGACACACTATCGACACTAACAATTCACACAATAAATTTAAATGATAAAGAACACAATAAGTTGTTTACCCATCTGTCTAACTACACCTACATCTGGGGCTACCAAGCCGGGAGGAAATTCATTATTAGTAGAATTAATTTAAACCAACCAATTTATCTCCTTCACTTAAACCTACCCAATGCAACTTCAATCTAAGTCCTTCTTAGACACGAGTTCCTACTCACTCCCCTCAATCGAAATGATATCAACCTATTGAATAATTTAATTGTGAAGACACACTTGATAAACTATCTTGATCTTGCTTCAAAGCTTTAATCAAGAGACAAACACTCGTGCTTCAAAGCTTTGAGTGATAAACTACCCTTACAAACAAATCCTAGTCCAAGGCACTTATCAATGATAGTTGCTTGGCTCACAGAGAAACTAGAATTACACAAAATACAACTGCTAAATCTCCTAATCAAAGGCGCGCAGTGTAAGGGTTGAATTCCTTTTATAGAAGCGATTGAAACTTGGCTTCCATAAAGATAGCTAGGTTCACTTAATTTAATCCTAAAAACATGGTCTTTTTAACAACCAATTTAGGTTTAACTAAGATTAACCTAGCAGCCACGTGAGCATGCATTCTAGTAAAACATAATATAGCATCAACAAACTTCCGAAAAGTCTCAAAAGCATTCGAGCAGAATGTCACACCAATGTCATAACATCTGTTACAATTTATTCGCAAATTCCAGACTTTATCTTCCGGTGAAATGTTCTTTAAACATCCTTGTCAAGTAGGATTTATCTTCAATCTCTGAATGTCATGACATTTATCAAGACATTGTCATAACCTAGTTTTACCAAAAAGTAATGCCAACTTAAAACACTAACAGTAGCCATACCGATGCTCTAATGAAAACTATTGTTGTAGGTAAACTCGATCAATGGTAAGTAGCTATCCCAAGCTCCACCTTTTTCTAACACACAAGCTCTTAGCAAATCCTTTAACGACTGAATCGTTCTCTCCGTCTGACCATCAGTCAGTGGATGATAAGCGGAACTCAATCTCAACTTAGTACCCAAATCTTCTTGCAACCCTGTCCAGAACTTAGATGTAAACCTGGGATCTCTATCCGACACAATACTAGAAGGAATACCATGCAAACTCATGATCTTTTCAACATACAACTCTGCCAACCTCTTCATCGGATAATCCATTCTCATGGGAATAAAGTGAGCAGATTTTGTCAACCGATCGACAATAACCCAAATAGCGTCACAATTCTTCGCTGTCCAGGGCAACCCGGATACAAAGTCCATAGAAATACCATCCCATTTCCATTCTGGAACAAACAACGGTTCCATCAATCCTGACGGCTTCTGATGTTCAATCTTTGATTTCTGACAAACCAAACATGCATACACAAACTCGGCAATTTCCTTTTTCATTCCAGGCCACCAAAATAACTTCTTCAAGTCATGATACATTTTAGTAGCACCGGGGTGAATACTCAACCCACTACGATGCCCTTCTTCTAAAATACTTTTTCTAATCTCGGCAACATCCGAAACACACACTCTATCTCCAACTCTCATAACTCCATTTTCGTCAATTCGGAAATCACCTCCTTGACCTTGGTTGATCAACGTCAATTTATCGACCAAACCAACGTCAGACTTCTGTCCATTTCGGAGTAGTTTCACATACCAAACTCAAGTCTCTGAATTGCTCAACTAATTCCAATTCACGAACCATTAACATTGACATATGCAAGGACTTCCTGCTCAATGCATCAGCAACAACGTTTGCCTTACCAGGATGGTAATTCAAACCGAAATCATAATCCTTCAGGAATTCTAACCACCTTATCTGCCTCATATTCAATTCCTTCTGATCAAAGAGATACTTCAGGCTCTTATGATCACTGAATACCTCAAACCGAGAACCGTACAGATAATGCCTCCATAATTTCAAAATAAACACAACAGCTGCCAATTCCAAATCATGAGTCGGATAATTCCTTTCACGAATATTCAGTTGTCTAGAAGCATAAGCCACTACCTGCTTATCTTGCATCAAACCATCGCCTAAACCCATCAATGACGCATCACACTACACCACAAAAGATTCTGCCGGATTCGGCAAAATCAGAATCGGAGCACTAGTCAATCTCCTCTTCAACTCTTGGAATCCTTTCTCACAATCAGAATCCCAAACAAATGCTTGACCTTTTCTTGTCAACTTAGTCAACGGTAAAGCTAACTTCGAAAATCCTTCGATGAACTTCCTGTAATAACCTACAAGACCAAGAAAACTACGGATCTCAGAAGCATTCTTCGGCGCTCCCCACTGAGATACCGCTTCTACCTTCGTAGGATCAACAGCAATGCCATCCTTGGTAATCACGTGACCAAGAAAACTCACTTCACTTAACCAAAACTCACATTTAGACAGCTTCGCATAAAGCTTCTTCCCTTTCAATAATTTTAATACGATTCTAAGATGCTCTGCATGCTCTTCATCACTCTTTGAATAGATCAAAATATCGTCGATAAATACCACCACGAACTTGTCAAGATACGGATGAAATATCCTGTTCATATACTCCATAAAAACACCAGGTGCATTAGTAACTCCCAATGGCATAACAGAATATTCGTAATGCCCATACCTCGTTCTAAATGCAGTCTTCTGAATATCTTCCGCCTTAACACGAATCTGATGATATCCAGACCTCAGATCAATTTTACTAAATACACAATCTCCAACCAACTGATCCATCAAATCATCAATCCTCGGAAATGGATACCGATTCTTGATTGTCACTTTATTCAACTGCCTGTAATCAACACATAGTCTCATCGTACCTTCCTTCTTCTTAACCAACAATACCGGCGCACCCCACGGCGAAACACTAGGACGAATAAATTTCTTCTCAAGTAACTCTTCCAACTGTTTCTTCAACTCAGACAATTCAGATGCCGACATGCGATAAGGCGCCATCGGCACCGGACTAGTTCTAAGTATCAAATCTATAGCAAACTCCACCTCTCTCTCAGGTGGTAGCTCACTAACATCTTCTGGAAACACTTATGGAAATTCATTCACCACAGGTAATTCACCACTCTTAGCTTTTTCTTTCACCTCCGTCGAAGAATACAACATAAACACTACAGCACCATCTCTAACAGCTGAATTCATCTGCTTAACTGACATAGTCACATCTTCAACTTTAGCTACCTCAGGAAATATGACCGTCTTCTCAAAACAGTTGATATGAACCTGGTTGAATACCAACCAGTTCATTCCAAGGATAATATCAAGTTGTTCTAAAGGTAGGCACACTAAATCCATACCGAAACCTCTATTAAAAATGACAATAGGGCAATTCCTACAAACTTCCATCCATATTAGAAATTTCCAAATTCAATCTCTTAGCACAATCCAAAGCAATAAAAGAATGTGTCGCTCCAGTATCAATAATCGCAATTAAAGGTATACCATTAATAAAACATGTACCTTTAATCAACCAATCATCTAGCTTAACGTCTGATCCTGACAAAGCGAACACCTTCCCACCAGCCTGTTCTTTCTTTGGCTTAGTACACTGCGGACGAGTGTGTCCCTCTTCGCCACAGTTGTAACAAGTTATCCTTCTAAATCTGCACTCAGGAGCTACATGACCAAATCTCCCACAGTTGTTGCACTTCTTCGCATCATTCTTGCATTCAGTAGCTAGGTGTCCCATGTCACCACATTTGTAGCACTTAGTGGAAGAACCAGAAGAACCAGAGTCTCCCCCACTAGGCTTCCTCCAACCACCATATTTCTGATTATTCCTATCATAGGGCTTACCACGATCCATCTGTCTCTTTCCCTTACGATCAACATAACTCTGAGCATTCGACTTAGTACTAGCAAGATCCTCCTCTAGAATCCTACTGCATTCCACCAAATCAGGAAACCTCCTAATGCGTTGATACCTGATACCCTGCTTGATCTCATCACGAAGACCATTCTCAAACTTGATACATTTGGAAAATTCTCCATCTGCATCGTTAGTGTAATGAGCATAATACTTCGCTAATTCAGTAAACTTCGTTGCATACTCACTCACAGACTTGTTTCCTTGCTTGAGATCCAGAAACTCAATCTCCTTCTTACCCCGAATGTCTTCATGAAAGTACCTTCTCAGAAAAGCTCTCCTGAACACAGCCCAAGTCAATGCAATGCCATCTTCTTCCATTTCAGTTCTGGTAGCAACCCACCAGTCATCAGCTTCTTCTGCCAGCATGTGAGTACCATACCTCACCTTCAGCTCCTCAGCACAATCAATCACTCTGAAGATCCTCTCGATCTCCTTCAACCACTTCTGAGCACCTTCGGGATCATGTGTGCCTTTGAACAATGGAGGATTATTCCTCTGAAAGTTCCCCAATTGTCTGTCAGCACCAATACCAGCTCCTTGTTGATTCCCTCTGAGCACTCCAGCTAACATTCCCAAGGCTTCAGCAATAGCAGCATCGTCTCTTCCGTTACCTCTTCCAGCCATTGTTCTATAACATTACAAAACAATCCACATCAGCACACAAGTATCGATAGTGTTACCTTGCACTGGTCGCATACTAAAGGGATAACGACACTAAGACAAGACCGACTATGCTCTGATACCACTATTGTAACACCCCTTCTAATTTACCCACGATTTATAAATATTAATCAGAGTTTTTAAACACAAATCAAGAGGCGTCACAATTTAAATAATTCAAAATATAACCAAAGCAGTTATCATGCTTTTCACTGAAGAACTCCTTAAATAAAACCAATCGAAATGTTATGTTTTAACAGCGGAATCATAACATAGAATCCGGAATACATCGATCCATAATTATTCCAGGATATAAACCAAAACATCATTAAAATCCATAAAGAAGTTCCAATCAAACGTTCCCCAGTGTTACAACTACCAGAGCATGACACTGACACGCGGATTAACTAAGGAACACAACTCTAGAAGTTGTCCTCACCGATTCCAAAGCAACTAATTACTTCAAATCTGAAATCATCAAAGTAAGGGTGAGATCTCTATCCAATATAAAATGCATTATACGTTTTTAAATACAACAGAATAATTCGATGCGTTAGTCCACTATCAAAACACATTCATAGTTCAATGCACCAAATATTGTACACATTTCATTATGCAAGTAAACAATCAATGGAAATTGCAACACTGGAAACCATCCTAGCATGTTACAATCCCATATGCAATGCAGACGCTATGCATGTGGTACCAAACGTGAACCGAGTTCACCCTCTCTTCCATCACACTCGGAAAACAGCGGAAATCCATGATTCGCCCATAACCACTGGGTCAAGAATCTAGCCTCACTACCTCTGAATCCTGGTAAGTTTATTGGCTCTGCAAGTTCACTTCCGCACAATGGGAATGAACCATAAACAATGCTTATGCATGCATCATGAAAGAATGCAACAATAATTCACAGATTATGATCTCAACATAATTCACATAATGTCAATCACCAATATATCACATTCAATCATAATGAATATCAAACACAACATTGTAAGCATTATTCCTCATTCATTGAATCAGACAATTCATAACCCATTCTCCTTTGTCCTTAACCATCAACGTTTCAAAAATCGAGAACTCGACACTTTTAAAATAATTTTCACAAAATAATATTTTTCTTCTTTTTATAAGATAGTATTTTTAATTTAAGAAATAATGCCGAAAACGACACTCAAATCGGAGTTACGGTTTAGAAAATATGAATTTTTAAAGTTTTAGGTGTTTTGAAAATCAACACAGTGGAACCCGGTTCCTCCCTGGGAGAACCCGGTTCCCACCTTTTCAAAAAGTCACGCTCCTGGAATTTTGTATGGGGAACCCGGTTCCTCCATACTGGGAACCGGTTCCCACGTTGAAAAATGGCTAGTTTTGAAAGTTTTGAGTTGGGAACCCGGTTCCTCCCTGGGAGTAACCGGTTCCCACGACCTGCAGAATTAAAAAATGCTATTTTTGACAACATTATGCATTCCAAACCATTCCCAATCATTCCTATACGAATTGTAACATGAGGAACACCAAAATGCAACCATTATACATCAATACAACATCATACATCATAAATTCATCATTCCTATTAATTATTTGACACACTAATGGTTCCAAAACCTTATACACTGACACAATTAGGGATGAATCCTACAAACCTAGAATTACCTAAATCAAGTTTTCTAACATACCCAATCATCCCATTGATTCCCAAAACCTATAAGGCATTAAAATCGAATGAAATCACCCATTACCTCGCGATGATCTTCGACTTTCCCGGCGTTGGCTTTTTCCTCTCTTCTCTTTTCTTCTCCAATCTCACGTGAAATAACTTTTCCAAAAAGACCTTCTTTCCTTCTTTTCCTTTTTATATTCCTTGTTATATTCCTTTATTATTTCCAAATAAAATACATAAATTAGTAATTAGTAAGAGTAGAGTGATTTACTCCTCACACCCTCTAATTACTCTTCACACCACCAACTCTCATTTTCTTTAATTAATCCAATTAAATCCAAAAATATTAATACTTAAGTATTTAATTAAATTCTTAATTATTTAATATTCGAATTAAATTGAGGTGTCACAACAAGTTTGCCGCTTGTTCCCAGCAACATAAATACACACGTCGCTGTTTTTTGTTTGTGACGTGATTTTCCATGTTGTCACGTTATATTCACGTCGCTAATAAGCGTTGTTTTGTAGTGTAACTTCATATTTCCATGAATATTTAATGTTTTGACCAGTAATTTTATGTTCCTGTTAATATTTAATAGTTTAATCGACATTTTTATGTTCTTATTAATATTTAATATTTGATCAGTAATTTCATGTTACTGTTAATATTTAATATTTTGACCATCAACTTCATATTCCTGTTAATATTTAATTGTTTAATCAGCAACTTCATGTTTCCGTTAATATTTAATATTTTGATCAGTAATTTGATATTTCGACTAATATTCAATATTTTTATCAGTAACTTCATGTTCTCATTATTATTAAAATTTTTAGCAATAATTTCATGTTTCTGTTAATATTCAATATTTTTACTAATAACTTCATGTTCCCGTTGTCGTTAATATTCAATATTTTGATCAGTAACTTCGTATTTTCGCTAATATTAAAAAATTTGATCAATAACTTCATCTTCCCATTAATATTCAATATTTTGATCAATAGATTCATATTCATGTTAATATAACTTCGTGTTTTCATTAATATTTAATAGTTTGATAAATAACTTCATGTTCCCGTTAATAATCAATATTTTGTTCAATAATTTCATGTTCTTGTTCATATTTAATAATTTGATCAATAACTCCATGTACCGATATGATAAGCGCATTTGATCTCAAAATATAATAAAAATTAAATGAAAGAAAAATTAAATTAGTCAACCAAAAATTTTATTATTTTTAAAAGTGACAATAAATTGGTGCCTATATTTCTTTTAATATATAATAGTAACTTCATGTTTAATAATTTGATCAATAACTTCATGTTCCTGTTAATGTTTAATAGTTTAATCAATAACTTTATGTTCCCGTTAATATTTAATATTTTGATTAGTAATTTTATATTTTGGTTAATATTTAATATTTTGATGAGTGACTTCATGTTCCAGTTATAGTTTATTATTTTTTAAAATATAATAAATCAGTTTCTATAATTTTTACGTATATAAAAATATTTGAATTAACAGTGTATATATATATATATATATATTTTTTGTTTAGAAATTATTTATAAAAAATGCAAATCAATACTAAACTATTCTTATTATTTAATATTTAAATCAGTAGCTTAATATCAGTACCATTATCATATGCGTGTACCATATCAGTACCTGTGTTTAAAAAATAATAAATTAGGACATGAATCAACAATATATTTTCTCCCGCCTATAAAAATAATAAATATTATTTTTATTCTGACATTATTTATAAAAATATATGAATCAATACTAAACTTAGTCCCTTTTATAAAATAATATTATTTCAAAAGGTTTGGTGATAATAAAAATATTTTATAATAATAAAAATCTTAAATTGACAAATTTTAGTAAAAAAATATTGAAGCAAATTATATAATTCAGTTAGTAATAACTATTTAGTATAATTGATTAAAATCAATTTACAAATCAAATATATTAAAAACTAATGAATATAAAATTTACATTCTCATTAAATTTAAAAGGAATTGAAAATAGAGACTTTTAATTTCTCTCTATTTAGTTATATAATTATTGATTGATTTATATAACAGAGACTTATTTTTAGTGGACACAAACAAAATTGAATAAAATATTTTTATATTTTATCTCTCATATTTTTCATCAAAATTTTGTATCATTTTATTAATTTATGAAAATATTGATAGTCTATATCTTATGATTTATATAAAAATTACGTTGTGATGGTACTAAAGTCATTTATATTATGTTACAAAATTCAACCATGGAAACTTTTTTTTTTTATCGCATATTCTATTGTATTTATATAATCTGGCCCAAAATAATGTATTCCATTCAAAAATATGATAGCAATTATGTTGTTAAATAGCTTTAAAAAAAGAATATTAATTTTCTAATAAATAGCTTTAAAAAGTACAACTAGTAACAAACCCGTGCTATCGCACGGGTCTCGTCTGAATTCACATTATATTTATAGATTATTAAATTATTAAGTATGTTACCATATTTTCAGTTGAGTATATGTCTCATGTAAACCATGCTGGCATTTAACTCCATATTTGTAGCAAGCGTCGGTCCTATCAACAAATCACGTCTGCATGAACAAATAGGAAAAATTATATACTTCTTGAAATACATGGAAAATGTACATACTATATATTTTAATTCAAAATAGATTTTTAATTTGAATCGTAAAGTATAAGATGTAAAGTTTACCAACTATCAAAGTGCTTGAAAGACTTCCTTGTACACAACATTAGTAGTAGTAGAACACGGTACATTCTCCTTGTCATGAATTAGGATTTTTAGCCCACTTTTGCTCTTAACTCTTGAAATTGCAACATATAATTGACCATGACTAAACACGGAGTAGGCAAATACAATCCAACACTATCAAGAGATTGACCTTGTGACTTATTAATTGTCATTGCATAGGAGACAATAATCGGAAATTGTCTCTAATCAACTTGAATGGCCAAGGTGAATCGAAGGTGACATAGACATTCGTGGAATGTAAAAATGTTACCTATGTTCTTTCAGACATGATTTTTGCCTCAATGACATGATTTGCAAATCTTGTAACAATTAATCTTGTTCCGTTGCACAACCCATCGGCTTGGTCCAAATTTCTCATTAGCATAATAGGTGTACCAACCTTCAATTTGATCCTATGATTGGGAAGCCACGCGTTCTTAATTTCTTGAGAAATTCGGAGTTAGAACTTCATATGCTTGATATAACTTGAATCTGTTCTATCAATGGAATCAAAACTCAAATACTCTTTCTCTTCTCCTAAAAAAGTTTAAAAGCAAAACATAAACAAATTAGTAAAACTATGTTCTTAAATATATATATATATATATATATATATATATATATATATATATATATATATATATATATATATATATATATATATATATATATATATAATAAATATAAAACACATGTACCTGGTATCAAGTCTAATACATAATGATTGATTTTGTCCACAACTTCAATGGTTGAAGCAAGAATAGCCTTTCCTTGTAAGAATTCAACATCTTGATATTTTTCCAACAAATTGGGATATGTGTTTTCAACAATTGCTCTTATAGGATCATCAAAATTTGATATTAATATCTCTTGAGGAATTTCAATATCAACCAAACCATCATTGGGTTCACAAATCTTACCATCACCCACATTTAAAATCCATTTTGAAAATTCCGCTAGTTCATTAGAACTTGTGTTGTCTCTTCCCTCTTGAAGTCTCATATTTTTTGATAGTGTTAAAACCTGGCAATAATCCCATACATAAGATGAACTAATTGATGCATGAACAATATCAGAACGCCCAACTCTTGGAACAACAGGAAGAATCTGTCTAAAATCTCCTCCAAATACAACAACTTTTCCACCAAAAATAGTATTCTCAACACCCTTTTGCTCATTACATCTTTAAGGGTTTTATCCAATGCTTGAGCGAGTTCTTGTGAGACATAGGTGCCTCATCCCATATTATCACATCCGTTGCTTCAAATAATTGAGAATGTTCGGTGTCTTTGTCGATGTTGCAAGTTGAGTTGTCAAGCGTTGGCACAGGTATTTTGAACTTTGAGTGTGTTGTTCTTCCACCCGGCAATAATAACGAAGCTATCCCACTTGAAGCAACAGTAAGAACACTTTTTTTTTGAGAACGAAGTGCACTTGATAGTGTTCTCCACATGAAAGTTTTACCAGTCCCTCCGTAACCATGCAAGAAAAATACCCGTCCACTCTGTTTGTTAACAGCATCCATGATTTTCTCAAATATCAAACGTTGTTCATCTATAAAATACAAACCAAGAATTATAAGTGCAAGGACAATAAAAATCATTTTTGTAATTCATAGTATAAAGAAAATAAATCACCTGTAAGGGCATGAAAAAGTTCTTGGAATTTCTGTTTCTCGGTATCGGCATCGTAATTAAGTTCGTCATAAATAAGCCTATTGCCAACATGTTTTGTGATGTATGAATCGGATACGGCATACATTTAAATTCATGCAAACTTCTTGATTCGATTGCATCATGTTCTCAATCTCAATTAGTGTGAGATTCTTTAACTCATTGTCCGATAATGATTACATTAAAAATTTCATTAGTTTTCTATATAATTACATATGTATGATGCAACTTCGTCGTGATGTTGAAATACATTGAACATAAATCAAACAGTTGATGTTGCGGCTGCGTGAAATTAAATGGAACCAAAGACACTGTTGCAGCTGCAAGTTAAGAAAATAACTTACATACATGACAAATGACAAATATGAAAATGTTTCTTACGTAAATGGACATACCTTATGAAACATATTAAATAAGGGAGATATGGATGAAGAATAATTATATTTTAAAGTAAGTTCATATCATTATATTTTGTAATAAAAAAAGATACAACTTGCATTCGGAAAATAATATTTGTTGACTTAAAAAAGTTTAATAAAGTGTTCATACCTCTTCTATTTGTTTTGCCTTTGTTGGTAGAGGATACCATCGGATAACGTCCTCAAGTTTTTCCCAAACATGTCGTGGTCTATTGATGATCGGATAGTAACATAGTGACAAATAACTTTCGTAAAAATGCGGAACCCCATTCTTTGCTTCGTCGATGGCTGCAACATATTCCTTGTCATCGTTAAGAAAGCCCATTTTGAAGCATGCATCCCTAAAAGAATCCTGAACTTTTCCACCCACAAATTTTATATCCTCATAGCAAGTTGGACCTTTGACGACTGTTAGCATCATTCTCAAGAAATATAACTCACCCGTACTTGGAGGGACCCAAATAAGTCTTCCAATTGTATTTCCTCTTTTACGCGGTCTCCATCGATGATATCTTTTATCATAAACAAATTTGGAAAGAAATTGTGAGTACGTCAAATTCTTTGCCTCTGGGTATGCTTTGTTTGCTTCCATCCATGCCGTAACACATAGATTCTTTCACAGTTGGTTTGTCAAGCACCTCATCTATCAATTCATAATCGGTATAATAAACAGAGTTGTCTCCTTCAAGATGAAAGAACAACCTTTCAACTGCGGGTGATCTACCATGAATAGGAAATGAAAAAAGTCTCCAACATGCCTCACTTGGTGAGATATATACAATCAAGATATTGCTTGATTTGTCAACCATTCGACCGAGGAGATCCATCACCGTCGGTTTGGACAACAGTGATAATTTATCATACCCTTGTTAATATACTTAAATAAGTATTTAATCAAGTACTTTGATTACACCACTCCATATTGATGTGTGCTTGGAATTTCTTCAACAAATATGGATTGTAAGGAACTACATATCATTATCAAGTTGAGCGTTTTTCGATTATTACGGTTTCTCTTCTTCGGTACACGGGATATCCATCCTGATCAACAATGGTTTCGGTTTGATATTTCTTTGGAAAGTATTTTGAGCACTTTCCATTTTTCATGCAAGTTGAATTCGCATTTGCTAAACCACATGGGCCATGAATCATATGTGTCTTGACCAAATGGTAGAGTTGCCTATCATCTTCTTCCATTGGTATCTCTGCTGAAATGATCTTGTTTATATCATCTGGAGTCGGATACTTGCTTGAAGGATGCAAGAATAATAGTATATAGGTGTGTGGTAAACCCCGCTTTTGGAATTCAATGGTGTATATATCTGAAATTAAGTAAGTTTAAACTTAGTAAAACGATGCATACTACATATTTAATAAGATTAATGTCAAAAAATATAACTCGACTGAAAGGGTATTAAATTGACTTACATGCAATCACCCTCCCTAACACGTGCTTTTTTGTTAGATCACACAACAACTCATCGAACTTAATTTTGAAGACTCTTGAGATGATATCTGGACGATCTTGAGAATTCAAGTTAATTTTGCTAAGCAACCTTTGGATTTCAGGCCGGTTGGGATTGCAAGTAAATGTGATAAAAGATCCGAAATCCAACTTGGCTACAAATTGCCATTCCATCAAAATAGAGTTGTTCCATAAACCTCCGACTTCGACATAAGTTGAAGGTAAAACCACTCTTTTACCTTTGTTTGATCCTTGAGTGTTTGCATTACATTCGGATGAGCTCAAATTGCAATATTTAGAAACACGACTTTTACGATGTTTTCGAATATAATTCAATCTTTGTGACTCCATCATAGTAAATCCATCAACCAAAATTGTTGAAACAACCTTCTTGACGCAATAGAGTTTGTGCCTCGTTATGTCTGCATTGAATCCTAAAAGCAAGCCATTCTCTAATGGTAAGCTTATTCCTCTTCATTTTTTTTGGTATTAGTTTCTCTAAGAAGAACTCCAAGTCTAAAACCATCTTCCCCATAAGGAAACAAAAGTGGATATTGATATTCGAGATAACTTGAATGAAACTCACTTATTCTTTTAGCCTTCGCTCTTTCTTTCAAGAAGAATATCCCTCTTAGAACCCGTATCAACATCACCAACTATTAGGGCGGCTACCTCCGAAACAGTAGGTTGGTTATAAATCCTTCCATCTGTTGATCTATCAGATATTAGCTTAAGCTTGAGATCAGGCAAAGGACAATCCTTTAATCTATCTGCTGCCATCCTAAAAGATTTGGCATGTGTGTTGAACTCATCTAACATGTCCTTCAATCTACTAACTGTTTCTGGAATAATATTGGGGTTGTTCCTGCATATAAAAGGAAATACTATGATGCAGCAATGAAAAATATTTAATATGTTGTAAAGAAAACAAAGTTTGGTAAAATTACCCAATTCCTTTAATTCTATGTTGAATCTCATTGTCGGTGTCGTAAACATACATTGAGCAAATTTTGGAGATTGTCCGTTAAAGGTAACATGCTCCCAATTCGATGGCAAGTCTGTCCATGAATTCTTATGTTAGGTGGTCCACTTCCACTAAAAATCATTGTCGAATTTCATTCCGGAGGCGTAAAAGCAAACATCATGTTGTACATTCTACAAAATTGTTGATAATTTATTGTCTATCTCACTATTATCAAACAAAAGACGTTGTAGTAATAGTGGTGGTGTTTCGAAGTGGCAACACAACTTTCCCTTTCCACAACATAGTTGAAACTTAGGAACGCACTATGTTTTCGCATCGATTTTTTCTTGATACCACATAAGTGCCCACATTGTGTGCATTCAACTATAGGATCACCAATATCGAATAACCTATTTAAATGAAGCGTAGTTGAGCAATTGGTTTATATTAAATAATAAAATTATAACTAAAATCGTTCATATTAAATAATAAAATTATAACTAAAATCCACATTAAATCATAGCAGGTATCAAAGTGCAACATGTAATGGACAACGTCAAATTGATATGTATAATGAATTTAAAGAAGAAATAAAGTTGGTTTTAATGATAAATACCAATATTTAAAGAATCAAATGATGTAGAATTGGAGTCATAGACATCTTCGTCATCATAGCTGGAACTTGAGTCATAATTTGCATCTGCGGCATTGAATTCACATGAGCTATCACTGAGAGAATCATCTGTTACCATCTCATCACCAGAGTAATCACTCTCAATGTTAACATCTAGAGTTGAAGTGAATGTTGTGGGTTCTTGTATAGGAATATTGCTTGTGGATGAAAAAGCCAGATTATGATTCTCATTTCCAAAATAATTGAAGAGTTTGACCGTCATGGATTGAATAACACCTACATTCTTTTTTGATTTATGAACATAACTACTTGGATGTTCATGAGGTTCCATATTTCTTTGATTAGAAAATGAGGAAGTTATATCGAAAAGAGGTGTAACGATCAATGTTTTTGATTTTTGAATAGAACAACTTGGCGGTGCATGAGGTTTTATGTTTCTTTGGTTAGAATATGAGGAAGCTATATCGAAAATGGTGTTTTGAAATGCGAAAAGGATGGAGAATTTATCTAAAGGACTCCCATCATATTGCTAATGGTTGTTATGAAGTTTTCAATGGGATTCATTAATATCTCTCCACCACACCCGTTGGTCATTGCAAAATGAAGGTTAATGATTAAAATTGTGAATTAAAATGTTATAAATTATTGGACAATCACCAATCAAGAAGTGGTAACTTCTTTCAATTCTAACCATTACGCCAATTAATCTTGAATTGAAAAGAAAAGCAATGGTCAGAAAAAATCATTATAGTTTCACTTTGGAAACCGAAAATGAAGTGCATCATGAATAGTAACTACTCAAGCATGCATTTGATAGGCTTGAAACGTTTTTTGATATAGCCATACCATATTGATTGTATCTAACTCCAAAATCAAATTAAACGTATCATTTTAACTGATATTGGAAATGTGCGGTTACAATTTTGTCAGTTGGCGGGTTGTTGAATCTTCGAGATAAAATGGGCGGAGCCATTGGCGGGTTGTTGAATCTTCAAGATGAAGCGGAAATGTGCGGTTACAAAGATGTGGAGGTTATGTGGAACATGCTAAGCTTAAGCCTCACACATGATTCAACTAAAAGCCTCACACAGACTCGAATTAAAGGGTGGTTTTAAAATCTTGGATTTAAAATCTCCTTGCTTGATCTTTAATTTTGATGCGAAGTGGATAATTGGAAAGGGTGGTTTTGGAGTTGTTTATAAAGGGTTTCTCAGGAATGGAATGAATGTGGCAGTGAAAAGAAGTGAGCCAGGATCAGGTTAAGGACTTCCTGAATTTCAAGCTGAGATAATGGTTTTGTCCAACATTCAAATTTTCTACTTTTAATATTGTATGCCACTGAGTGTTAATTTTGGTTGGTGTGGTGAATATTTAAAAAACGATAGTGCAAGACATTTGGACCGTTTGTTGGATGGTAGCGAGTCTACTAGCATCGAATAAGTGGTATGGTTTGCCTGTATATGGAGCATTTCTAAGGCAAGAAATGGAAAACTTTTTAATAGGCGTAGGCTTCGAGCAGTGTTGGCTCGGGAAGTGCAGCATTGGTGGAAATGTTGCAAAATTTCAGAAACATTTAATGTGGATGAAACTAAATGGTAGTAGGAATGATATATTAAAAGAAAGACACAAAGCTCAAACAATTATGCGAAAGCATGTTTACATGAACATGTTTCTATTGTACCCAAACAACGAAAGTAATAGGAAACAATGCAATTGTTTTAAAACATAAAATAAACCAAAACTAATACTTAGCATAATAAAATTAAGTTGTTTCCATGATAAACTAAAGCTTAATAAACAGCAGTTTGTGTTCCATCTTTATATCAATTTTTCCTCCTTGATTGATTTTGTCATCTTTGTTGAGGAAAGTTGAACACTTTCAACATCTTACGCTCGTCGATTATTCTTCTTCGACGTGTCACCGGCAATGAAGGATCATAATCTGCAGACGGACAATGGTTCTGCAATATTTTAAGAAACATTGATTAATGATAATATGCAAGCAATGTTGTACTTAATGTAATCAAAGACAAAAGTATATACTTACGAAAAACTCCTCAAATCCTCTTGCGAGGAAGGCTCCGATAAGCTTCGATGCTACCGTCAAGACATAATTGAATCAGAAAAACGATTTATTATACCAAAGTTGTTTCAGTGGCATAATTAATTTAGTCTTCAAACAAAACATACCTCTTCAGATTTGAAATTGTCCCGTATTTTCTTACGCGTCTTTGAACCCAATAACTGAGAGTCTTCCAAACTTTGGCTGAAAAACAGCTCTAATAGCTAATTCCTTTTTCAATAAAGCATCAAGTTCATATGGGAATTCCCAAGGATTGTCTTCACCTTCCTAAACTAATTCATCCAAAGGAAATATAAAATTAATAGCTAAAATTGATTAACAGTTGGAGAAATGATAAAATTATAACTAAAATAATAAAAGTGCAACATGTAATGGACAACGTCAAATTGTAACTAAAATCCACGGTTGGAGAAATGATTCAAATGAATAATACCTCTATCAATTCAGTCTTAATTTGCAAAGCAGACTTTCCGATTAATTTCACACAGTTGCTGTCCCAAAAGATGAATCGGGCCTTGAATTTCCCATCAATTCCCATAATCTCAAGCTTGTATCTATAAGAATTAAAGTAGGTAATTAAACAATATTACATAGTGAACAATAATGGACTACATTATTCAAACAGGTACAGAACATAATGTTTTAACTCACACCTCGGTACGGTTTCAGTCGTTATATGATTCGCATAACACTTCAAATTTCCTTCCTTGAGACACACTTTTAGTATGACACCACAACCATCGTAATACCACCATTGGCCTCAAATTTGTCCAATGTCATAGCGGTCACACAGGTTGTCTCCTATGGAATAAAGAATGAAATAAATATATCATATACAAAGTTATGAGATAAATAAAATATTTACTTAATTTAAGCTTACATATTGAAGACTTGAGATTTCGGCCAGACTAAGAATTTCTGCCTTCCATATAAACTTATCAAATTCAGTATACTGTGAGTTTTGGGTGGTTTCAACTTGCTAGGTAGACTGCGATAACTTTGGCAAATCATTTTGAAGACTGTGATGTATAACACATTGAAAAAAACAATACATAAAATGTTATTAGCGGTTATAATGGATATCAAAATTGTATACAGGAACAGGATTTGACCAACAAAAAATTAACTACCTTTCTTTCAACTTACTAATTTCAACGACTCTAACATCATTGATAGTTAACTTAGTGCCATTCCATGCGTTGGATACATTCAAAGGGAAACCACCTTTGATATATAAAAAAACAATACCGTAAGCACGTGATCAATCCACATATTACTTCAATGGAGATGATTTAATTTGTAATCAATTTAATACATCAGTAAATAAATATTATGCAGCCCAATTAACACTACCTTGGGCGCCCTTTATCCTTGCATTCTGCAATAGAACAACAACATTTCCTTCTTCATTATGAGTCTTGTAATATTCATAAAACTGCAAAGCCAGCTGTCCCCATAAAGTACACTGAACGAAAGATTTGCTGCCAGGAAAACAGATCCAATAAAAATGAAGTCAAAGAATAAAATTGCACAGTATGTAAAAAAAACTATAACCATACCTCATATCGGTTATTATAAACACAGCCTTGCTTTTGTTATTATCAGCATTGATTTGAGTTTGCACAATCTCAGTAACTCCTCCAACAACATCTAAGCAAGATCAAATTTCAAAAGTTATCAAACATCCAAGGAATCAACGAAATAAGGTAATATAAAGATATGAATAAACGTACCAACCAACAAATTAGTGAAACTTTTCATCAACAATGGTGTCCAACCCAATAATGTTTAAAACATTTACAGAATGTACGGTAATTACATTTTCCTAATAAAAGTTGAACCACAAAAGACCAACTTGAAACTATGAGTACTTGATTTGAATGAGAAATCATTATTCGAGACTTTGAAATTCTGCATTATGTATGACCCTCCAATAGCAAGTTCAGCCAAGTATCTTGACACCAAAGGCGGTGGGACAATGGCTTGAATCATATCCAGCTGCAAAATGTAAAATTAACCATAGGGAAATTAGAACGATTAATTTAAACCTCCAACATCATATATTAACAAAAAAAAACCCTAATATTTATACATTTGAATTAACCAAAATGAGTTCCAAGTGTTGTTTGTTGGATGAACTTGTCACAGTCCACATATATTTACAACGATATGGGAATGAGGAAGAATTGGAAAATAATACGTAACCTTTTGAAAATAATGGAGAACGAAGAAGATTGAGGAGTGAAAGAGTAAGGGTTTAGAATGGCTATATATAGGGTTTAGAATGCATGGGAAGTTGTGATATCTTGGAATATCAAAATAATCCATTCTAATTTCAATAATATACATTTAATCTTGTAGTGTAATGATAAATAGTGGGTATTTTTAAATCATGCAATGAATAATATTCCATTTAATTATAATAGATCTAATTTGGCCATTCCAATTCCTTCCTCATTAACCGTGAGTCAAACATTAGAATTCAAATTCTGTCAAAAAAAACATTGGAATTCAAATATAAATAAATTAATCGTGAATGAAACATTGGAATTGGAATTCAAATATAAATAAAATTCAAATATAAATAAAATAAATTAATAAATCAAATAAATAAAAAATAGTGTAAAATTATGATAGATTGACATGTCAGCAAAATTAAATGCCAAATGAATATAGTATGACATAGTGTTGATTAGTCTATTATACCCTTGGAATAAGAAAAGTTATAACATTTAATCAAAAGGTTAGACTTGGAATTTCCAGGTACTTTACTTTTAATAGATTGATAATAGATTAATATAAAAAATCACAAATAGCTTTAAATAGAGGAGGTTTTATAGTCCAGCCAATTCGAAAACACACCTGAGCTCAACTCCTATTCTCTTTGATTTCTTCTAATCTAATCGTTGGTTTTTTAAAAAACTCAATCGCAAAATTAATAAAATCACAGACAAAATTAATAAAAATATGATGTGAAAATTAAAAATTTTGCGGTTAAAATTTCTATCCAAACTATTTAAAATTTATGACTACGTCGGTGACTGATATTAATTAACCAAATCTAAACAAATTCAATTAACATTAAAAATAGAAAAGAAAGTTGAACAAATTACTATTTTCATCTTAGTAATGAGTCTTCGAAACAAAATTAAATAAATTTGAATTGATAAAAGAGACCTACACACAAAAATACAATCTCATGTGAGAAAAACCAATAAAAATAAGAGAAATAGATTTATTTTTCTTTAATATATAGATTATACATATAATTCTTACTATTATTTTAAAATTTCTTTGAAAAACTTAAATCAATCTTAATTATTGTCATATTTAATTGTTGTTATTTCTGTCAATTAATAATTCCTTTTATGAATTATATTTGAATTATATTTTTTCATTTAAAACTTCATGCTGTTTATTTTAAATGACTTTCTTTTCAGCGTTAGCGTGAAGTTTTGAATGAAAATATTTCATTTTAATATTTGAATTATATTTTTTCATTCAAAACTTCAGTATACACATTTAATTTATGATGATTTTGTTGTGTAACCTATTCAAAACACATTTTAATAATTCTATGAATATGTAATTATTTTAATAATTTAATAGATTATTTTTTAGATCAAATAAATCTATTTGTTTTTAAATTTTAAACAAAATGTTTTTAGAAAAATTTAAAAGAAAATGTTTTTCCATAATAATAAAAAATTGATAAATTTAAAAAATAAGTTCCGAAATAAAAAAGGAAATTATATTTTTTAAATAAAAAAAACTTAAAAATATATTTTTTTAGAAAAATTTTAAAAGTTATTTTATTTAAAATTCCGAAAAAAAAAGGTAATTTATTTTTATGAAAAAAAACTGATTTTTTTTTTAAACTTTTGTTTTATTTTTAATTTTTTTAAAACTGAAAAAAGAATTTCCAAAAAAAACTTGAAATTTATTTTTTTTGATCAAAAAAACTGAAACTTTTTTTAGAAAACTTTTTATTTATTTATTTTTGAAAATAAAAAGTGAAAATAAATTACTTTTTCGGAAAAAAAAATTTTAATTGTTTTTCAAAAAAAACAGGCTAAATTATTTTTTGAAATAAATAATTTGAAAAATTAAAAATTTTAATAAAAAAACTGAAAAAAAATTAATTTCTGAAAAGATGGTTAACGGAAGGATATTTATCAATTAAAATATTGTTAATGGATTGATTGGATGAATTTTATTTTAAAAAAATTGGATTGAATATATTTAAGAAAATTTTAATAAATTAATGAATTATTTTGATCTATTCATTAACAATTCAATCCATATACATCTAATCCATCTATTTTGCCACCCGTAAGAATAGATAATACATGATCACAAATTCAATCATTAAGAACAAATTTAACTCAACATGTTTGTGGCAACCAGCACTATCATGACTTGTCAAGTTTGTGAATTGTGTTGGACTTGTCATGAAGATTGAAAGAGGTTAACATAGTCCTTTGAAGTATATAAAATCAGCACGTATACAAAATCATGTTCAAAAGTGTGTTTTTGCACTGCACGTGTGTTTTCGTTGTTCTTTTTTACTGGAATGTGTTTTATTTGGTTATTTCCCATATCACATGTCATATAGTTGTTTAATAGTAATATATGAAAAGGATACAAAACTATAAATATTTAAAGTAGATTCTCACAACAAAGAACCAAAATGAAACTTGATGGAGTATATTTTTACCCAAATAAATTGTCAACACAATTCTGCTTTTGGAACAGGAGTACATCGAAACCCAGTTGAAAGAGTGTTCAGAGGAGTATTGTAAGACATCAGGAGTATTATAAAGTACCATATGTAATTTCATGCATAATTAAATAATAAATAAGTTACTTTTAACAATGAAATTTTTGAATAGATATGATATCCAATTATTTTACCCTCTCCTGTAAAGAGAGAGTTGAACAACACATCACATTTTTCTTGTGAGATCCATGAGCAATCCGATTCTGGTTTGAATAGACATGTTTGAGCTACGACTTTTAAAGAAACTAACATGTTTATATAACAAATAAATGTTTTAGAAGACAAAATGAGAATTTAGATAATTTGTTTACTATAGAATTTAGATCCCAAATCTCATTTCCAATTTAAAAATCCCATAATTGATGCTCAATTTGCACCTCTCTCACATATATGTGCATAAACCTTTTCTATCTCTCAATTACTTTGGTTGCTCCAAATTGAAACAAAGATAGCAGATTCTACACAAAAGTAATGATCAAAGTAAACAAATCAATCACATGTTTATTTAAATTAGTTTCCTTTGCTAAACATTATTAAGTTTAAAGAATATATCCATGTGTATAAACAAACATATCCATCCCTCTGCATGCACAAAATGAATAATAGAATCCCCATCTAGTAAAGAATTTGCAGAGATAACCTCCACATAATAAAGGAGAAAATGTGTATATAAACCTCTGCATGCACAAAATGAATGATTGAATCCCGTACCAATTGTTTCAGCTTGAACTTTCCAAAACTGGTGGTCCACACTCTGCGATGACCCTTACCATCCGAATAGCTAAAGCAGAAATAGAAAGACACTCAAATAAGTTAAGGAAAATAAAAACTAAGTTTACTGTTGGTGCACAAGAATTAAAGATGATAGGAATAATGAGAGAATAATGAGAGAATGACAACTACCATAAGAGTGGAAGAAATAGGGATTGTTGTTAAGAATGACATCTTCTACTAGTCTATTTATACAAGGATAAAATTGTCACATTGACCCTAATAAAGATAAACTTAGTGACTAAGATAATCATTACAAACTAGGAAATACTAAAATACCCTTACAACTAAACTTAACAGCTATGCTAAAGAACCCAGAAGTTAAGCATACTTCTGGACGCAACCTCAGAAGCTTTTGCTTCTGACTAACAACTTCTACCTAATCAACCTCAGAAGCTCTACTGCTTCTGAACAACAACATCTTCTAAATAACAACATCAGAGCATCAGAACTTTTGATTAACAACAATTTACGAATATTGAATTATTCTTCAATATCATCCCTTAATTTATATTCAACTAGCCAAAATCTACAACACCAATTCCATCCCTCAAACGGATAAGGTGTTCAGTCTTGACATCCTTCATCAGAACTTCTGCAAGTTTCTTCTGGTTGCTACAGTGTGCAACTTCCAATACTCCATTTAGAAATGCATATTTCTCCTTGAAAACCGATCTGGTGCTGATGATTTTCTTCTCCCTTGGAAGCTTAGTTAACTTCCAAGTCTTGTTTCCTTCTGAAGCCTCAAGTTCTCCTTTCATGGCCTTCATCCACACTCTCTTCTTGAGAACTTCTTCAATATCCACCGGTTCAAAATCTCCTTCTGATTCTAGAACCGTATCTCCTTCTGGATTTTCTTTGGAAGTTTGACTTCCACCAGAAGTTCCACCTTTTTTAGCTTCTGGACCTTGTTTAGAACCATCACCTTCAAAAGTTCTTGCTTCAGAATCATGACCACCACCAGAGGCTGGACTACCTTTAGAAGCTCCTGCTTCAGAATGTCCACCTTTAGAGTCATGATTACCACCAAAAGCATGATCATCTCCAGAAGCTTGTCCTCTAGAACCTACATCTTCAGAGTTTTCCATTTTAGAAACATGATCGCCACCAGATATTTGATCATCATCAAAATATGGATCAGATTCACCATCTGACTCATCTTTAGAGTCACCGGAAGATTCATCATCTTCTGACTCTAACTATTCTTTAGAACTTTCAAGTTTTGACTCATCTTCAGAAGTTTCAACTTCTGACTCTTCTTCAGAAGTTTCAACTCCCGACTCTTCAATGTCATTTTCTGACTCTGTCTCATAAATAAACACTCATTTTAATCAGAATATTCAGAGTCATCTCCTTCCCCTTTAGAATCAGAAAATGACAATCTGACAGGTTCCTCGTCAGATTCATAAGCCATCAATAGCACAGGTTCATCACCTGAATCTCCTCTGAATATTTTTGCTTCTTCTTTGTTTGACCAACAATCTCTAGCAAAGTGGCCAAATTGCTTACAACAGTAACATTGAACCATTCTCTTGCCATACTTCTCCTTTCCCTTATGATGTTTCTCATAAGAATAGAAGACTTCTGACTTCTGAGACCTATGATATTTTTTCAGATCTAGTCCTTCTTGACAAAAGAAGCCTTCAGAGCCTGCTCAACTTCCCTCTTATAAGTTCTTCCAGTCAGACGTAACTCTTGCGCCTCTAGACTGCTTTGCAACTCTTCTATTCTCATGGTGTCCAGATCTTTAGAATGTTCTATTGCTACAACAATGTAATTAAATTGAGGAGTAAGCGACCTCAATACCTTCTCTATGGTTACTTATTCAAAAAGGATTTCTCCACAAGCCTTCATCTCGTTAGTGATCAGAATCACTCTAGAGATATACTCTAAAACTAGTGTGTCCCACGCCTTCTTTGACGTCGTCGAATCATCAATCGTCTCAAACACGTTCACATCCACACACTGATGGATGAAGAACAACGCCTTCTGATCTTTCTTCCTCTTGTTTCTCTGTACATCTCTCTCTTCTTTCGTTGCATCTTCTACAATCGGAATATACCCATCAGTAACAAGCTCAAGAACATCTTGAGCTCCAACTAACACGCGCATCTGAATCATCCATCTGTTCTAGTTCTTGCCATAAAAAACTAGAAGTTTGGTACTCAATTGTCGTTTCTGTTCATCTTCTATCTTGTACAGTACACTCAGATCTTCACTCACACAATGTTTCCCAACCCACAAAATCAGAAAATGTGATTTTGTTACAATTTTGTTCAAAGATTCAACGTGAACCCAGAAACAAAATCAATCACACAACACAAACTCACGTTCACTTGTGTTTCCCTGTGTTTCTAAACGGAGCTCTAGATATTAATTTGTTGGTGCAAGGGAATCAAAGATGATAGGAATAATTGGAGAATAATAAGAGAATGAAGGCTACCACAATAGTGAAAGAAATAAGGATTGTTGTTATAATTGACATCTTCTACTAGTCTATTTATACAAGGATAAAATTGTCACATAAGCCCTAATAAAGGTAAACTTAGTGACTAAGATAAACAGTACAAACTAGAAATTACTAAAGTACCCTTAAAACTAAACTTAACAGCTACACTTAAGAACCCAGAAGTTAAACATACTTTTGGACGCAACCTCAGAAGCTGCTGCTTCTGACTAACAACAACTTCTAGCTAATCAATCTCAGAAGCTCTACTGCTTATGAACAACAACATCTTTTGAATAACAACATCAAAGCATCAGAACTTTTGATTAACAACAACTTCTGAATATTGAATTACTCCTCAATATTCAGTAGTGTCCTTTTAGTCCTATGAAAATGTGAGAAGTTAGATCCCAAGGAAAATTCTTACAAGGAACATATGATCCAAATAAAAGGCGGAGTTCTAACATTCTTATTGTGGGTTTCACGTGCTTCCGGTGCAAATCAATAGTTATCACTTATAACATTTTCTGTACCATTGTTATAGAAAGATGTGCCACATGTCTTTCATGTACTTCCCGAGTCATGTGCTGCCCAAGTCAAAATAATGTGCCTAATCAGAAATATATGTTGTAGATCCTCAATCTCCATTAGTATATGTTGTTGCAATCTACAAAATTATGTCAACCCTATCATATACTCATATGAAATTTGCACTCCAAACCAAACTGGATTAGAGGATAGATAGTTAAAATCAAAAGATAAACAAATTATGTCAACTTTATCTCTGTTGCTGTCTTGCACCTTTCCGTCATCCTCCATGCGTTCCTCAACTTCCTTATGTACTGCATAAATTATTAATATTTAACTTAACAATATTTTTGTCTTTTCAAAAATTAATTATACTTCTTTCTCTTCTCTTTCTTTTATATCAAACAATATTTTAAATCTACTATATTTATCATCTATTTTTCTCATTTTTTTTACTCTTTCTTACTTCTTTCTCTCTTCACACTTTCTCTTTATTGTCAAACACAATCTTAAAAGGGCTTTTACATATTTGATGTGTATTGACTTATGGCTAATGATGCATGTTATATCGATAATAGATTGATTTAAATCACATAATTTAATATTTCAATTTTTATTTTTATAAAACATGATTTGATCCACCATAAATAAGAAATCAATAATAAAAAGATTATCTTATTTTTAATTGGAGATTTTGGATACGAGTATAAATTTATATCAAAGAAATATATTTTTGTTTCAAAATGACTATCATTTAAAAATTTTATATATAAATTAAGAAATGTAATGTAGTTGCAATGAAATACACTTTTATAAAATTAACTCTATTAATATATTAAAAATAATATATAAAAAATAAAATGTATAATTAAATTTTTTTTTATTATATTAAAAAGTGAAAATAATATTTATATTAAAACATTAATCATTTTGACACAGGAAATAATTTATAACAAAACCTATAAAAACAACATTTTCTCTTTTTTAGCATCGGGTTAAGGATTTGTTAAGGAAACACCACATATATATACACTTTTCAACGTTTCTAATTTTTTAATTAAAAATATATAACTATGTATATAATTTTATAACTTGAGATCACATAAAAGAACCAAAAATAAAATCATATTTAAAAGAGATTAGATATTAATCTATGCGAAATCCTAACCACGAGCAACTCGTGGGCAAAGTACAATATTGTTTTACACTTAAAAGTTACCAAAACTGCCTAAACTATTTTCTCTTATTTTTATGGGAATCACTTTTGTTGATATTTTCTCTTGTTTTAAGTGTAATAAACAACATAATAAATAGGGTTGGTACCTATGGCAGAGTACCTAAGTTTTTTTATCATAATTCTGCAGTTCTGCCTTATTCACGTGATCATCCCTTTAAACAATAATTGACAAAACCATTTAAAGAATTCAATCCAAAATATAGTATATTCATCCAATAAATTATAGTAACTTTAATTTAATTAAAATTTTAATTAATTTAACTATGTACATTAATTAAACTTTTGTATTATAAATTAAACTAATGTATCTATTGAATTCAATTACTTATATAGAGATTATTTGGATAAGATAATAAAAAATATCGTTCAATTTAATTAAAAATTTTGAGTTTGAACTTAATATAATGTCAATTTTTTGAAGAACAATTTTGTTAATTATTATGAATTAATCACTAAAATTGTATTAAAAATACTTCATAGTCATAAAAAACAATAAATTATATTTTTCTAGGATAACAAGGTTTCTCGCCTTAAAAATGATGTACATATAATATTTACTTATTTAAAAAAAAAAATAGTAGACTTTATAATACCAAATCATTCACCCTATTTATTTTTTATTTCAATCATATTTTACTAAATTAACTTTAAATATTTGTTTTTGTTAACAAGCTAAATTTATTGATTAATTAAGTTTCACGGTATAAAAGAGAGAGAGAGAGATAGCAACAATAAGAATAGAAATGGGAAAATTCAACACATATATTCCACTTATTTAAAGCTTAAATTGTGCAAAACACAAAAAGCTAAAGTTACATAATCTAGTTTGATGAACCAAAATTCAAACAACAGACTTAATAAACTCAGCATCATTGGCTTCAACAAACACAACATGAAAAGACTCATGTTCAGTCAAATTCAACCTTCTTCCAGCTTCATCATTATCAAACCTCCCAACATCCAGACAAGTAGGAGAACCCTTAATACAAAATCCAAGCTTATAACCAAATCCAGACGCATGCTTCTCAATCCTAAATGTCCCACTCAATGTTTGCACACCAAGGTAATTCTCAGGGCTACCTATACCAACACAAGCTTTTTGAATAACATTGTCAACAAATACTAACCATTTTAGTGATTTTGCACAGCTAGGCTTCCTAGTGAACTCGATCTCAATTGGTGTACCAGTGAAAATTATACCAGGAGATATTCCTGGTATAACGAACTTCACTGGTAGACCGTTTTTGACTTCTCGGCGGTCTTGTAGGACCGTGACTGGACAGGTAAGATTACCTGTTTTTCCAAGTCTTACTCCTCCGCCGGGAGGGCCACGGATGGCTGGCAAGATGAAGTATTGGCCACCTGGAAAAATGGGGTTACCATTTGTGTCCAAAACTTGTTCAACACCTTCATTTGAGAAAGCTAGTGAGAGATTGGTGATGAAAACAAAGAGGAGAAAGGAAAGGGTGAGTGGTGAAAGATGTTTCATGGTTAGGTGATTAAGGATGTTTTTTGTTTGTGATTTTGTTGGTTAACTACGCCTCTATTTATAATAGTAATAATAGTAATAATGAATTGAAGAACCCTTCTATTTGGAACAAGCATGTGACAAATGTTTCACACGTGTTAAGTTATTGCGTCAACAAAAGCCTTTTAAGCTTTTGGAGTTTTTAGTAATAAAGTAGTAGCCATGCGTCCCGCGAGCAGCTATTCTTGTTTTTATATTCGAAGTATTAAGGAATGGATAATGATGAGCAACAAGCTTTATATCTTTGATTGATTGAATTGATTTATTGTATTACTACAGACCTAATTTAATTTATATACTCATTTGACATAATTTTTATTCGGCTATGCAAAAATGTTGAATAAAATAAATAATTTAAATGTTGTAACCACTTAATGCAGAGTGTAATCGGTTAGAGTTAATGGAAAAACACTTTTAAAAATAAGAAAATTGTTTCTGAGTTGTGTTAATCAGTTAATCCAACATGTTAACCTGTTATATTTGATATGATGTTTCTTATTATTTTATCCGCGTAATCGATTAACCATTTGTGTTAATCAGTTACGAGTTCGAGTTGTTATTTTATTTTTTTTGTAATTAAATGATTTGTTTTAGGACGGTTTCAATTATTTTGTAACAGTTGTATAAATATCTTGGAGGCATCCTCGTCATCAGTTAATACAATTGTGCATTCTCACCCTCAATTCTCTCTCTCTCTCTCTCTCTCTCTCTCTCTCTCGCCTTCTCCATCATTATCTACTTCTCCACATACCCTAAATCCTCTATTTTTCACCAATTTTGTGATTGTATGTTCCAACATTTAGCATCAAGAGTCTGGTTTTGATCCATAAACATGCGCTGAGCAAACATGAATATCGTCTACAATGATAGAGTCCCTACAAATGGTACAAATGGTGCAACAAAATGAAGGTATTGTTTGGCTACCAAGATGTTCTTGAAGTGATCAATAATGAGGTGAATCCCTTTGATGAAGGTGCAACATATCCACAAAAGGTTGCGCATAAAGAATAAACAAAGAATGGTTACAAGCCGTTGTTTTCGGTCCATCAATGTGTGGATGGTGATAACTTTTAGACAGTTGGTGATCCATAAAAATACGGGTTTAGGTTTGAGAATGTTGGTGATTTCTCATTTCTAGGAGATTCCTAGGTAGAATTTGTACTTGGTATAGATTAAGTGATAAGTTGTAAACTAGAATTGTTTAGGCTTTAGAATTAACACTATTGATAGTGGACTTCTTTCCTGATTTGGTAGCCCCCATAATAGGTGAGTTGCACCAAACTAGATTAACAATTTCTTATGTTCTTTAAGTTTTTGCACTTTACCTTCTTGCACAATCTTTCTATTTTAGCAAGTCTTTTATTTGTTAGTGGATGTTATAACATCTGTCGTGATATTGTGTGTTGTTAAGATATTAGTCTTAACTTCTGATATTGTGCGTGTCATAATTTCATTGAGCAAACCTAGGAGTAATTTTACTTTAACAAACAAATATTATCCTTGTTTAAACCTTGTGTAATTCTCTAGAATGTTGTTCTTGTGAGATAACCATCATCATCTTCAAGCTCGAACCAAAAAACCATTGTTGTGGCGCTCAACTTTAAAATTGAGTGTGAATGGTAGATTCAAGGTACATTAAGGAAGCTAATATTTTTTGGTGGAATTTTGTTGTGTGTATAATGATAAAGAGAATTTGTGTCTATGTATGGTATATAGAGAATGACTTCCAGCAAAGAGAAAGAGTGTTCTCTATATTCCATTGAAGACTTCAACAGAACTGTGTAAAGGTTATTATGGAACGAAGTTAGGAGTTTCCAATAATTTTTAGGCATAACAAAGACTAAGAGAACGAACAAGTAGGAATAAGTAAAGGTCCTTACAGATAGGAAGCTTTGAGCAGGATCTTTGTGTCTAGAAAGATTTTGGAATAAATATCAAGTGAAGATCTTGAAAGATTGGAAATTTAAGTGTACTGACATTACAAAAGAGAAAATAAATTTAGACAATTTTGTGGCTAACAAATTTTGTTGGCTTGTAGTGTTCAACTTTGTCTCCAATTGTACAAGGGATGGAAAAACTTCCAGGATCTTTCAACTTTGGATGGAGCTTGCCTTGAACTAGTTGGTTGCACTCTTGAGCGAGGGCAACTGTTGAAAACTCTCATACTCTCTTTCTTTTAATGAAAAGGAGACAGAGGTCTTTCTTATATATACTTTTGGGTGTTGTTGACTTCAGGCATGACTTTTGGCTATTTTTTTGAGTTAGAAGTCACGCCAGTAGCATTTTTGGCATTATCTTCACATTGTCCAGAAGAAGAAGGATTTTCGTTGGAATTTTCTTCATCCTCAGAACTGTTCAAAGGAGGAAGTTCTCTACTTGAATCTTTGTCTCTAGGTATGGGTCATTCACATTATTTCCCACTTCTAAGCGTACTAACCTCACATGTCTCAACATTTGTTACTCTAGATCTAGAGGCGGGAGCTTCAGTAGAGCTTGGGAGTGCACACATATTTCTTGAACTTAAAGTAGTAGCAATCTGCTCCACTTGATTCTCTATATTTTTTTATGCTTGCTCCTTGTGCTTTAAATTGGTTCTTGATTTCTTGAATGAAAGACTTCAAAATGTTTTCCAACAGGTTATTCCCTTGATTTTCCACATCAGAGTTAGGTGTGGAAAAACCAGGAGGAACTTGTGGTGCTTGAGTTGCTTGAGTCTTAACTTGATTTTGATTATTAATCCAAGAGAAATTGGGGTGGTTACACCATCCAGGATTGTATGTGTTACTATGAGGATTTTTGTATTAGTTGTTGTTATTAATGCTAACATAGCTGTCAAAAATAGGATTTGCAGAAAATTTCTTCAAACAAATGGGATCCTTCACAATATATATAAGAAACTTTAGACACGCCAGTAACCACCTTCACAAGCTCAGGCTTTGTCACTTCAGGAGTCATCATGTTTTTCATCAACTGGTTGGTCTGAGCAACAAGATTTGTTGTCTCAGTGACCTCATAAACTCTAGCAAGTCTCCTTTTAGTTGGACTTATAGTAGCTCTGGTGACCACACATTGATGTGTGTTGGTTGTGATATTATCAATCAATTTATAACCTTCTTCAAAAGATTTAGACAAAAGAGCTTCACCATTTGAGGCATCTAACATATTCCTTGAAGAAGGAATAAATTCATTGTAAAAAGTATCAAGTTGAATAGAGATGGGTATGTTGTAACACTATTCTAAATACCCCTACAAAATATAACAATTAATTCAGAGTAAACATGTAAACAAGGATGTAATAATTTATTTAAAATAATTTTCACACAATGTCATGTTTTTCTGAAGAACGTAATCAATTGAAATAATTAAACAACATGTTTAACACAGTGGAATATTCTCCATAACTTGGATAATTCAAAAACCACAAAATATCATCAATAAGGTCAATGACTTAATCCCACAAAATTAATATCCAAATAAAAAAATTAAACAAAATAAGATTTTAATAGTAGCTCTAAAACAAACGTTCCCCAATGTTATAAATCAGAGCATGACACCGGACTCGATAATAATGTAGTCTAGCTCTACGAGTTATCCTCACCAAAATGCTTCAGCTGCTAAACTACAATCTGAAAATGATCAACAGTAAGAGTGAGACTACATCATAATTATTAAGCATTATAAATTCATACAATAATCAGAATATCATAAGCAATTACTTCACCCTATTTAGAATATTCAGATTCAATCATTTCATCACCAGAAAATACATAAGTCGTTAACATACAACAACATATAACAATCATATTACAACACTGGAATTCTTCCAATCATGTTATAACACATACAATAATGCAATGCAACAAGACTCTATGCATGTGGTACCAATCGTGAAATAAATTCACCATATTGTTCCATTCCAACTCGGACACAGTATAAACATCTGTTTCATTCCAACCCGGACACGGATACGCCTCACCGCCCATTCAACCTCGGAAATAGTTATTGGCCAACTAACTAATTCCACACAATGGGAATCAGCTACAACAACAATGATATGTATGCATGCACGTCTTTAAAGCATGAAATATCAACACCGATTATGATAACAACTTCTATCATAACCTCTAATCACATACAATATACACAAGCAATTACATTCCAACTCGTAATGATACCAAAATAGTTTCAAATACATGATTATAATGCAATATTAACATACCATAACATCATACAATAACACTATATCATCAATTTCATCAAAAATCATGTATTTAGGGTCAAAAGTCCTAAACCTCAAAATCCTAAATTGGAATTCCTAATCTACTTAATCTATTCCTCTTATTCCTAAAATCTATTATGAATACTAACTAGAGTAATCACCTCTTACCTTAGCCAAGTTCTTGAGTCCTCTTTAGTTTTGGAGTTCCTTTTCCTTTTTCTTGCTTCTCTTTTTACGTTCTTCTCTTCTTCTCACTTTTGGTCTCTAATTCTTTTTTCTTTTCTAATTCTTCTATTATAATAGTAATAATAAAATATAATTAGAGACTATTACTTCCTTGCACCTCCTTCTTCTACTAATCACAACACAAGTTCAATTTCTTTTCTTTATTTTAATTTCCAAATAATCTCAATAATTCCTAAAAATAAAATTTTAATTAAATTAATAATTAAAATTCTAAATTAGTAATAAATGAAAATATGGAGTGTTACAACCCTCCCCTACTAAAAGAGTTTTCATCCTTGAAGACATACCTTAAGCGAACAACTCCGGATAAGAGTCCTTCATCTGACTCTCCAGCTCCCAAGTAACATTACCACCTGTTAGTCCTCCCCAAGCTACTTTCACTAGAGCTATTTCCTTGCCTCGAAACTATTTCAATTTCCGATCCTCAATCCTCATAGGCAATGTTTCAACAGTCAGATTATCTCGTACCTGAATATCATCTACTTGAATTTCATGAGATGAATCTGCAATGTACTTCCTTAACTGAGATACATGGAACACATCATGCAAATTTGCAAGTATCAGTGGTAAAACAATCCGATAAGCAACCTTCCGAATCTTTTTCGTAATCTGAAACGGACCAATAAAATGCAGAGTCAACTTCTTTGACTTCAAAGCTCGACCAATACCAGTCATAATTGTAACTCGCATAAACATATGATCTCCTTCACTAAACTTGAAGTTTTCTCTCCTCTTATCATGATAACTCTTTTGACGACTTTGAGAAGCTTTCATCTTCTCCAGAATCATCTTGATCTTCTCGGTAGTCTGTTGAACAATCTCAGGTCCAATCACTGCACTTTCTCCAGATTCATGCCAACACAACGACATCCTACACCTCATACCATACAATACCTCAAACGGAACCATACCAATACTCGAATGAAAAATGTTGGTGTAGGTGAACTCAATTAAAGGTAAGTAACTATCCCAAGCTCTACCTTTTTCCAACACACAAGCACACAACAAGTTTTCTAACGACTGAATCGTCCTCTCCGTCTGACCGTCTGTCTCCAGATGATAAGCAGAACTCAATCTCAATTTAGTACCCAAGGCTTCTTGCAATCCTTTCTAGAATTTATACATAAACCTTGGATATTTGTCCGACACAATACTAGAAGGAACCCCATGCAAACTCATTATCCTCTCCACATACAACTGAGCCAACTTCTCCATTGGATAGTACATCCTCATTGGTATGAAATGAGTAGACTTCGTCAACCGGTCCACAATAACCCAAATAGCATCACAATTCTTAGTTGTTCGTGGTAGACCAGACACAAAGTCCATAGAAATGCCATCCCATTTCCAGTACGAAATAAAAAATGGTTCCATAAATCCAGACGGTTTATGATGTTTGATCTTCGATTTCTAACAAACCAAACAAGCATAAACAAATTTAGCAATCTCTTTATTCATTCCCGGCCACCAAAACAGCTTCTTCAAATCCTGATAAATTTTAGTAGCACTGGGATGAATACTCAACCCACTACGATGTCCTTCTTCAAGAATACTCTTCTTGAGTTCAGCAATATCCGGAACACATACCCTATCACCAAAATTCATAATTCCATTCTCATCAATTCGGAAATCACCTCCTTGACCTTGGTTGATCAACGTTAATCTATCAACTAAACCAACATCAAATTTCTGTCCGACTCGAATTTCATCCAGAATTCCACTAGTCAACTTCAGCATACCCAGCTTAACACTATTAGGAGTAATTTCACATACTAGACTCAAGTCTATGAACTGTTCAATTAAATCCAATTCACATACCATCAGCATAAACATATGTAAAGATTTCCTACTCAACACATCTGCAACATTTGTTTGCCTTATCGGGATGGTAATTCAAACCAAAACCATAATCCTTCAAAAATTTTAACCATCTCCTTTGCCTCATATTGAGCTCTTCCTGGTCGAAGAGATATTTCAGACTCTTATGATCACTAAACACTTCAAATCGAGAACCATACAAGTAATGCCTCCACAATTTCAAAACAAATACCACAGCTTCCAACTCTAGATCATGAGTCGGGTAATTCCTTTCATGAACTTTCAATTAACTTGAAGCATAAGCCACTACCTGTTGATTTTTCATCAAAACACCACATAAACCCATCAGTGAAGCATCACAATACACAATAAAAGATTCCTCCAAATTCAGAATCCCATACAAACGCTTGTCCTTTTCTTGTCAACTTAGTTAACGACAATGCCAACTTCAAAAATCCCTCAATGAACTTTCTATAGTAACCTGCAAGACCAAGAAAACTACGGATTTCAGAAACAGATTTCGGAGCCTCCCACTGAGATACCGCTTCTACCTTCATAGGGTCAACAACAATACCATTTGTAGAAATCACATGACCAAGAAAGCTTACTTCACTCAACCAAAATTCAAACTTAGACAACTTCGCATAAATCTTCTTGTCTTTCAATAAGTCTAACACAATTTTGAGATGTTCCGCATGTTCTTCGTCGTTCTTTGAATAAATCAGAATTTCATCGATAAATACCACCACAAACTTATCAAGATACGGATGAAATATCATGTTCATATACTCCATAACAACACTAGGTGCATTAGTAATTCCAAACGACATGACTGAATATTCATAATGTCCATACCTCGTTCTAAACGACAATTAAAACAGACTTACGGTTTGAAAGTTATGAATTTTTCAAAATTAATATTTTTCCAAAAAGCTTCAGTGGTAACCGGTTACTACCAGGAGGGTAACCGGTTCCCACCAAGTCAGTAGCGAACCTTTTATTTCAAAACACGCGGTAATCGGTTCCCCATATAGGGTAACCGGTTACCCAAGCCAAAATTGTAATTCCAGAAAATTAACACAGTGGTAATCGGTTCCCCCTATAGGGTAACCGGTTCCCACGTGACCTGATGCAAAAATTCTACATTGACAGCAACAGTATCATCCCAATCAATTCCAAGTACGAACTCAGCCACGAACAACACCAAAATAGTTCCAAATACATGATTGTAATGCAATATTTACATATCATAACATCATACAATAACACTATATCATCAATTGCATCAATTTCATCAAAAATCATGTATTTAGGATCAAAAATCCTAAACCTCAAAATCCTAAATTGGGATTCCTAATCCACTTAATTTATTCCTCTTATTCCCAAAATCTATAATGAATAATAACTAGAGTAATCACCCCTTACCTTAGCCAAGTTTTTGAGTCCTCTTTAGCTTTGGAGTTCCTTTTCCTTTTTCTTGCTTCTCTTCTTACGTTCTTCTCTTCTTCTCACTTTTGGTCTCTAATTCTTTTTTCTTTTCTAATTCTTCTATTATAATAGTAATAATAAAATATAATTATAGACTATTACTTCCTTACACCTACTTCTTCTACTAATCACAACACAAGCCCAATTTCTTTTCTTTATTTTAATTTCCAATAATCCCAATAATTCAATAATTCTCAAAAATCAAATTTTAATTAAATTAATAATTAAAATTCTAAATTAGTAATAATTGAAAATATGGGGTGTTCCATATGCCATGGAGTGGAGATTCTCTAAGTAGATCTTTAAATCTTTCCCAAGCATTAAATAAAGATTCATTATCTCCTTGTCTAAATGAAGTAATTTCATTGCTCATCTTAGCATTCTTCGAAGGAGAAAAGTACCTAATTCCACGTGGCAATGGAATAGGGCTCTAAGGAAATTAACCAACTTTTGGCTCTATCTTTAAAGAATATGAAAAGAGCCTCAACCGAAAGGAATCATCAGTCACGCTAGGAATCTTAAAATTTCTAGCAACATCCAGGAATTGTCTAAAGTTCAGTTTTTACTTAAACAAATCTAAAATAGCATAAAAGAAAGAGTGGAAATATATCAAGAGTGAATGAGTTGATCAGTGATTCATTTAGTATTATATAAGTGATTATGTGGTAATGATGACTTGTGTCATGCCAAGAAAGGTCAGAGTGATCTTGAGGTGTATCTCTACAACATCAAAGCATGCAAAATAGGGCAAGAGAACAAATCTCTAAGCCTCACTTATAACTATAACATATGTCTATTTATATACGAATTACTTAATGATTGCATCTATTTATCTTTAATTGAACTAAGTGAGTGAATATCTCTATCCTACTCGTTTAACCATTTTTACTTATGAAGTCCACTTGTTATTGGATCTCTCATAACTAGAAGCTTTCACATATTTCCAAGTTGATCAGCCATAAAAATAAGTTTATAAGCAATATATCACATAGTAAAGCAAATATTTTAGACTACACATCATTTAACATAAAGAAAACATAATATTAACTTCACTTTGCTCAACTACAAAAGGTTTAGCTCATACTAAGCTGAATATAAACTACGAGCATGGTTCTCATAAGAAAAATATCTAAACAAATAATGAAAAGAGATATAAACCTAAGAGTAACATGGATAATTCTTGAGATTGATAATCTTCAAGGTATGACTCCAGTTGTGCCAGAACTCAACAACTAGTACATGAATGGGTGAGAAGAAGATGATGAAGAAAATCACCATTTTTTAGAAGCTTTTATTGGAAATCAAAGTTAAGGGGAACTAATTCTCTAATGGATATAATGAATGAGGGACAAAATAAGAGTCTTTAATCTCCAATAGGATATATGATGGAGGTGGGACTTTTTTGCGCGTTATTTCACATTGAATATAAAGACGTATACACTAAGATATACTACAAAGACATATAGAACAAAGACATTTATAAATAGATACCAGTAAACAATACAAAAGGTTCCCGTAGTTAATATAGAGAGTAATCCAAAATATTATCCAAATACAATAAAAAATAATAATCGAAATACATATACAACAGAAACTACTACTGTGTATGGAAGACTCTGAGTCGGCCCGTCATCCTCCATGCATTCCTCAACTTCCTTCTGTAATGTATATCCCTCCAAGCCTCCTCCATGATGACACCCAAAACACCTCTATCATCAGATCCATCAGAAAACAAACCGCCATCAATACCCGTCTACGCAATTTCCATGATACGATAGAACCTAGGCAACACATCAATGGCATGATCGGTTTGTGCCTGCTCCTCCTCTTGAATCTCCTGATAAGCTGGCCTCTTGGAATTTCCTGGAGAATCATGTACCAGGTATGGATGGGACACCCTAAAGAAAAATATTATATAACCATCCATGTAGCTCCAGACATAAGGAGCAATGGTACTCTGGGCCTCATCTAGAACAAGATGATTCTCATAATTATCAAACAAAGCATCCCTATCACTGAGTTTCACCAAGGAGGGAGCATATACAATAGAATCCTGGGGAATGGTATGGGTGTATCCGAACTGGCATATAACGCGCTCAGGCATGTAATCTGTCGTCTTCCACGACCCGCAAGCCAACCATCCCATAAATAATGTAACATCATCAAATGGTATTGTGACACGACGGTCATGGTATGAATGAAATTGTATGTCATCAAACTTCATCCGGTTAATATACACCCATATTGGATCTACTGTCTGATTCTATCAGAGGGGGTCGTATGCAATAGCATGCGACTTAGCTCTAGTATAATTTGTAGCTAGTCACCAACTCGAGATGCGGGGGAAGTGCGTTAGGATCGAGCCTAAAATAACAATAATTATTAATTAGAAATAATTATTAATTACTAACTGAAACAAAATAATTAACAAAACGCCGCATAGACCAATAAATATTACTGCAAGGACTGTGATGGTGCCAATCACCTGGTTCGTCTTCCACTTACTTCCATCATACGGCTTCGTATATAAGTACACCAAATAATCATCCCCCTAGTTCCACTAGTGGATCTGCTCAAAATCATCAAAGTATCCCATGTACTTCACATCTGTGTAAGTGGAACTAGTGTCTATAAAAATCTGTGTGCCAACAAGCAATAAAAGGTCTACCTCAGGTACACCGTCTTCAAATAACTATATCTAACATGGGCACCCCGAGTATAGTCCAACTCAGCCATGGAACTCTTAGGGGTCACTCCCAATTTCTCAACCAACATATCCAATGCCTTCTCTTTGTCAATCCTTTCATGGTTTAAGAATGTCCCTCTAATTGGGAGATGCAGCAGTGACGCGACGTCGTCCAATGTGATGGTCATCTCACCATGTGGTTGATGGAAAGACGATATTTCAAGGTACCACCTCTCAATGTTAATCATACCATGATTAACGACATTATAACCACACTTTGTCAAATCTTTCAGCCCTGTAAGCAGCAATAACTCATCAACCATGCCTCAAGATGGGGTACGAGTTTACTGATCTTCTGCCCATGATTAATGACATTAAGTGTAACACCCCCTTCTATTTACCCGCGTTTTATAAATAATAATCAGAGTATTTAATCATAATCCAAGAGGCGTCACAATTTAGATAATTTAAATCAATCAACGCAGTTGTCATGCTTTCACTGAAGAAGATTTATTAAGTAAATAATGCAAAAGTTATGTTTAACAGCGGAAATGAAACATAACCAAAATTCCGAATACATCATTCATAGTATTCCAGGATATTAACCAAAACATGATTCAAAACATTAAGGAATTCCATTAAAAGATTTCAAAACAAACGATCCCCCAGTGTTACATCTACCAGAGCACGACACTGACACGCGGATTAACTAACTGACTCAATGCTAGAGCTATCCTCACCAACTCCAAGCAGCTAATCACTTCGGATCTGAAATCGTTAAAGTAAGGGTGAGATTTCAATTCAATATAACATGCATTATACGTTTTTAAATACAACAGAATAATCAGATATATTAGTCCATTATCCAAACACATAACCATAGGCAATTCATAACACATCTCACACAATTGACATGTAATATAACAAACAATGGAAATTGCAACACTGGAAACCATCCTAGCATGTTACAATTCCATATGCAATGCAGACTCTATGCATGTGGTACCAAATCGTGAACCGAGTTCACCCACTGCTCCGTTTACATGTGGAAAGACAGTGTAATCCATGATTCGCCCATAGCCACTGGGTCAACAAATGCTTATGCATGCATCATAAAAGCATGCAACATTAATTCTCAGATCATGATATCAATATAAATCACATAATGTCAATTCACCAAGGTATCACATTCAAACATAATGAATATCAGGATACAACATTGTAAGCATTAATATCTCATCCGGTAACTCAGACCATTAGCAATAGTTCCCCATTATCCTTTACTAGTCACTCTTTTCAAAAATCGGAAGCTCGACTCTTTTTAAAATAATTTTAGCAAAAAAATATTTTTCCCTTTTTAAAAGATAGTATTTTAAATTTAAGAAATAACGCAACGGCACGAATCGAGTTCGGTTTAGAAAATATGAATTTGTGAAGTTTAAGTATTTTGGAAAATTGCACATGGAACCGGTTCCTACCTATCGAGAACCGGTTCTGTGAAGTTCAAAATCGCTCCCTTGTTTTTGTATGGGAACCGGTTCCGACATAGGCAGAACCGGTTCTGAAAAAACTCCGATTTGAAATAACAAGGAACTCGGTTCCTCCCACAGGAACCGGTTCACGACTTATCTTGACATTTTGCTACTTTTGACAGCATTTTGCATCCTTTATCATTTCCACACTTTCCAATACGAATCGTGACATTAGGAACACCAAATCATGATCATTTCACACCATTTTAACATCAAACAACATGGTTTACTCATCACTATTAGTTATTTGATATACTAATGATCCTAATTCCATACACCGACACAAAATAGGGTCTTATTCTATACACCTATAATCAATTTCCTAACCTACCCAATTACCCGGTCGATTCCCAAAACCCATAAGGCATATTAATCGAAAGAAATCACCCCTTACCTCGCGATGATCTTCGATTTCTCTCGGCGTCGGCTTTCCTCTCTTCTCTTTCTTCTCCAATTCTACGTATAATGACTTTTCTCCA
This sequence comes from Vicia sativa, assembly GCA_021764765.1. Lineage (NCBI taxonomy): Eukaryota > Viridiplantae > Streptophyta > Magnoliopsida > Fabales > Fabaceae > Vicia > Vicia sativa. The sequence continues at coordinate 188,360,887 of CM038792.1, read as the reverse complement.
AAAAAGACCTATTTTTCTTTCTTTCTCCTTTTTATATTCCTTTATTTATTCCAATAAAATAAAACAAATGGTAATTAGTAAGAGTTGAGTAATTTACTCCTCACACCCTTAATTACACCTCACACCCCCATCTCTTCTTTTCTTTAATTAATTCCGAAAATATAAATAATCAAGCCTTTAATTAATTAAATAATTAAATTTCTATTTATTTAATATTTGAATTAAATCGGGGTGTCACATTAAGCGGACCACGTTTCTACCTAGATGGTTTAACAAAATTCATTCAACAAAAAATCAATAATAAAACAAAGAGAAGAACCAAGTCAAACTTATACCTGTCTGTCCCATATATATCTAGCAACATGGTCTAGATACAGAGGAAGTATAGATAAATCAGACGGTCCCCCTCCAAAACCCTGAGGCCTCAAAGGTACTGCCTTAGGTGTCTAAGATGTCTGGGGTGCCTGATCAGGTGCTTGGGATGAAGGTTGTTGTAGGGCTTGAGGTGTTGGTTGTGTGACCTCTAGTGTCAGTTGGGAAAAAGATGCCTCTCCTGCCTTAAATACCATTGGTGAGGAAGTGTGTATACGGGATAACAAAGATGGGGAGGGATGAACTAGAGAATCCCGCTTGATGTGGGAGGACGATGAAGTCATAGTAGAAACGAGAACACTAGAGGTAGAGGCAGTAGTACGCGCATCTGGCATAGTTTGTATAGAGGCAAGAAGAGCCTGGGATGCCTCACTTCTTTTACCCTACACAGAAGTATGTTGTGTAAACCGACCGTGCCTTAATCTAGATGCGGAAAAAAAAAGTCTCAACCATTACTCTTGTAGAAGTACGGAAAAAAAGTTAACACAAAGACCACTATTCAAAATGATGGGGAAAATAGAAACAAACTAAAATCGAAAATACATTTCCGTTTTGTTCAAAATGAAAACCAACAATATATTTCTGGTTTGACTTGAAATTTGAAGCTCTATCAATGGCGAAGCAGAGGCACATTCAAGCTAAAAAAAGTCATTGATCATCAAAATGAGCCTTCCAACATTGAATAATGCCTAATATTGAAAACAAACAACAAATTCCCAATTTCTAACATAAAACACTAATTTGAGAAAACACTAATTTGAGTAGAAATTACATAAACTAAAAATAACTTAAAAACAACTTATAATTGTTGATTTTCCTTGATTGAGATTGGTTGGACACTTGACTTAACTGATGCTTGACAATTTGTGACAAGTTTTTTTGTGAATTTGTTTTGATATTGTTACAATGGTGTTTGAGAGAAATGAGTATTGAGTGTGATTTTTTTTTTTTTGAAAACTATTCTGTAATAAGGGAGGGGAAGAGTTATGGCGCGTTTAAGTCGTTATTAAAATAGAAAATGTATTTCCGATATTAATCGAAAGTGAATTCTCGATTTATATATTTCCTGTAACTTGGATTCGTAGGCCACAATTGTGGATGGGGTAAAACCGGAAATATTTTTTCGGTTTATACCAAATTTCTATAACTACCATGGTGCGCACCATAAATATAGTTATGGTTTTAAGGGGTATTTAGGGAATTTCGCGTGCTGCACTAGAAAACCATAGCGTGGAAAAAGAAATACTCCATAAAAAACTGTAAAAACCAGTGTTTTAAAAACCGGACCGGAGATCAAACCGGTGAAGGTACTGGGTCACTGGTTTATTGGTTGAACCACTGGGTCACTGGTCGAACCGCATGACTAAACCGGATTAACCGGATTAAACCGGATAACTCAGTTGATTAAACCGGCCTTTATAACAAAATGATATAGGTATAAAACTTGTCGATCCAGATGACTCAATCTCTACAAAATATAATTAGAACTAATTTTTTTTTTAAATATCATTTCATAAATAATCCAAATAAATAAAAAATTTAAATTGCATATTTTTTTAAAAATTTAAAAATTTTGAATAAAAAAAATTAAAAAATACAGTTGAACATCGGTTTTTCCGGTTTTCACCGGTTCTTGCCGGCCGGTTATTACCGGTTCAACGACATTCCCGATCCAACTATTGAACCTGGCCGGTTCCCGGTTCGACCGGTCCGACCGACCGGTCCGGTCCGGTTTTTAAAACACTGGTAAAAACTAAGGAGAGATGGCTGTTGGGTTTGGAATTCGGTCCAATCAAATTCATTTATTATTTTATATTGGAAAAAGAAAATCAAAACTCTCTCTCTATGTCTTTCCTTCTCTCTCTATTAATTATTATTTAAATTAAATCCAATAAATCCAAAATCTCACGAAGATATAGAATAGGTTAGAGATTTAATCTCTTTTCTCTTTGCTTTTTCAACATTCATTCTTTCCTCTCAATGCTCCATCACTCTCATCTACCTCTATCGATTTCTCTTACTTCTCGGTTCTATCATGGACTCACAAAAACAAGAATAATCAATCAACAACAATTCATAACAACATAACCCAATACCACCAATTCAATATTATGATAGTGATTACATGTAACAGAGGTTTGCAGTGAGGGTAAAAAATTGAAAAATACACAGAGAAATCTGGAAAACCTACAAGAAATCAAGGTAAGATCTTCCAATATTCTTTTTCATGTGCTTTCAGCGTCCTCTTTGTTAGAACAAGATTTGGTTATGCAATTATTTCTATGAGTTTTGATGATAACAAAGAGTATCTTTGTGTGAACAATATTGATACTCTAGTGTCTGTTGTGTTTTAATAATGAACAAACAGGTTCTGCTTCTAATGTGTGGCGTGGCCAAATCATTAGAAGAGAAAATCTCTACTTCTAAGCTATAGAAGTTATGATGAACAAGTAGCGAGGAATGCTTCAGAAGGATCTGAACCTCGGTAACTCTGATATGTATGTCTGAAGAAACCAGTCTGAAGATCTCAAGACATAAGTTCTGAGTGAACGTACTCTAGATTCTAAAAACTCAAGTTTCAGAAGGCAAAGACATCTCAATACCAAGTGCTGAAGACTCTGAAGACAAAGTTCTGAAGACTCTGAAGACTTTGAAGGATTGAAGCTCTTCCGACCTTATATGTGATATAAGGTTTTTCAATACCAAACGCTAAAGACTCTGAAGACTTAAAGTTTTGATTAACCAGAAGTTATGTTCTCTCTTCTTACTGATGCTCGCAGGAGCCTCTGAAGTACAAAAGGTTAAAAGTTAAAGTTAACATGGTACAAATAGTACATGGTATAAACAAATGTTTCATTCTGAAATTCTAATATCAGATATGAGATGCTGAAGGTGATGTCACGACACTAATACGTGTTATATGAACAACTAACAGTGAGGAATTTTAAATGCAGAAAACTAAATAACACAGTGAGTTGTTTACCCAGTTCGGTGCTACACACTTACATCTGGAGGCTACCAAGCCAGGGATGAAGTCCATTATTAGCAGTATTAATTCAGAGTTAAACTTCCCGGTTTACACCCTTCACTTAATCACTACCCAATGACCCTTCTACCTAAGAAACCCTTTTAGATATGAGAACATCTGCTCACTCCCCACAGTCACTCGCAGTGACAATTAACAAAGACAAATATGGAAGACACTCTTCAAAGACACATAACCGAAAAATGAATAACAACCAACAATTAAGAATAATACGCTTGAGTTCTTATGGAATGGCCAACTCTAAAAAGAGGGTTAGCAGGATATTTATAGAATGGCAACAGCTAGGGTTGCTTCACTCTTTAGTCTTCAGCGATTCCTGATCTTTCTCCATGAAAGTAGGACAAAATCTCTCCAATAATATTGCTGAAGATCATTCCAATGCTTGCTTAATCGAAGCATACAAGTAGAAACAAACTGACTCCTAAAATATTTGAACTTAGAAACCAGTTCAATTTAGTTTCACATGTCAGGACATCTGTTGTGACATCTTCATAAAATTGTTGTTTCAGTATACTTCATGGAATTTTTTGAGCAGATGTTTTACCAAAATTGCTGCCAATTAACAGAACTTACACATTCCACTACCATGAAAGGACAGAAACTGTATACGATCTTGTCCCCTACGTTCTCTCAAGCTGCCATATAATTAATAATTCCAAATGTATCCCTCAACGGTCACATCTCATGCATGGATCTATGAGAAGGCTTGAAGACTTGAAGAAAAAGTTGCTAATTCACTACGCGCACACGCCATTATTTTCTGTATAAAAAACTGTATATTTTCTCAAGTCATTTTGTGCTAAAAATTCGTTCACATATTCAGCTTGTGTAGAAGCAAATTTACTTGTTAAAAAACTTGTATTCAAATGGTTGTTTGATTGATCCTTAAGAGACTGGTTAGGTTAGAATTCTTAAGAAGTCTAGGACTAATGCGTCTTAGAGGTTGATAATTAGTCACGTACAGTTGGTGTGTGCAAGTGTAATAATCTGTTTTGATTATTGGATTAAGACCTCGTTGGAGAGAGGCAAATCACCTGGAAAGGTGGACTAGAGTAGCTTGAGGTTATCAAGTGAACTAGTATAAAAATCTTGTTTTCATACTTACTTTACAATTCTAACTATCTTATTATCAAAAGTAAAGTAAGCTTCAAAGGGGATTGTTTTCAAGAAAAACATTATACGGATAAAACACAATTCAAATCCTCATTTCTTGTGTTTTTCACATCTTCAGTTTGCATCAGAGCTCCGGTTCTGAAGTGATAAAAAGGTTGGATTTTTATCAAACACCTAGCAGTGTTCAGTACCAATCCAGTGTATGAAAAACAATGGTTGCTTCTAACAATGTTGTTGTAGTTACTTCTAATAACAACGAAAGAGATTCATATAGTGCAAAACCTTCTATCTTTGATGGTGAGAAATTTGACTATTGGAAAGACAGATTAAGAAGTCACCTTCTGGGATTCGATTTAGATCTATGGGATATTGTTGTTGGTGGTTACAACTACTCAGTAGATGCAGAACGAAAGGAAATTCCCATAAGTGCTCTAACAGATGCTCAAAAGAAAATGTACAAAAATCATCATAAAGCAAGAACTATTCTTCCCAAGACAATCTCATATACAGAGTATGAAAATATCACAGATAGAGAGACTGCAAAGTATATCTTTAATTCTCTTCAGATGACTTACAAAGGCAATGCTCAAGTCAAGGAAAAAAAGGCTCTGGCTTTAATCCAGAAGTACGAAGCCTTCAAAATGGAAGAAGATAAATCAGTGGAAACTATGTTTTCAAGATTTCAGATGCTTGTTGCGGGACTCAGAGTTCTGGAAAAAGGATACACTACTACTGATAATGTCAAAAAGATTATCAAAAGTCTGGATGTTAAATAGAGACCCATGGTAACTGCTTTGAAATTGGCGAAGGATATCAACAACACCAGTCTTGAGGAACTCATTAGTTGTTTAAGTAGTCATGAAATTGAGCTTCAAGAAGATGAACCTCAGAAGAGAGGTAAATCTATTGCTCTTAAGTGTAAGTCTAAAAAGACAAAGACTTATCAAGCATAAGAAGAATCAGAAGAGTCTAAAGAAGACTCAGATGAAGATGAACTATCTCTGATCTCTAAAAAGATAATCCAGCTTTAGAAACACGGACAAAGTGAGTTCAGAGGGTCAAGAAGATTTAAAGGTAGACACAAGTGTACATTTGACCAACGAAAATATTCTAGGAAAGTAATCACCTACTACAAATTCAAGAGTCGGGGCATTACAAGAATGAATGTCCATAACTCAGAAGAGAAGAAAGAAAACCTAAGATTTTCAAAGCCAAGAAAGGTCTCATAGTAATGTTGGATGTTAGATTCAAAAGAAGAAGGTTCTGATGAAGAACATGTTAACATAGATCTTATGTCAAAGACTAACATCAACAAGTCATTATCAGAAGATAAACTAATTCTTAATGAAGAGTCAGATTCTGATGACGACAGAGAGGTACTTTCTTCCTTATCTCATTCAGAACCTGAATGAGGACTAGATAAACTTATGAAAAGGTATGAGATTCTTCTAAGTAAGAACAAGAACCTAAAAAAGCATTTTGTGACTGCCTCTGAAACTTCTACTAAGAGTGAGCCATATATTTTAGCTTTAAATGAAAAATTATTTTCTTTAGAAAAATCAAATGCTGCTCTAAAAAGTAAAATTTCTAAATTAGAAGAAGAGCTTTTCAACACTTAATTGCTAAAATCATAGATAGAAGCAAAATGGCTTCAATGATCTATAGAGTTAGCAAAACTGGAAGTAGAGGTTTAGGATACTCAGGGCCACCAAATCTAATTGATGAGACTGAGAATGTAAAACCAAATCCTCTATCTGAACATTTCGTACTTGCTGACACTGAATTGGAATGTCTAGAATCATAAAGTTCAAATTTTGTTGTACCACTATCACATGCACATAAGGAAACTTCTAAACCTAAATATCATGCACAGATTCCACATGATTATACTACTGCACATAAATACAAAGGTGCAAAAACCTCTGGAAATACTAACAAGAAAGGACCCAAAATGTGGGTACCAAAAGATCAGATAATCTATGTTGTAGATGTTCTAGACAGCGTCTCTGAGACACCAGTCGTCGCACCTGGACAATGGATGCTTGTGACACTAGTTGTGAAAAAGATCTATGTTCCAAGATTAGGAACTTAAATCCAGAAGAAGCTGTAAATTGTCAGAACAATTTTGTTATTTGTTCTGAAAGAGTTGTGAAGAATTAGAAGGAAGCTCATCAAAATTAATAGAGTAATGTTTCTATTCAGTATTCTCTGATCTCAAACATCAGAAGATGCTTCGGTCAGAAGTGTCTCTGATAAGATGGAAGCCTTTTGGCTTTCCAGATTTTGAGAAGATTAAGCGTGTCTCTTAGTTAGTGTAGTGATTAGCGCGTGTAACCTTCGATTATCCTTAAATCATCACACGCTACCTAAGCTAGATCTTGAATAGTATGTCATTTCTTAGAATTGATCTATCATGATTACCTTCATTAATTAATCCTCATAATTGTGCTATTTGTCTTTATTTATCTTACTTTGTATTATTTTAAACTCCTTTTCTCAAATATCATATTTAATCATTTTAGTTTCAAAATTATATATTTTTCAAAATTCTTTATATTAATTACATATGTATATATATATATATATATATATATATATATATATATATATATTCCTTTTATTCATCTCCTCATTCTTTCACTTTTCTCTCTTTACTCACTCTAAAAACCCTAAAACGCTTTTCTCTCAAAACTATCAAGTATTTTTATCTACAACCTTCATCCCCTCACCTTTCATCTTCTTTCAATCATCATGATGACCATAGAACAACAAGAAGATGTCAAATTCGCACAGGAAATGGAACAAACATCAAAACACAACGTCTCTACAAGTGCTCCATCATCAACAATGCCTCCTCCGCCAGCATCTTTTCCATCCTCATTAAATTCTTTTGGGGAGAACCATATCATGTGGAAAGCTCTTCAAGTCCATTGCAACTTAGGGACATCAAATTATTCTGTTCTCAAAGAGTTTAAGGTTGATTTTGATAACCTTGCTAAGAATGGATGTTATATTGAAGAAGAAATGAAGGCTCAAGGCTGGGAAATCTTCTTCAAAAGGCTTCATGGACCCACCTATGAACCCTTAGTAAAAGAATTCTTGAAAAATGTTGACTGTGAGGGTCTTCACACCGTCTCCGATGTTATTGGGCAAAGGATTATCATCACAGAAAAATCCATTACAAAACATTTGGGATTGAAATTCTTAGAAGGAAAATGTACTTGTGGAATGGACTTTAAGTCTAATGGTCATAAGACAAATCTTCAATCACTGCTATTTAAAAACTATTCAGATGGAAAGAAAGACTACAAGAGTAAGGATATCTTTGACAGTCTGAGAATTTGGAACAAAATCATTCTGGGTTGCATAAACACTAGACCTTCCACAAGCTCTACTGATTACTTTAAAATTGGTCAGCAGGTCATGTTGTACTATCTGATGATAAAAAGAAGGTAAATCTTCCTTTTGGTCTTTTTAGTCATCTAAAAGAGACTATCAAAAAATCAAAAACCACAACAGACCCAACAAAGAAGGCCCCTTCATACATTCCATGTGGTCACCTGGTAACAAATTTCCTTGTAGAAAATGGTCAAGTAGACTTTCTGATCAAAGAAGCTCAGTATACTGAGTATTTGATTCCCAACATTGGCAAATTATTTACTGGACAAACTCTCAAAAATATGAAGATCATTTTTGAGGTCATAAAGAAACATCATCCTGACATGACTAGAATTTTAGACAGAGTTCCCATTGAGAACTTTCCCTTATTCTCTATCTCTAGAAATCTGATTGAATTGGTTAGATATGTTGAATCAATGTGTAAAGCAAATCATGATGTGACCATCACCTCTGAAGAAGAAGAAGATAAATGCTCTAAAGTAAAAAGAAAGCAAAGAGCAGATGGCTATGATTCTCAAAAGAAGAAGATGAAGAAATCCAAACTTCTCAATGACACTATTAAGGAAACTAGTAAACGCTCTAGTAAGTCATCTTCCACTACTTCTGTTTCAAATCCTATTCCTCAATTTGTTAATGTTTCATAATCCATTACCACCAACCCTAGCTCCACTATCTATTTCAAAACGTCTTAATTTTCTCTACCACCATCTGAATCACTACCTTCAAAGATTACTGCTTCAAACCCTTTCACCATATCATCCTTTTCTGATCTCATATTTACCATTCTTATACCCACTTCTGAATCTATCTCAACAACCATTCCTCTAACTTCAAACATCAATTCAACTACATATGATGTTTTTGGATCATATTCAATTCCATCTCACTAATTCATTAATCAAACAACTGAATTCGCTTTATCTCCAATTATAACTCATTATGTTACTGCTTCAATTTCATCCACATCAATCACCACATCCACCGCTCCCATTGTTTCATCTGTATCAGAACTTCATACATCACCATCTCATAGCATTCATACAAATCTTCATTTTGTCTTTTTCAATGAAAAACCATCCCTTCTTAATCAAAACATAGTTTTTCATGATCCTATCTCACCCCCTAACAATGACATTTCTGAAAGTATTGTATTTGACAACCCTGAAGCTTTCAAGATTCCATTAACTGAACCTAACTCAATGTCAGATCTCTTGGAAGTAACTGGAATAATGCATCCTTCTGAACCCTCTTCCTCTAAATCATCATTGACAATTTATGAGAAACCAAACCTTAGAACATTGGATGATTGCATTTACATGTTTAGGGACAAGGCTAAGAAGAGGGTCATCGAGCTCAAAGAAGAAGCTAAGACTAGCTCCTCTCACAAAAGTCTGGATGCCTCGTGGGCACACTTTGAGAAATAGATGACTTTTGAGGTAGAGAGGATATTTAACTTCTCAGCAGCATCCAGGATGGCGGTAGTTGAGCTAGTTAAGCAAAAATTAATTTTTTTATAATATATTAATCAATTTTATTTTACTATTAAAAGTTATTGTTTATACACCGTATTAGTCAATTTTATTACTTTATTAACTAACTTTTTATATTTCTTTAATCAACTTTATTTAACTATTATAAATTATTATTCATACACTATTTATGAATACTATTTACGGTCACTATTTATGTATAGCTCACACCACTGTTTAAAAATACACTATTCACGTTATAAATACGATATAAACAATACATAAAATATAAATATTTGATATAGAAATGGTTGTTGAAATAACATTGATTTTTAAAAAATAATCGTAGTATATACAGTATATTATAGTTAGACTGCTCCACGTGAAAAATTTAAAAATTCCTCGCTACAATTGTGCTCAATTGTCAATTAAAATATATTTACCTATTTTATTTTTTGGCGAATTAAAAACACGACAAGTTGAGCTCTTCGTGGAACGCGTGGAAGCTTATATATGATATAAAAATTAAACCTAACTTCAAAAATAAAAGCACATATAATATATTTTGGCGAATCAATCACATACAAGTTCCAATCATAACATATCCTTGTCTAACAATGAAACATGTTTCATCACTCACCTTCTCCTTCCTCATCTTTGTTTTCATCACAAATCTTTCACTAACTTTCTCAATAAACTTTGTTGAGCAAGTATTGGACGTAAATGGTAACCCCATTTTCCCAGGTGGGAGATACTATATTTTGCCTGCAATTCGTGACCTCCCTGGTGGAGGATTAAGACTAGCAAAAACTGGAAACTCGGAATGTGCAGTTACTGTCCTACAAGATCACTATGAAGTTATAACCGGCGAACCAGTGAAATTCATTATACCAGGAATAAGTACTGGTATAATTTTCACTGGCACAGAGATTGAGATTGAGTTCACAAAGAAGCCAAACTGCGCGGATTCTTCAAAGTGGTTGATATTTGTTGATGATGTTGTTAAAAAGGCTTGTGTTGGTATTGGTGGTCCTGAAAATTATCCTGATTTTAAAACATTGAGTGGTACTTTTAATATTGAGAAACATGAATCTGGATTTGGTTATAGGCTTGGATATTGTGTGAAAGATTCTCCTACTTGTTTGGATATTGGGAGGAATGATGCTAAGGAGGATGAACGTGGATCACGTTTGAATTTGACTCATCAAGTAGCTTATGCAGTTGTGTTTGTAGATGCTGCTATTTATGAAGGTGGAATTATTAAATCTGTTGCTTGATACATTGGTTGTTAATCTAAACTAGTAATATAGTTTTAGTTCTTGTTATGATGAATAAAAACTATGAGCTTTGCATAAGGCAAGCACCTTATTTAGTAATTGCACTTTCTATTTTGGTGTTAATGATTAGAGGAATAAAAAAAAGCCCTAAATTACAAGCCCTAACATTTAAGTCCTTATATGATCTTTTTTTTAGATTCCTTATTAAAAGAAAATGTTTTTTGGGCTCCATTTTTTTAAGCCCTTCATATTTTGGTGTTTTATGAGGCATCAAGTAAAGGGCCTAAATTATAATTTATTAAAAACTAAATTATTTAAAAATTAATTTTATTTCGAAAAATAAAAAATATTTTTTCAAAAAATTAAAAACTCACTTTATTTATTTAGAAAACGAAAATAATAAATTATTCCGAAAATATGGAAAGTCGACTTTTTCGTAAAAAAATTGATTTTTTTGTTGAAAAAAAGAATAATAGTTTATTTTGTCTGAAAATATAAAAAAGGTGCATTTTTTGAAAATAATAAAAGTCGATTTTTTTTATAATAATTTTAGATTATTTTAGGAAAAAAATAGAATTTTTGTCGAAAATATAAAAAGTCGACTTTTTCAAAAACAAACCGATTTTTCGTTGAAAATATAAGAAGTCGACTTTTCCAAAGTCGATATATCCGAGAAAAAATTGATTTTCTTTTTCCGAAAAAATTTGTTTTTATGACGAAAATATAAAAATCGACTTTTTCGGAAAAACAACCGATTTTTTATCGAAAAAATAAAAAATCAACTTTTTCAAAAACAAATCGATTTTTTGTCAAAAATATAAAAAGTCGATATATCCGAGAAAAAAATTGTTTTTATGTCGAAAATTTAAAAATCGACTTTTCTAGAAAAACAACCGATTTTTTATCGAAAAAATAAAAAGTCAACTTTTTCAAAAACAAATCGATTTTTTGTCGAAAATATAAAAAGTCGATATATCCGAGAGAAAAATTAATTTTTTTTTCGAAAAAATTGTTTTATGTCGAAAATTTAAAAATCGACTTTTCTAGACAAACAATCGATTTTTTAAAATTTAAAAGGTCAACTTTTTCGAAAAAGGCCGATTTTTTAACAAAAATATAAAAAGTCAATCTTTTCGGAAAAAAACCGATTTTTGTCGAAAATACAAAAAATAGATATTTTTGATTAAAAAAATAGATTTTTTGTTGGAAATATAAATAGTTGATTCTTTGGCGAAAATACGAAAAGTCAATTTTTTTGTAAAAAACCAAATTTTTGTCGAAAATATAAAAAGTCGGGTTTTTCATAAAAAAATTAATATTTTGTTAAAAATACAAAAAGTTGATTTTTTCGGGAAAAACCGATTTTATGGCGAAAAGAAAAAAAATGTCGATTTGTAAAAAAATTGATTTTTTGTCGAACATATAAAAAATCAATATTTTCAGAAAAAAATCAATTTTTTGAAAATATAATTAATCGACTTTTTGGAAAAAGTGTTTTGGCTTAATTGCAGTTTTGGTTCCCCTATTATGCATTTTTTTCATTTTCGATCCCCATAATTTAAAATCCGGAATTTTGGTCCCTAAATTATAGTTTTTTGAGGATTATAGTCCCTTTGCAAATCTAAGACCAATTTTTGATGACATGGCGCATAACCTAATGACCTGTCACATGCCAACTCATATTTTACTTATTTCAATTTTTTTTATTAATTTCGTATTTAATTTATATATTATAATATATTTTATATTTCAGAAAAATTATTTGAAACAATTTTTATAATTACATATGTTTCAAGGCAACTGAGTGATTCTTCATCCTCTTCAATCTTCTACAGTGGAAGGTGATGTGAATGTGCTCACGAATTTAGGTTATAATTAACTTTCCCAAATCGATTTCATTGCTCTCTGCTCACCACCACTCACCATCTTCTTCAGTCTTCGTTCTACCCTCCGTCTCGCTGCTCACCACACCGCTCACCATCTTCTTTGTCCTTCGTCTTGCCCTCCCTCTCGCTGCTAACTGAGTCACCGTCGTTTTTCTTCGATTTCTGGAAGTTGATTTCGATTATCAAAAGTTGTTTACAATGTCAAACTCAACATATGTTTCAAGGTAAATGATTTGTGTTTGATTATGATTTGTGTTTAAACCGAACATGCTTTTGTTTACGATTTGTGTTTGAACTTGCGTTAATGTTTAATGGTTATTCTTTGTACATGTTTTCTGTAGGCCATCTGCAAACCAAACTGTCAGACTTAGAATTCATCATAAAGGAGAATTTATATATCATCCTGTAAAGTTGTATGTAGGTGAAGTTGTTACTGAAATGAATTGGGATTGGGATGTGGATTTAATGTCCTATATGGAGCTTGAATCTATGATTAAAAGTGAAGGATATGGAAATATAAGATGTCTTTAGTATTGGATTCCCAAGCTATCATTTACTCGAGGACTTCGTCCGTTGAATAATGACCAAGATAACCTTCATTGAAGATGTTAAAGGATACAATGTCATCAATATTTATGTTGAGCACCCAATTGAAATACCTGAGTTTGTTGATGTTGCTGAAATACCTACTGCTGAAATACCTGAAGCTAATAACCCGGTGAATGTGCAAGCTGAAGGATTAAATGTGGAAGCTGATGTGAATGTGCAAGCTGAAGAATTAAATGTGGAAAAGGATGGTGAAGCTGAAGAATTAAATGTGGAAGCTGATGTGAATGTGGAACAGGATTCTGAAGCTGAAGAATTAAATGTGGAAGCTGATGTGAATATGGAACAGGATGCTGAAGCTGAAGAATTAAATGTGGAAGATGATGTGAATGTGGAACAGGATGTTGATGTGACTGTGGAGGATGAGCAGGTTGCTGATGTGAATGTGGAGGATGAGCAGGTTGCTGATGTGAATGTGGAAGCTATGGAAACTGATGAAGTTAATGTAGGGGAAGATGAAAGTGAAACAGATTCAGATTATGAGGCCAGTGAGGATGACGAGGATGATGAGGATGAAAGTGATGTTGATTTAGGTCGTGAAGTTAATGTCGATTGGACAACAGTGTTTCCCAATGATCAGACTCAACATTTTTCAAGTCATAATGTTATTTCCGATAACGAGAGTTTTGATTCAAATGGGCTTCAGACTCCACCAGAAAGTGATGTTGAAGATGAAATGAAGAGGTTTCCAATTTTTAAAGAGAGCAAGAAATTTGAGGTAAGAATGATGTTCAAAGATAAGCTACAAGTTAGAGATGCTATAAAAGTGTATGCAATGGATAACAATAAAAATGTTGTATTAAGAAAAAATGACAACACAAGAATAGTTGTACGATGCATGGAAGGTTGTCCGTTTTATATACATTTTAGTATGAGGACTAACAATCAATTTTGGCAACTAGTTAGGTTTACCGATGAACATAGTTGCCATAGGACACCAAATAATAGACAAGCCAAAACAGATTGGTTAGCTCGTCGATTTGTTTATACCTTAAGACATAGTTCTGAAATGAAGACTAAAGGGTTGATTGTTGAAGCCCTTCAAAAATGGGGCGTGAATTTGACGAATGACCAAGCTTACAGGGCCAAGAGAAAAGCAATAGATCTAATTCAGGGTGCTGGTCATGAACAATTTACACATTTGAGGAGGTATGCTGAAGAATTGCTCAAGTCAAATCCAAACTCTACGGTCAAGATACAATGTGTTGTTTCCGAAAGTGATCCGGTTTTTGAGAGAATTTATGTGTGCTTGGAAGGTTGTAAGACTGCATTTGCAACCACATGCAGGCCACTAATTGGGTTAGATGCATGTTTTTTAAAAGGGGACTCTGGAGGTCAATTGATATCTGCGGTGGGTAAGGATGAAAATAACAAGATGATGCTGATAGCATTTGCAGTTGTAGAAGCAGAAACAAAGGATTCATGGAAATGGTTCATAAAGTTATTACTTGATGATTTACAATCCATCCATCACAAAGTCTATGGATTTATCTTCGATCAACAAAAGGTACGTTACTTACGTTGTTGCATTGTATGTTAATTAGGTACATTATAAATTATGAACATTACAGTATATTAATTATGCAGTATGAACATTACAGTATATTAATTATGCAATATGAACATTACAGTATGAACATTATGCAGTATGAACTGTATGTTACATCATGCAGTATGTTACATTATGCAGTATTAATCTTATGCAGTATGAACTGTTACATTATGAATTGTTAATGTTGTTACATTATGAACTGTTAATGTAGTATGTTATTACACATGTTGTTTCAGGGATTGGTACCAGCTATTTTAGAGACCAGTCCATATGTTGAGCATAGGTTGTGTGTGAAACATTTGTACGGTAATTGGAGGAAAAAATATCCTGGACTAGAGATGAAGGAAGCTCTTTGGAGGGCTACTAGGGCCACAACTATGCCTGGATGGGAGAGAGCCATGAATGACATGAAAAAGCTCAATCCTAAAGCTTGGAAAGACATGATGGATGTGCCTGCTACTTATTGGAGCAGATCTCACTTTAAGCCACACACACAAAGTGACTTGCAAGTCAACAATATGTGTGAGTCATTCAATAGAGAAATCTTGGAGCATAGAGACAAACCAATCATTACCTTGCTCGAAGGAATCAAACACTACATAACTGTGAGGATTGCTACTAAAAAGGATGCTTTAAGTAGATGCAAAGGTATCATAAGTCCTAAAATCCAAAAAGTCCTAGAAAATAAAAAGAGGGAAGCTGAAGGATGGACTGCAACGTGGCATTCTGATGACGATTTTTCTATATTTGGGGTGTCAAGCGGTGTTGAAACATACATCGTTAATTTTGAAGACATGTGCATGTAGAAAATGGGATCTAACTGGGATACCATGTTGTCATGCTATTGCATGTATATGGTATAACAAAAGGAGCCAGAAGAGTATGTTTCTTCATATTACAGGTAAACCATTAACATTGTGTCATACTTTGTGTCTAGGAAATCTCATGCTTCTTCAAATTGCTTAACATATTATGTCTGTCTATTTGTGTCTAGGAAATCTACTGTCATGGCTACTTATAGCCACATTGTGTTGCCGACAAATGGTCCACAACTATGGCCATCCGAAGAATCTGAGTCAATCAAGCCACCTGTCATGCGGAGAGCAATTGGAAGAAGAACCGCAACAAGATAAATGACGAGCCTAGATATACAAACTCTTTGCCCCGAAATCATCAAACCGTTAAATGTCAGAAATGCGGGAACATGGGACATAATAAACGAACTTGCAAAGGGAAAAGGGCAACTGAGAGAGCTATTCGGAAAGGTGGCAACAAAAAGGCGAAAGGAAAAAAGAAAGCGATTAGTGTTGCACGAACTGTTATAGAAGGAGGGTCGCAAGCACTGCAAGAAACCCAAGACTAGTTATTAGTTTAAATTTTGTTATGTTTTTTGAACCATGTTACTGCTATGTAAAAACAAGTTGTTATGTTTAGTTTTTGGAAATATTACAGGTTCTGTTCTGTTGGTTTTTTGGAAATGTTACTGCTGTTGCATTCTGCTGTAAAAAACAAGTTGTGTTAGCTTTTTGGAAATATTACAAGGTGTTATGTTAGTTTATATTCTGCTGTTGCATTCTGCTGTAAAAAACAAGTTGTGTTGCATTCTGCTGTTAAACAAGTTATGTTGGCAGTTTTGGAAATATTACAGGTTCTGTTCTTTATTAATACAAGTTCTGTTCTGTCAAATTACAAGCCAAATTGCAACTGCTGTCAAATTAAACAGGTTATGTCAAGCAGTGAAGCAGTGTTGCAAATTACAACTGCTGTCAAAATTTATAAAGCAGTAAATTATAATGCTGCAAAGACAAACATATATCAAACTTGTAACAACAATTAACAGTAACAAAGACAAACTTATACATATTCCACATATCAAACTTATACATGTGTTGTAACAAAGACAAACACAACTAACAGTAACAACAACAATGACAAAATCAAAAAATATCCCAGGAACTTAATTTTCATCTTCAACATTTCTTCATTTTTCTTTGTGTCCCTAATTAGATCCATAAGCTCTTCATTTTTGTCTTTCAAAGATCGAACCATTTCTTTTGCACGGCTACTCATTTCTTCATCAACCCATTGAAAATAGTTACATCCCTTTTTCCTCATTACCTTAAAATTACCACATCCATGAAATCTTCTTCCAGGATTCTCATGCGTCCATGAAGTCATCAATGGGGATTCAAGATCACACCAGCATCTAATCCCTCTTTTTCTAAGACCTGAATTGTTAGTTTAGGTAAATGAGAAATTAGAGTCAGCCATTAGTGAAGAAGAAGAATGGAGGTTGATGGGCTGCAAAGGGAAGAGGAATATTGCGCTTCAGTATACTGCAAAGGGAAGAAGACAATGGAGGATGGGTTGCAAATGGAAGAAGAGAGTGGCTTAGGTTTTCACATTAACAATCCCAATGAGTTAAGTTTTTATATTAAAATAAATATTTATTTTAATATAATAAGTATTTATAAATATAATATATAAATTAAATACGAAATTGATAAAAAAAAATTGAAATAAGTAAAATATGATTTGGCATGTGACAGGTCATTAGGTTATGCGTCATGTCATCAAAAATTGGTCTCAGATTTGCAAAGGGACTATAATCCTCAAAAAACTATAATTTAGGGACCAAAATTCCGGATTTTAAACTATGGGGACCAAAAATGAAAAAAATGCATAATAGGGGGACCAAAACTGCAATTAAGCCAAGTGTTTTTTTGTCGAAAATATAAAAATGTTTATTATTAAGAAGAAGAAAATTCTGAAATACAAAAAGTCGAATTTTTCAAAAATAAAAAAGTCAGGTCTTTCTCTGACTGGTGCTATCAGGATAGGAGGATTTTGTAGGTACTCCTTGATTTTGTCAAAAGTTGTCTGGCAATCGTCGTTCCATTTCACTACTTGATATTTCTTTAGTAACTTGAAGATTGGCTCACAAGTAGCAGTTAGATGTGAAATGAACCTGGCAATGTAGTTTAGTCGTCCCAAGAAACCTCTGACTTCCTTCTCGGTAGGGGGAGCTGGCATTTCTTGAATAGCTTCAACCTTGGCAGGGTCAACTTCAATACCTTTACCACTGACAATGTATCCCAAGAGTTTACCGGATCTGACTCCAAAGGTGCACTTGTTAGGATTAAGTCTTAGTTTGTATTTCTTCAGTCTATCAAACAGCTTTTGCAAATGATCGAGATGTTCTACTTCAGTTTGTGATCGAGCTATCATGTCGTCGACGTAGACCTCTATCTCGTGATGAATCATGTCTTGGAATAAAGCTACCATGGCACGTTGATATGTGGCGCCAGCGTTCTTCAGTCCGAACGACATGACTTTGTAACAGAATATGCCCCACTATGTAACGAAAGTAGTCTTTTTCATGTCTTCGGGAGCCATTTTGATCTAATTGTAACTGGAGAAACCATCCATGAAGGAGAAAACCTTGTGTTGAGCGGTGTTATCAACCAGGACATCAATATGTGGAAGTGAAAAATTGTCTTTCGGACTTGCTTTATTCAGATCTCGGTAGTCCACACACATACGTACTTTGTCATCCTTCTTAGGTACGGCCACCAAGTTCGCAACCCACTGTGGATAAGAAGTAATGGCTAGGAAACCGGCATTGAACTGTTTCATAACTTCGGCTTTGATTTTCTCGGACATCTCGGGACGCATACGACGAACCTTCTGCTTGATAGAGAGAAAACCTTCTTTCGTCGGTAGTCGGTGTACCACAATGTCAATGTCTAAACCTGGCATATCTTCGTAGGACCAAGCAAAAATCTTGATATAGTCTCGCAACATCTGGACCAATCTCTCTTTGACATTGCTCTCAAGACCTGCTCCTATCTTGATTTCCTTTCTGTCTTCGTCAGTACCTAGATTCACAACCTCGACTGGCTCCTCATGTGGCTGTATAACCTATTCTTCTTGTTGTAGTAGTCTGACAAGTTCTCTTGGCACTTCACAGTCTTCCTCATTTTCGTCTTCGGCTTGGTCCATGACAAAAAAAGTAGAGTTAAAAGTCTGGGAACCGACTTTAACTGGTAGGTTGAGCTCTCCAAGTACTATTATTTTCGAACCATCAAAACCTCTTACGTTTATGTCACTGGGCTTCATGACCACTTCTTCAGCATTAAGTCGGTCGAGAGCGCTCTTCGGCAGAACATTCAAAGCAGAACCAGTATCCACCAATACGTGAGACAATGTAGTGCCCTTGCATTCAATGGAGATATGCAAGGCTTTGTTGTGTTTCCTTCCGGCAGGAGTTAATTCAGCATCAGAGAAACCTAAACCATTATTGGCGGTCAGGTTAGCAATACAACCTTCGAATTGATCAACAGTAGTGTCTTGCAGTATGTGAGCATTCTTCAGAAACTTTACTAGGGCTTTAGCATGAGCCTCAGAGTATAATAGCAGAGCTAGCATGGATATCTTGGACGGATTTTGTCCCAACTGTTCCACAACATTGTAGTCGCTCTTCTTGATGATCCTCATAATTTCCTTCATTTCTTGCTTGAATGAATCCTCAACAACTTCCTTTGGTACTTTTGTTTGAGCAGGATGAGTTACTGGTTCTTTCCCTCTCGTTTCGGGAACTGGATCGATAGCAGGAATGCGAATTGGTGTAGTAGTGTCTTTCGGAGGACAGATCTCTGGGGAAAATACTCTTCTAGTTCTGGTTACCTTGCTTGATTTGGTGATGTTGTCGATGTCAGGATTGGTAGCTTAACTGCAATGTCTTCAATGGTCAGAGGTTCTTGCTTGACTCCATGATAGTAAACTGCAGCTTCATAATTCTAAGGTATAGCTTTGTTAGAGGAATATAAAATTGATCTGGGCAAGGTAATAATCAGGGGCGCCACCCTAGGCACAAGATCGGAAGAGGTGATCCTTATTGTGTTTACATCAGCGTACTCTTCTGGGTAATCGTCTCCCCATCCGGTTGCCTTGATGTCTTCGATTGGAATCTTGTAACTTTCAGGAGCGGTATATTTAACCATGAAATCAAACTTTCCACTTAGCTGCCCCAAGGTATCCCAGACTTTTGGTATGGCTTCGCTTACATCTTCGATCTTCAGATTTTTAGAAACGTCTTCGCACAGATTCTCCACAGATGGAGGTTTTAGAAATAGCACTTCTCCGTTGTCCATCATGCGTTGAATACGCCTCTTCAACCAAGCACATCCGTCAGATTCAGATGCACACCAACGACAGTTATCAGGGCATCTTGGAAATACACCGGCTTGCAGCAAGTCTTTCTTGACAGTCATCAGAGGAATAGTCAGCTCGTTCACATCATAAACATAGGAGTCATCGTCAATAGCATTGACACTTTTACCATGGTCAGGCATTGATGTGTTGATCACATTCGGAGTTTCGACGGGAGGGTCGAATTCAATTTCCCTTGCTTCAATCATGTCTTAAATCTTGTTCTTCAAGGGCCCAACAGTTGTTGGTGTCGTGCCCTGGGCTGTTGGAGTGGTATGCACACCTTGCATTAGGATTGTACTTTGGAGGGGAAGTGTTGACGTGCTGAGGAGGACCCCTCAAAGTAATGAGTACTGCTTTCAACATGTGGTGTAGTGCTTGAGATAACGACAAGTTGATCTTCGTAAACTGTCTTCGTGGCGCGTTCTGCATATGCGCATTATCTCGTTGAGGTTGCGCTGGCGCGGGATTGGAGATCACAACTTCCCCCACAAATTGAGTACGATCAGTTTTGTCACAGCTCTTCTGACCATACACAGCATTGGCTTCTTTCTTACCACCAAAAGATCTCTTCCCAGCGTTTGAAGATGACTCTACTTGTATTTTTCCGCTCTTGATTCCTGCTTCAATATGTTTTCCTGTCAATATCAGCTCGATGAATCCAGCTGAAGAGTTTCCAATCAGATGATTGAATAATGGGCTTATCAGCGTTCCCATGAACATATCAATCAATTCCCTATTAGATAAGGGTGGTTGAACTCTGCATTCTAAATCTCTCCATTTCTGGGCATACTCTTTGAACTTCTCGTCACAGCCCATAGACATGCTTTGTAGTTGCATGCGGGTAAGTGCCAATTCAGCATTGTACTGGTACTCCTTGTAGAAAGCATCTGCTAACTCATTCTAGGTATGAATGTGGGTACTCTCTAGATGATAATACCACTCCAATTGAGTTCCGGATAAACTCTCTAGAAAGAAATGGATCCACAATTTCATGTCTTCAGTATGAGGATGGATCTTCTGAACATATGACTTCAGATGCAGCTTTGGGCAAGAAATGCCATCATATTTGGCAAAGGTAGGAACTTTGAACTTGCGGGGAATTACCACACCAAGAACAAGACTCAGATCATCAAAGTTAAGACCTGACATTTTCAGATTTTCCACAGCATTCAGACGGTCTTCAAGTTGCTTGTATTTTTCGTTGTCAAGAGGATATTGCTCGCTTACATAGTCTTCTTCTTCGTTTTCAGACTCATGATGGCTTCCTTCATTGTTTTTTATACTTTCTTCAGTTTCACCAATCTTGTTTGAGAATTCAAGTTGTCTGATCACCTTGACTGGTCCTTTGTGATTTCTTCCCATGTTGAGAATACCAATGGTCTTCTTCTTTCTGGTGATGAGCTTCTTCAGATCTTTCTGGACTTGGGCCAAATTGGTGAACATCTCCTGGAATTAGGCGTTATGAGCCTGGAGATCTTTGATAGTCTGTTCAAGAGCCATTTCTGCTGAAATAAACAGCGAGAGAATAAGAAATCTGATCTTCAATGTACCTGTTATGAAATGTTATGCCATGATGTGTGATGTTATGCAATGCAATGTTTTCAAGAACCTTAGGAATTTAAATTTGTTAAACAAGCACGAACAAACTTTTTATTAGTTTACTTTTAGCAAGTACAAAAGAAAGTTTAACAAATAAAAAGAAATTCCTAGAGCTTAGGTCTCCCATGGACGCTTCCTTTTTGTGTTGAAGTAGGTATTGATGCTTCGCTCCTCGTGAAGTAACTTCGTCAACTCTAATACCTTCTTCTCGCTTGCATGGCATTGAGATTTGAATGT
Source organism: Vicia sativa (assembly GCA_021764765.1). Lineage (NCBI taxonomy): Eukaryota > Viridiplantae > Streptophyta > Magnoliopsida > Fabales > Fabaceae > Vicia > Vicia sativa. The sequence continues at coordinate 188,339,117 of CM038792.1, read as the reverse complement.
ATTCCTTTCTTCTTTAATCTGAATCCAGGATCTCTTCAAGTCTTCGAAATTAATAGGCATGTCTGGATGGAGAATGGTATAGGGTCCGTCACCTTTAGCAACAGGTTCCATAACCACTGGCAGAACAGCTGTAAACGGCATCATGAGGTTTTGAACTCGAGCTCGCACCCATTTGAGGTAAGGTTCCCAAGGAACGGAATTTTATGCCCCAAGGTCTTGGTATCAGTCTTCTTTACCATGCCCCAAGCGTGCATAAATCTTCGATGGTAGTTCTGGAGATCGTTTTCGTAGGCAAACACAATGTCTTGGAGAAGCATATCATGAGGACCATTTCTTCGAGCATAACCAAACTGACGTAGATCTAGAGAAGGGTTGTAAGTGATACCTCCCCTTATGCCAAGGAGTGGTACATTAGGGAATTCCCCACAATGCTCAATGAAAGTGAAGTCCTTTTGGGAAAAAAGACACCAGAGGATATTTGAATAACAGAGTGACATCAGCCTTTGAGACCACTTCAATCTTTGCTCGTTCTTCAATACTGATTGAGGAAGGTGCAAAATAAACCACCTGAAAAGCAACGGTATGCAACACATGAGAGTTCCTTGTCTTTTGATAGTACAAGTGTGGACAGAATACAGAATGTCCCCAAGTAATGTAGGCACATGATTACGAGTGAGGAATATTTTGATGGTGTTTACATCTACGAACTAGTCGGGATTAGGAAATAGCACCAAGCCATAGATTAGCAAGGCCAAAATATCTTCGAATGCATCGAAACTCATAGCCTTTAGGAATTATCGAGCTTTCTTTATCAGAAATTTAGCAAGAAAACCCTTAACTCCGCTTCTTGTTTCCCAATTAGCTTCAATGTCTGATTGCTTTAGATGTAATGTTGATGTGATGTCTTCGTATTTCTAAGCTTTTTCTGAACCGGTGAATGGTATCTGATCAAGGATAGGTATTCCAAGTAGCTTAGAGAACTCTTCCAATGTAGGTACCAACTAATAATCTGGGAATGTAAAGCAGTGATGTTTCAGATCGAAGAACTGGAACTTCTGATAACCAAGTCAAGTAGATAACCATGCCTTTTGATAAACTGGGCATGATCGGGAACTTCTGAAACTAATTCTTTGAGTTGAGAAGGTATACCCATGAAGTTGATTCGGATGGACTTCCTGGAAGCCATAAATCTTACAAAATAGAGCAAAGATAAATCCATAGGTCCTTGAAATAGTTAGAAATTATATGAGGTTAATATGTTATGATGTCATGATGTCATGTTTAAAACAAGTAGCAAGCACAAGAAATTCACACAATAGCCCTAAGTTTAAGGCTTGCATGAGGCATAGGTGTCTACCCTACCAGAGTTTAAGTGGGTTCAACCTGTCCTATAATAGTAATTGGGTTCTAGGAATCTCATATCATTGATCTTTCTCTTAGGATTTATTTCAATACGACTACCAAGTGGTCGACCGAAACATCCCGAAAGTCAAATCTTAATGAGCGTAGCATCGAGTATCAACCAACCTCAGTCTGCACCAAAGTAGGCTATCTCACTACCTTCTAATGGCCAAGATGGACCAATTAGGGTTCTAAAAGTTGAGTTAGTGTTTGTGACACCACTCAGATGCCAAATACTTTCCTCAACTGAACATGAGGAGCATCGGGACATCCAAAGTATCCCACTAACATAGCCATCATTTTGATCGTTTCGGTATACGCCTAACGGTCGCGATGATTTATTGCTACTTACCTAAGGAAACCTGGATCCGGGTGTAGGATCCCCCACAAGTATAATACCCAAGCAACTCTTAACAGTAAAGCAGACAAGTCAAACAATGAAAGCAATAAAGTGATCTAAAGCCCTAAGGTAGGCTCTCTTTAGGGTGTCTCCCCAGCAGAGTCGCCAGTTCTGTAATACGGTGGGAGAACTGACTTGTTTGTTTTGCGTTTTATCGCAAATGTTGCGGATAGCAAGAGTCGCCACCGAATTTTCTTTTATCCAATTAAGGGGATGTGAAAAGAATAGGAAAAGAGCTTAGTTAGATTCTGAGTACGGGAGGCAGTTATGAAAAGGAAAGGTATTAGTACTCTTTCCATCTGTAGTTATCAACGGGCTCTTAATTGCTTAGCTCACTTTATAAATTATTTTCTATGTGTGTGTTTGAAAAGATGTTTTTGAAAAGGCATTTCTCTTTGACTTCGTAATGATTCTCGCTGGAATGTATACGAAGTGTTCGAAAATGTTTTATTTTGGAAAGACTTTGTAATGATTCACGCTGGAATGTATACAAAGTGTTTAAAAAGATTTATGAAAGTGTGAGGTGTGAAAAGTGTTTTGATAGAGCAAGCAATTAAGAGTTTATTACCTACTCAGAATGGTCGTTTCCATGTTATTTTGCTTTCCTTTAGGGTAGCGCTATTCATACCATTAGTTGGTAGGTAACTTTATTCGTTGTACTGGAAATGCGTTTTCGATTCTATTTTTTATCTTTTGAAGGGCGTATTTCAAAACGAATGAATTAATAAGTGGTGGAATGTAAATCAGAAATATATTTTCGATTTTTCAGAAACATGTTCGAAATTGCATAGGATATTTTTCACCCCTATGAGATGAATAAGAAATTCTCTATGTTTTCTTAATTTTTTCTCATGTTTATTACCTTTCACACATTTAAAATAAATATAGCAGCTTCATGTGAAGTAATATATGTTGAAAAGCAGGGAAATTAATTAACCGTGTCATTTAGTCTATCAAAACTATAATTAAATGATATGTTCAAATGTTTAATAAACTTCATATAAGATCAATTACTCACATAAACAATACTTAATCAAGTTTTATTTATATTCCAATCAAACTCAAAATACTAAGGTTCATTCCCTTGGGAATGGTTTGGTTAAAACCAAACAAAAAAACTACCAAAATTGTACTAAAGAACTCATCAAAACATAGTTGATTCAGCAGCTCATACCTTTGAGGACATGCTTGCACAATTAACATCTCCAAGATTTTCTTTTTTTGGAAGAATATTTGAGTCACTAGGAACTTCATCTTCAAACACCACCCAAACTTTGCTTATTTTGGTTTCTAGTGTCCATGAAAAAAGAGTTGGAATTGTTGGAAGATTTAAATCAACTTTCTCTTCATCTTTCTTTCTTTCTTTTGAAGTTACTTCCAACTCTATCTCCTTTGAACTATTGAAAAGGCTTGAAATTGGAGGAAACTTTGAGATACTTGATATACTTGATAGAGAGATATTTGAGGCTTCAACTTGATTTTGTTGACAACTAAATTTACCTAATTCCATTATATGATTCATATTTATGATTTGAACAAAAGGGTATTCCAAATTCTTGTTTTCAATCAATTTTTTACAAGTTTGATACAAATCAAGAAGCTTTTGACTTTGAATAGAGCCTTTCTTGAGTATTTCACAAGCTAAGGATTTGGCTGATGATTCTAACTCAAAGAACATGTTAACAAGAGCTTCAATGCCTTCAGAAAATGTCATGTAAACTGGAAAACTTTCTCTCAAAATATTGCTCATAGCAACATGAGTAAAACTATGATGATTATGATGATGATTTGACCTCAAAATATCACATGGTGAAAATTCCAAAACCTTATCAATAAGAATTTGACATTTAGGCAATATTCTAAATGCCATATCAAAAGATTTCTCACCATATCTTCTGAATTCTAACCCTTTAGACATAATAGGTTCAAGTTTTCCACCTTGGTTTATGAGCCAACTCATTCTTTCTTCAAGATAAGATGCATACTTGTGTAAAAAACAAACTAAAGGGTCATAAAAATTCTTTGCAACACAAAAATCCCTCATTATGGTGATTTGCAAATGACCAGAAACATGAGCTTTGCGGAATTCTTGTTCGAATGTTCGGTTTCCACCTCTAAGAAGTCTATGAACCAAAACAAGGGTCTTAAGAGCAACAAGACTGTCTTTAGTTTTGCATAGACGGCGCGAAATTCTCTCGGCAAGAAAAGGGATTGACCCTTTTGAGTTTGATACATGAAAAAGGATTTCATGCATGTATTTGTCATCAATTGTGTTGTCGCCATGACTAGTTGCACGAAGAATTGCAATCTCTATGTTGGAAAATCCATCACGTTGTTGATGGTTATACATCATGGCTTTGCCAATTGAAGCTTGATCTTTCATTGTGCCAAGAGCTACACGAAGTTTGGTTTGTATATCTATTATAACCATTATTCTCTTTCTTTTGGAGGAAAATGAGAAGAAATTCAACTATGCTAGGAGACTAATTAATGGAAGAATTTGATGTGTGGAATTGAGAAATTGTAGGAGTGTGCACATATAAAGGTGTGTAGGGAGAAGAGTGAGAAAACGAAAGGCCTTAGTAAGAAAAGTGAAGCATAGTACAACTAATAACAAGAATCAAATCTTTCATATTTTTAACTAAGAATCTTATTTAGTATTATAGAATTGTTTTTTATTTTTAAACTCAAAGATTTGTTTTGGTTGTTGCTCAAGGCTTGAGACTTCTATGTAATTCTTTTAAGGTCTTAAATTCGAATATTATTAGATGCTAATAATTTATGTATTAGTTTTGTTTGGCTGCTAAATGAGACTTTCATAAATAAATGGTAAAATTATTTTTTTTTAATCGGTCGATTTTAGAGTTGGATAATATATATTAATTTGACGATCAATCTCGTTATCTATTAATATATGGTTCAATCAATTAATCCAACATATAGATTATTTGCGCATAACAAAATTCGATAAATACACACTTTTAGATCTAAAATTTCACTAACAAATCTAGTTCAAAAATTAGTTTATAGAATTACTAATGTGGATAAGAAAATACATCGTATAAAGTAATTTTTAAATTGTTGGTTTAATATATATGTGATTAATGGATGAGCTGTGGTACGAACCATATGCAAATTCTATGTGACTAAAATAGTTAATAATTGCTTATGGTATATGAAAAGGCAATAATACATGTGCAAAGTCAACGGGTATAATCAAAAAGCCTATCATTTCTTTGTTCCTTTTGAAGTGGCTAGAAATGAAGGATCAATGACAACATATGTCAAATTTACTTTCCTAATTGTTCTTTTCCTAACCACATGATTATATTATATAATAAACAAAAAAATATATATTTAAAAAAAAAAAAGAAAAAAAGAGTAAGGTATTAGAGGATTCATTCTCAACAAAGATGCTTGTAAAAACCTCTTGCTAAAAATAGATATCATTGAGTTATTTGGAGCTATCTATTAATGGGTAAGCACCCCCTTGTACCTTCTTTGTCTTTGTCGTCCATAGTAACATGAGAACATATGGCATCTTGAACATTTGCAAAGTTGATGGAAATGTGACTATACTTACTAGTATGAATTTGAAGAATTTGGGGAAATAGTTAAAATCATGTAGCAATTAATTGAAACAATTCGTTGAAGTGAGCATATGCTTGCATATTTAATAGTATATCCCTCCTATTCGAATTGGGACAATATATTAAGGATTTTTTTTCATGTTAATTGTAGATCACTAATTTAAAGAAATTAGGTAAGGACGGAGGTTGATGGTGATGGTTTGAATTGAAACAATAGTGGTGTTTCTCTGGGAGGAAGTGTTATTATCATATTATTGTTATGTAGAAGTATCTTTCAAAATTTCATGTGATATCGAAAAAAAATTTGATAAAGATATTTGAATTTTGATTTTAAAGTTGTCAGAAAATGTTGATTGAGAGGCAGTGAAATGATTATGAAGTCATGGTTCGGTAGCGATCAAAGTCAGTTGAGGTCAAAAGGAGTGGTAGTGGTGGTGGCAACCCATGAATTAGGTCGACAGTTTGGCGAGATTCGGATCCTAGGTCGTGTGCGCGAGTGGACCGAACCTACTAGGTCATTTTGGGTGTGATTGGATCTTTAGGGTTCTAAACATATTTAATAATGTGGTTATTTATTACTTTTGCTAGTATTAGTAAAAGAAGTAGTGTAATCTTAGTGAGAGAAATTTAGAGAGACAATAGTAAAAAAAAACTTAAGAGTCATTATTTTAAGAATTATCAAATCTTCGGGGATATTTAAAGGAATTTGAAAACGCATCTTAATATATTGGATTTGTGTGATTTTTATGTTGAGAGAATGAAAAATATTTGGGTAGAAAATAGGATTTGTGTTTATAAACATGGAAGAATATTTTCTCGAGGGCATCTTGTAATCTCTTGTAACAACTCTTGAAGTACAGTGAAATGGAGAATTACTATCTTCTCTAGAATATATTGTTAGTGCGTTAGGCACTTTTAGTGAGGAGAGAAAGAGAGAATAATAAAGGAAATAAGGATTTGTATTATTGAATTGTACAAATAATGATACAAACTGTGACTATTTATATACAACTCTAATTGGGCTTGGATTTACACAACTTGGATTATATTTAAATATTAAATCAAATCTAATCTAATATAATATAATATTTTAACAAATATAATTTAATATTTCAACACACCCCCATAATCCAATTTGTCGAACATCCTCAAAAATAGTCAATCTGAACTATTCCTAATTTCTTTCTCAATTCAGGAATCTGACAATCTTAAATCCTTTGGTGAAGATGTCGGTCAACTGTGCTTCACTTGATCAATGCCTAACTTCAAGTTCACCTCGATTTACCTTTTCCCTCAAGAAGTGAAACCTAGCTTCGATATGTTTACTTCTTCCATGCAGAACTGGATTCTTAGCCAGATTTATAGCTGACTTGTTGTCAATTTGCAACACCATTGGTTTCTTCACTTCGATAGTCATTTCTTCAAGTACTAATTTGATCCAAGTTGCTTGACAAGCAGCATATGATCCTGCTATATATTCAGTTTTGCAATATGACAATGCCACCATAGGTTGCTTCTTCGAACACCATGATATTGGGGAACCAAATACTTGAAAGAAATATCCAGTTGTGCTTCTTCGAACTTCCTTATCTACACACCAATCAGCATCTGAAAAACAATTAACTATTGCTTCTTTATCTTCAGAATTTCGTCGAAATAGTATTCCACAGTTTATCGAACCCTTCAGATATCTCAGGATTCTTCTTGCAACCTTCATATATGACACTCTTGGTTCACTCATATATCTGCTTACTAATCTATCATCGAAACCTATATCAGGTTGACTGTTGCATAAATACCTAAGAGATCCCACAATTTGCTTGAACAAAGTTACATTAACTTTGTCTTCCTCTCCATTCTTCTCCAACATCACATTTGGTTCGACAGGTGAGGATGTAGGATTCGAATCATCCATTCTGAATCTCTTGAGTATCTCTTTGACATACTTCTTTGATGTAGCATCATACCTTGCTTCGTTATTTTAAATTTCATGCCTAGGAAATAAGACAATTTTCCCAGATCTGCAATTTCAAATTCCTTCGTCATCAGCTCTTTGAACTTCCAAGTTCTTCAAGCTATTTCCAGTTACTAGCAAGTCATCAACATATAAGCAGATGATTTTTATATCTTGTGCTACAACCTGAACATAGACACCATACTCTAATTCTCATTTGACAAATCTTAATTTGACTAAGTATGAGTCGATCTTCTTGTTCCATGCCCTAGGTGCCTTTTTGAGACCATAGAGCGCTTTGTGCAACCTATATACTTTACTTGTTTCCTTATGAATCACAAACCCATGAGGTTGTGTGACATAAACTTCTTCTTCTAAAGGACTATTCAGAAATGTCGATTTCACATCTAAATGAAATGTTGACTAGCCTTGGTTGTATGCCAATGCCACTACTAGTCGAACAATCTCCAATCTTTCTACTAGAGAAAATACTTCAGAGTAGTCAAGTCCTTCTCTTTGAAGAAACCCTCGAGCTACTAATCTTGCTTTATGTCTTGCTATCTAACCATCAGCATTGTGTTTCAACTTGAACACCCACTTCACTTCGATAGCTTTTGTTTGTGCTGGTAATTCGACTAACTCCCATGTGTTGTTTCTTTTGATTGCCTATAACTCTTCCTCCATAGCTAACTTCCACTTGTTAATCTTCAAAGCTTCGCTATGGTTGATTGGTTCAGCACCTGCAAGTAAAGAAAAATGAACTAATTCTCCATCTAGTGTTACTTCATCAACACCAGTTACTTCATAATCTTGAAGTCTTGTTGGAGGAAATCTATTTCGTTGAGGTCTATGGCTTGTGCTAGCCACACCCTCTTCGACTTAGACATTGTCTGGAATATCAGCATTTGCTTCATCTTCGACTTCGACAAGATTCTCGGTAATTCCTTCGACTTCGATCTCATCAATTTCTTCGTCGAAATTAGAGCTCATCAGTGGCTTGTTAATTGAATTACTAGAATCCCAATCCCAGGAAGAATTTTCATCAACTACAATGTCTCTACTCAACATAATCTTCTCATTAACTGGATTGAAAAGCCTGTATGCAGCAGTTTTATGATATCCTACCAGAATCATAGGTTCACTTTTGTCATCAAGCTTCCTTCTTCTTGCATCAGGAATATGCTTATAACACATAGATCCAAACACCTTCAAATGACTTACTGATGGTCGTTTTCCACTCCATACTTCTTCAGGAACCTTGTTTTTCAAAATCTTGGTAGGACACCTGTTCAAAATATAAACTGCAGTCGAAACAGCTTTTCCCCATAAAGACTTTGGCAAATTCTTTTGTTTTAGAATACATCTTGCCATATCTATTATAGTTTTGTTTCTTCTTTCATCAATTCCATTATGTTGAGGCGTATAAGGAGAAGTTACTTCATGATCAACACCATGTTCTACATAGAATTTCTCAAACATCTTCGAAGTGTATTCGCCACCTCCATTTGTTCGCAGAACTTTGATCCTTTTCCCACTCTAGTTTTTGACAAGTATCTTGAATCTCTTACATATTTTGAATACTTCATACTTTCTTTGGATCACATAGATCCACAACTTTCGATTGAACTCATCAACAAACGAAACAAAATATCTATTTCCACCAATTGTATGTTCTTTGAATGGACCATATACATCTGAATGTACCACTTTGAGAATGCAGGATGATCTTATTGGCATAGTCGAAACAAAATAATTTCTGGATTGCTTTCCGACTAAACAACCTTCACAAAGTTTTTTAGGCATCTTAAGACTTGGAATTCCAGTAACCATATCTTGAGTAATCAATTAATTGAGTGATCGAAAGTTCAAATGTCCAAACCTCAAATGCCACAACCAACTATCTTTGTGGTCAACAACAGTTTTCAAACATTAAACTTCAGTCGAACTGATCATAGTCTTAAACATCTTGTTCTTTGACAAAGGAGATTTTAAGACCAAATTGTTCTTGGTGTCGAACAATTTCAAATCTCTATCTTTCATAACAACTGAGATACCTTTTTCGACCAGTTGTCCAACACTGCAAGTTACACTTTATTTCAGGTGCATAGAGCACATCTTTAATCATAGCTTTCCCTCCATTACTCATTTGAAAAACTATGTTGCGAGTACCTTCTGCTTGCAACGAACTATTATCAGCAAGTTTTACCTTGCTCATCTTCGACTCGTCGTAGTCTGCCAACAACTCCTTTCGACCAGTCATGTGATTCGAGCAGCCTGAGTCGAGGAACCAGATCTTGGATTCGACATGGTTATCTGCAACTGCAGCCATAACCACCATACCACCTTCAAAATCATCTAAATCTCGGCGTGCAAGGTTCTCTCCTTCGTCCTTGCTTTTTGTCGATCCATTGTCTTTTCTGTACCAACAATTTTTGGCTACGTGGCCCAAGTTTTCACATTTATAGCACTGTATATCATTTTTATCTTCTTTGTCCTTTCGATAGTTTCCTCCTCCCCTTTTCAAGGATTCAGAATTTCTATCTTTGACCTTATTCTTGTGGTAATTTAACCAAGGCTTCTTGCCCTGACACTTGTCGAACTTACCTTTGAATTTGTTGGAGCCACCATCCTTTTTCCATGACTGGCCTTGCAGAGCCTGTATCGAGTCTTGAACTACTTTCCTTTCGATAATCCTCATCTCATGGCCTTCAACGAACCAACCAAATTTTCCACTTTAGTGGTTTCAAGTTTGTTGGATTATTGAATAGCTATGATAACATGATCAAAGTAAGAGGTCAACGTTCTCATTACCTTCTTAACTATCATCTTATCAATTATGGTTTCACCACACCCTTCATGAGATGGACGAATTTCTGAACCTTCGACACATATTCTGCAACTTTTTCATCTTCTCCCATCGACAACAATTCATACTGTCGACGCAAGGTTTGTAACTTGACAAGCTTAAATTTCTCACCTCCTTCATAATACTTCACCAGAATATCTCATATCTCCTTCATCGTTTCATCATGAGAGATTCTGTCAAAATTAGCAGTATCAACATCCGTTTGAATGCAATAAGCAGCCTTGCAATCTTTCTTCTTGACTTCGTTGTGGGCTTTTTTCTGTGCTTCGGTTGCATCTGCAGCCAACGTAGGAACGCCGTCAGTAACCACCTCTAGGGTTTCATGGAAGCCAAATAAGGATTGCATCTATTTTTCCATCGGATCCAATTCTTTCCATCAAGCATTGGAAGAGAATTCGGAATGTCTTTATCACTAGCCATTTGACTCGATGACAGTAAGCATTACAAAGTTTATGGTATGCATAGTACGGTTAGACTTAAAATATTTGATAATCGTGGATTCCTTTTATGGAGAGATTGTACTCTAAGACATTGATTCTCGATCTACCTGTCGATGAGACAATTATACATTGAACGATATTTATTGTCTACTACACCTTCCTATCAATAGTCAATTATTAGATAATTACATTAATATGTATAAGACAACAAATGTATGTTGGTTGGTGATTTAAGAGTTGTGATTGAGAAGGTTGAAAAGGAGATTTGCGTACTCGAAGATGTCATGCAAGATTTAAATGGATGGACAAATTTCACACTTATCATTTGACATCCTCTAATTCTCATCAAGACTATAACAAATGCAAAGAGTATTGTCAACTTTGTGTCATCCTAACTTATCTCTTATACTTTGGCAGCACAATCATTTTTGTTGATAAGAATGCATTATCTATCAATGTCTGTGTACTTAAGATACTTCACATATTAAGACGATATCCATGACTTTTCTTAGAGAACAACGTGTTTTGATCAATTGTACGCCTAGATGGTCGAGATAAAGAAGTTCTAAAGGAGACGTTAGGTTCGAAACGCTTATCTCCTTCCGTTAATATTTAAAAACTAAATATTATATATATTGTTACTCTCAAAAAATTTGTTTTTGACAAATTTTTAAAATTAGAAGAGAGCCTCGAAACTACTATCTTATTAATTAGATATCATACCTACACAGTGAATAACACAACGTGGGTTCTAAATCTCAAAAATTTAGATAAGTATCAAGTAAACTCATTGGTAACAGTAATTAAAGGCTTAACTTATTGCTAACCAAACCAAGGATAGTTAATTATCACGGTTTCCATTTGTTAAAGAATGAATTGATTGCTATCCAAATCATAACAACAAGTATGGAATAATAAAGTTTGGCTTAGAAAAAGAGCTCTTTGGATGGAACTATAGTGCATATATAAGACTAGTATAATTTAATTAATGTCATTTTATAAAAGTCAACGATTGAAAAAAAAGTGAAGGATGGTGGAAGGTGAAAAATGAATCTTATTCTCTAAGAATATGATTCTTTAGCATCAAACTTCATTGCCATTTGCAACATACAAAATAATTTGACTTTGTGAAATATTTCATCTCATCCACATACATGTTCACCAATATAATCATGCAACTTTTTCTTATTGCTTTTTTGTAGAAGAGTTAACAAAGCCCCCACCCACTAGCATAGAAATCCAAAGAAGAAAGGTTTTGTTTGAACATTCTATTCTTCTAGCAATGACAATCATATAAATGTTAGTTTCACTTTTTCATAAAAATAATAAATAATAAAATTGATATTTATTGACATATTTTTATAAGGGTAGGCATAATCCCTCAAATTAAAGAGCATTTGCAAAAATATTTATTGATATATGCTTTATTGATATAAGAAGTTGCATTAAGTTCTTACGGAGTTTCAGTCAACTATTTATCAATAAATTGACATACTGTGTAATTTTTCTTATATTTATAAATTTTATTTTTAAAGTTTATTGTTTAACAGGTACTATATTTTTTATTAAAAATAACTTATATACTCTTTATTAATTGATAGAGTTAAAATATAAGATACTAATTGTGTAAAAATAGTTTTACATTGTCATCCAATTAAAATTTATTATTTTATTATATCATATGATTTATTTAAAAATAATAATATGACTTAACACTTATTATAAATGTGATTGAAATGCATATTTTTTTATTTGAGATATATTGCGTAAATAGGTGGGGATCTCAGCAGGCATTGTTTCCTTTAAGACTTCAAAGATTACAATGTTTTCTCGAGAGACCAAAATATGGAACAAAGTTCTTCCAAAAATATTTTAAAAATAGTAAATATATGCGCCTAAAATATCATAACATCTTTAATTAATATATTTATTTAATTTATATGTAAATTTAATTGATATTTCACATAAAAGAAATCTCAAACAAACAAAAATAAAAAATGAATTTAAGAGTAAAAATCAAGATGCGAATGTATCTCTCACTCTCGCTCGGTCCTATTGACATTCCAACTTTATCAATATTGAGTCTATCTTAATCAAATACATATGTTATTTAATAAAATAAATTACTCACAATTATGATCCATATGATAAAGAATTATGTCAATATTGAGTCTATCTTAATCAAATACATATGTTATTTAATAAAAAAAATTACTCACAATTATGATCCATATGATAAAGAATTATAGTCAATAAGGTCATGCCATAATTTTAATTTGAAGTTAAATTAATGCCATCTATAGAAATTAAATGAGGATACATCTCATAGTTTTCTACCGCACCTTGCAAAATTTCAAAAATACTTTTTAATTTTTTAAAATACATTTCTGATTCACACTACATACACGTATAATTCTTTATTTTTTTAGATACGCCCTCATTTACTATTTAATTTATACCAAAAATATATTTCTGATAATATTTAAAAATACATTTCTGATTAGAAGGATACTCAAAAATTAAAAGCATTTAATATAAGTGGTCAATATAATATACTTGAGGGATACTAGAAAAAATAAAATTCAATATATTATATTTGAAGGATACTAGAAAAAATAAAAGCATCCAAATATATAAGCAGAAGAGTGTGATATAAAAAGAGATAAGGGGTCCAAGAACTGAGATACAACATTTGCTAAAGCTAATTGAGGATGTAGGGTATGTCTACTGAAGTAGAAAAAGAGATGGCTCAGATATTGTGAGAGATATTTTTTGGGCGCATCCAGACTCCACCAAGTTGCTGAATATTTTTTCCATTGTATTAGTTATGAATAGCACATATAAGACAAATAAATACAAGCAACCTCTCTTTGAAATTGTTGGCATGACACCGACCGAGTTGACTTTTGTTGTTGCATTTGCTTATATGGAGTCTGAGCAGACAGATAGTTTTTGTTGGGTCTTGGAGAAGCTGAAGGAATTGTTTGTCCAGAAGGATTTGCGTCCAAAAGTGATTTTGATGGATAGAGATCTAGCATTGACGAAAGCGGTGGAAATTGTGTTCCCTACTACACAAAATTTGCTATGTCGTTTTCACATTAACAAAAATATTGGAATGTGATGCAAGCAATATGTGGTGAAAGAAATGCAAGAGACCATTGACACATTATGGGAGGAAGTTGTATGGGCTAGTGATGAGGTTGAGGATGCTCAAAAGTTGAAACAACTTGAGCAAGCATGTTTTAATTGTGCGGACTTTATTGATTATGTGAAAGACACATGATTGACTCTACATAGACATAGATTTGTTGGAGCATGGATTGATCGAGTACTTCATTTGGGCAACACCAAGACTAACCGGTATGTATTTTATTTTATTGTTTTTATTATTTTATTTATATATATATATATATATATATATATATATATATATATATATATATATATATATTATGCATTAATATTTACAATGTTTTTATATATATTATGCATTAATATTAGGGTTTTTATATATATTATGCACTAATATTTTTTATATGTATTATGCATTAATATTTATCTATTTTTACCATGTTCTATATTTATTATGCATTCATTTTTAGGGTTGAATCCGCTCATTGGAAGCTAAAGCAGATGTTAGAAAATAGTCTCGGTGACGGTCAAATGTTGGGAAGCTATGAACAACAACCTGAGGATATAAATAGGCAACATTCGTGCTTCATTCCAAAAAAGTTTTTATGAAGTTGAGCATGCACATGTTAGTCCATTGTATGGTAACCTGCGTAGTTTTGTTTCTAGAGCTGCTTTGAGACGCATTACACAAGAGTTTAAGAGGGTTGATTATGTTGGAACTTCTAGAGAAATATGTGGGTGTACTCATAGAACAAATTATGGGTTACCTTGTGCTTGTGAGTTAGGTAGATATGTGTTTAGTGGTGTACCCATATCTATTGAGAATGTTCATGTTCATTGGAGGAAGTTAAGTATGGAAGGTGAGTTGCAGGCAGAAGGAGAAGATGGATCGGAGATTGACATCAATAATGTAATGGAAGAAATATGGAGAAAGTATAGATCATCAAATGTTGTTGAGAAAAGAGCATAAAAAAGCAGGTGTAGTGAAATTGCTTACCCCGCAACAACTTCCTTATGTCCACCACCTGAAAAAATAAAAACCAAGGGAGAAATCAAGAAGAAAGGGAAGAAACCAGTTGGATATTGATGTTTACAGGGACCCTTCACAGCATGAGTATGTTGAAGAAACATCTCAAACTTCATAAAAGTTGTCTCAGAAATCACAATCAAAGAGGGAATCAAAATCAAAAAAGCCTTCACAGCAAGACTACACTCTTCAGTTTCCAAGTCATATCAGGTCATATATATTTATTATGCATTAATATTTATAGTGTTAATTATTTTAGGTTTATTATTATGTTATGTATTTATAATGCACTAATATTTATAATGTTAATGACTTAGGTCATATATTCAGGAGATTGTGGATGTTGAATCAGATGGTAATTGTGGATTTATAGTCATTGCATCGTGCATGGCTATAGTCAGGATGGTTGGGCAATGGTTCGTTGAGAGTTGGACATGGAAATAAGGGACAAGAAGAGTTTGTATGAGAAGTTATTCGGAGATAGACTATCAGAAGTGAGAAGCGGGTTGATGATATAGTCCACTGGTAGACAGCCAGAGGAGAAATGGTTGACACTACCAGACATGGGTTACTTGACAGTGAACCGCTATAATGTCATTCTTGTTCATTTAGGCAATCCATATTGACATTTTTCCCTATGATATCATCACCTTCACATAATCCTACTATTTGGTGTAGAGGTTTAGTCAACGATAACCATTGGATTCAGGTAATAATTTATATACCCGATAATAGTATTTTCAATATTATTTACCATACAAAGTGTTAGATTAATTGTTTTTTATACTCAGGTAAACATGAAAGATGGATTCCCCTTACCCCGGTGCTTACAAATTAGAAGAAGTTTCATCACCCGGATGCAACTGCATGGATGGTATCATTAGCGGGACGTTTGCAACTATGGCTACATCTTTCGTCAGTTTTACCTTTTTATGTTCGCTTAGCATAAGCTTATCATAAAATTATATTGTGTAATGTAGAATTAAATTGTTATGAAATGTAGCAAAGCATTACAACAACGCACAGACGTTATTTTTATTCATCCAAAATAATTAAAACAACACACAGACTTAACTTAAAATGATACACGAGAAATAACTTAAAACATCACACGAGAATTAAAATCAACACATCTAGGCTCTACGAGATGATTCTGGACGTTGAAGTTCTTTTATAACGTTTTCGACGGATCTAATTACCTCCGCTTCAAACTCAACGGGGCCTTTAGTTAGTCTACGATGATATAACTTCCACATGGTCGTCATGTCAGCATTGCTCTTCACCTCTACCACGTTGTAACTTATCCTTCCATCAACATCCATGTTCCAATTTTCACGGTGTGAGATCTTTTTCAGCCTCCTAGTATCAGTCTCGATACGCAATTCGTAGTCAAATATTTCCTTCAATCCCTCGAGGTTTATAAATCCCTCTGGAATCTTAAACTTCACAGCATCTTTCTTTCTATTGAAATACACTTCAGCATCTATTAACCAATTTGGGAGGGACATTTTGAGATGGAAATTCTAAACAACACATGACTCTTTTTCTATAGCACTTTTGATTTATTCTAGACCATTCGAAGTGTCGGTCCAATCAAAGTCACTCAAAGTGTCGATCCAATCAAAGCCACTCAAAGTGTCGGTCCAATCACAGCCATTCAAACTAAAAATAACGCAAATCCAATGATAACATAAATCATAAAAATAAGTCATACAAATATTCAAAGACAAATATTCAAAGAGTTACTAAAATATTACATAAATCATAAAAACTTAACATAAAATCACTCTTCATGACATAAATGCCACGCGGCAAATAAATCCGCAAACTGTGGATCATCCTCTTCAGCAGCAAATTTCTGGAGGTGACGATGAATTAAAGCGGAGATACGAGCCAACTTAGGATCGGATGGCCCTGCTGCAAACTGAGGAACTGTCACCTCTCTTGGTTCTTCAATCGGCGGTGGTACCAATCGAGGGTGTGACACCAGATAATACCAGTCCAAATAATTGGCCACAGTCTCAGAGGAAAATGTGACAGCTGATGTGTGACCAACCACATCTACAACACTCTGGTCGTAACCAATCCATTTAACGTCCATATTCGCCTCAATAATATTAGTGGGTGGACGTGGTATATACTGAATCAGACCAAACTGATGTAAACATCTGTCAGCCAAATATAAAATATAAAACATAGGTACCTCCCCACAATAGTCCTCCTCTGAATAAGTAAGCTCGTCGAATGCGCAAAACTGCCTATGATCCTCCAATGGACGTCACACCACATCCACCGATGTCAATCTATCAAGGATAGCTCGCAAGGCATCCACCTTCAATGATCTCTACTTGTAGGACCATCTCATTGCTCTCGGCATTCCAAAGTTCTCACTTGGATGTCAATTTTCCACTACTCTTCCAATTTCAAAAGAATACTCATGGATCCAGCATTGTGTCAATAAAAATTATAAATAACATTTTAATAATATTTTTAGATTACTAAACAATTAATAATAATTAAAAATTATCTCAACAATTAATAATAACATAAATAATAAATGAATTACCTGAAGAAGAGTCGGATAACCAGCAAGTTGTTTGGTGTCAAACACACATGCAACTCCAAGCGAATCATAAAGGATCACCAATGCAGCTGCCCCCCAACTGTATCTTCCAAGACCCTCCAAGTCCCCAAAAAGAGATACATATTTTGAATCGACAAGCGTAAACGTCTTGTCAGCAAATGTGGTACAACCTACTAACATCATCAGGTAAGTCCTGGCCGCATATGTCCAGTTACTAGCAGCTCTGTGGGCAACAAATGTATCATACAACCACTCCAGTTTGTAGTAGGCACCTCTATTTCCATGAACCTGAGTCATGGACTCTACACGTAACACTCCTAAATATGTCACAGCAAGCTCAGCATCTTCAGTGACGTGCTGGGGGATCAGAAAATACCCCTGATAGGGAGGTGAAGAAGACAAGATATGTCATCTAGAGTAATCGTCATTTCACCAAATGGCATGTGAAATGACGATGTCTCAGAATGCCATCATTCTACAAATGCAGTGATCAAATTCGGGTCTATCTTTGACAGACTGGATCTTTGCAAATGTGCAAGACCAGAATTTGTCACCCACCTATCTATCTAGGGAGTTGTTGGGGAACCCACTCCTTAAGTTTTTGACTGTGTGCAGCACATTTTAGTTTCTTTTTAGGTCCTTTTTCCTGGAAAAAAATGTAACATGTTAATAAACTACGACAAAAATCAAATTAATTCATTTCACATTACATTTTCATTTACTTACCTCTTCATACCACAAGTGTCGAGCACAGTCTTGCTCGTATCTAACTAATAGGGATAAGTCTGACGGTCCACCTAGGAATTCCCTAGGCTCCTCCGAAGGATGTGAACCGGATCCAAATGCACCGTTGTTTCTACGAGGAAGGCGTTCATCACGGCATAATCTTCGAGGCATTCTGCAAAAAAATAATAAAATACAAAATAAAATAAAAAAGAAATACAAAAAAATACAAAAAAAAAAAAAAAGACAAACCGGAACATGTATAATTTTTCAACAATTTCGGAACACTTAGCAAAAGTGTGAATGTAATTTCAAAAATCAGAACAGATTTCAAAATTGTTCCGACGCGTTTCGTTCAAACCGGAACACTTTTAAAGTGTTTCGGTGCATTTTGTTCAAACCGAAACACTTTGTAAAACTGTTCCGAAAAAAATACCATAAATCTCCCAAACCGGAACACTTTCATATATTTTTTTCCGGAACACTCACCTAAACTATTTCGGTGTGTCATTTACAAAATCGGAAGACTTTTGCAAACTGTTCCGGAATGCTGGAGAGTGAGAGAATTTCGAAACACTTTTGTAACAAAATATGAGAAATGATTTTTTTAAAAATCTTATACTATTTATGAGGGCATTTTTGTCCAAAAAATATTGTGGTAGGGGTACAGGTTTAAAAGTGGGGATACAAAGTACAGTTTTTCGAGAACGGAATGGGAACAAAATTCCCCGTAGCGAAAATCCGATATGCGGACAGAAAATAAATTTGTCGGCAAGGATTGAGATGGGAATGTATCCCCGCTCCATTAACATCCCTCTGTTGGAGGCTGAGAATATTCATGATTGGTATATAGAATTCCTTGTGTCAATTTCCAACTTAATCCTATGGGGCTAAAACAGCATCTCTACCATCAACTTCAGAGCTGACAAAGTCCTGATAGAGAAAACCAATAGATATATAAATGTCATACTCATGAACAATGTTCAAAGCAAAAATTCTAAAGTGATAGGTGGTGCACCGTGCACACACCATTATCCTGTCAAGAAACTGATAAGTATAATATTTATTTCTATAAATCTACAAATATCTGCATCTTTAATTACAATTTGTCAACTTTATGTCCTATAAAAACAAATTAAAATAAACACTATATATTGTATAAAGAGGCAGAGAAATAAAATATTTACGCATAGCTATCTTGAACAACAAAAATCGACTGAGAAATGTGGCTTCTATTTTTTGTTCCCATCATGATATTCTTTAAGCACAAACCTTGAAACACAAGTTTTATCCAACTCTGGTGGTTGTGTTCCGGAGAATGTGTTGAGTTCTCTCTACACTCTAAAAATTCAACCTTTTTCAATTACATCGGCTTTTATATTGATCGCTTTCAAGTTTCAACGCCTTCAATTGGGTTAGGTTTTTCGGCTTCTACTTGAGAGGCTTCATACCCTGTTTGCGTTTCAAAAAGCAGATTTCAAGTTACTGTTTGTTAGATGAAAGAAATACAGATCTTTCATATGAAGATAAGAACAAAATGTAACAATACTCCCCAAAAGAAAATATTATAGAAAAGAATAGAAGGATTCTTGTCTTTACTGTTTTCACAGTAACAGAAAAACATGTATTGTATCGAATTCCCAAGATTTTTTTAATTCTTTTTGGTTGAGAAGAGAAACATGGATTGCCTTGCATTTCCAAATTCAACAACATTTCTCAGCATTCCTTTAGGTACCAGGTTCCAGAATGAAACAAAACTACTAGCATTCCTTGAATATGAAAGTTACGATCCTCCATCGAACCCGGTTCTTCTTTCTTTACTATGGTATGGAAAACAGAAAGTTGTAATGAAATCAGTAACAATAGTGGTTGAAAACAGTTTCTTTACAACCAACAAACACACGAGAAGTCCTTTACAATAAGGTTAATTACGAGTTACTTGAGCACGCAATAACTATAACAAATATGAGTGGCTTCCTATAATGAACTCTACCCGACGTAAGAACATTTTACATACCAGACCAGATAAGTTCACAAAATCACAATATAGGTTAAGAACTCAACACACAAAGAGCATAACAAATTCAAATTCGGCAGACAAATTGACAAATCAGGAGGTCCAAATTACACAAGACTGAAGAATTATGGAACTAGGTTCCCCTTGTTGGAGCTGTTTTCAGCTCAGTAGAGCTAAGTGTCGATTCATCAAAGCTGAGGGTTCATTTACTTTGTTTGCCAAGTGGTTAATTGCAAACATGCAACAATAGCTTAGTTCGTGTTATCTAGTTCGTGATGTTATTTATGCTAAGAACTACGGGGTTGAAACTCAGTACAACATCGTTTAACCACCTTTGCAGATGGGTTCATGTTAGGGTGTAAGACGCATCTGTAGAGTCAAGTGCTACTGCTGTGAGGATAATGTTTCAAGCACTATGGACCCATATCATTTAGCTGTTGCATTTCGGGTTCTTTGAGAAAATGCTGAACCATTGCCATTTTAAGCATGTGGAAGAAAACAACCATTATATTGTAGACACGTCCAATTTATCTCAAGCTTGTAAATATGCAAGTCTAAACAGACAATTATTTTGAGACTTGAAAAAAGTGCAAAGGGGACACTTTTTATGAGACGGAGGGAGTAGTTTATTAAACATGAAGTGATGAGATAGGATTAGGTTTTTCGATTACCTTTGATGCCCGCAGATCATTTACTTCCTTTCTAAGTGAATCATCAGAAAGGATTAACCGAGACACTGCTCCAGTTGATAACCTGCAATATAATTAACAAACACCAAACCAATTATAGAACTGTTCAAACTGAAGAGAATTCAAGAAAATTGTATGAAAGAATGACAACAAAGAAATTAAAGTAAAATCATAGGAAGTAAATGATCTTCCAAGGAATGAACTTCCAAGCCCCATAATATACACTACGAGTATTACAAGGAACTTGATCCCCTCTTATTGGGAAACATTCCCTTTAACAGGTCAGATTTACTATCTCCACGGACAGCTAACCGTATTACTACTGTTGTGCCTTGAACTTATGGCCTATGAAATTATACTTCGTACATAAAATCATAAATTACATTTTAATCCCATTAGTGACCTTACAAATCCCGAATGCCAGAGTAACAAATGCCTTCACATGATCAACCTTACCCAAATAAATAAATAAATAAACTGAAACAGACACAGAATTAAATATTATTAATAATTCTTAAAGTATATATCAAATACCCGAGATATTTTGCAGCATCTGAGACAGATCCCTCAACTGCAAAAATGAGATCCAGAAGAGCTTGCATTCCCTGTTGAAGGATGACAAGTATATATAGTTAAGTTGCAATTAGGTTTTGAATTTTAAGTAATAGACTTTTACATGAGGATAAAGAAGAAATAAATGAAAAAGCAAGGGATAGACAATTGAGCATACCATTGCAAATTTTGGGTTATTGGGTCCAATTTGTGAACCAATATCTGACCCTCTAATTAATGACTTGGGAGGAAGTATCTGAAGAAGCTCTCGAGGGGGTGCATAAGCCTCAAGATCCACCGTTTTCCTGACTAGCTCGAGAAAATAACAAGATTTATCAGGCAAAGCATTGTTTACTATAAGTAACTGAGCTATTTATTTCAATGTAAGTATTGACCTATGTAGCATGGACGCTTCACATTGAAGGCTTGTCTGGTGTCCGACACATGTGAGTGTCGTGTTTGGTATTTGTGTTAGCACTTCGTGACTAGACACATATAGCAACAAATCTGAGTCCCTTAAGTACCCATCTCCCTTTGTTAGTACTAATTTCTATCCCTCCATTAAAAAAAGTAAAAAACGATCCATCGCTAAACAGAAAGATAGTTTTCTCTCTTTAACAGCCCCATTATCATTTGTAATTTTCTTGATTTTTACTTTTTAAATTAGAGGAACAAGGAAGGATACATAAAATTTGGTTCCCAATCAATAAACCAATGATTCAAAAACTAACTAGTTTGTTGGTTCAATCCCATTTCAACCATAATCCAGTCAAACAGGGTGGAATCGGATTGAACCAATTAAACCACCCATTTGAATTGTAATATGGTGAAATAGGGTTGAACCACGGTTTGTGTTGTCAAATATTGGCCATGGCTAATTGCAGTGATGGAATTTTGACAACCTCCATGGCCAAATATGAAGGATGGAAGTGCCATGGCATTTTAGGGTGGATATGGCAGCTTAAAATGGCAACTTTTGGCTTTCCGCCATGGTCTATTATCTGTAATCGGGAACACTAACTGATGTTTATTCAACAGGTTTCTTTAATTATTTATTTACTTTTTATATATTTATTGTTGATCTGGTTCAACCATTTGAGTCATAATCTAAAGGTCTCACTCGTTCTATGGTCATATTTTTATAAGAGTTGTGTTTTTTGCTCAAAAACTTAACATCAAATTTCAACAATAAATTAGATGGTTAACAAGGTTCAATTATGTGGTTAATCATGTTCGGTGGCAGGTTAATGAAAATAACAAGGTTGTTCAAATCATTAACCATCAACTGAACACAACAAACTAAAACTACTAGAGCATAACTTGGATGAATAATAGATATATCTGTAAATATGAACACTTAAAAACTTTGAGCAATGTGGCAAATGTAAAGAAACAGGAGCAAATGGAAATAAATAGATAAAAAAAAAAAAAACCTTTGAGAGCTATAAGAGAGCGAAGTCGTTTAAGAGCAGAAGCACGGTTCATATGCTGAGACCGATCTTCAGAAGCCTAAAAACAATACAAATCAAAATTAACAAACCCAAAATATTAAAATAAAAAAGTAAATAAAAAAAAAAGGTGAAAAGGAAATAGAACCTGAGCAATGATACCGGTAGGTAAATGTTTAAGTCGAACTGCAGATTCGCGTTTGTTACGGTGTTGACCACCGGGACCAGAGGATTTGAATGTCCCCATTTCGCACTGTTTCATTAGGTCATCGTCTGTTAGGTCTAGGTAACCGCCGTAATTGGGGATGGCAGCGGTGGCGGTGGCGGTTGTGGTGGCCGTTGTGGAGTGAAGTGAGATTGGGTGAATGTTGAGGTTGAGAAAGGGAGAGGATTGTTTGGAGGGGGAAATTGGATAATGGTGATGATTATGAAGAAAGTGGAGGTGAGGTTTTGTTGTGAATTGTTTAGTGAGAGTGAGAATGAGGGTTGGTTTGAAGAGGAATTTGTGTGCCATTGAATTGTTTTGACACTGTTTGCTCTGAACTTCACAACAACGCTCTTGTGTAAGATGATGGTGGTGTTAGATGACATGCCACGTGGCACGTATCTATTATAAATTTATAAAATTCAAAGTACCATTAACTTACCATAACATCATTTTTAGAAAATTTTAATTTGGTCTAATTTCAAGGGTATTCATGTAACTTTGAAAAATACTTGCGTCATATTTATTTGAAGCTGATGTGTCACTCTTACATTTTTTCTATTTTATTAAAAAAAAAATTCACACAAATCAAAACCTATTGTTAAGTTAATAAACCTAATTGGAACGTAATTACCATGCAATACAGTAAGCCATTGTAACGTAATTACCATGCAATACAGTAAGCCATTGGATGTTTCTGGGGAAACTGAAACGTCTTACACGCCGCTTTTCATTTTCAATCCATTGTCTTCCCCATGCCTTAACATTATCTTTCTCTGAATCTAGTTTGAAATTGCAATGGGAAGCCAAACGTTCTTCTCTCTTCCTTCAATGCGTCCCCACTGTCTATTTCCCTATAATCTCATACCTTGCATCAAACCTAATCCTAAATTGCTTCATATATCCCTGTCTGATTTGTTCCAAAACGCAGCTGGACGGAACAACCGATCTGTTGTTATTTTGTTGTTATTCTTTATCCATTCATCTTTCTTCAATCTGCCTAACTTGCTTTTCACAAATTTTTTACAAATACCCTATATCCATCGATGGCGCGCCCTATCGAATTTATCAATAACATCAACGATTCGAAAGATTTGTGGAAGATTGCTGTTAGATGTAAGCATTTATGGTCTGTCACCAGTTCTCAGAATAAAGAGCACTTGGAGCTTATTCTGTTTGACTCAAAGGTATTATAAAATTTAAATGCCATTTTTTATAACAATTCTGTTATACCATACTGATTTCAAAATATTTGTATTTTCTCAGTTGGATTTGATTCAAGCCATTGTGCCATCTTATTTGGTACCAAAATTCAAAACGCAGCTTGAGCTTGGATGTTCCTACGTTATGCATAATTTCAAAATTTCGAGTAATGATTTCTCCTTCAAATCTACTGATCATAAGTTCAAATTGATTTTCTGTGGATCCACTTCTGTCAAAAAGGTCTCACTAAATGACATTCATGTGAACTACCTCAACTTAATTGGAATGGATGCTATTGTTGAGGGTAAATACAGGACAAATGTATTGTATGGTGAGTTGCATTTTTACATTTATAATAAATCACTTGAAAGGTTAAGTTCAACATTACACATGACTGTATATGGTAAATTGTTTTGTAGATATCGTTGGAGGAGTTACTGAAATTTCTCAATCCCAAATAATTCATGATAACAACAAAAGCAAAGTTGTATTTACATTAACTAATATCAGGTGCGTGTGGTTTTATTTTGTTTCCCTAATATTGATATTGAGTACTGTATATTTCTAACATACTCATGGTGTTTATTTTGTAATTACTGTCACTCAGCAAACGTTCTGTACAATGTACTCTTTGGAGAAAATTTGTTGTGCAACTTAATGAGTATTATACCAGTCATAAGGATGATGGTAGTATTGTTGTCCTACTGATTAATGCAAGGATCAAAGAACCTCAAGGTATCATATGTATCTGTTTATAATTATATCCAACTTTAAGCATTGTCATTTATATG
The DNA here is from genome assembly GCA_021764765.1 of Vicia sativa. Taxonomy (NCBI): domain Eukaryota; kingdom Viridiplantae; phylum Streptophyta; class Magnoliopsida; order Fabales; family Fabaceae; genus Vicia; species Vicia sativa. Next base: position 188,314,095 of record CM038792.1, on the reverse strand, counting down.
TAGGTCAAATTTCAGGAAGTTATCCGTTAAATGTATCTAATGCATGGAACGACACAAAACTGCTGATTAATGATTTGAGTATTGAGGAGGTTAAAAACCTTAAAGAGAAGTAAGTGATCATTATATCAGATGTATGTCTCATTTGTGTAAATATAAATCAGGATTCATGCATTACTAACAGACAGTTTTGAACCTGATTTGTGTTTAACAATCTTAAAAATGAGTTGTCGTTGCTGTCATCTTCAAGCATGCATATTGACACGAGTCAGAGCTCTCATTTCTCTGAGTTGGATAAATTTATCTGGAAAGCTGAAATATTGAGTCTATCTGAAATTGCATTTCTGCAAAATGTTAGTTACTCCTTAAAATTGACTTATTGAAATTACATAATTAGACAAACTTAATTCTTATCCAATCTTTGAGATAAATCACTTATTTCTGTTTCAGGAGACTACGTGTGTGACTGTTGCAACTTTGGAGAAGTTTGAATGTGGTCAGTCAGGATGGTACTATGACGGATGTAGTGAATGTACCAGAAATGTGTCTTTAAAGGATGTAAAATTCATGTGTTATTCCAAACACATTTCATCTGAGCCAGTCCCAAGGTAATTTCTATGTACTGCATAACAAGGTTTATCAGCATATAACCAAACGCTTCATTGCTGACAATTTGTATTTTGATCACACATCGTATAGATTTAAGCTTGAAGTGCTTGCTTCTGATAGAAAGTTAAAATACAAGTTCGTATTTTGGGATGTAGATTGTGTAAAGTTGATTGGGAAGTCCGCTCTTCAAATGAAATTGGATTTGATGAAGGTATAATCAATTTGGCTTTTATATTACTTAGATAATTACCATTTGCCTAACATATATTATTTGGATGATTTAGTCTGGAGATTATGATCCCCTTGAATTCCCTTATGAACTGGATGTGATGCTCAAGAAGGAGTTGGCTATAAGAGCAGTTTTTCAACCTAACAAGGCGATCGATCCATTGGATTTAAGGCAGATGAAGAGATACGTAAGAAAATAAGGGATAATTTCAAATGTGAAGAGGTACTGCTGTTTTATTACTCTCAACATCATCACCATGTGCATTACATTTTTTAAACATTTATTTTAAACTTGCAGCATACTTCAAAGATGACCATCTCAGAAAAACTGTCTCGGGATGATCCGCATACAGTATCAGTGAGTTTTTTGTTTTTTTTTTGTTTTATTACTCTCAGCATCATGACCATGTGCATTACATTTGACTAGCATTTCTTTTTTAACTTGCAGCATACTTCAACAATGGCCATCTCAGAAAAATTGTCTCGGGATGAACCGCATACAGTATCAGTGAGTCTGTTTTTTATTTTCAAGATTAAGAAATCAACCTATAAAACAATTTCTTCCTTCATTTTGTACGATGTTGATGTTGTTTTAAATCTGTCATGGCAGGAGCCCTTATCAATTACTACAGATTATGACCCTGTAATAACCAACTCTGCACTTACATCGTCAAAAAGATCTATTCCTGAAACGGTCGAAGAACTCGACAGTGGCCAACTATCGTCCACCAAGATAACAAGGAATATCAAGCTGGAGAAATAATTTTGTCAATCTTCATCGCAGTTTTATTTTTTCATTTAGCTATTTTGGACAACGTGGGTCACCTAATGTTTTTTTATTTTATTTTATTCTGATGTTTTTCTGTTTGTAAGTTCGATATAATGAACTTATTATGTATTGTTTGCAACTATGAATTATGTTGTGCTGGCTATATTTTAATATATGGATTTTTGTTAATAATTTATCTACTTAAATTATACCACACAATTGTTTCTACTCAATTTTATATTTTGTATGAATTCACTTCAGAGTATGGTTATACCTTAGAATTATATTATTGTGAAGTTATTGTCTTTATAAAACACAAATTCATAGCTGGATAAATTATTTTGTTAAGCAACATCGCCTTTTTTTTTCATTTACGTATTTGGAAAACATGTAGCACCTAATGTTTTGTTTTATTTATTTACATGTTTTTTTCTCTGTAATTCTGAACTATTAAAATTTAATCCCACAAATTCCCATTTAACAATTGTTTCTAATGAATTTTATATTTTCTATGAATTTACTTCAAAGTAAGTTGGGCATGGTATTTGGTTATTGTGGACTTAATGTCTTTGTAATACACAAATATTATTCTTTATATCTTAAAAATACACAATTATTATTCTTTTGTGTTCTTTATGCCTAATTTAAATATGTTAACTTTTCTATAATTGTAAGAAATCAATGTGATGCTAATAAACTTTTTATACTAATGTACATGATGTAACTGCCATTGTTTCCTAATTGATAAGTTATGTAAACTGATAACTTCATTGTTAACCAACAGAATTTATATGGATATAATTATAAAGGCACAGGCTGGTAATATAATTGTCTCATAAACAGAAATATATGGATCTAATACATGGAACTAATTTGCTAAACAGAAATATAATTTGCTAATATGCCAGTTAACAAAGACATGGAACTGAATACATGGAACTGAATAATATGCCAGTTAACAAATATAATTTGGTAATATAACTTGATAAACAGAAATATAATTGTCTCATAAACTGAATACATGGAACTAATTTGGTAATATGCCAGTTAACAAATCATAACCACTGATTGTACATAGAGCCTTAACTTAACAAGTACAAATAACACAAATTATAACAAATTAATAATGGGCATCAAACTGATTCTGCAAATATTGTTGCAGTTCTGCCCATACAAAAAAATCTCTCCTTTTCTGCCATGATGCTTCACATAATTTCCAGTCAACATATCCTTTCACTGCTGCCCTTTCACAACTTTAACCAATATACGTTCCACCGGAGGATGTTGTACTTTGAATTGGATAACATCACCTTTGGACAACTCTTTATCCTTCGCAAATTTATACCAGCCTTTTGACAGGAACTTCTCAGTCATTTTTTCCCTGCTTTTGAAAACACATGGATATGTAAGACCTGAGTCTGTATCATAAAGATCAATAAATGATCTTGGTTCCATGAAAATCTCCTTAATGATTGATGTTGGAAATTGTTGCAACATGAAAATTGATTAGCTATGTCTATTAATTCTATGTTAGACATCCTAAATACTATATCAGCAAACTGTTCAAGAGCTTACAAGAACTTGAGTTTTTATCTTCAAGTTGCTCTTAACAACTTTCTGCCATTTGCATTCAAGTTTCTATTGCATGGAAGCATTTTGTACAACATCAGCACCAGCAGGGGTATTGTTGTCATCGCTGCACCAACATACACCATTATTTAAAATGATAAGTTGCATACTTAAATGTCTAACTCTAATTATATATCCTAATAGGATGCAAGGAATAGGGTAATGTTTTTTAAGCCAATTAAGAAACCTACGTTAGATTTCTTATGTTATTATCATGCATAATATATGAGTTATTTCCTAATGCAGCAACAACCTGAATAGTATGGAAGAAACTATTAGCCGTATACAGAACATGCTTGATGAATTCAACACACATGTTAAATCTTTTAGAATGGCATCAGATGGACTAAAGGATTGTCCTGTACCTGACCTCAAATTGAAGTTAATATCTGATAGATCAAAGGACGAACGAATTTACAACCAACCTACTGTGTCTGAGGTTGCAGCGCTTATTGTTGGTGATGTTGATACAGGCTCAAAAAGGGATATTATCCTTGAAAGACAAAGTGGTAGACTAAAACGAATAAGTGAATTTCATCTGAGCTATCTTGCATTACAATATCCATTTTTGTTTTCGTATGGGGAAGATGGATTTAGACTTGGTGTTCTACACAGAGAAACTGTTCCCAATAAAAAAGGGAAGATGAACAAACTTACTATTAGAGAATGGCTTGCTTTTCGCATTCAAACTAGACAACGTGAAGCACACACACTGCTCAAGTCAAGGAGATTGTTTCAGCAATTTTTGGTTGATGGATTCACTATGATGGAGTCGCAGAGACTGAATTATATACGTAAGCATAAAAAAAAATTATGAGTATCCAAATACTCAAATTTGTCAGGAGTAGACCAACAATCTTCAAATGAAGGAGCCCACAAAGGCAAAAGAGTGGTATTGCCGTCAACATACGTTGGAAGTCGGAGATACATGGAACAATTATACTTTGATGGAATGGCAATTTGTAGCCAAATTGGATTTCCAGATCTATTCCTTACCTTTACTTGCAATCCATGTTGGCCAAAGATTCAAAGGTTACTTAACAACATGAATTTACAACCTCAAGATCGTCCTGATATAATCTCAAGGGTTTTTAAAATAAAGTTAGACGAATTATTGTGTGATATAACAAAGAAGCATGTGTTGGGCAGAGTTGTTGCATGTGAGTTACATGAAATAAATTATGTAATACTTAGTTGTTCCTGGCTCTATATCAATCAATTTACATTAATATTTTACTGTATTTTAACTTTTTCCAGATATATACACCATTGAGTTCCAAAAGAGAGGTTTTCCCCATGCACACATTTTGCTTTTCATGCATCAGCAGAACAAGTATCCCACTCCAGATGACATCAACAACATTATTTCAGCAGAAATACCAGCCAAATCTGATGATAAGCAATTACATCATTTGGTAAAGACACATATGATTCATGGTCCATGTGGATTGGCAAACAGATCTTCACCTTGCATGAAAAATGGTAAATGCTCTAAATTCTTTCCCAAAAATTGGCAGCCTCAAACCATTGTTGATCAAGATGGATATCCCGTCTACCGGAGAAGGAATACTGGCATTACTGTTCTAAAAAGGAATATTGTTCTTGATAATAGATATGTAGTTCCTTATAATGCATATCTGCTAAAGAAATATCAGGCGCACATTAATATGGAATGGTGTAATTAAGGTACTTCAGTCAAGTACTTATTCAAGTATATTAACAAAGGTTATGATAGAATAACTGCAGCTGTTGTTCGGACCGAATCGGACAGAAGTACAGTTGCTAGAGAGGTTGATGAAATCAAACAATACCTTAATTGCAGGTACGTTTCCCCAAGTGAGGCGTGTTGGAGTATTTTTTTCATATCCTATCCATGGTAGATCTCCTTCTATTGAAAGGTTGTATTTTCATCTAGAGGGCGAAAATACCGTTTACTACACTGATTATGACTTCATAGACGATGTTCTTGAAAAAACCAACTGTAAAGGAATCAATGTTTAGAGCTTGGATTGAGGCAAACAAAAAATATGAAGATGCAAAGAGTTTAACATACACTGTCTTTCTTTCCAAGTTTGTTTACGATAAAAGATACCATTTATGGATACCTCGCAAAAGAGGTCGTACGATTGGCCGGTTAATTTGGGTTCCTCCTAGCAGTGGTGAACTCTATTACCTTAGAATGATGTTGACGGTTGTCAAAGGACCGACTTACTATGAGGATATAAAAAAGGTTGGTGGAGTAGTTCGTGACAGTTTTAGAGATGCATGCTTTGAGATGAGATTTCTTAATGATGACAAGGAATATGTTGCAGCCATAAATGAGGCCAAAGATTGGAGTTCCGTCAATTTTTTGAGAAGCTATTTGTCACGATGCTGTTGTCCGGTACTGTTAATCGACCGCGACATGTTTGGCAACAGACTTGGAAGTTGCTATCTGACGGTATTCTTTATCAACAGAGAATTTTGACTGGAAGAAGAGGTACAATCCATTAATACTTATATACTTCTGTTACATATCATACAATTTCAAACCATAGCTAAATATTATAATGAGTTCTTATTCTTATAATACATTTTAAACTGTTGTGGATGCAATACAATAAGTACAATCCTTTTATACTTCCATATAGCTGTTACATATCATACAATTTCAAACCATACTTAACTATTATAACAAGTTCTTATTCTTATAATGTAATTTCAACTGCTGTAGATGCAACTTTGAAAATGCAGTATAAACAACCTTTTCTCACAGCTACTAATAAAAAACATAACATTTGGAATGTTCCTGAGTGAGTGATGTTGTTGTATTATACTGAACTATTGAAATAGTATCATGATAGCCATTTAATTTTTACTGAGGCTTTTGTATGGCTAACTTCATCAACGGTATGATTTACATTGTACACAATAGTTATAACTTATATTGCTTTGTATTTTTCTTGGAAGACATGCAATTGTCAACTGCAGAACTGACAAATCTCACATTAATTGAGATCGAGAATATGATGCAATCAAATCGAAGAAGCTTGCGTGAATTTAAAGATATGTCGTATCCAGATTTGTATATAACGCGACATGTGGGCAATAGACTGATTTATGATGAACATGATTATGATGCTGATTTAGAGCGACAAAACTTTCAAAATCTATTTACATCTCTAACAGATATTTGCTCATTCTTTAAATCAATGCTATTTTCATTAAACTCCAATATAATGATTCTTTCAACTTGAATGTTAAGATGAACAACGTGCAATCTTTGAAACCATAATGGACGTTGTCAACAAATAAAATGGAGGGGTGTTTTTTTTTACATGGATACAACGGAACCGGTAAAACTTTTATGTGGAGGACATTATCAAGTGCACTTCGTTCAGTGAAAAAATTATTCTGGCTGTTGCTTCAAGTGGCATAGCTTCCTTATTATTGCCAGGTGGTAAAACAGCCCATTCAAAGTTCAAAATACTCGTTCCAACCCTTGACAACTCTACTTGCAATGTTGACAAAGACTCTGAACATTCACAGTTATTTGATGCTAGTGATGTCATAATATGGGACGAAGCACCCATGGCTCATAAGAATTGTTTTGAGGCCTTGGATAAGACCCTTAAGGATGTCATGAGCAATAAGGGTTTTGCAAATACAATTTTTGGTGGTAAGGTAGTTATATTTGGAGGAGATTTCCGTCAGATACTTCTAGTTGTTCCAAGAGCAGGGCGTTCTGATATTGTTCATGCTTCCATTTGTTCATCTTATGTATGGGACTATTTCCAAGTCCTAACACTAACCAAAAACATGACACTATGGAATGGAAGGGACAATACAACTTCTAATGAAGTTGCAGAATTCTCTAAATGGATATTAGATGTTGGTGATGGTAAAATATGTGAACCTAATGATGGATTAGCTGATATAGAAATTCCTCCGGATTTGTTAATTTCCAATTTTGAGGATCCAATAAGAGCTATAGTTGAAAGCACATACCCAAGTTTGGTTGCCGAGTTTCAAAATGTAGAATTTCTACAAGGAAAAGAAATATTTGCTTCAACCATTGAAGTTGTTGATAAAATTAATCATTACGTATTGGACATGATACCAGGTAAAGTAAAGTTTGTTTTAATCTATATTTTCATATAAATGTTTCGTTATTAAATTATTCTTGAATAACATATTGGATTGATTTCGCGTATTTGCGTTTGTTAGGTGAGGACAAAGAGTATTTGAGTTTTGATTCAATTGATAGAACTGATACAAGTTACGTCGAAGCCTATGAATGTCTTACTCCAGAGTTTCTTAGCAAACTAAGGACTTCAGGTATTCCAAATCACAAACTCAAATTGAAGGTTGGTACACCAATAATGCTAATGAGGAATTTGGACCAAAACGATGGTTTGTGCAACGGAACTAGACTATTTGTTACAAGGTTGGCAAATCATGTTATTGAGGCAAAGATTGTAACACCCCATCTAAATACCCCGAATAATATTAACTATATTAATATCAAAATCAGCTTTAATCAGAGTTAACACGGCAAATGAGGGATGTCATAATTAATAGATAAAATAAAACTTCATTCAAACAGTAGCCATGCTACACTGAGGATCATTATCCAAATAATTCAATCAATTTAAGACCATGTCTCACACAGCGGAAATACCAAAACCAAAATTTAATAAACCATCATGGTTCTCAAGAATACGATAAACAGTTAAACTAATAACAATTCTCTTAACTAAATGTTCCCCAGTGTTACAATCTAATCAGAGCATGACACTGACACGTAGACTTAAAAGATAAGCTCTAGAGCCATCCTCACCAACTCCTCATCTGCTAACTTTAATCTGAAATTGTAAAGTAAGGGTGAGACTTCTCATAATTAAAGCATATTATAAGCTTCTCATTTAACAATATATCACAAACATATTATTTCACCCACTTAACACAATTCAGAATCCAACCCACCACCATATTCATATAAATCATCATGCATAATCAATAGACAACAAAAGAATTGCAACACTGGAAGACATCCTAACATGTTACAATTCCATACACACACAAATGCAGACTCAATGCATGCGGTACCGACTCGTGACCAAGTCACCCAACACTGATCCATCATCAACCGGATACAGTACCATCGATTCGTCCATAACCACTCGGACACGAATCCAGCCTAACCACCCATCCTCACTTGGGTATCGGTTATCGGCAATCCAAGTCAAATTCCGCACAATGGGAATTAACTTCACCAAATAATGCAAATGCACGCACATCACTAGCATGCAATATCAATCAGTCTATGTATACAATCATCCAACATAACTGAATCAAACCAATCAACATGATATATCAACCAATCATGCATACATCTAACATCAGCATAAACATGCTATTACATCTACACATTACCAATATCTCCATCACCAAAGGTCCTCTACTACACATACATCATTATGTGTCAGTTAATAAATCATTTATTTCGAAATTCGACCCCTTTCCAAAATAATTTCAAGTTTTCTAAAATATTTTCATTTTATAAGGTAGAGCATTAAATTTAGGAAATAACGTCCAAAACGGCGCTCAAAACGGACTTACGGTTTGAAAGTTATGAATTTTTAAAGTTTTGAAATTTTCAAAATATTTTGGAACCGGTTCCTCCACAGTAACCGGTTCCACATTCGAAAAACATACCGAAAATGTATGGGAACCGGTTCCTCAGTGGGAAGCGGTTTCAGTAAAATTTCATATTTTCGGAAAACAACGTGGAACCGGTTCCTCCCATGCAGAACCGGTTCACGTACAAATTTTCGTTTTCAAAAGTTTTCAAAGTGGAACCGGTTCCTCCCCAGGAACCGGTTCCCACGTGTTGAGGCCATTTCCGCACTTTTGACGTTCCTTTCATCCTCAATCAATCCAATTTTACCCATACGAATTCCATCATTGGAAACACCAAAATACATCAATTTGCATCATTTATCACATCAATTATCATCTTCCTATCAGTCATAATTGGTATCTGACACCCTAATCATTTTAGACCTACCATCTGACACAATCTGATACCCATAGGGATACATCCATGGAAATCTAGAAATTTACAAACTAAAATTTCCTAACATGCTTTGATCTATAATATCAAAATCAAAACCTATAATAAGCAATAATCAATCGAAATCACCCCTTACCTTGTGGGTTCTTCGACTTCTGACACTTCTAGGTTTTCTTCCTTCTTTTCTCCTCTTCTCACTTCACGTATCTTGTTTTCTCCAAAAATGACTCTATTTTCCTTCTTTCCTTATTTTATTCCTTTTAATCATCAATAAAATAAATATTACTTCTCTTCTCCAATTAATTCCATCATTTAATCTTAATAATTCAATATATTAATAAATTATGTTCTAAATTAATTTAATAATTTAAAAATCATAATTATTTAATTACCGAATTATTTTGGGGTGTCACAAAGATCATGTCTGGAAAGAATGTAGGTAACATCTTTTACATCCCTCGAATGTCTATGTCACCTTCCGAGTCACCGTGGTCATTTAAGTTGGTTAGGAGACAATTCTCAATTATTGTGTCATACGCAATGACAATTAATAAGTCTCAAGGCCAATCACTTGATACCGTTGGATTGTATTTGCCTACTCCTGTATTTAGTCATGGCCAATTGTATGTAGTTATTTCAAGAGTTACAAGCAAAAGTGGCCTTAAGATCTTAATACACGATAATGAGAATGTATCAACATCTATCACTACAAATGTTGTATACAAGGAAGTTTTCCAATCTCTTTGTTGATGGGTAAGTACATGATAACAAGTATTTTATTTACTATAAATTGTTTGCATAATTCTTGTCTGATTTTTGTATAATTTATCATGCAGGTCAATTAGTTGAAAACATGGATTGCAACCAACTTGCGTTGTATCTGAAGTTCAAAAACGATACTGTTACCATTAATATGCTTAGATCCGGATTTTGAAGACTCATGACAGTTTCTTATTTTGTTACACAATGACGTTTTCAGTTAACATTTTTGAATGTTCTCAAATTAATCTGATACACTAAGTTTTTCCGAATTAAATGAACTTTGATTGAATTAGATACAAACGAATGTTCTATTACATGACAAAGTTAGTTCCATGTTATATGAAATCCCGACCTGACCCGTGCGACAACACGAGTTATTTATTAGTGAAAGTAAAAACAATAACGTTTTCTTTTTTCTCAAGAGTTTTACGTACTCTTTTTACGATTAGTACCCTAATTTGGGAAGGGATTCTCCGGTGTGATTTCCACGGGAAAGGGAGATGTTTATTTATTATTTTTAATACTACATGAACATCTTATATTATATTAATATTTTGGTTTATATTAGAAATATTATTAATGTTTAAAAATATGTTTGAATTGATCGAATCCTGCCCCAAACTTAACAAGTTGCAGCGTCTTATTACTAGGTCAATTGTTTCAACTTGTTGTATAATTGTTTGGAATAACGGTTATAATATGCTATAATATTGTTTCAGCTTGTTCTATAATTATTTGTATTAATTTCAAATTAACTTTAATTGTTGACAATATTATAATATGCACTTACTGCATATTTATATAAATAATTGACAATGTTAAATAATTAATAGGTTTTAAATTAGATTTATGTGTAAAACTTAAATCAATAATTAAAAGCTTACATTTAAACTTTTTACGAAAATCAATTTAAAAAAAAAAAGAATTATGCCTAAGAATAATTAAACATGTCAAAATCAATTATATATTTGAAAAATCAATTTTTTCTAAATGTTAACCAAACATTCACATTTAAATATATACTTTTCGTTTTGAAATAAATGTTTTTTAAAAATTTTATATATAAAATTTATATTGTTCCAAGTTATTGTTATAAATAAATATTAAATATATTAATTATTTTTTTTCTCAAAATTTCAATCAATGAAATATTTGCTAAAAAAATATTGAAATTCATATATATAATCAACTATATCTTACAATTATTAACTAATTTGATTAATATTTCATATTTAGTTAAATATAAACTACAATTAGATACTACATAGAAATATTTAATTATAGTCATTAAAATACTGACATTATTAACTAAATATTATAATTATTAATTAATTAGATTAAATTCTGAAATATTAGTATTATTAATTTGAAATTAATACAAGAAATTATAAAATAAACTGAAACAATATTATTCTAAACAATTAACAAGCAATAACAATTATTCCAAGCAATTAATGTTTCTAAGGTAAACCAAAAAATCAATATAATATAAGATGTTTATGTGTCATTAAAAATGATAAATAAAATAAATAAAAAATCGCATGGATCATCCGAGTCAATGAAAGAATTAAAAAATAAAAATATGTCACATCAGCTTTTTGAATGACTGGATCTGACGGAGGTTTAGAATGAGATAATCTTTAAATGTAGGGAAAATTTATGTGACTTTTTTTTTAGAGAGAGTTTTTCAGAAAGACCCTAATGATAGGGGTAAAAAATATTAACCCTAGTTTTATTATTCATTTGCATTTTTGAATATTATAATATCATATTTATTATAATTATTATTTATTTATTTTATGAAAATACAATTTAAATAAAAATATCAAACAAAAAATATTTTTAAATAATTAATTTTTTAATTTAATTATTAATTTTTATTTTTATTGAAAAAAATATAAATTTTAAATAAATTTAAATTTTATTTGGGCGGGTTCGATGAACCTGTTTCTTATTGGGAACGGGAGCGAGAAAACAAATATTAGTCGCGACCGAATTTGGGGAGGATGTGGGTCTGAGTCTGAGTGGCGGGTACACGTCTGGGTGTGTTTAAATCCGTCTCATTGCCATCGCTAATTCCACCCTATAGAATGAAAAACATTCTATTCAATTTTGAAAAAAAACATATGAAAAATCAAAAATATATTTTTAGTTTACACTCTTATATACATAATTCATTTGTTTTTTGATATTCACTTTATTTTACATTAAATTTTTGTTAGAAATACACTTTGAATATACATAGAAAATACACTAGAAATACATTTATTGAAGACAAGAGATTCACCTTACCTTATAAATTTAAATATTTATTTTTTTAAAATTGAAATAATAATTTTGACATAAAAAATATATTATTGAAGACCAACATATAATCGAAATTATAACTTTTAAAAAAAAGTTGTATTTCAAAAATATTATTAGTCCTTGAGTTTAAAAATATTATTTTAACGTTTTTTCATAAATATTATTTTTAAAATATATTTCGATTAAATTGTATAATTTTGATTGGTTAAACCAAAAAAGAATTGTGTTAAAACCTTTAACAATAAATAAATATTTAAATCAGTATATATTAAAATAAGTTTTCAATTTTAAAATACTAAATTACTAGGCATCCATCCCCTTTCTTGTTCTGTTCATCCACCGACTTACCGAACTGTCACTCCGCGGCTGCCTGAACAACTCCTCTCTATATGTTCACCGTAAGTCCTAATACTCTCATTTACTATCTCATCATAAACAATCAATTTTCGTAACAATTCTCATTTCATTCTTATCACATTTGAAACCCTTGATTTTGCAGTGTAATGGAAGAAATTGAAGCAAAAGAACTAAATTTATCTAATTTCAAAATTGGGTCTTTGCCAAATCTATTTTATATTCCTGACTTTATCACTCATGCTGATCAAACCCTTCTTCTCAACAATGTATGAATCTTTTCAACCTATTGGTTCTTTAGTTAACTATGTTTTCTTTGTATATTTGATTTAAAAAATGTTTTTTTTTTGTTTTGTTTTGTTTGGCTTGGTTTTTTGTTAGATTTATGGAAGTCCTTCATCTAAGTGGAAGTTGTTGAAGAATAGAAGGCTTCAGAATTGGGGTATGGTTCATGACTATTAATTTCTGCACAACACCCCTATGAACGTCAAAATAGTTTAGTTTTTTGAAGGACGAGAGGTTGGTAGAAAGTGAAGAATGATAAGAAAATAGATATTAGGAAATTGACTTCCTTTTATAAGTAGTTTTGTTTATGATCTATGTAGCGCCATACTCCAGGGCTTTGTTTGGATTAATGGAATCGGATAAAACTAAGTGGAATTGGGTTCGATGGAGTGGTATTTCATTGTTTTGATCATTTAAAATTGAATAAAGCGGACCAGAATGAAGTGGTATGGATTTCATTTCATCATATCACTTACCACCAAATTTCTTTCCTTCAATTTAGGCGGAAGGAAGAATTTAGCTTGTTTCGTCCTAAAATTTCCAATCGATAGAATGGAATATTCATTTCGTTCTGCTTCACTTCATTCCGCTCCATTCATTTTGTGATATCCAAACATAGTCTAGGAGGCGTGTTAAGTTAAGTATCCAACACCAACACGTGTAGATGTCGGTGTGTGGTTACATTCAATTAGTGACTTTTACTTTTTGGCAAACTATTATTGGTATCGGCTTGTCCGTGTCGTCGTGTCTGTTCGTGCTACTGCAGCATAGTTATGATTCACTAGGAATTATTCTTTTTTCTTTGTTTTCTTTAGGAGAAGGGGTTGTCTTAGGATTTCCGTGCCATTGTCCTTATTTGTGCTGTCATGGACATGAAATATGTCTCATTATAATAACCCATTTCATATTTATATTACTGAAAATCATAGTTGACATATTGTGATTGAGCAATCCTTCATTGCAAAGAGTCGAAATAACAATGCTCCGTGACTTATTGTGGACTCTTTTTTCCTTAGGCAATTTGAAAACATCCATTAAATTACTAATGATTACCAAACATGATTTGAAAGTTCTGTCCATGATAATATTGATCAGCTATTTCTCATCGCTTTTTAATTCAGGCGGCGTTGTCCATGAGAAGGGCCTTCTACCTCAAGCTTGTAAGTGAGGATAGATTTACTTCAAGATAATTAAATGTTTTGATTTTTCTTTTTTCTGCTAATATATTATGATATCTCTCTCTTGTAGTGCCTCCATGGTTAACAAATCTAACACATAAAATATCTGAAGAATCAGGACTATTCCCATCACCAATCAATCATGTTCTCATAAACGAATACCAACCTAACCAAGGCATAATGGTTTGTCCGGAACCTTAACTCCGGCTTCTGGCCATTTATTTGCTCACTTTTTCTTCTTTTAGTAGTGAAATCTAGACTGTTTAACATTTCATTGTTCTTTCTCTGTTCTTACTAAGTCCTTTATGTTTATACGATAACAATCATGATTTATTGACGGTGTGTGGTGTCTGACATGACACCAATACATTACCGTCAATTATTTTATTTTTCTCAAAATATTATCGGTGTCGGCGTGTCAATGTAAGTCGATAGTTCATTGACACAAACACCAGACACGCCGTCGGTAGTAATTTGCAAAAATTAATTAATTGAATGTAATCACATGTGTTACTCTCGGACACCAACAAATGTCAGACACCAGACACACATTCAATAAGTGTTTGTGCTATAGTGACGCCTATTTCGTGTCTGTCGTTGCATCATAGATCTAGAGTTCATTTTCATGCATGTTGCTACTTGCTAGTTCTCAATGAAGATTGTTGTTTTATTGTACAGGCACACCAAGATGGACCTTCCTATTTTCCAGTTGTAGCTATTCTATCACTTGGATCTCCTGTTGTCATGGACTTCACTCCCCATGCCAGATTAAAACTTGATTCACAAGTTATTGACAAAGAATCAGATCGAGAAACTATTGAGATCGTGAAAGATAAGTGGCTCGATGATCACCGTCCATTCTCTGTTATACTGATGCCTCGCAGTTTATTAATATTCAAGGATAAGGCATACTCAGGTAAGGTTATTGTTCTCAAGTGCTATAATAAATCATTGCATTTATAAGAAAGTGTTTGGAAGAATTTATTTTGACTTAACACACTCATGAAAATAGCTTATGATACGTGTATAAGTCAATTTAAGATTATTGAATAAGTGCTTAATAGTAACATTCTGCATGTGATTACAGATTACTTGCATGGTATAAAAGATTGTGAGGTACATGACTATGATGGGGTAAGGCTACACAGATACTAAATTTTTATGCCATTAATAATTGATTGCATTTCTAATTATTTTGCATGCTTCATACTTTGTTTTTTCTAGGCTGTAAATGAAGCTGAAGCTTTGAAACACAATAAATCACAGGAACAGGATAAGGAGGAAACAACAGAAAAAGAAAAGTATAAGAATATATCAAGAACTTCCAATAGAGTTTCATTAACTTGCCGACTGGTTCCAAAAGTTCACAAGAATTTGTTTAGGTTTTGAAATTATATATATTTTCATATTCATTCAATAGATAGTTCATAGTTCAACTGACAAAACAAAATTTGTTAATATTATGTACTTGGAGTTGGTGTGCAAGCACTGAAAGATGCTTTGTTTGACCACCCTGTTTTTCTATTTTTACACTCAAAGTTGAGAGTTAGGTTGGGATGCTTTCTGAGCGGTTAACCATCTTGGGGATTTTTCTCTCAGAAAATAGTCTTTCCACCTTCACGTGTTATTCCACACCACTATAAAAAGTCTCAAATGTCCTAGCGTCTGGAGATGTATCTCCCTACGTACCTTTTTCACACACATCTCAGCGAAATTATTGTGAAACCCTTGATCTGTTTAAATTTGGTCTAGAGATGCATTTTCGTATGCACGAAATGTTTGATTTGGAGATGCATCTTTGTAATTCCCTTTAGTTCATTAATATGTGAGCTTTCCGGAGATGTATCTTCAGAATATGCTTTAATACTTCAAAACAATAGCAGGCAGAAACAATGACATGATGGAAAAGTAACATAAATTAACATCAAAATAAATATTACACAGATAAACATTAAATAAATTTAACATTACATGTCATTACAAACAGGTGGTTTAGAACATTGCAACATCTTTATAACATCGCATCTCGCGGGAGTGGAAGAACGGTTATATCCTTCTTAACGGACAAGTCCACCACCACCCATGGATCGCGAAGCTGTTGACCCAGAATGATGACCACGTGTCGGTCATCCCTACTTTCACGTAGGAGTTCTGGCAGCCATTCATAGTAGATTTGGACACTCAATCCATTACAAAGACCGTTGGCCCATTGTCGGAGGCTCACTATAAATACTCCCCTCTAATGGAGGATAAGGTATTGTATTCTTAACTCTTTTCTCGCTACCTCTTCACCCGATTGACTTAAGCATTATAGTGTTTGCAAGTACACCCCCTGTCTTCGTTGATCGCTGTCTTGTTAGCCGCTGATTCCTTTTGATCACCAATAAGATCAATAATTAAACCGTTTACAAACGCAAACAAACTAATTGTTAATGTTTACAACCACAAATACTACCCGTCAATGTCTTTTTGAGAATCCTGACTAAAACTCCAATCTCTCAAGGAATTATCAACCCGAGGTTAAAATAGAAGATTGGGTGTTTACAAGATGCTTTTAAGGAATTAGATTTACACAAGTTGAAATACACATAAATAACACAACAGTGTTAGAAGCAAGTTAGCGAATAACAATTTCTTGCTAGCAATTAAACAAACAAAAGTTCCTTGCTTTGCAAAATTTTACAAAAGAATTAGAATGAAAGTTCAACAATGTTTTAGCATAATGATTCAATGCAAAAATGTTTTGTTCCAATTCTTCAAAGTGTTTCATTTATAGCAAAAAAAAATCAGTGGGAGGATTGAATAAAAATACCATGATTCCAGTTGCCTTCTTGCATAAGAGTCAGTGTGAGTGGTAGGTAACATCGTATCAATAGTATCGTCCTTTCGCCACAAAATCAGAGTAGTGGAATGAGGTGATCATGTACTATTTCCCACGTATTTTTTTTAATTTTATTTTCTAATCTTTAGAGGTTTCAGAATATGAATGAATTGAATTACGTTTAGAAGGATCAAAACTTGTCTTAAGAACATTTGCCTCCAGAGTTTTCAGAATCTTTGTCTTCAGAACTTGTTCAACAAAATCTTGTCTTTAGAGTCTTCAACACATTTTTCTTCAGAATTGGTTGTCTTCAGAGTCTTCGAAACTTGTTCATTAGAACCTTGTCTTCAGAGCCTTTCAGAACTTTGGAGCAAGAGAGCTTAGAATCTTCGGAGTTTGAGGAACCTTCAAAAGTTCTACCATCAGAGCCACAATCAGAAGCTTTAAAATATTAATGTTCCTTAAAAACCTTTTTAGAAGCATTTTGATCCTTGTAACACACACTTGTATCACTTAGTGTGTTGAGTCCAGAGTTTGATGATGTCACACATCATATCTTTAGAGTCATGACCTATTAGCAAAAGTTACACACTAGATAAAACCATTGGGGCACTAAATTATTATCCAATCACCCATGTATTGTTATCATTAAAATTAAAGACCAAATGCAGAATCAACTCTTGTTCTTACAAAGATAACTTCCATACGAGATGGCTTAACTTAAGGGGAGAAAAAACACAAGCGGATTAAGTGAGCTACAATCCTCACTTAGCCAGAATACCAAATCATGACATTATAATAGGGGTACAAATTAGTTCAATTGGGAGATTTGTGTTGGATTATTGGTAGTTTAGATAGATTTGAGGAGCAAACACCATTGATACCAAAATCACAACACGAGAGATAAGGAAAGGAAAATTGAGGGCGAAATCACCATCTAAGGAATCGACACAGATGTTATTCAACGTCTTTCTTCTACATCATCATTGTAAATCTACAATGATTAGGCATAATTAATTTCTTTTGAAGGGTTCAAATGCAGTTGTCCAAATGCTCATGTATCGATTGTGATCACAACATTCTATGCAATTCTTATTATGATTTAATATTAATGAATTCTCCAGGTTTAATAATTGTTTTGGATTAGCTACCTGTTGGCTGAAGATTTTGATATATATGATTCGAAATAAAGTCATTGAGCTCGAAATGAAACAGGATTAATATTCGTGAGAATAAAGTGAATGTCACAGTTCGGAATGGGAGAAATGGCTCTTCGAATGGACATACTAAAGTTCAGAGCTTCGAATGGCAGTTATAAAGATATATTTAAAAGAAGCCTCGAAGTGGTAACGAGACTATGTCTATGAAACGAGTTCGAAGCAAAGATTGTCAAAACATTTGAAATTCAAACGCGAGCGGGATGATTGGAATTCAAATATACATGCGCTGGAACGGTTCGAAGACGCATGGAAGCCAGAGAGAAGCAATGTTCTGCATGTTCTGAACGTGACAGAGTCTCATAAGTCAGACCGTTATGGTCGGAAGTAGTATAAATAGAAGTCTTAGTGTTAGGATTTCGTGTGTCATATCTATTGTACAAAATTCAGTAAACATTCAAAATACCACATGGCTAGGGAAACGAATGCTCGAACAATGTACGTATGATAACACCAAACCTTTATAATTCAGTAAAACATCTTTATCTTTCCAGTTTATCCTTCATTTCCATGTCAATGTCTTTTAAATACCTTTACATTCAAAGCCATTTACTTATTTGTTGCATTTAAACACTTTTCTTCTAAATCGAATCCTTTACGTTTTAAGAAACTCTTTTACATTCATGTCTTTTACATTTCATGCTTTTACATTCATGTCTTTTACATTTCATGCTTTTATATTCATGCTTTTACATTAAAGTCTTTACATTCAAAGTCATTTACGTATTTCTGCATTTACACATTTCTTTGCAAATCGAAGTTTTACTCATTCAAGTCAGTTTTGATATTTCTTTACTTGATTATGTCATTAAGTTCTTTAACATTGTAATTGGAATACATTGAACATCTATAAAACACTCTAAATACAAGTCTTAACAATGAATATCAGTTTTGTTATTAAATTTATCCAAACGACCAATACCCCATAGGATCAATCTAGTCGATCCTGCAAGTTACCAGAGAGATTGAATAACAGTCATTAAGTTTATTCGATAGTTTGGAGGACTAGCGGTTGTTTCACCAGAAATCACTGTAAACAAATTGGCACGCCCAGTGGGACAGTCATTGGTCGTTACAAAATTAAAAGTAAAACAAAATAAAATTTGTTAAGACACAATTATTATAAAAGTTCTTTCTGAGTGTTGAGTTCGTTGTTATATGAACCTTAGGAGTGGTAGAATAACCAATAGCAACCAACCCTTACCCAGAAGAAATCGTAATAATAGGATGTCTAATTCAAACAATCAACAAGGGGAGCAAAATGCTCCATATGGAACAGACACTAATGCATCTGCTTCGACGGAACGCAGCGCGATCCTTCGACGCATACGATGCATGCATCTACCAAGAACGTGGCCACGAACGGAACAAGTGGCATGTCAACTAACAATTCGATCTTAGGCAATACAGGAACCACTGGTTATCCTAGGGGAGTTGTCCCACCATCAGGGACACAAACCCATTTTGCCACCCCACCACCAACTAGACCACCCAGTTTCGATGGTAATAGACCCAGGAATCCCCCTTATGGGATGCCAACATCTTTGATGGCGGTTTGCAAACTTGACGTCGAACACGCCACCACAATTAGGGTCGGATCGGGGCTAATCAATTCGACAAATAACCAAGGGTCAGTAGGTTATAGTACATTGCCTATCCTAACCACAGAAAACCAGATGGCTTTTAGGCAATTAATGGATGATAGTAACCATAATATGATAGGAGTATTAGCACAAACTATGCAAGAAATCTTCCCAATAGTACAAAATGTGACGTGACAAGCAGAACGCAGATAATATGAGTCGAATAGCATTTCTTCGCTCTGCCAGAAAGACGTAGACAGAACTAGGCATTGGTTCGAGCGAACGTACCTATCATAGAACAAATTGCTGATGACACACCCTACAAACCAGTAAGAGAGGGGATTAATTTGGGGCAAGGGCACAAGGTTAGAGTGATTCGAGAGGAACCACAAAGGGATTTATAGAACCGGGGTCGAAAGATTAGATTAGATTCGAGAAGAACCACAAATGGGAGTTATGGAACCGGGCAAGGGAAAGGCTAGAGGTCCCAGCGTTTGAGAAGAACAACCTAGAGGAGTTGTCATGGTGGGTCGAAACCAAGATCGATGCATTGTTCATAGAATTCGAAACGACAATATCTTGGCAGAAAATAATCTAACCACCATGATAGAGAGGATTATGGCCCAAAACGGTCTTAATACAGGGATTAGAAGGCCAAATTATGCCTCTCATATAGCAGATTATGTAATGTATACTGATTTACCAAGGGGATATAAGATACCTAAGTTTACAAAGTTTGCTGGAGATACCAATGAATCAACAGTCAAACACATAGCCAGGTATTTAACCGAAGCAGGAGACATAGCAAATAATGAGAACCTTAGGATTAAATATTTCCCAAGTTCCCTCACTAAGAATGCTTTTACGTGGTTCACCACGTTGCCTCCTGGATCCATAGATACATGGGCCCTCTTAGAGAGATTGTTCCATGAACAATTCTATATGGGACAATCCAAGATAAGCCTGAAGGAACTAGCCAGTGTTAAGAGGAAGTTCACTGAACCCATAGATGATTACCTGAATAGGTTCGACTCTTGAAATCTAGATATTTATTAAATTCACACAAATGGGACATGGCCTAGACTATTCTATTCGAAAAGTAAAGACAAAGAAAACTTTAAAAGTAATAAGAAAGAAAGAATTTCTTATGTCAAACCGATGAAGTCGAAGACTATCCAATTTCGAAAAGATCTCATTGAATTAAAACAGCTCCACCTTACTCTTGTAAACTATTAGTTCCCACAAAAGGAAAGAAATTGTTGAAAATGAGAAAAGTGATAAATTCCCAAAGAAGGTGTATACCATCGATGTAACAAAATGTGACGAGATCTTTGATTTGCTGGTCAAAGATGGCCAACTAATTGTGCCATCAAACGTCAAAATACCTCATTTAGATCAAAGAAAGAAAAGAGGATTTTGTAAGTATCATAGTTTCCTAGGCCACAAAACCTCACGGTGTTTTCGTGGATCTAATTCAAAATGCAATTAAAGAAGCCAGATTGAGATTTGCTGACAAACTAAAAATGAAAGTAGATGAAGACCCTCGGATGTTGCACCAACTACTCCGAGCCTTCGTGCATTGGAGAAATCAATATGGTGGAATCAAGAGGCCACTCAAGAGAAAAATGCGATATAGAAATTGTGGGAGTCAAGTCAACAAGACGTCCCCACGAGGCACTTTGGCCGAAAGAGATCCATCAAGAGAACCAAAAGCAAAGCACGAGGCTAAAATGGAGAGTCCAGATCACAAACCCCTCGAAAGAAATGGGATACCTTGGGAGAAAGTTCGATCCGTGAAATATACCCAAAGTTCGAAAATACCAATCGAAGACGTCAAACCCACATGATGGGGAGATGATGACATGAAAGGGAATGATGGAGATGTTAACATTCCTCAAAAAGAAGTCTGGGATACTTTAGGGGAACCCAATGGAAAATTCGACTACCTGGTGAAATACTATGCCCCAGAAAGTTCAAAGATCCGAATCGAAGATGTCAAACCATCGTGATGGGGAGATGATGACGAAAAGGGAAGATGTTGATGTCAACATGGTGGATATGGAGAGACCCTACGAGATGGAGGAGATGGAAAAATACTTAGAAAAGGAAAATACAAAATGATACCACCTCAAGGATTATCTCATGTGCACAAGGAAATGTGAAATGATACTATGCCCTAGATGCAAGATTATCGCAACCGCAAAACTGAGAGAGGAAACAAAGGGTTCGAATCGCATCATCGCGCCAAGATAACCAGCTATTGTGTTACCCTAGAGAGAGTTTATTTTTAGTTTCACAAATGCCAATACCCCAAGGTGTTACGATGATCGAACATGGGTGGAGCGTTCAAACTATTCCCGCCCGCTGGAATCACAAGGAAGTTGGTCGATGAGTCAACATTTCGAGGGTAACCATACTCAACGCGCCCTATCCTAAAGGTGCTCGAAGGGTGACGCTCAAAATCCTCAAGTACAAACAACGCAAGTCGAGCTAATAAGGGAAAGATAAATGGAGAGGCAACAAACACGTCATGCCATGATATATAAGGCAATTCAACACCGCAAAGAAGAATTGAGACCGGAAAACTACAAAGGCAAAATCCCATGTCAAGATCCCAATGGAGAAGGCGAGAATTGAAGGATGAAGCCGTGGCGATAAAGGAGCAACTTCGATCAAGAACCAAGGAGAATCAAGCACCAACAAACCAAAACCAAATAATCAACTCAAGACAAACCTCCAGTTAGTAGGAGACTCTTCTACAAACACAACAAGATGAACCAAAGGAGTACACACCAAGTCCGGAAGAAGAAGATATATGCATAACAACGAATCGGAGGAGTCTTCACTTAACATTAATTGCAATGTGGTTTCCTACTACGAGTTTGGACAGAAACCGAAATCGAAGAGTATGAGGAAGATGATACCATAGATTTGATGAAGCACACCATTTGCTACTACGTAATGGATAGCGCGCGAGCGTAATGCGCTTAGAACACCCGAGCCGCCATGAAGAATTCAAGCCATTTTCATTCTGCGCCGGACCCATGGCTGCAATTAATTTAATTGCCTCACTTCAAGTTAGAATACAAGAAGGTGATGTCAAACCACACAACATGGTCCTATCCAATTATGAAGGAAAGTAGGTTAGACATTGGGGTAGTTCAAGTGGATTTAACCCGGATCGAAAGCAAGCCCACCATGTTCATGGTGATCGCCAAACCAAATCTGGGAAGAGAGTGGATCCATGGCGACGCCTTCGCCAATGCACCGTATGGAGAGAAGATGGTATTGTGGAGAACAAAGCGGACTTTTTATGAGTTAACTTAGTCAATAAGAGGAATTATGACAAGTATCTAGCCAGAATAGCCCCTTGTACCCCAAGTGATGAAATAAACGAAACCAAGAATGCACACTATTATATGACCCTTCGCAATGATGGCATGTACTGGGATAGGAAGGTAATTAAAGGAGACGAAGAAGTCGAAGGCACTTCGCAAAGACGGCCAACAGGCTGGGAGTTCAACAACTTGGCCCATGATTAAGTCTTTCTTCTTCGAAAGGATTTCGGCCTATATGGCTGAGAACGAATGGAAATCGGCCTTAGAGGTTG
Source organism: Vicia sativa (assembly GCA_021764765.1). NCBI lineage: Eukaryota > Viridiplantae > Streptophyta > Magnoliopsida > Fabales > Fabaceae > Vicia > Vicia sativa. Next base: position 188,290,691 of record CM038792.1, on the reverse strand, counting down.
AAGTGAACGAAATAGATGGGGATGGTTCGAAAGACTCACCCTGTGAAGAACACGAAATAGATCAAAGGCTAGATGCCATCTATGACAAGGAACCCCTAGGCTTCGAGAAGGACCCCACAGACTCAGGTGCTAAAATGTTAGCACAGGATCCGCTCGAAGAGGTGAATTTGGGGGATGACAATACAAAAAGAATAACTTACATAAGCGCAAAACTCGACCCAAGTCTCAAGCAGGAAGTGATCGAAGTCCTCAAGAGAAACAAGGATTGCTTCGCGTGGGATTATGACAAAATGCCTGGTTTGAAGAGAGAATTAGTGGAGCATAGACTTCCAATTAAGGATGGCAAGAAGCCCATCAAACAAACTCCCAGAAGATTCGCGCCAGCAGTTCTTACAAAGATTAAAGCTGAGGTCGAAAGGTTGCTGCGTTGCAAATTCATCAGAACCACAAGGTATGTCGAATGGTTAGTAAATATAGTACCTGTTATTAAGAAAAATGGATCTCTGAGAATTTGCATAGATTTTAGGGATTTAAATACTGCTACCCCTAAAGATGAATATTCCATGCCTGTGGCAGAAATGTTAATAGACTCTGCTGCAAGATTCGAATACCTAAGTATGCTAGATGGATACTCTGGGTATAATCAGATTTTTATTGCTGAAGAAGATGTTGCTAAGACAACATTTCGTTGCCCATGAGCCTTAGGCACCTACGAATGGGTAGTGATGCCTTTTGGTTTAAAAAATGTTGGGGCAACTTACCAAAGAGCAATGAATTCAATCTTCCATGATTTTATTGAGACATTTATGCAGGTGTATATTGATGATATAGTCATCAAATCTATATCTGCAGAAACCCATTTGCATCATTTGAGCCAATCATTCGAAATAATGAGAAAACATGACTTGAAAATGAACCCCCTTAAATGTGCATTTTTTGTGCAGGCTGGAGATTTTCTTGGCTTTGTGGTTCATAAGAAAGGAATTGAGATCAACCAGAATAAGACCAAAGCCATTATGGAGACGAAAGCACCTACATCGAAAAGGGAGTTAAAATCTTTGCTAGGGAAGATTAACTTTCTAAGAAGATTCATTTCGAATCTAAGTGGAAGAACTCAAGTTTTCTATCCACTACTTCGTTTAAAGAAAGGTCAAGCCTTCGAGTGGGACGAAGCACATCAGGAGGCATTTGACAAGATAAAAAGATATCTCTCTCAGCCTCCTATCTTGTCTCCATCTTCATGGGGAAAACCCATGAGATTGTACATTTCTGCCTCTGAAGCTAGTATAGGTAGTATGTTAGCACAAGAAGATAGCAATGGCATCGAAAGAGCCATATACTATTTAAGTAGGGTATTGAATGATGCAGAAACTAGATATAGCAATATAGAAAAGCTATGTCTTTGTTTATACTTTTCTTGTATGAAATTTAAGTATTATATAAAGCCTATTGATGTTTATGTTTCATCTCATTTCGATGTTATCAAGCACATGCTTTCAAAACCAATAATGCATAGCAGAATTGGTAAATGGGCTTTAGCCTTAACAGAATATTCTTTGACTTTCATGCCTTTAAGAGCTGTGAAAGGTCAAGTAATTTCTGATTTCATTGTGGACCATTCACTGGTCGAAAAGCCTGTCATAGGTTATATTGAAACGCAACCTTGGAAATTATACTTTGATGGTTCGACCCATAAGGAGGGTAGTGGTGTTGGAGTTCTCATAATTTCTCCTAAAGAAATTCCAACAAAATTCAAGTATAAGTTAGATGGTCCTCATTGCTCGAACAACGAAGCTGAGTACGAAGCGCTTATTGTTGGACTTGAAGCTTTGTTGGAATTGGGGGCAACTAGAGTCGAAATTAAAGGTGACTCAGAGTTAGTGGTCAAGCAAATAACAAAGGAATACAAATGCATAAAGGAAAATCTGATGACATACTTTGTCATAGTTAACAGGCTACTCAAAAAATTCGAATACATGGATATTCAACACATACCAAGAATAGAAAATCAACAAGCAAATGACCTAGCACAGTTGGCTTCAGGGTATAAAGTTTCTGCCAAAAACTTTGAGGATTTGGTCGAAATAAGAGGTAGGGTCATGGCTACTAGACTCACACCTTCAGATTTAGAAAATATTAAATTAGGTTGTGGTGATAAAGATAGATTCGAAGTATTAGCTATAGACACCTTATCGGATGAAGACTGGCGAAGTCCACTAGTGAGCTATTTGAAAAATCCAACATTTAATGTTGACAGGAAAATAAAATATAGAGCACTATCATATGTCCTTATGGGAAATGAATTGTTCAAAAAGACCCAAGAAGGCGTATTACTGAAATGCCTGGGAGAAAGTGAGACATACTTAGCATTGTCAGAAGTCCACAATGGGACATGTGGGGCACATCAAGCAGGCCATAAAATAAAATGGTTGTTATTTCGATATGGCATGTATTGGCCTAGCATGCTCAAAGATTGTATAGATTTTGCTAAAGGGTGTGAAGAATGCCAGAAACATGCAGGAATTCAACATGCTCCTGCAAGTGAGTTGCATTCGATCATTAAACCATGACCCTTTAGAGGATGGGCATTAGATTTAATAGGAGAGATCAATCCTGCTTCATCCAAAGGACAGAAGTATATCTTGGTAGGAATAGATTATTTCACCAAGTGGATTGAAGCAATACCATTAATAGCTGCTGATCAAGACGCTATTATTGAGTTCATACAGAAACAGATTATCTATAGGTTCGGATTGCCAGAGAGCATAACCACAGATCAAGGTTCTGTGTTTACTGGTAGGAAAATGCAAGAGTTTGCTCAAAAAATGGGGTTTAGATTACTAACATCAACACCATATTATGCTCAAGCAAATGCTCAGGTGGAAGCAGCCAATAAAGTGATTGTAGGTTTAATTAAGAAACATGTGGGTAAAAAGCCAAGGAATTGACATAAGACTTTAGACCAAATACTATGGGCCTGTAGAACATCTCCTAAGGAAGCTACTAACACTACACCTTTTCAACTAACATTTGGTCATGATGCAATTCTACCAGTAGAAATTCATCTACAATCGGTTCGAATTCAAAGACAAAACGAAATCCCAACTGCCTTATATTGGGAGATGATGATGAATGAGTTAATTGAGTTGGACGAAGTTAGATTGCATGCATTGGAAATCCTAATGAGGCAAAATGAAAGAGTAGCTAGGGCATATAACAAAAGGGTGAAAGGTAAAACATTCACTATTAATGACTTAGTCTGGAAAGTCATATTGCCCATGGATAAGAAAAATAAAGCTTTAGGTAAATGGTCACCTCATTGGGAAGGACCTTTTTGAATAATAAAAACATTTTCAAACAATGCATATGAAATTGAAGATTTGAATGATGATAAACGAATCCTAAAGGTTAATGGGAAATATTTAAAGAAATATAAGCCACGCCTGCAGGAGATTCGAATAATAACAACGTAATCGAAACATAGTAAAGGTATGCCAAAATGGTAATATAGTGCCAAAATGGCGTTGTCTGGATATTACAAACTAACATTCAACCAAATTCAAGATTCATTTAAATAAAAAAAAGAATTAAAAATAGGCATTGTTCCTCAATCTATCAAAGGTACTTCGAAAGGACTCGAGCCTTTGCTAAGTGAAGCGCCTTGCTCCTTCCAGAGTAGCAACTTCACCTTTAAGTTGCTCATTGCTTCCTTTGTTGAGGAGTTCTTGAATTGAGTGCCGCAGTTGGTGTCATCGCCAATTGTTGTTGTTGGGCCTCCTTAACTTTTGTTGGAGCTCTTGAATCGCTTTCCCCCGAGAAGAATGGTGAGCTCGAATCTCATAATCGTCTTGGCTTGCTTTATGTGCATGGCTTGATCTTGACTTCTTTAGAGAGCTTTGCTCATAAGCAGCATCCATATGGTAGTTCTCTTGGACTTTATTAGTAGCAAATTCATCGAAGAGACACCATCACGTTGTCGGTCAAGGCTTGGTCGAATAAAAAAGGCAAGTAATTACTTTCATAGTATTTCATAGTATTGTCTTTCTTAAGCACTTCGAACAAATCCACATCAAGGATTGTTTTCCTAATTTTGTTGAGAAGTACAGCTCTATCATCTGAAGGTAATGGAGCATCGGTCGAACTAGTACCAACCCTAGCAATAGGAGTGTCCCTCTGAGCTAACTTAGCTTTCATATACCCAATTGGGTCATTTCGTCTTAAGAGGGATAACTCCTCTTCAGTTGTTTGAGGTTGAGAAGACTCAGGAAGTTCCATGCGCAAGGGAGTCACATCCATCTCGACTTCCATTGGCTCATTAGTAGGGGCACCATCACCTTCATTCTTTTCTTGCTCATCATCTTCTTCGTCACCAACCAAATCCACCACTTCGATGTCATTGTCTTCACTGCTATGAGCATCAGACTCTGTTCCTTCGCTCGAACCGCCTTGAGCTTCTTCTTCTTCTTCTTCTTCTTCTTCTTCCTCAGACCCATCCTCACCGGATTCTTTGTTCCCTTGAGAAGAATTAGCCTTTTCCTCTTCAGCATGAGTGACTTTTTGGCTCTCTTGAGGGGTTTCGAGAGGAGATTTTGGATGAGAAGTTTATGGAGGAACTTCTGCAGATTCTTGAGGCGTTCCTTCGTTTGTTTCCTTTAGAGGAGGAGAGGTGCCTTGATCATCTGGTTGCTCTGAAGCCCCAATCGGAACCGCCATGTTGGAGGATCCCTTGTTCTGCACCAGATTACTCGAATCCCCATGAGGAGAAGAATGGATTGGAGCAGCAGTTTTTGATGGAGGAGTCGAAGTGGTAGGGATTGGATTCGAAGTGTCCTACACAAACAAAGAAAGATTAAAAACATGCACTAAGGTATGAATAACTATTTTTGTTAAAAATTCGAATTCAATTTACCTGTGGATTATCTGAAGAGAGATTGCTATCTATATGTTCCAACATTACGTTGGAGGTCGAAGGTGGATTTTTGGATTTTGGTAAAGGAGCAACATCCCTGGAATCAAGTCCAGAAACATTAGTGTCCTTGGAAACATCTTTCTTTTGCTTCTTCTTCGAAGCCATTGGTGAATTTTCCCCAACCTTGGGATTCTTCCCAGTGGTACTAGGCTTTCGTTTCTTTGGAGTGGTTGGTGGGAGTTTACTAGTCTGAAATGGTTTAAACATGAGTTAGACTTCAATCATAAATTTTAGTCCATTCGAAACATCAGGATTAATTAATTACCTTTGGAGTTGGAGCAATTGTTGGAATTGGAGCAATTGTTGGAGTTGGAGCGATTGTTGTTGCAGTGGTAGTTGTTGGAATTGCTAAAGGCACGTTGTCATCAGTTTCGATGGTTTGTTGGGAACTACTTCCTTCTTTAGTCTTCTAAGCAACAGTCTTTATCCCGACGACTGAAAATCGAAACAATTAAGGTAAATGTTAAAATAAAGAAAGTAAGAAACATTTGGGATTTCCCAAGCATTCGCACCTGCGCCTTGATTAGATATAATCGACATGGCAGAAAGGTCATAGCGAAGATGTCTTGGGAAATTATGGAGCCAATGGCGAGCCCATATCACAGTCTCAGATGGCTTTAGTTTCTTTTGAGATTTATATTTGAACATCTCTTTGCAAGTCAACCACCAAGGGTATGGAGGAAACCAAGCCAGAACCAGTTCTGAGGTAGGTAATTTGGGAAATTTAGGTGGATGCATTTCGAGTGCCAACCTATACCTATCCTCAGGTGACAACCCTGAAGGAAGTTTGAACTTAGAAACTTTTTCTTTACATTTTTCCTTCAAGGTTTCGGACGCTCGATACACAGTGGTTTCCAAGCGTGTAGGGTCATAAGTAGTTTCGAAATAATTCTGAAAAGCCTTAATCTCTTGGGCGTGAGTGAACATACCTTTCTTTGTGTGTACCTGCACATCAAACGCATCAGTTAGTTTGTTTTGAATGGTGAGAGTATCGAACATATAAGACTGGTAGAATTTAGTCCACCAATCCAGAAAACCCTTTGCTGTAAAATGTGTTGGCTCAAAAGGTATTAATTCAAACTGAGCGAAGTCTTGGTATTGTTCCTGTAGCAGCTTAGCTTCTCTGGCCTTGAAGGTTCGACCAGAAGTGATGGCACTCTGGGTTTGGAAAAGGGGTTCAGGGATTAACTGACATAGACCGAATTGTCTGGAAACAAAATTAGGTTGATAGGCAAAAAGGAAGATTTGGTTCTTGGACGAAGTGATTCTTGAGGAGATTAATCTTGGGAGTAAAAAGGCTTTCCAAATGTCTTGAATATCTTTGCTTTTAGCAGCCTCTGAAAGGGACATGGTGAACCATGATGGTCCATGAGTCCTCGAAGCGAAAGGTGCCATGGTTTCTTCAAATTTATGCCTTTTAGAGAAAATCATAATGTACTGTGAGAAGAGGACTTTGAAGTCAGCCTTATCATCATTTGGAGTAAGTTTTCTCAGCCTTGTAACTTCAATAATTCGATCCGCTATCTCTGGATCTTGTTCAACGATGGTGTCAGCAGTGGACAATGAGGATTCAAACATGGCATTAAGCCATAATTGGAGTAACCAGAAGGGGCCAGCTAGCAGGATGTTTTTGGGAGTGTGGGATTTCAAACTCGAAACAACTGATCTCAAGCTTTCATAGAGATCAACAAGTAACAGCTCACTCAAACATATCCTCCTATTTTCATGTAAGTCCCTAGCTAGAGGAATAAACCTACTGGCTACCTGTAAAGATCTACTACAAAACACGTATCTTGATAACCACAGAGTAAGAAAGGCGATATGCTCCACATCTGACACACTATCTCCTTCAGTGTGATAATGACTAATAAACTTAGAGAAACTGGCCAATTTGACATCGAAGTCAATGATACTTGAGTGTTCTTCAGTATCAGGAATGTAAGTCTCTCCTACTGGTGACAAACCAGTGATGGCTGCTATGTCGAAGAATGTGGGTGTTATCATTCCTCCAGGGAGGTGAAAGGTGTTGTAAGTGCTGTCCCAGAAATATAAGGATGCAAATAGTAATGGATGGCTATAGGTGAAGCCTGGTTTCGATAACTTGATCAAATTATAGATTCCTAGCTCCTCCCATTGGTGTGATTTCTTAGCTTCTACCTTAGTAAGCCAGTTCTGGTAAGCTATATCAGGGGTAGGACAGGATCGAAATGGTTTAAAGTTGCTCTTAACGTAATCCAAGACAAAAGGATCTTTTGGGGGAACGTTTGGGGATTCTATGGTTTTCGAAACAGAAGATTCACTCATATTCTCAGTTCCTAACCTAGGGATATCCATCTTATTAAACAAAGGCTTAAAGTTATAACAGACAGGAAAGATTTTTCTAGTATCTTTCAAGATTTCAAAGACTGTAAGAGGGCCCATTAGAGCAAACTTCTTTCCAGCAGCATTAGTTGGAATCAGTACCTGAGAGGCGTATAGCAGTTCCTGTTCCTTGGAGATTGATTGAGGGATAAGTACAGATTGACCTTGATGAGTACTGACCTTACTTTCCATAATGGTTCTTGTGTTCTTGCTTTTCTTCTTGGAAGTTTTCTTCATTTGGGATGACGTTGTTGTAGACATTGTTGAAGATTGTTGGAAAACTTAGGGGTTTTTCAGCGAGAATAGAAGAAGAAAGAGTTGAGAATGTGGAAAAAAGAACAAAAGACTAAGATGTTTAGTTTTATAGTGAGGAAGTTGAAACACTTACCAACTAAGGCTAGGATACGTGGGGATCGTGGGTTGGATCTGGAAGGAGGTGGCGTAAAGTTACCATTGGTAATAAGCGTGATTAATGATAATCATTGTTTTAGTAACCGCACCTGCTGTGATGACTGTTTTGAGACGGTTAGGAAATCCAAGAGGCGTCTTGATTGACGTGGTTGAAGTCATGTACAGTAAGTATCATGATTACTCAAAAGTCACATCAAAATCTTGTGAACATGTTTAAAATAAGTATTTCTCAAAAGAGGTTCGAAATACATATTTTAAAGGGGCATTTTGTTGGCTGAAGATTTTGATATATATGATTCGAAATAGAGTCATTGAGCTCGAAATGAAACAGGATTAATATTCGTGAGAATAAAGTGAATGTCACAGTTCGGAATGGGAGAAATGGCTCTTCGAATGGACATACTAAAGTTCAAAGCTTCGAATGGCAGTTATAAAGATATATTTAAAAGAAGCCTCGAAGTGGTAACGAGACTATGTCTATGAAACGAGTTCGAAGCAAAGATTGTCAAAACATTTGAAATTCAAACGCGAGCGGGATGATTGGAATTCAAATATACATGCGCTGGAACGGTTCGAAGACGCGTGGAAGCCAGAGAGAAGCAATGTTCTGCATGTTCTGAACGTGGCAAAGTCTCATAAGTCAGACCGTTATGGTCGAAGTAGTATAAATAGAAGTCTTAGTGTTAGGATTTCGTGTGTCATATCTATTGTACAAAATTCAGTAAACATTCAAAATACCACATGGCTAGGGAAACGAATGCTCGAACAATGTACGTATGATAACACCAAACCTTTATAATTCAGTAAAACATCTTTATCTTTCCAGTTTATCCTTCATTTCCATGTCAATGTCTTTTAAATACCTTTACATTCAAAGCCATTTACTTATTTGTTGCATTTAAACACTTTTCTTCTAAATCGAATCCTTTACGTTTTAAGAAACTTTTTTACATTCATGTCTTTTACATTTCATGCTTTTACATTCATGTCTTTTACATTTCATGCTTTTATATTCATGCTTTTACATTAAATTCTTTACATTCAAAGTCATTTACGTATTTCTGCATTTACACATTTCTTTGCAAATCGAAGTTTTACTCATTCAAGTCAGTTTTGATATTTCTTTACTTGATTATGTCATTAAGTTCTTTAACATTGTAATTGGAATACATTGAACATCTATAAAACACTCTAAATACAAGTCTTAACAATGAATATCAGTTTTGTTATTAAATTTATCCAAACGACCAATACCCCATAGGATCAATCTAGTCGATCCTGCAAGTTACCAGAGAGATTGAATAACAGTCATTAAGTTTATTCGATAGTTTGGAGGACTAGCGGTTGTTTTACCTGAAATCACTATAAACACTACCTAAAATATGTTTTCATGATTTTTATTTGATATCGAGAGATACTTGTCTATTCTAGATCCAAGATTTTCATCTACTTATACTAAACTATATAGATAAATTTAGGTTTAATATCCACAATATCGAAGCTTAATGTTATCATATTAGTTAATAAAATAAAAGATCATTAATTATGTAAGAGGATTGATTTGGTGTTGTTAACTTAGACATGAGCTATGATGCAGGTCGATAAGTGGTATTGTTAATAACTTATTAGAATTTTATATTAATGATTATGATCATACATGACCATAAGTTGATGAAATATGATTTGGAGTCTTGATCAGATTATGAGATGATCGAAACGATGAAGGTTCGTCGAGAAGAGATTGATGAAGATGGGGTGGTGTACCTGCAAGGCACTCTGATGCTAAAGTAAGAATATGTTCAAAGAGGTACAAGAAAGATATTAGGTTTTTTAAAGTGAAAAGTGGATACATGGCTCTCACAAATGTGAGGGTTAATTTAATTTTTTCAAGGATATTTGGACCTATTGGTTGCTATTTTTGGGCCTAGATATTTGGACCCGTGAAAATAAGAAACCAAGATAACTTGGTCAAACCGAGCGTTATTGCTCGATAGTATCCGTTATGTCGACCAAACATGCCCTAACGAGCAAAGGCGGAGTGGGGGAGATCTAGGGCGGCTGCTGAGCAGGAGGAACACGTTGCACCTGCAACGAGGGATTAACGAACATGTAGCGTCTTTCGGGGACTATGTGCTCCGCTAGCCCGATATAAGACCCATGGACAGTGAGTATGCGGTTGGCCCAAAATCTATTGGGACAATCTAGAACAAAATCTAATCCCAACAAGTTATCTCAACTGTTAACACTAAAGTTCTATTTGCTTCGGAAATTTCTTAACACACCCCATGTCCTTCTTACCCACCCCTGTGAAATCCCATTTTTGCCTCTGTGAAACCGGAAATAAATTTCCAGTTAGCACCATATTCAATGCAATTCAGGTTGGGTGCAAACCGAAAATTTACTTACAGTATATTACCGGAAATATATTTTTGGTATCTGGATGCACTTAATCGCGCCAGAAACCTTTCCCCTCCCCATAACAACAAAATTTTTAAAAACAAACTCTCTCAAAATCCTCTCAACCCTTCTCACCAAAATCAATTTTTCTCTCAAACAATCAACAAAAATCACAAGCATTGCTTAAATACAACAAGTAAAGGTTTCAATCAAGCAACAACCAACTCTCAATCAATCAAGTAAGTGATTTACACATTTTTAGAGTTTATGTAAAATCGATTGAAATTAGTGAAACATGGCTTTAAATGGGTTGTTTTTTTTTTGTAATTTACATCATTAGGAGTCATTAAAATACTATTTATAAACTGTTTTTGACGATCAATCCGTTTATTTTGAGGTATTTGGGATTTTGGGGTGGGGATGGTCGCTGTTCTGTTTTGCAGAGGAAACTAGAAGTTTATTTCTGGTTTCATATGATGAACAAAACCGTAAATAAATTTCTAGTATCTGTCTGCATAATTTTTTTTCTTCAATTTTTCCTCTGTGAGTGATATGATAATGTTTCATTCTTGCTTCTACATGAGATATGTCTGAGCGAGAGTCACGTTTGAGTCATGGCCGAGTTACACAACATGCTTCTTTTCAGCGAGAGAGGAGTCAGGCCACACGGCCTCTGAGGACACAGGCCACACAGGCTCAGTCGACATCCGAACAGGCTATGTCCGAGGCCCATTCTGCTCCTTCCAAGTCTACACCTTCTACTTCTTCCTCCCGTAGCAGACGAGAGTCTCTAGTCTATCGCTCCCCGCCTCCATCATACTGCAGACGTACATCGTCACCATCCTCATCACCGCAAATTTTTGAGACGGGATACACATTTTCTTCACAAGGGGCCATCTGAGGTGAGACCTGAGCCTACATCCTCAGTACATCAGGTACCAATACCGGGGCCACCCGAGGTTCTAGTGGGACCAGAGGCACCAACGATTTCGACAGCACCAGAGGTCCCTCAGGTCTTTGGAAGGGGGCCTTCTGACTTATTTGTGCTCGCACTTTATTCCACCCATGTGGCCAAACATTTATGGGATGGAGAGGTACGAAAATTACATTTATGGGTGACATTTATTAGTTATGTTATATTATGAATAATATCATGTATTCCAACAGTGTGTTTTTTGTTGCAGGATTGCAATACACTTAAGGTCACCAACCATGGGAGGGAGATCAGCAAGCTAACTCCCTTTCTCGAGCCATGGTTTGATGATCTATTGATGACTACAAGGTTGAGAGACTTGACCCTTTGTAGATATAGCGTGATAAATTGGGGGATGACCAATGCTTTTGTAGAGAGGTGGCACGAGGAGACGTCTTTGTTTCATCTACCACATAGAGAGATAACGATCACACTCGATGACGTCGCTTGTGTGCTTCATCTGCCGATCAGAGGGAGGTTTATGGATCATGAGAAGTTGGAGAAAGACAAGGAGAATGAGATGTTGGTTCAGAGGCTGAGGGTTACCGTGGAGGAGGCCATAGAGGAGGTTGATAAGACATGTGAAAGCCACATGAGATATAGTTGGTTGAAGATTATTTTTGATCAGGAGATTGCGCGTGCTACTGCTGCTGATGGTGATCCCGAGAAAGTTACACTTCACAAAGGGTATGCCATGAGAGCATACCTCTAGTATCTTGTTGGTACCTAGATCTTTGTGGACACCAGTGCACCTACACTGACGTCATGTACCTCAGATTCTTTGCTGATTTAGAGCAGATTAGTGGGTGGAACTGGGGGGCTTCTTGCTTGGTTTATTTGTATACCAAGTTGACGGAGACGTCTAGGTGGAATACAAGGCAAATCACCAACAACATGACTCTTTTGACGGTATAAATTTTTTCTCTTAACTTCCTTTTTTAAGTATTTTGATTTTGAAACTAACTGATATAATTTTGATATTTCAGGGATGGATCTTACAACACTTCCCACAAATTTCAAGATGGTCTTGCCGAGGGTTATACCGAGAAGATGCCTCGTGCATGTGCATTTGAGCCGCTCAGAGGCAACCGGGCGACACTTGTGTATTGAGTTTATCTGGACCAGATTGTGCACGAGGACATCCATTTCAGTGCCTACGGCGACCACCGCGATGATAACTTTTGATGAGGTGTCTCTGTTTACAGGCTGGTTGCCCTGCGGTACTCGGAAGACTGCTGCTTATATGCCTGAGCGAGTGATGTGTCTTTTCGAGTATACTCAGACGATTCCTCGACATCCTGCTTTATCTGCGCCTCCGACAATGAAGAGGAGGGAGATGAATGAGAATTTTGATGATCTTGAGAGTCATCTCGTCCCTGAGGAGGCCAGGAGTATCGTGGCTCCAGACGACTGGAGTTATGCGTACAATTACATGTTGTGTTTCTTGATTTCCATGCATACTCCAAGGATCCACCCAAGTCTTATCTTATCTGGAGGAAGCGGCGACGAGGGATCATGCCCAGGATGTGCTGCCTAGGTGTTGCCGTATCATGGAGCTTGCTAGGGATGACATCGATAGAGGGTTGTTTCCTGACGGATCTAATGTTAGAGGCGTTTTGGAGGCCATCATGGCGGAGACTCGGGGTGCCTTGGTCTATAGGAGGCAACCGAGGAACGCCTCGAGGGTGACAGGCCGGCTCTGCAAGTTTAGCACTTCACATCAAGAGAACTTCAGCAGTTATCCCACCAGGGGCAAGCCGTCTCTTCAAGAGCTGATCACAATCAGGGGCATTCCATTTTCAGAATTCCAAGCATTGAGGCATGTCATCTTCAAGATCAACAATCCATGTTGACCCAAACATCTTCGAGAACTCAGCATTCTGGGGAACTCAAGGCCAAGACCTATCCATCTTCAAAGATGCTCACAAGTATATTAATTCAAATCATCAGCAATTTCTGATCTCACAAAAAGTGTCAGGAAGTCATGCTTGCAATATCCTACCAAAGGACCACCTTCAGGATTCTTTCTCATTTCATCTTGCCTGTGACCCTCCGTTGGGGCACTCGTCCAAACATTCAAATCATATTTCTCAATCATACTTGCATGCATTCATTAATCATGCATTAAACTATGCATACCATTCATGGGGCATCCACCCATTGCATAAATAAACTCAAACCTCGCTCGGCATTTTCCATTGAAAACCAAGCTCTATCATACAAAAATCCAATTCCTTTTGGCCACGTCCAAAAAACCATGCATTGATTATTCATCATATGCATCATTTCATAGGCGTCAATCCATTGATTGAAGTTATCATCATGTCACCCTTTTGTCAACCCACTGGTTGAAAGTAGTTTTCTTTTTCATCTTTGTCAATCCATCGGTTGATGTTGATTTTATTTCTTACTTTTCAAACATAACCCATTGGTTGAGATGTCGTGTAGACTTTCATTGACCCACGTGTTGATGTTAGTTCTTGTTTGTTTGCTTTCATTAACCCACGCGTTGATGTTAGTTCTTGTGTTGACTTTCATTCACCCACGTGTTGATGTTAGTTCTTGTTTGTTTGCTTTCATTAACCCACGCGTTGATGTTAGTACTTGTTGGTTGACTTTCATTGATCCACGTATTGGTGTCAGTCTTTATTGTTGTCAATCCACTGATTGAAAGCTTTTGTTTTGACCTTCGTCAATTCACGCATTGATGTCAGTCTTTATTTTTGTCAATCCACTGATTGGAAGTCTTTGTGTACTTTCATTAACCCACGTGTTGATGATTATTCTTGTTTACTACTTCCATTAGCCCACGTGTTGATGATAGATCTTTTTATTTCAACTTTCACTAATCCACGCATTAGTGTCGGTCATTATTTTTGTCAATCCATTGATTGAAAGTTTTGTGTCGAATTTCATTAACCCACGTGTTGATGTCAATTCTCTGTTGTTTACTTTCATTGATCCACTGGTTAATGTCAGTTTTATTTCTTGTTCTTTTCGAATCGATCGATTGATCAAGGACGCCGTATTTTTTTTTCATCAACCCACGTGTTGATGATAGTTCTTTCGCAATTCATCTTATTTAGTCCTCGTAGAGTTTATTTTTCAATTTTCATTTCCCCAGTAAAATCCTTACATTCATGGCACATCATTTCATCGCATTACATATCATTACATTTTGCACAAAGGACGAAATTAGGGTCTTTTTGTATTTAATTACTTTCAGCCATTGATCCACGTTATCAAGCTGAAAGATAATTAAATAGGGGCAGCTGTCACACCCTAAATTTCACCCCGATTTTTTCCAATTGCATCAGCATAACATATGATTGGCATTAAATCATTTGTCTGGTCATAATTGTTCATCTGCATTTACTTGCATTTAGGTCAAGAGTTGAGTCCTCGCGTTCTTATTTCAATCAGAAAATTTGTTTATAGTCTAATTTGCCTTAAGCATGAATTTAGCATTTTAATTTCAATTCTACATATAAGTACATTTTTTCTTGTTAAATTTTCATTTGCATATAATTAATATTTGTATTTTCCACTTATAATTTTAAATTTGCATAAATCACACTTACTGCATATAGAATAATTATTTTTTCATCATTATTAGTTTAGAATAATTTTTATTAAAAATTTTAAATTGTCCATAATTATTTATTCACATTATTTTTGTCATTTATTTTTGTTTTATTTAGTTTTAATTTTTTTCAGTAGAGATATTTTAGTTTAAATAATATACATATGGATAGTACATTTTTTTTAATATAGTAACAATAGTCCATAAATCTTTTTATTTTCTAATGTTCATTTTACAAATCAAAGAAATTAAAAAGAGGTTTTATGTTGCTGCTATTTCTTGTCACGGTTTCCACCACCAAAATTGTACCACCTGCAAAACAAGAAGACAAAGTTCAAAACTTCATGGCCAAGAGCTTTGCAAATCAGTACAAACAGAACAAATTTCACTCTTCAACCACTACTCAATTTCCACTACTCCACTCAAATTCACAGCTAGTATTTGTTCTTGTTCTTCACTCCTTATTCCTCCACCACTCTTGTACTACCTGCAAAATTCAGAACATAAAAACAAATTAGCACAACTTTCACCCAAGTTCACTTGTCTCCACTACCCTGCAGATTGTACAAAATCACTCCACCTTTGTCCTTCATTAACAAAACTTGCTGCCTGAGTTTTCTCAATTCTACCCTCATCCATCCCTTGCTATATAAGAGACCCTTGAACTCTTATTAAAAAAGAAGCAACTCAAAACCACTGCAGCTTGTGCATCCACAACCCCAAACGAAAATCACTCACCACAACTCAGGGAAACCTTAACCATACAATTACAAACCTTGCTTCATACATAGCTACTGCAAGCTTGCAGTTTATCACAGTTGTTCATGTTTAACCGTGTTCACCCTCCATAAACTTTCACTATAAAACCTTGTCCACTCAACTTTGAACCTCCGAACCGTAATATACTCCATTCACTCAATCATTCAACCTCTACCGATATACTTCCCTCCTTCAAACCTTCTGCTACTTCAATAATAACCACTAACCCTTCATTGATTGAAAACCTCATAAAACCAGAAACCAAATCCAGATCACAGAAGTTCAAAAGCAAACCGCAAGAAGAAGCAGAATCACAGATCCAGAAACACAGACACGAATACACAGAGTAGTAAAGCAGTGTACCTGATATTTCTTTCCTTTTTCCGCTTGTATCTATAATCTCTGAATATTTCTTGAATCAAATTGCTTCTGGTTTGGGGCTTAGGGTTTAATTTGGGGTGTGAGGGTTTCGGTTTATTTTGGACTGAGCTTTGTATCGATGAAATAGAGAGATTCGAAACCGTGAGCATAGCAATCGAACGAGATGAGAGCGTTGATCGCGAGAGAGAGAGAGAGTTGAATCGATGAGCACGAAGAACAGTGGCAGAGAGACTCGTTAAACACGATGGCGTGTGAGAAAGAGAGAGAGCGTATAGTTTGTGGTTTTCTAGTTTAATTGTTTTTATTTATTTAGAGAATAATTAGCATTTGTTTGAGTTTTAATTAGGAAATTAATTTGGTTTAGTCTGCTGAGATAAACAAGGAACATATGTAGCGGCTGATGCACTAGTCCCTTATGTTTCTCCCAATTTTTCTCCACATTATGTGTTTACTATTTTATAGTAACTAGTTAGTTTCTTAAATATAAAAAAAAAAACAAAAATAAAATTAATTTTGAGAAATTTAAGGGTGGGAACGTACCACCTATTCATTTTTATTTTATTTTTTTATTTTGTTTATTTTTATTTATTTATTTTTTATATTATTATTATTATTATTTTATTTATTATTAAATAGGTTTTAGGATAAAATATGAACTTTGGGCCTTGACCCACTTCTATGTGCAACATGTATAGTTAATTCACACCCCTCTTTTCTATTTTAGTTTTTTAGCATTCAATAAATTATTTTTATTTTAATATTCATTATACATGGACTTGTATTTAATTTATTCATCCTCATTTGTAATTTGTACCCCCATTCCCCACATGATGTAATAATTAGTAAATATTTTATTACTTTATCATTTAATTATTCATTCACATGTGCACAAACCAGAAACATTTCAAACTAATACTCGTGCGAGCCATTTTCACTACCTTGAGTCGACAAAGCTTAGAAGCGTCGCAACGGCCACACATTTGTGCACACACCACGCTTGCTCTTGGGCTTACAATGAAACATTGATTGATTTGTTAAACATTATTTAATTATCTAATTAGGTTATTTAAAATTGATTAGCCCATCTAATTAATTTTATTAAACTAATTACTTGATTAAATTTTGTTTAATTAGTCGATTAAATTTATTTCGTGCATGCACTTACACAATTGTTAGTTGCTTTATCATTTATGTGAGCCACCTTGTATGGGCTTTTAATTCATTTTACTCACTTTATTTCATACTTGTACATATTTACCCGTCTCATTTCCATTCTCACACTTTGGTCCATATACCAATTTTAATCATAACCCAAATATCTTCTTCTTCTCATTCACCACTTTCATAATAAATTCTCAAACCTCGATCCAACGTCGAGTGTTTCTTTTCAAAAATATTTTCACAAATAAATACTCTACTTCTCTCTTCCCAAACGTATGGTAGTCAGTCCTGTTTCGACCCTCGATTGTACGTTTGGTTTCTTAAATGAATCTTAACAAGTGAAACCCGTTTCACCTCACTCTTTTCTCAATAAGACTTTTGGGTAGAAAAAGATGATTAGGATGGTTCTGTCCACTCATCCGAGTATTTGGGGCGTTAGCCGTTGAACGCTTATGGTCCAGTACTTGTCTCCCACATTAAAATCAATTCAAACTCATCAAACCTTGCCCACGTGCAAGTCATTTTTCAAACACCGCTCACATGCGACACTCATCGCTCACACGCGATCTTCCATCGCTCACACGCGAATTGCACAAGTGATGTCTTATCGTCCACGTACGATTAAGCTCCTATTTTACAAATAAAATCAACCAACCAACAAATGTTCTCGCAACCGAGAACTACGTAAGCTCTGACTTTCCCATCGCACTTGGGGAATACGTAGGCACGAGATTCTAACATCTTGGCGAACACACTTTCAAAAATTAAAACATGTTTCTCTTTTCATTTCTCTATTTTCGCATAATAATTAGAAGATTGCAAATTTAATTTTAAACACACAAACACACATAGAACTAAATGGGTCCCGTCGAGTACGATGGATGTGAGGGGTGCTAATACCTTCCCCTTGCATAACCGACTCCCGAACCCGCATCTCTTGGTCCTGACGACCATTCCTTTCCACATTTTCATTTCATGGGTTTTATCTATATTTTCCCTTTCCTCTTTAGGAATAAATAAAGTTAGGTGGCGACTTCATTGTTTCATTTGTTCGTAATCGAAATTTTTTCGATAGCGTCGACAGTTTGGCGACTTCACTGGGGAAAATTTTCTCATGCGAGTCAACCCTAGTTCAGTTCTTTGTGTGTTTGCGAGTTTTTTTTTTTTTACTTCGTTTTCTTCTTGGTGCTTTAATTCTCACTTATGGTTATGTTTCAATCATTTATTTCTTTATGGCTTGTTTATTATCTTGTTGATATATTCATTGTGTGGGGTTATTATGGATTGGATCATTGATATTATGAGATAAGCCCACTACCAAGGCTTGAGTTCACCAAATTTAGAGTGGTTGCGTAGTATCGATTTGCTAGACGGAAATGTCTTGTAAGTTGGTGCGAAGACCACACCTAGAGTAAGGTTCTTTCGAAGATGTTATTGTCGATTGCAAGTTATTTTTGCGTTGGCAATAATGTTGTTAGAAAGGATTATTTTTCTAGTTTAGGAAACCTTGGATTTTTGAACCATTGGACCTCTCTTTGAGCATACCATTTTGAGAATATTGTTGGCTCGCAAATTTTTAATCGCGATTGATAATAATATTTTCAAAAAAGGATCGTTGACTCTAAAAGCCATAAAACCTTACACAGTAACCTTGTGAGGGGGTTCTTGGGTAAAAGCCTATAGCCATCCTACAATAGGGAGCCCACCTAATTAGGTTGTCATGTTACCCGTTTACCAGTACCATCCTTGTTTCATATATGTGTGAATCTGTTACTATCATTATGTTGCATTCCATATGTGACATTTCATCCCATAAACATCATTATTGCATATAAAAAATGTATGCATTTCACATTCATCATCATACATGCATTTCACCATCAAAATACTTATTCCATCTGTTTCCATTCATCCAGTTAACAAAGCAAGCTGATTCCCCGACACCGCTACGAAAGTCAAGTTGAGAATGGAGAATCTAGAACAACACAATGTCGAATTCAGGATGGAGATTGATGATTTGATGTCCGGAATGACCAAGCTCACAGAAATGATGAAGGTGATTATGATTATGGCCGATCCACCTCAAGGGATGTCTCGAAGTCGATCTCTGTTGTGGAGCCACCACAAATTCAGAATGTTGCTACCACTTGGCGAATTTGGTCTACCACACAATTATTCTCCACAATATGAAATTAATCATGGGTGGGTCAATCCGCTCAACAATGTTCGGATGCTGTGGTCACGAACAACGACCAATCATCCACACCATACCTCAAGTTCCTTTGGAAATCACTTCACATACCGGTGATGGCTCCCGAATGGAGATCAAGTGCGAATGATGAAGTTGAAGAAGTGAAAGAAAAGTACAATGCTATTGAGAAGAGATTGAAGGTGTGGAAGGAAATGACACTTTTGGCTTCGATACCTCTAATCTCGCTTGGTTTACGGCTTGACTATGCAAAGTTCAAAGTCCACGAATTCGAGAAGTATAAGGGCTTACTTGTCCAAAAGATCATCGACCATGTACTTTGAAAATGGTTGCTCATGAAAAGAATGACAAGCTACTTATTCATTGCTTCCGGGATAGTTTGAAGGAGCTTCTCTAAAGTGGTATATGAGCCTAAAGAGAGAACATCAACTCTACAAGGGACTTGGTTGAAGCATTCTGAAACAATACAAGTTCAACTTGGATATGGCGCTGACCGTAGGCATTGCAAACTATGACCATGAAAGACCAAGAAACATTTAGGGAGTATGCTCAACGTTGAGAGAGCTAGCATCTCAGTCAACCCTCCTTTAGGTGAAAAGGAACTCACAAGCATGTTCATGGACACTTTACAGCCAATCTTTTATGAGAAAATGGTTGGAAGTATATCTTCTGGTTTTGCTGATTTGGTTACCATTGGTGAGCGAATTGAACAAGGTTTGAAGAATGGAAAAATTGTCAATACTACCGGATCATCCAACAACAACAATGCTAAGAAATTCCCTGGTATCTTCCAGAAGAAAAAAGAAGGTGAAACCAATGCAGTCAGTGGATCTCAGACACCACAACCTTACCAACCTGCAGTTGCTCAACAACCACCATTTATGCCATACTATCCATACCAGTATGTTGCAGCAGCTCAATACCAGCAACCTAACTTTGCTTTGCCTCCATACCAACAACCATGGGTGGCTCCTCCTCAGAATGCTCCTTGGATTCCTCAACAGAATGTTAGGCCGAGTTATCCACAAAATGCTCAGCGAAATGCTCCCCAGAATCAGAATCAGCAGCAAAATAGAGTCCCCCCGCTACCAGCATAATGAGGCTCGCCGTATTGATCCACTTCCAATGACCTACTCTCAATTGTGGCCATACTTAGTCAGTTCAAAGGCAATAGAGTCCAGGCCTACTCAGCCTAAGACATCGAATTTTCCTATAGGGTACAACCCTAATGTCAAGTGTGATTTTCACAGTGGTGTGGCAGGTCACTCAATTGAAGACTGCAAGGTTTTGAAGGAAAAAGTTCAAGATTTGATTGATAAGAAATTACTCACTTTTGCGGACACCCCTCAAGTGATCGACAATCCCTTGCCATGAGCAACGCCAAGCACAAGTGACTCTCCTAAAGCCAGTTATTAGACGGGAAAGCTCATCCTTGTTGCTGATAGTCATTAGGCCTTTTATTATTTCATGTTGCAATTTTCTTATTTGTAATTTGCTAGTTTTCATTTGAACTTTGTTATCTTTAATCGTAATTTTAATGAACTGAGCACTGCATCTTTTGAGTTAATCATGTCATTTTCTTGTTTTTTACTTTCTTGCTGTCACTCCAAAATTTTCAGGAAAAAAAATAATATTATTTCTTCCGCCTCACCTTCTTTCTGTTTAAGCAAATATTAGAGGGAGGATGATGATAAACAAATACCCAATTTGCAACAGTATGCTTTCAAATAAGACTTTACTGATGATATACAAACATTGCTTCAAATCCCCCAAACCGTGGAGATATAAGGAAGATAATCCCTCGTTAACCCCTTCGAGCCTAGAAGTAGGAGTTTCTTTCTGCAAACAGTTAAAACCCTTAATCTTAACCCGGGGCAGGGTAGTTGTTCAGTTAAAGCATTTGATACATTCGGTTTCCAAGAGAATCATGTTATCATGGATCATTCCAGATGCCTTCACAAAGGTGAAGAAGTGAAGAATTCAAAGATTACAATGGTTGTTCCTCAAAGAACCATCAATATGGTAGTCACAACCATCAATTTCTCACATCAAACAAACAATTATCGCACAAGTTGTTCAAACAAAAAGGGACGTATAAAAAAAAACAACAAAACAAAAGAATCAAAAGAAAGGTCACCAAAGATCCTCAACAAATGCAAATCAAGAACAAGCTTGTGTGGCTTCCAAAGAAGAATAGGTGACTGCCACCTCAAATGGCATTGGTTCTCAAGACATCACGTCGTCATTTGCAATTCCTCTTGGAAGTTGAATCTATCAAATAACTGAACATAGGAATTGGAGAATATCACGAAGAATGGGTTGGATACAAATCAAATTTTGAGCCTTCTATCCTTTGTTTCATAAACCGTGAACCAGACCACGTTACAACATTCAAAAGACCTAATTGAAGCAAGGTTTCTTTTGAAAGCATACTAAAGCAAGGTTGCGTTAACCTGACTCCTCAGTGTTTGCTAAATTCATTGGTGTTGATACCACGTTATCACATCACTTTCCACATCTTAAATTTCAAATTTCCATTGCACCCTCATCAGGATTTATCCATCTATTTATCACAATTTCATTTCAATAAATGATTTACTTTCAAAAGTTTGCATAATCATCAATTTAAAATTACCATTGTAAGAAAACAATTTCATCTACAAGTTTAGCACTTCACATCAAGAGAACTTCATTATCCCACGAGGGCAATCTCTTCAAGAGTCGATCACAATCAGGGGCATTCCATTTCCAGAATTCCAAGCATTGAGGCATGTCATCTTCAAGATCAACAATCCATGTTGACCCAAACATCTTCGAGAACTCAGCATTCTGGGGAACTCAAGGCCAAGACCTATCCATCTTCAAAGATGCTCACAAGTATATTAATTCAAATCATCAGCAATTTCTGATCTCACAAAAAGTGTCAGGAAGTCATGCTTGCAATATCCTACCAAAGGACCACCTTCAGGATTCTTTCTCATTTCATCTTGCTGTGACCCTCCGTTGGGGCACTCGTCCAAACATTCAAATCATATTTCTCAATCATACTTGCATGCATTCATTAATCATGCATTAAACTATGCATACCATTCATGGGGCATCCACCCATTGCATAAATAAACTCAAACCTCGCTCGGCATTTTCCATTGAAAACCAAGCTCTATCATACAAAAATCCAATTCCTTTTGGCCACGTCCAAAAAACCATGCATTGATTATTCATCATATGCATCATTTCATAGGCGCCAATCCATTGATTGAAGTTATCATCATGTCACCTTTTGTCAACCTTTGGTTGAAAGTAGTTTTCTTTTTCATCTTTGTCAATCCATCGGTTGATGTTGATTTTATTTCTTACTTTTCAAACATAACCCATTGGTTGAGATGTCGTGTAGACTTTCATTGACCCACGTGTTGATGTTAGTTCTTGTTTGTTTGCTTTCATTAACCCAGCGTTGATGTTAGTTCTTGTGTTGACTTTCATTGACCCACGTGTTGATGTTAGTTCTTGTTTGTTTGCTTTCATTAACCCACGCGTTGATGTTAGTACTTGTTGGTTGACTTTCATTGATCCACGTATTGGTGTCAGTCTTTATTGTTGTCAATCCAGTGATTGAAAGCTTTTGTTTTGACCTTCGTCAATTCACGCATTGATGTCAGTCTTTATTTTTGTCAATCCACTGATTGGAAGTCTTTGTGTACTTTCATTAACCCACGTGTTGATGATTATTCTTGTTTACTACTTCCATTAGCCCGTGTTGATGATAGATCTTTTATTTCAACTTTCACTAATCCACGCATTAGTGTCGGTCATTATTTTTGTCAATCCATTGATTGAAAGTTTTGTGTCGAATTTCATTAACCCACGTGTTGATGTCAATTCTCTGTTGTTTACTTTCATTGATCCACTGGTTAATGTCAGTTTTATTTCTTGTTCTTTTCGAATCGATCGATTGATCAAGGGCCAGTATTTTTTCATCAACCACGTGTTGATGATAGTTCTTCATAATTCATCTTATTTAGTCCTCGTAGAGTTTATTTTTCAATTTTCATTTCCCCAGTAAAATCCTTACATTCATGGCACATCATTTCATCGCATTACATATCATTACATTTTGCACAAAGGACGAAATTAGGGTCTTTTTGTATTTAATTACTTTCAGCCATTGATCCACGTTATCGTGAAGATAATTAAATAAGGGCAGTCACACCTAAATTTCACCCGATTTTTCAATTGCATCGACATAACATATGATTGGCATTAAATCATTTGTCTGGTCATAATTGTTCATCTGCATTTACTTGCATTTAGGTCAAGAGTTGAGTCCTCGCGTTCTTATTTCAATCAAAAAATTTGTTTATAGTCTAATTTGCCTTAAGCATGAATTTAGCATTTTAATTTCAATTCTACATATAAGTACATTTTTTCTTGTTAAATTTTCATTTGCATATAATTAATATTTGTATTTTCCACTTATAATTTTAAATTTGCATAAATCACACTTACTGCATATAGAATAATTATTTTTTCATCATTATTAGTTTAGAATAATTTTTATTAAAAATTTTAAATTGTCCATAATTATTTATTCACATTATTTTTGTCATTTATTTTTGTTTTATTTAGTTTTAATTTTTTTCAGTAGAGATATTTTAGTTTAAATAATATACATATGGATAGTACATTTTTTTTAATATAGTAACAATAGTCCATAAATCTTTTTATTTTCTAATGTTCATTTTACAAATCAAAGAAATTAAAAAAAGAGGTTTTATGTTGCTGCTATTTCTTGTCACGGTTTCCACCACCAAAATTGTACCACCTGCAAAACAAGAAGACAAAGTTCAAAACTTCATGGCCAAGAGCTTTGCAAATCAGTACAAACACAACAAATTTCACTCTTCAACCACTACTCAATTTCCACTACTCCACTCAAATTCACAGCTAGTATTTGTTCTTGTTCTTCACTCCTTATTCCTCCACCACTCTTGTACTACCTGCAAAATTCAGAACATAAAAACAAATTAGCACAACTTTCACCCAAGTTCACTTGTCTCCACTACCCTGCAGATTGTACAAAATCACTCCACCTTTGTCCTTCATTAACAAAACTTGCTGCCTGAGTTTTCTCAATTCTACCCTCATCCATCCCTTGCTATATAAGAGACCCTTGAACTCTTATTAAAAAAGAAGCAACTCAAAACCACTGCAGCTTGTGCATCCCCAAACGAAAATCACTCACCTGACTCGGAAACCTTAACCATACAATTACAAACCTTGCTTCATACATAGCTACTGCAAGCTTGCAGTTTATCACAGTTGTTCATGTTTAACCGTGTTCACCCTCCATAAACTTTCACTATAAAACCTTGTCCACTCAACTTTGAACCTCTGAACCGTAATATACTCCATTCACTCAATCATTCAACCTCTACCGATATACTTCCCTCCTTCAAACCTTCTGCTACTTCAATAATAACCACTAACCCTTCATTGATTGAAAACCTCATAAAACCAGAAACCAAATCCAGATCACAGAAGTTCAAAAGCAAACCGCAAGAAGCGGAATCACGGATCCGAAACACGATACGAATACGAGTAGTAAAGCGGTGCACGATATTTCTTTCCTTTTTCCGCTTGTATCTATAATCTCTGAATATTTCTTGAATCAAATTGCTTCTGGTTTGGGGCTTAGGGTTTAATTTGGGGTGTGAGGGTTTCGGTTTATTTTGGACTGAGCTTTGTATCGATGAAATAGAGAGATTCGAAACCGTGAGCATAGCAATCGAACGAGATGAGAGCGTTGATCGCGAGAGAGAGAGAGAGAGTTGAATCGATGAGCACGAAGAACAGTGGCAGAGAGAGACTCGTTAAACACGATGGCGTGTGAGAAAGAGAGAGAGCGTATAGTTTGTGGTTTTCTAGTTTAATTGTTTTTTATTTATTTAGAGAATAATTAGCATTTGTTTGAGTTTTAATTAGGAAATTAATTTGGTTTAGTCTGCTGAGATAAACAAGGAACATATGTAGCGGCTGATGCACTAGTCCCTTATGTTTCTCCCAATTTTTCTCCACATTATGTGTTTACTATTTTATAGTAACTAGTTAGTTTCTTAAATATAAAAAAAAAAAAAAAAAAATTAATTTTGAGAAATTTAAGGGTGGGAACGTACCACCTATTCATTTTTTTTTTTTTGTTTATTTTTATTTATTTATTTTTTATATTATTATTATTATTATTTTATTTATTATTAAATAGGTTTTAGGATAAAATATGAACTTTGGGCCTTGACCCACTTCTATGTGCAACATGTATAGTTAATTCACACCCCTCTTTTCTATTTTAGTTTTTTAGCATTCAATAAATTATTTTTATTTTAATATTCATTATACATGGACTTGTATTTAATTTATTCATCCTCATTTGTAATTTGTACCCCCATTCCCCACATGATGTAATAATTAGTAAATATTTTATTACTTTATCATTTAATTATTCATTCACATGTGCACAAACCAGAAACATTTCAAACTAATACTCGTGCGAGCCATTTTCACTACCTTGAGTCGACAAAGCTTAGAAGCGTCGCAACGGCCACACATTTGTGCACACACCACGCTTGCTCTTGGGCTTACAATGAAACATTGATTGATTTGTTAAACATTATTTAATTATCTAATTAGGTTATTTAAAATTGATTAGCCCATCTAATTAATTTTATTAAACTAATTACTTGATTAAATTTTGTTTAATTAGTCGATTAAATTTATTTCGTGCATGCACTTACACAATTGTTAGTTGCTTTATCATTTATGTGAGCCACCTTGTATGGGCTTTTAATTCATTTTACTCACTTTATTTCATACTTGTACATATTTACCCGTCTCATTTCCATTCTCACACTTTGGTCCATATACCAATTTTAATCATAACCCAAATATCTTCTTCTTTTCATTCACCACTTTCATAATAAATTCTCAAACCTCGATCCAACGTCGGTGTTTCTTTTCAAAAATATTTTCACAAATAAATACTCTACTTCTCTCTTCCCAAGCGTATGGTAGTCAGTCCTGTTTCGACCCTCGATTATGCGTTTGGTTTCTTAAATGAATCTTAACAAGTGAAACCCGTTTCACCTCACTCTTTCTCAATAAGACTTTTGGGTAGAAAAGATGATTAGGATGGTTACGTCCACTCATCCGAGTATTTGGGCGTTAGCCGTTGAGCGCTATGGTCCAAGCTTGTCTCCACATTAAAATCAATTCAAACTCATCAAACCTTGCCCACGTGCAAGTCATTTTTCAAACACCTCACATGCGACACTCATCGCTCACGCGATCTTCCATCGCTCACCGCGATTGCACAAGTGATGTCTTATCGTCCACGTCGATTAAGCTCCTATTTTACAAATAAAATCAACAACCAACAAATGTTCTCGCAACCGAGAACTA
This sequence comes from Vicia sativa, assembly GCA_021764765.1. Taxonomy (NCBI): domain Eukaryota; kingdom Viridiplantae; phylum Streptophyta; class Magnoliopsida; order Fabales; family Fabaceae; genus Vicia; species Vicia sativa. Next base: position 188,264,035 of record CM038792.1, on the reverse strand, counting down.
CGTAGCTCGACTTTCCCATCGCACTTGGGAATACGTCACGAGATTCTAACATCTTGGCGAACACACTTTCAAAAATTAAAACATGTTTCTCTTTTCATTTCTCTATTTTCGCATAATAATTAGAAGATTGCAAATTTAATTTTAAACACACAAACACACATAGAACTAAATGGGTCCCGTCGAGTACGATGGATGTGAGAGGTGCTAATACCTTCCCCTTGCATAACCGACTCCCGAACCCGCATCTCTTGGTCCTGACGACCATTCCTTTCCACATTTTCATTTCATGGGTTTTATCTATATTTTCCTTTTCCTCTTTAGAAATAAATAAAGTTAGATGGCGACTTCATTGTTTCATTTGTTCGTAATCGAAATTTTTTCGATAGCGTCGACAGGCATTTTAAAATTTACACGAGATACGTCTCACTTTTATGAGTATGAGTGGGTTAGTGGGTTAAGAAATCCACTTATATTTTTGTCATTTTAATTTCACAAACTTTGACAAACTATTCTTAAAATCATAGATATTATAAAAAGGTTTCTGAAACACAACTAATCCCAGTCGAGATGACAAACTAAACACGTACTTTTGTTTTACACCACATGCTTAAATACACATATAAACATGGTCATTGGTCCCTAAGGGACATTTATGAACTAACATGAAATGCACTCCTAAAAATAACATGTATTTCACTACCTCTATAGGATCCAAAATAAATTAGGTAGCAGAGGTTAAAATTTCTTAATTCACTTAAATAACTTCTTCGACACATGCTCTCTCATCATTCAGTTCAACTTCTTGGTCATCCATATTAACTGAGTTATCTTCCATATTAACTCTAATTTCTTGATCTTTCATGACTACTTTTTCATACATTTTGGAAACATGTTCCTCCTTATCTTCTACCATTATAGAACCATCAAAGAATTCAGGTTGTGACATTTCAACACTTAAGTAAACTTTAGATAAATCAGCAATGTCTCAATCACCTTTGTCTTGGCCGATATATACGTACCAAATATAAAATTCGTGTATCATATATTTGTAACTAATATTTTAAAAATCGGATCGCTTAAATAAAAAATCGACTAGATAATCGATCTAGTTCAATTGTTAGATTTCCTATGCCATTGAATCGGTAAAAATCGATATAAACCTCTAAAATTGAAAAAATTGACGGTTTTTCTAAATCGACGATTTAAATGTTTTTTTTTTTTTTTGTGTTTTTTAAATTAAAATGATATTGTTTTGATTATTTTAATTAAAAAATTAAATTAAAAAAATTAAATAAAACAAAGTAATGTTATCATTGGTAGGGAGTTTGTTGCGGATGCGCTCATATAATTTTAATATTGAAGGAGAAGATTCCAACATTGAAATATTTTTCTCTCATTTCAACTAAGTTTAGTGCACATTGAAGTTATTTTGTTATAAATTATTTAATTAAATTATATTTCAATTAAATTTTGTTTGTAATTAGACTTTGTAATTTTGTACTATTTTGTTGTGTGCTGTACATATATTTGTTTAAAATTTGAATTTAAATTATAAACTTCTGACTTTATGATATGATATTTAAAAAAAAAAATATAAGTATTAGTTATATTTTATAAGACTGAATTATTTGGTTCGACCAATTTTATATCTATATATTTTTGATATAATAATAAGTCTATTGGATCAAATTATTCAATTTAATAAGGTTTGGTCATACGGTACGACCAACGACCACGTACCTCAACCAATAAATTAGTGATTTAGTATTCTGATTAATTTAGTGATTAGTCTGATTTTTAAAATATTCAATCTCTTTTAACAAATTTTTATTTAATTTTAACCATTGATTTTATTTCACTTTCAAAATATATTTTATATATTAATATTAATACTTATAGTATTACTTTATAAGTGATTAATTTCCCTATGGTGTATTTTTTTTATAGGCGCATGTAATATTTTCTTAAAAAGTAAAATATAAAAATAAAACCTAAATGTATAAATTTTGCAGTTTTTTTGACGTTATCATTTCAAAAACGAACAAAACCAACAACGGCAGTTTCATTCTTACTGTACTTAACCATCATTTCCCAATTCAGTTTCATTTTTTTCTTCTTCATTCACTTCAACACCGTTCTTCCAGGTTCTTTCTCTCTTTCTCTCTTTCTCTCTCTTCATTCTTCATATTCCCATTTTACCCCTTTCTCTCTCTCTCTCTCTCTCTACTTTTTTTCTGGTTCTTCGATTCTCGCTGATTTCACTCTAACCCTTTTTCAATTCCCAATTTTTTTCACTCTACTCTTTCCCATTCACGATAGTTTTTATTGGGTTTTCGTCAAAACTGAATTTTTTCAATCAAATCTCTGTCACTGTGTAGTTGCATTTTTTGTAATGTTTAATTGATTGATAATAGAAGATTCTGGTTATTTCACTTGTTTTCTCACAATGTATTTCGGTTCCGAAAAAAAAGAAGCAGCGGGAAAGCAAGAGTTTGAATCTTGATATTGTTTGGGTAAAGGGAAATTTTGAATTTTGTTTATGAGGGATTTTGCATTAGTTTGTGTTGTTGAATTTCTAGAATTGTGTGTTTTGATATATTTTATGTATGTTTGGATGTTGAGTTTTATTTACACTTTGGGGGATTTGTGTGATTTTCTCTTGTTTGTGTGAAGGGAAATGTAGAATTTTATGTATATTGGATTTCACATTAGTTTCGGGTTCGTCTTTGAGTGGAATTTGGGAGTAATGCATATTGGAGCAACTGGGGTTTAAAGAGTAATTTACAATGAAATAGTTTGAAACATTTATAGTGGAAGATTTTGAAATGTACTAGATTGATAATTGAGAATGTGGGAAAGAAAAAGTGTCGTCAACAGAAAGCAAGTTGGGGATAAGAAGTGTGGATATTGGTCATGGTTTTTGGAATCAATGGATGGTGGGTAGAGATTTGCAAATTGAGAATTTGCATACAATGATTTGTTTTGAGAAGTGAGAATGGTATGGCAGGCAGTTTCAAAATTGCAAAATTGGTGAACATTATTGGCAGTTTTAAATAGTTATAAAGAAGTGAGATTAGATGGCCAGTATTTGAGTTTGTTCATGCGATGCGACACCAACAGTTCCCTTGTAGATGGGAATGAAATAGTCGAAACAAAAAAATACATTATCGCTTTGCAATTTGCTTAGATGTTTGTAGATATAGATTTGTTTTATTATGTTTTTAAAACATGTCTGCATCTTTAAATTGAGCAATTCATTTGAGATCAATTCTGTTTGACAGTGTAAAGGGAACAAGTATTGTACATTGTTCTGTGGCTAAGTTCTGTCTTGTTGCACAAGAAAAATACATTTATGCATTATTTCTCAATATGCTTCTAACTTTGATTTATTGAATTTGGAGCCTAGCTCTGTAGCCCTGACAAAAAGAGCGTCGGACACCAACACGACACTGTCAATGTCGACATGTCAATGTCATGTTTGGTGTCCATGTCTGTGTCCATGCTTCATAGAAGCCTAAAGATTGAGATAGCTTTTTATTTGATGTCTTTCATTATTTCACTTCATGCTGACAAACTGTTCTTCATGCTATATGTCTTTGAAGGAAGCAAGGAAATCTTAAGGTTGAAACTTATGGTTTGAGCATCTACTGAAATTGAGATCCAGACTGATAGCACTGGAATATCGAATATCGTAACAGATTTCATGCCCATCATGAAAAAGGTTTTTGATTTTGTCTTTAATTAGTAATTCTCTTCAGTTCCTTATTATCGATTATGTTCACCTATCTAATGAAATAATGTGTTTTGGTTTTGATAAGGTTTCGTTATGAGTCATGCTATATCTTGCTATATCTTATGAAACGAAACATAAGACGGGCAAAGTAATAACATTAAAAAAAATATAAATTTTGACTTTTTATGGAAACATGGGTGTGGTTAATGTAATTCTTGCCTTTCGTTAACTCAGCCTTTTTAACAAACAGCATTTCTCTATCGTTATATGAACGTGTGTCTGTGATGTATCTTTTGCTATTGTGCTTATAACAATCTCGATCAGTCATTAGTCAATGAGAAATTTATCTTTTTAATTACTTTTGGATTCTCATGTGAGTTCCTTTGCTTTCCTGTTTAACAGAATTCTGAGCAGAATCGTTTTGAAGCTGTATTCAACAAGCTGCTGAGCCAGATTGGGGAACCTGTTGACTTTGAACTTCCAGATTGGATTAAGATAAGGACAACACAGTACACCCATATAAAACGCAGTATCCTTTATAAATGTCGGTCAGATTGTTCACAAAAACCGTTTTATCTCTGATTTATGAGCGTCTTTGTCTACTTTGACAAAGCTGATATTCGAGCTTTGGTTGTTTTTAGTTTCTTCATTTCTTCTGAATATTCAATCTTGTTACACATTTTGTTGATTCTTATTAAAATTTAAGATATATATGTAACCAAGAAGAACAAGAGAAAGTTTGACGATGGCATATTCTGCTCCTGTGAATCTTCACCTGATTCTACTAATGTATGTGGTAGAGATTGTCAATGTGGGTAAGTAACTAACTATTCCGTGTGGATATACGTTATGTCATTTTTCATGTGATGGCAAGCATTCCTTATGTTCACTATCATCCCTGTAGGATGCTTCTGTCAAGCTGTTCTTCAGGCTGCAAATGTGGGGTCTCGTGTCTCAACAAAGCTTTTCAGCATCGCCCTGTGAAAAAGCTGAAACTGGTTAAGGTATAATCACTTTATTCCTCTCATGATATCCATACCTGGCATAATGAGTTTTAATGTTTTGCATGTAGACTGAGAAATGTGGCTCCGGAATTGTGGCCGATGAAGATATCAAGCTCGGGGAGTTTGTCATCGAATATGTTGGAGAAGGTGATGATTAATTGTTTTCATGATATAACGATTATTCTATTCTTTTAAAATCTATTTATGGATGCTATTGTTACCTCTTTCTACAGTCATCGATGATAAAACATGCGAACAAAGGCTCTGGAATATGAAAGATCGGGGGGAAACAAACTTTTACTTATGTGAAATCAATCGAGATATGGTGATAGATGCAACAAATAAGGGAAACAAATCAAGATATATCAATCATAGTTGCAACCCGAATACCGAGATGCAGAAATGGTTTACTTTCTAATTTTAGTATTATTTTATATTTTGTCCAACATTATAGGATTGAATAGTTTAGGCATATCATCTAACAAACACATCTTTTTATTGTTTTCAATCTTAAGGATAATAGAAGGTGAAACAAGAATTGGTATATTTGCAGCTCGTGACATAGAGAAGGGCGAGCATCTGACTTATGACTACCAGTATGAGCACTTTTTCTATCACACTTTAAGACTCTGTTCTGATTACTAGCTTGTTAAGTGCTTATAACAACAATATAAGTGCTTACTCATAAAAGCTATTTTTATAACAAAGGAAAATAAAGTGAAATGGTTTTCTTATAAGCTGTTTTCATAAGATATCTTGGAAAGCTTATGAAAATAAGTTTAAAATGACTAGGAACATGTCATAAAACTATTATCATAAATTCTCCCAACCAGTCTCATAAGTGCTTATGCCAGCAAATAAACTCAAATAAGTTAATCAAAACGGCCTGTCTTCTGTTGGAAAGTTTGGTGTCTGGAATGATGTTAGTATGACTTTATTGTAGTGATGGTGAATTCTAACTTTCTAATTGCATCGCAGGTTTGTTCAATTTGGTGCAGACCAAGATTGCCACTGTGGAGCTATTCAGTGTAGGCGTAAGCTGGGTGCACGGCCTACCAAGCCTAAATCAGATGCTGCATTAAAATTAGTTGCATATCAGGTGGCGTCATCTTCTCTCAAATAGAGTAGATATGTCTAAATCTCCATGACTTTTCAATAATATCAAAGTACTAAAACCATACTGAATTTCAGCTTTTTTTGTTATTGCGAAGCTCTGTTGTGAGTTGTGAGCTAATGCTTTTGAATTGGTTGAATAAAAATATTAGACCTGTGATTAGGATGTGTCCTCCCATATGTGCTGAACGATTTGTTCAGTATAGTTGACGGTGGTTGGAAATATATTTAAGATTTAGTTATTCTATATCATCATATCATAGAATAAAATTGCTGAAGTTAGTGACGTCTGGTGAGAAAATAACCTATTGATTTTTGTAATTTTATTCAAAATCAGATTTCTTGTGTGTCATACATTTGTAGTAACTTGTGAATTCTATAGAGACATAGATTTATTTTAATTGCTTTGATTGGCAAAATTCTCATATGGACTGTGAAGGGAGGGGAGGTAGTTTATGTAGTAACTTTTTTTTCCATCATACCTATCTTTGGGGGTATGCTTTTGTGTTTTGAATGCATATTAATTCCCTATTATCGGGAGATTTTCTTGAAATCAACAAGCATGATTTGCCTTACTAAGTTCTGCATTTGGCATTGCCATTTAAGTGTTGGAAAAAAATCTATTTCACCAAACAAATAACAATGGTGGTTACAATTAGGCTCAAAGTATACTTTTTACTCGTTCCACCCCTAGTTAAAATTGGGCTTAATGAATGAACCATATAACTTGAATAAATAGTATAAGATTTAATATACATATTTTTTTTATAAATGTGGCTATATTTCTGAGAATGGACTAAAAATGCTTGAATACTCAATAAAGATAGGTTAGGCTGAACCTTGTCATGATGGTAAGGTTGTTGCGATGTAATCCTGAGAATAGGTCTCAAGTTGTATTCACAAAATTATTGTTAACGTTTCTTCCTTGTGACCAGTCATGAGTTTGTGACAAAGACATGTTTATATACTAAACCTTATGAGTTCGTTTGAAGTCATAGGGTTTAGTCCTCTATTTAATATACTAAAGCTTACATAAAACATAATTCTTAGATGATGAAGCTTAGAACTTAGAACATTTAAGTTCAAATAAAAACATGTTGAACTTGTAGGATTTAGACCGTTAGATATGTTTAGTTTAGAAAAAAAGGCTCTTTTATTATATAAAACAGAACATTATATATTTTTAAATAAGGAAACAAATCATATGATAAATAAGGTAACATAAAAACTAATCCGAAAAGATAACAAGTTAATCTAAGCTATGATCAAAGTATTAATTCGAAAAGATAATTAGCTATGATCAAAGTATTAATTCGAAAAGATAATATCTAAATTAGTCCAAGCTATGATCAAAGTATTACACGATATTTTTCATATGCACTAATAGTCTCCCTCTGTTTCATGATTGGATTTGTGAAAATGATGGGGATAGGCGAGTCCATATCACATTTGGGAAAATGATGGGGCTAGGCGAGTCCATTTCACATTTGGGAAAATATTGGGGCTAGAGGTTAGATTGAGTTTAAAAGTTTAGGAGAGGTTCCTATTAGGATAGAAGGCTTCTATGGCCCAATTGGGTTAAATTGCAGCTAGAATTATTGGATTAGAGCGCCTCTTGGATATCCAAAGCAAGACTATTTCTCTTGGATAACTTGTGTTAGACTGCTTTCTGAGATCAAGGAGGCGCAACTGCATTTGTAGCAATTGGGGCCACAGTCGTGGAGATATTGGCGTTGTTACATGAATACTAAATTTTCGAGAACTCTTCTACAAAATAGTGATAAGAGAGGGGTTACAGAAGATGATACGACAATCATACGAATTTGAAGATATGGCTCAATCTTGTAGGTATAAAGGAAGAAAAAGGAAAACTCAAATGAATTACATTGATTGATATAATGTGAATGATGATACGTTGGATGTCATTATTACAAAAACACATGACACTCGTCTTATTTCTACCAAAATTTGATTCCTAATTATAATTAAAGTTAAATAAGGAAACCGATCCTTGAAGATAAAGGAATTAATTACTCCAAGATATGACTTGCGGATATCCTTCTAGCACTCACATTAGTCCACACTTCATACGACCAATGGAATCGAGATTTGACTTGGATAGTCAAATGACCAATCGTGAGCACGAGGAGAGTGTTGAGACTTCCACATCGAATAGAGATTTGACCTGGATAGTTAGATGACCAATTATGAGCATGAGGAAAGTGTGTTGAGAGGCCCACATCGAATAGAGATTTGACCTAAATAGTCACATGACCAAAAGTGAGCATGGTGAGAGTGTGTTGAGAGGCCCACATCTAAATAGAGATGTGGCTGAGATAGTTAGACGACCAATCGTGAGTGTGATGGGGGAATGTGTCGAGAGGCCCCCATCAAATAGAGATATGACCTAGATATTCACTTCATGTTTTGGTCAGTTGAGACCATAAATCGACATTTCCATTTATCGCCCAGGCTTGTGCGTCTTTGAGTCTCATTGGCACCTTGGGATTTGAGCCCAAATGATGCACCTGTCCTCTATAGGCTTGCACCAAATCCACCACGCCATCGCATACATTTGAATACACAACGACACACGTTGTAGAAGGGGCACTGATTATGAAATACTTGGTCATATTAGCTTTGATACATTGGCAAACACCAACTTCTAATAGCGTACTATTAAGTGATGGTCCATGAATGATTTTATATCTCCACCGAGTAGAAAATTTGGGGCTTTGATTATGACAATTAGGACGATTCTCTAGAAAATCTAATTGCAGAAGCACTATTCCTTTTTCCACCACGCCAGCGCATACAATTGAAAACACAACGGTGCGCGTTGTAGAAGGGGCACCGACTATGAAACACTTGGTCATATTAGCTTTTTGATACATTGGCAAAGACCAACTTCTAATAGCGAACTATTAGGTGATGGTCCATGAATGATTTTGTATCTCCATCTAATAGAAAATTTGGGGCTTTGATTACGACAGTTAGGATGATTCTGTAGAAAATCTAATTGCACACGCACTATTCGTTTTTCCTCCACACCATCGCAAACATTTTAAAATACAACGGTGCGCGTTGGAGAAGGGGCACCGATTGAAACACTTGGTCATATTAGCTTTTTGATACATTGGCCAAGACCAACTTCGTATCGCGTACTATTAGGTAATGGTCCATGAATGATTTTATATCTCCATTGGCAAAGACCAACTAATAGTGAACTATTAGCTTTGATACATTGGCAAATACCAACTTCTAATAGCGAACTATTGGGTGATGGTCCATGAATGATTTTATATCTCCATCGAATAGAAAATTTGGGGCTTTGATTACGACAATTAGGATGATTCTCTAGAAAACCTAATTGCAGATGCACTATTCCTTTTTAGAAAGGAATGACCAGTATTTCATTAAATGAACTTTCTCTATATAATGATTATAACCAAACTTTCTATCCTCTCATTTCTCTTCCCCGTCTCACCATTATTGAATTCAATCATGCAATGTCTATATATAATTATATGCCTTTTCGACTAATTCTGGCATTTGTTTTGTGTCTGTAAAGGTTTGTCAAAATGGAGGCTTGCAAATTGGTCAAATTGGTAAGCTTCTTTATTTCTTTTATTCGTTATAGAAAAACTATTTGATTTATCTGCTATCATTTTTTTTGTCTTCTACACTATAAAACATTCATTTTTTATGTTCTTGGTTTTACAGGAAGTTCCCGGGTGGTTGACCAAACAAAACGCTTACACAATTGTGTTGATGAAGTTATCATGATTAAACAACTTGGAAATGTCAGGTATGTTATAATTGTGATATTATCCATATGAAGAAGACTGATACTATCCTTGATTGAGTATTTTTGAATCGTGATATTATTCTTATGAAGATTGCGATACTATCCTTATTGAGCAAAACTAGTGTCACACCCTCTTACATTCTATTAAACACATTCTCATGTATGAAGCTGGCCATCCCTTTTTTAGTTTTTCTTTACCTTCAATCTGGTTTAACAAGTCGAGAGACGACAACACTGTCCTCTCCACAAGCTCCATGGTTTTGCAGGTCTCTTCTGTTTTGCTCCATTTTCCGCCATCGTCTCTATCAGAGCTCCTATGGTGTTTCTGTCTCATCGCCTCTGTCATGAGCTCTATCGCCTTTTTTACTTTTTAAGCTCTATTGTCTTTGTCGCAACATTCTCTTTTGTAATGTTTAATCCCTTTTTCTATAATGTTCTTATTTTGTTATAACTGATGTTAAATATAACATGTATATTTTTTAATGCGACAGATTTGGGATTATTAAATGGTTTGATGCATTTACCCGCAAACATAAGGTAAGAGATTATTCGGTCGGATTTTGACAATTTAGATGAAAATTGTGATTAAATATGAATAATAACCATTTACTTTATCAGATCATGTTTGAGGATGGTTGTGTTGAAATTCATGACATGTCAAAAGAAGATTGGGAACTAGTAAGGTTGTGATGCAACAACTAGGCAAGATTGGAGACAATATTCTTTCATTGCATGTGTATAATTCTTGTATCGATATCAAACAGAATACGAAGATGGATGCATCAACACAAGTCTTCATGATTGAATTTTGAAAGCAATAACTACTTGTTTAGTTTTAGTTTTCTTCTGGATTCAAAGTACTGTTGTATTCTATGCAAATCCTGATTGTACTGTAAAATGAGGACTCATGGTTCTTCATAAACAGGGATTTTGCAATTGTTGTATCAAATGTATTGTTTCTTTTAAGCATTTTTTAGTATAAGGAATTCAAAATCTAGTGATGAATTTAGGGGTTCCTATGGGGAGAAAAGCTTATTTTTTTGGTTGGTAATCAATAAAGATGGAATTTTTCTGCTGGCTTAGAGTTAGACTGTTGTATTCTTAATGTATTCATTTTGGTTAAATGTTTGATCTTTGTTTCATTTTTGTTTATGTTGAACATTCAACATTTTGGCTAATAATTGTTCTAAAGGAACACACCATTGTGATGTCAAAGCTACAAGCCATTTTGATCCAAAAGTGATAAAACTTTTCTAAGAGAGAGCATTGCCACTTACAAATCAGAGAATAGTGAAGTGATTGATTTGCACTTAGATATTTCTAAATGAATTTGTTGCGTTTTATTTTTAAGTGAGAGTTTTTAGATTTATTTAAATGTTGTTCTTAAAGACTAATTTTGTTCTGGGCTGTTGGCAATATCCACAAAGATTCAAGATAATTTTTTAGAGAATTTCTTAACACATGCTTATGTCTTTTTAAAAATCTTTGGCCACATTACATATTTAGAGGGTCTTATTCAGATATGCCTGTCCGAAACAATCTTTTTATAAAGATCATATTAAATATATACTGGCTCGAAATAGAACCCCTCTTTCTCTCTTTTGTCCACACCAAACACTCAAACACCTAAATTCTCAGTTTTTCAAACTTCTTTGAGCAAGTTACTGAAACTTTAAGAACCAAGGTTCATATCAACTAATTTCAACGAGTCTCTAATGCTCTGAATTTGAGTAAATTTCTCTGAATCCATTGTTCTACTTTGCATGTGTATAATAAGTTATTTAGAATCATTTAAATTTTGTAGGTTGAAGTATAACTTGTAAAATTTGACTGTTTGGGGGTGTGAAAATGGAGTTTTTGGATGATTTAGGTTGAAGGTCTGAAAATTGCGCTGCATGTGTTTATCCGAAAAAAAGTCCGAAAATGGCTTCGCAAGTGTTTTCAAATGTGATTATCCGAAAACCATTGAGTATGTTCGGATAAGCACATTAGAAATTATGTCTGAGTTGTTTTTTTCTCAATTATTTCAAACTTGTTCCTCCCATTTGAGTAATGATTATTTTTCAGGAAAATGGCTGAGAATCCAAAAAACAAATTGAGACTTGGCAGACCAAGACATACTTCCCCCACTCGGCGTGAGAGAGCTAGGGTCAAAGACGAGGCCGTGTACCGCAAGAAGAAGTGGTGAGATCATCCACTTCTTCACTGAGGAGTCGCCTGTCTTATGCGTCCTCGTCTTGGGATAATGAACAGGAACTCGAGGAGGTGGATGTTTAGGCACAGGAACCCGAGGAGGTTGAGGTTCAGGAACAGACTACCCATGATACATTGACTGCACGACTACGTGCAACAATGGGACAGGCAAACTCGGGGTACCCAGGAGGGCCCTCTGACATCTCCCTCTCGATCTATTATAATGATCATGCTGTTCGACATGTTTGAGATGGATAAGTATATTTTTTATTACACTTTTCATTTAAATGATTTACACACAAATATGTTAACGACTAGCATCAAGAATAATATTTATTTTTACAGAAACCACTGCCCATAAAGTATGCGAACCACACGCAGAAAATATTTGATATACATCATCCTAATGAGAATTGGTTCAAGGAGGCCATTATTGGTTCCAGACTTGTTGGACTTTGTTGTTCCAGTTACGTTACTATTAGCCATGACATGCATGAGTCATTTTCCGAATGATGGCACAAATAGACGTCATCTTTCCATTTTCTTGTTGGAGAGATTACAATCACACTTGACAACGTCGCATGTCTGCAACACCTTCCTATCAGAGGGGGGTTACTTAACCACTCCTAAAACACTTGTGGTGAAGCGATTAAATGGATGATCGAGTATCTGGGAGCTCAATCAGAAAAGGAATATGGACAATGTTCCTTAACTAATGGGGCTCATGCCAAGTTCTCATTCATGAGCGACCTATATGTAGAGCACTTGGTTGAGGCTGTATCTTCCAATAGCGAGGGCAGTGAGTTCTTTGTTAGTACCACCACGAGTGTGCTTTGCAGTGTTACTTCATGTTTTTGGTTGGCATGTCCATTTTTATGGACAAAAGTGAAGGTGGAGAAAAACACAAGAAAATGGTTGACACATTCATGTTCTTTTAAGATTGTTTTCCACAAACGATCAATGATATACAATGCAAGAGAGAAATATGACACAATCAATTTATACAAGTTCACCTAATAAAAGGATACTCTTGAGAAATACACAGTCAAGTGTACATACTAACACTAGTCACTTGAGAAATACAATTCTCAAAATAATTACAATCAAATAATGTTTACAATAGTGCTTCTTGAATAAGAAAATTACACCAATATTTAGAACACATGTTTACACACAAATAAGAGCAACAACTCTTGTGTATATAACAATGATAATAAAAACACAATATGAGCAACAACTCTTGTGGTTTTAGAGAGTAATGATTAACACAAATCCGAGCAACAACTCTTGTGTTATAATTTCTTTTTGAGTATTTTTTCTCATCGAATTTGTTTGCTCATAACTTTTCTTTACTTTGTTGTGCATTCCCTTGTTTTGCAATGGAAATTGATCCTTTATATAGGCATTAAAATTAGGCCGTTGTAGTAGTACACACGTCACTTTCAATCTTCCAGGTGCCAACAATAGAATGAGACCGTGGGAGACAAGAAGCACACAAAATTCATTTTGTTAATACAATATGTCCATAGTAGTGGAATGTGTAATTATACCTTGTACATATCCTTCTTACACACGTTTCTGATGATGTGATCTTCTAATGAAAAATACTTCTGATGAAAAGTGTTGATTAGCTTTAGAAGATATCATCCTTTTGATCTTGTCTTCTGATGAACTTTATGATGTAGAGAAATGAAGAGTCCACAGGATATAATTGAAGCAACTCGATTTTCAAAAATCATTTAATTTTCAAAAATTAGTGAAATCGCCACCTAATTTTATTTGTTCCAAAAGGAATGGGAAAATATAGATAAAACCCCACAAATGCGGACAAGGCGGTCTACGACCAAAAAACATGGAATCGGGAGTCGGTTATGTAAGAGGAAGGTATTAGCACCTCTTAAATCCATCGTACTCGATGGGACCCGTTTAGTTCTAAGTGTGTGTGTATATTCGCTAATTTCTAAGTTATAATCGGAAAGTAAGAGAAACGGAAATTGTTTATTATTATTTTGAATTTGGCACGGTTTCGGAACCGTGTGCCTATGTATTCCCTTGTGCAATGGGAAAGTCAAAACTCCGTAGTTCCTCTCAAAAAGGTTTTAAGTTTGTTGTATTAATTTTATAAGAAAAATCGTGCATTAGACATTTCAAATGCTTGAATTTGGACTTGTTTAGTTTGTTTGAAAAGCTTAAGTCCTCGTTCGTATTTGAAACGACTATTGCACACTCTTTGTAAGAAAAGAGTTTGATGATCCCATATGATCGATAAAAGAGTTTGAGTGAGTTGAGTTATTTTTATGTGGGAGACGAGTATTGGACCATAAGCGTTCAACGATTAACGCCCCAATTACTCGGATGAGTGGACAGAAACATCCTAATCATCTTTTTCTTCCCAAAAAGTTTGTTAAGAAAAGGTGAGGTGAAACAAGGTTCACGTTAATTAAATTCAATTAAGAAACCAAACATACAGTCGAGGGTCGATACTGGACTGACTACTATATGTTTGGGAGGAGGGAGAAATAGAATATTTATTTGTGAAAGTATTTTGAAAAGAAACTCGACGTTGGATCGAGGTTTAGAACTTTAATTATGAAAGCATTCTGAGGTACGTGCTGAGATGAAATATGGAATCGGGTTATGATTAATTAAGTATGTGGACTTAATTAACCTCGTGAGGATAGGGGCTCTTATCCCCAACCATGAGACCCTGGTGCATGGAGAATTGGTATATAGACCAATGATATTTTCGGGTTATGATTGATTAAAGCAACAAGGGCTTTAACCAACCTCGTGAGGATGGCCATGCCCATCCCCAACCATGAGACCCTTTAAGAAATCGGCCTATGAGCCAATCGAAGCAGAATCAGATTAATTTTAATGTTGGTCGTGTGCGAAGTGTACAATGGTGAATAAATACTGAACGAGCAAATAAACAGAAAAATATCAAACAATATAATCGGAAATTTAAATAATTATTAGAAATGATTTTTTCTGTTTGATGAAAAATCAACTAATAGATTAATCGATAAGTCATCAAATAAAAACTATCAGAACCAATTATTATCTAGTACATCGCAAAAATTAAATTATTTACGTAAAATAAATTAATTTAAAAGATGAGAGTTTAGGAATGGGCCTGATATTGCGGTGAATCTAGGGTGTCGGAAGCGAGAAAGCCCAAGTTGGTGAAGTAGCCCATCTGATTCCGCGTAACTGGTCAGCATGAGTTCAACACGTGTTGTGTTTCGACCGCTTCTGATCTTTTTTTCCGAGATATTCCAATGGCCAAGTGTAGCATAGTATTTACCAAATACTTTTTTTTTAACAAATAATTTATTTAACCAAAAAAGAAATGAAAAAAAAAATTAAAAAAGGACTAAGGTGCAGACTTAAGACACTAATATATATAAAAAATCCTAATTAAATTAATTAAAATAAAAAAAAGATTAACTAAATGGGACAAAATATGATCTCTCTCTCTCTCCCTCTCTCTCTCTTTCTCACGCTTCTTCTCATTGCCTCTGACCCAGAAAAAAACCTATCTTTCTCACGCTCTCTCGATCTCTCGTTCTCACTTGCCTATGGAGAAAACCTCACATCTCTCTCTCGAACCTCACCTGAAAACCCTCGTCGCTCTCTCTTGTTCTCTCTCTGACGGAACCTGGCCGGGAAACAAGAATGGCAACCGCGCCGGAAATTGCCTCACGGCGGTGACGGCGACGACGAGGCCCTAGAGTCCCGATTTCCTCATGTTCTGACTCGTTTTCTTTTTCTGATGCCTAATTACGTTTGTTTTGCAGATGTTACCAAAAGGGTTTTTGGAACCCTAGAGCTCCAATGGCAGCAGTGAAGCATCTTACCCTTCGATGGTGTTTTCTGGTGAGATTGTTCCAAACTCCTACCTCTTTTCCTCTTCTTCTTCTTGGTTCAGAATCTGATTTCTGAAAAAACAAATACTCTGAAGAGCTTTAGTTTAGGAACATGATGATAGATTGTTCGGGTTTGATGATGTTATCTGTTTGGCTTTTGGTTGCTATCGTGTTTTGGTTTATGCTTGCTGGTTTGGAACTTTTAATGTTTCTGTCTGTTACAATTTCTGGTGTTTTTGGTTTATGATTTCCTTAGAACTATCAAGGTTGTCCTCTCCTTCACTTCTTCTGCTGCTATGTTATATCTTCTTGTTTCTCTGTCTTGGACTCATGATGTGTTTACTGATGTTGGCTCATCTTCTGGTTTACCTATCTGAACAGATCCTACACTTTTTCTCTTTTTCTGGTCCTTGTCCCTTTTGTTGATTAATATCTGAACAAATATTGCCTTGATCCTTGCTTGGTATTGGTCCCTTTATCTCTTTAATGAAACTCCATTCTGTCTTTCCTTGGAACTAAACCTTCTACTGCCTGTGGTTGCTTGTGGTTGCTGGTATTACCTCTTTCAGCTATGGTCTGCTATGCTTTTAGTTTGAACTTTGGGCACTTTTTTGGCTTTTTTCTGTGTATGTTGCCTGCTGCTGCTTGCTGTTAAGCTTAATGTTTATGGGTGAAATTTTTTCACTTATAGTGCTGATAACCATGGTTTTTGGGTAAAAATTTCTTCTTGTTTGCTGCCCATTGCTTGCTGAATTGTTGGGCATTCTTTGGAACTGTTTGCAATAACCTGTTTTGGGCTTCTGAACTTGTATTGATAACTAGTAGCGATGATGTTTACTGAGCTACACCTCCTTTTGTGAACCAAACCTGGTTTGTGATTTGCAAAAGGAGGTTATGGCTGATGAAAAATCTTTAGAGTTCTGAGGCTCGATTGCTTGAACGCGATTAAACCTTTAAAACCTGATTCCTAAAACTAACCCTAATGATGAGGTTGAAAGTTCTTTGACATTACTGTTTATGTTGAAGTGTATAACTACTAATCATGCTTCCTTTTCTTGTTTTCATGTAATGATGCGGATCGAATGATAAGAGGGCAGCTTGGACGAGAAGAAACGGCTTGGAGGGAGACAACAATTCATTCGAAACATTGGGGCGAATCTTAGAAACTTGTAGCATTAAGTAGAATTAGAACACTTTGTAATTTTTTTGTACTCACATTTGTAATCAAATTAATAAAACCACTTGTGTTTCAAATTCAAACTTACAATTCCAAATCCTTCTCGCAAAAAGCATTGTAAATCTGTAGAACTTGAGACAAATGAATACAAACTTGAATGACATCCGTAGCATTTCATTTGAATGAATATCGCATTGCACTCAAAACATGAATTAATCTTAGCTTGAATCCTCTTGATATTTTTTGCTAATGAACTTGCACTCCAAAACAAACATCTTTCCCTCCAATGAATTTAAATTCCAAGAACGAATAAATCCTTTAAAATTTAAATTCCGAAAACAAAACAAATAATTATTTTTGAATTCAAATTCCAAAAACAAATAATTCCTTTTGAAATTCGAATTATACTGAATTAATAACAAAACGAAAGTTCTCTTAGAAATCCAACACAATCTTTTTCGTGAAAGTTTCCCTATAGAATCTTTTCTAACGCCACGATGAATGAACATCTATGATGAAAAATGAACCACTGAGGTGAAACGAGGGGAAATTTTGGGGTGCAACAATAACTTTCCTTGATATTTTTTCCTGATGGAACATTTATGATATGAGGATATGCGTATATTCCAAGGAGTATCATTCTTTCAGAATCTTGACTTTTTTTCCCGAATGAGAAGCATCAATTCCAAGGAGTATCAGAGTCTTTCAGAATCTTGACTTTTTCTTCCGAATGAGAAGCATAAGTTTTTTTAACAAACAAATCTCGACTTCTGATTTGGAAGCAAAAGCTTGTCTTTGGTGCAATTCTAATTTCGGATATGGAAGCATGAGCTTTAATAGAAATCCTTTCTTAGAGACACTCGTGACTTCTGAAACAACGACTTATCTGAGAAGTACACGAGGAGATCATTTTCTGGCGAACATTCACCAGAACTACTGATATTTTCTTCAAAAGCGGATACAATAGTCTTTCTGATGCGTACCAACACATTTATGATGATTCTTCAGGCAACAATTCTGAATCAATTAGAATGTTTTATCTGCACACTCAAGAAACTATTAGAGAACAAAATTGTTACATATAAAATATATGTATTGTTATCATAAAAACTTAAAGATTAAATGCAGAAAAAAAATCTTGTTCTTACAATCTTTCCATTTTTGATGATGACAAAACCATTTATTTTGATGGAACAATATTACAAGGTAATATCATAATCAATATCAGAGTAAGTTTAGAAACCCACATGAGTTAAAGACTTAGAAATCTTTAGAATTTTAAGGTATTTCAAAGCATTGTTATCTTATTAGAGTATAAGATTTTCTTTGACGCTTATCAGATCTTGATTTCTCAAAATTTCTAATCGATAGAATTTTATTATATCTGAGCCAGATTTATCAGGACCGTAAAAAAGTAGATGTTCTTATCAGACCCGTCTAAATAGAATGATCTTTATCTTCTTGCTTTATAACCTTCTCAATGTGCTCTTGAAACAACATTCTAAAAACATTCTTTTATATATATATATATATATATATATATATATATATATATATATATATATATTGTTAGAATATATATTGAGCCAACATATTATAAATGTTGTTGTTGACTACATCCTGCTTGTCAAGACTTTCTTTAACCGTCTTATGTTCTTGTTGCATATGCTCAAGAGTTTGCATCAGAAGTGGAAGTACTTTACCAGCAGTGTCATCTAATCCCTTTGTCGCTTCTAATACTTATTTCCCAATAGCTTATTTCTCAACTGCTTCTTTCTCAAAAACAACTTTATGAGCAACTACTTATTTTTCATCCTTTTTTTGAGCTTCTAAGGCCATATATTTCTCTTATGTTTCTTTGAAATTTTTTTCTTATATTTGAACATATATGTGTTTGATTCTGAATACTTCAATATCCATCTATCTGTTAAATTTGTTCCAGCTAGCATTCACAAAAGGGACATCGTTGTTGGAGCTAGACTTATCCTTAAGTTTCCGCACTCTTCTTACTGCATTATCTTTAAATTTATAAATTGTTTCATCATGGCTAAGGCTTGGAGGGTGAGAAATAAAGGTATGATGAGTGGATTTTGATAGTTCCATAATTATATGGTTGGCTAAATTTTGGATAAGCATGTTTCAGAATAGGGTTCTATGGTCTTGAGTAAGATGTTGCAATATCTTTATCAGTTGAGATAACAATTATACTGTTATGTGTTTTTAACCAGATGTCAAAGACAATCTCATGGAATCTTGGTCTAGTACATCAGGTGTTGTTGCTGGTAATTTCTTGACAGTTTTAAACTAATTTTCTGAGATTCCTTTTGGATATATCTTACGTATTTTTCGCAGGTCAAGGATATGCAATCTGGAACAAGTAAATCAAATCTCCATCAACATTAAAGTTTCTAAATTTGTTGTTAAGATAATTTAAGATACTTGAAGATTTGTTCCAAGATTTAAGGAGATATTTTATGTAGCAATCAGCTTGAGGATCAAGGAATAATTGGGCCGACATTTCAAAGCCCATGCCAACTGAAGGCTTATAAAAGGAAGACCAAGACTTAGGGCATAGTGGTTATGTATATTATTGAAAAATAAGGGTTTAGGTTTAAGAGTCTCTCGTGTTCCTTGTAATGTACATCACCCTTACTCAAAGCTGTGAAGCTAGAGTTGAGTATTGTTCTTAGAGAAAGCTATTAAGCAACTCTAAGTATTGTTCTTGGTCAAAGCTCTTAAGCAAGATCAAGTATTTTGTTCTTAATCAATGGGTGTCTTGATTAAGGTGTTTTTGTATTTGAAGTGTGATATTTATTTAGGTGAAAGGCTATCGATACAGTAATTGAGACTGAGATTGTTAGACACCACTGTGGTGATTGGAGGTGATATGAAATTTCTCATATCTATGGAGGACTTAGGTATAAGTTGCACAAGGTAATAATTAGGATGGAAAGTTGTAAACAGGGGATTGTTTAGGCTTTGAACTGATACTATAATTGAATAAAGTTGTGCACCTTATATACCTATACAAAATCTAGTGAAGTTGGTGAAGGATGAGTATCCTTAGGAAGAAATCTAGTCTCCTGATTCAACAATGTGTTGTGTAATTAGAAAGCCCTTGAATACATGTCAGAAAAAAATCTTGAAGGTTGTTTTAGAAAGTTCTCTGGTGGAGAGTTAACATAGGAGGCGTGCAAAATTTACTGTCCAGTCATCTATGTTTAAGGTTAGCATAGACTGTATAGTCAAAGCTCGGGAAGAGTCGAAGAAAAAAGAGTGTCTTTCTCTTATGGTTAGTGGTGTAATAAGAATAAATGCATGTGCTTGGGAAATGCTTCTATTGACTAACTCTTCGATACAAGAAAGGTGTGTTGTTATAAGGAGATGAGTCTTAGAGGTGTGAACTTAGATAACTCATGCAAGTCATTTAAGTTTTTCTCAGTTCTGGCCTAGTGGTTTTTGTCCTGTTTTTCTTAGGCTTCAGGAAGAGTTTCTTCTTCCTCTTGGGGAAGCGAATTAACTCTCTTGTCTTAGAAGTGGATCTGAGTAATTGAGGGAGTAATAAGTCTGTCAAATTTTTAGTTGCTTCTATTTGCAGGTTATGTTTCCATCTGTGTGCTTCTATCTGTGAGGTTGCTAGTGTTCAATGTATTCCGAAGTGTTATCAGTGTGTTTCTAATGTGTACATTTACTATGTGTTTTTTTGACAATATTTTGGATAAAAAGGGAGATAAAAATGTTGTACCCTGGTGTTACATCACATGTATTGACATGTTGATTTAGCATTATGATGGGACTGTGTGCTATTGGTTGCAGGAGAGTAGGCGTGTGTTTGGTTTCTTATTCAATCATTAAGGGGGCATGAGTTTTCTTGTTTGTATGTGTTGAAGCTGTTGCTACTACTTCTGTTGTTCGGCTGCAGATGCTCTAGTGTGAGTTTTGTCCTGGAGGGGAAGAACCTAGTATGTGTGACAAGGGGAGTTTTATTCATGTTTGTGTGTTTTTACAAAGTTTACATGATTGTCGCACCCCAAAATTTACCCTCCTTTCCATAATCTCTTTTTGGAATATTTGTTCATGTTCCTTTCTTTTGTGTCCACCCAAAATTATTTAAAACAAGTAATTCGTCAAGACCAATTTTGTACATCTAAGTTCTATATCAATTGCAAGATACAAGGAATATAATTGGTGCCGATCCATCCAAACTTCCAACCATTTTCTCATTGTTACAAGATTCAAAGGAAGTGTGCGAATACAAAGTTCGAATGTGTTGTGCCAATTCCTACAAGTTATGTGATTCGTAACATTTGCAAGTGTTGATTTCCAAACCATAATCCAAGTGATTACAAGTGACGTGGGATTTTACAAATTCAACATCCATTCAAGCAAAACGGTATCACAGTTGTACTTACATAACAAAGTTGATTTTTGTTGCAAGATATCATAAATCTACAAATTTCTAAATGTATCACAAAGACTCAAGAATTCCTACAAGCATGGAATGTCTATGTCACAAGACTCAAGGGTACAAAGGAGAGTGCGAATATATTTGTTGCTAATTAATTCCATGTTACGAGCTACACAAAGTAGAACACTTGCAAGTATTAACTCAAGTTTTATTAAATTTACTCAAGGATGGTTCAAGTTTGTTACAAGTAGTAATAAGAATTATTCATCCATTCAACTCAAGCGGTTTACATTTGTATCATTTGTTACATTTGTATTCAAATCATAAGAGTTGATTGTTTACAAGTTTCTACAAATTCCTAAATCCTAAAACTAAAAGTTACAAAGCGACAATATCTTCAGATCATCACCGTCTTCGTGCCAAGATCGTCACCGTCTTCGTGCCAACATCGCCATTCAATCTTCATGCTTGCTTATTCTTCATCCCTCGCCATTTTCTTTTCAAGCTTGCCATCCATTGCCACATGAAACAAAAAGAAATCGAGTTAGAAGTAACAATGCATAAATTCAAGCAAAATGCGCGAAATTGTCAAAGATTTTTCTTTTGGTCGAAACATCATCATTAGGCGGTTAGGCGGGAATCAGGATTTTCATTAAAGCCTCATAATCGTGAAGATTAATCATCGGCGAACGGCTTGCTCGCAAATCGCGGGTTAACCCGGTTCACAAGCAAGCGCAACGGGCTGCAAGATAATAAGGCAACAGTTTGTTTCGAACAACAAGTACGTATCAGTTCACAATTTCAGGCAGCAAGTAAATCGAAGCGACAAATTCATAACGGGCAATGAGCAATCGAAGCGACAGTTTTTTCCGGGCAGCAAGCATATATAATCAGTTCACGGTTTATACCCCAAGGCAACAGCAGTAAGTATAATCAGATAAGAAGCAGATTAACCAAAGTCAAAAGGCAGCAGGGACAAGTGAGAAATTCAGAGGAAAAGAAGCAGGACAGCCAGCTTTGAGCCCAACAATAAGCCACAAAAGTCAGAAATCAGAGCAGAGCAGAGCAGGTAAAGCCAAGTTAAAAGCAGAACAGAGATTTCATCATTAAAGCATGGTGTTAAACCATTAAAGCAAGCAACTGGAAAAGGTTGAAAGGACAGACTAAGACCAAATGATATATCTGTTCAGGATATAAAATATCAAGGAGGAGACAGTTGGAAGGGGACGAACATTGAAGAAGAGAGTTGATATTTTCCAAAAAAAAAGAGTAGTATCAAGAACTCACAAAAAGAACCCAGAGTGTAGTATCAGTTCATATCATCAAACCAAAAAAACTCACAAGTACAGTATTCTGTTCTTAGATTCAAATCAAAAACCATAACAGGGACAGGCAGCCGAGAAAGAAGATGAGAAACCAAACCAACCAAAACCAAAAGCCAGAAAATCGAAAAAAACACTAAAGCATCAAAACGAAAACCAAACAGCAACACAGACAGCAACATAAACACAAGCCAGCCCAGAAATACCAAACATAAGCAAAACTAACAGCAAGTCATCATCTTCGCCACCTAACCACCTTCAGATATAACAGTTTTTTCAGAAATTATGTTCTGAATTTGAGAAAGAAGAAGAGTGAATCGAAACTGTCTCACCCAGAACAAGGTCGGAAAGCAAGCCATCGCGGTTGAAGCGTCTCCAAGGCTCCGGTTCGCCCACCGTCGCCGGAATCGCTTCAGGTTAGGGTTCAAGGTCCCAACAATCCGTTCAAACCTGTATCAAACAAGCCAAAATCGAAATCAACATTCGAAAATCATAATCGGGAATCAACATGCAAGCGATCGAGAAAGAGAGAAAACGGCCATGGTGAGAGAGAGAGAGAACACCGATCGCGGCCGTGGCAAGCGAGAGCAGAGATGAATCGCGAGCGGCGCCGGGGACCGCGACGAGAGAGGATCGCGATGGACGACGGCCGGTGAGAGTGAGGTGAGGGTAAGGGTATCGACGAGGAAGAGATGAGAGAAAACCCAGAATGCAAGGTGAAACCCAGGAAACGCAAACGCGAGAGAAGATGAGAATGAGAAAGTGAGGATGCGTACGGGCGAGAGAGAGAGATTGAGTTGTTTTGTTTTTCTAACTTCCTTTTTCTTTTTTCTCTTTTCCTTTTTTTTTAAAAAAATAAAACAAATTAAAAAAACATATTTTAATTTATTAGTGTGTTTGGTGGTGACAAGTGTCACCACCTTTTGTTTTAAAACATATTCTTTTTTTTATATATATATTTTTTTATTATAAAAATGTATGATAATTGAATATTTGGTAAAAAGTGATACAACAATACATCATTTGAGCTTTTGGATTATTTTCAAAGAGGAAAGATCCGACGCACCCAAATCGCCGGCAGTACAATGAAATTTCGCAGAGTATTCGAGTTCAGATGGTTTTCTTTCCACATCGTCCGGAATCACGGCAATACAGGCTATTTCTGAACTTACTCTATTTTCAATTAATTTATTTTGCGCAAATAATATTTCGTTGCGATGTACTAAATAATTATTTGATCTGATAGTTTTTGTTTGATGACTTATCGATTAAACTATTAGCCGATTTTTCATCAAACAGAAAAAATCATCTCTAATAATTATTTAAATTTCCGATTGTATTGCGGGGTATTCTTTGTCTGTTTACTTATTCATTCAGCAATCATTCACCATTGTACACGTTGCACACAACGGAAATTAAAAACAATTCGATTTCATCTTGATTGGCTCATACGCCGATTTCTTAAAGGGTCTCATAGTTGGGGATGGGCATGGCCATCCTCACGAGATTGGTTAAAGCCCTTGTTGCTTTAACTGATCATAACCCGAAAACAACAATTGGTCTATACCAATTTTCCATGCATCAGGGTCTCATGGTTGGGGATAGGAGCACCTATCCTCACGAGGTTAATCAAGTCCATATACTTGATTAACCATAACCCGCTTCCACTCCATCTCAGCACGCGTATCAGATTACCTTCGCAATTTAATTTCAAACCTCGATCCAACATCGAGTGCATTTTCTAAATTCTTTCATAAGAAACTCAAGTGTTTAAGCCGTTGGATGCTAGACTAATTGTTTAAACACTTGCAAAAAATGAACTTTGAATCTTTAAGTCGTTGGATGCTAGACTAATTACTTAAAGATTCCCAATAATGTGAACTTTTGGCTTCACTTCACTCTTGTTTTAATATTTGAATCGTAGGATGCTGGTCCTATTGTTCGGCATTTTCCACCCATTAAGTTGACACTTACACCAAAAATCGTAGGATGCTAGTCCTATTGTTTCTCCTCCATTTCGCATTCCCCGCGTATCAAACTTCAAAACACTTTCATAATTAAACTTCCAAACCTCGATCCAACGTCGAGTGCATTTTCAAAATTCTTTCATAAAGAAAACTCAAGTGTTTAAGCCGTTGGATGCTAGACTAATTGTTTAAACACTTGCAAAAAAATGAACTTCTAATCTTTAAACCGTTGGATGCTAGTCCAATTGTTTAAAGATTCCTAATAACGTGAACCTTGTTTCACTTCACTCTTTCATAAAAGAAAACTTTTGGGATGATAGACGACTCGTTGAACATTGAGTTCATCTTGTTTCTAGTATTTGAATCATAGGATGCTAGACTTATGGTTCGGCACTTTTTCATCCGCCTAAAAACAATTCAACTCACTCAAAACCCTTTTCTCGCTCATATGCGATCATAAAAACTCTTTTCGACAAAGAGTGTGCAATAGTCGTTTCAAATACGAGCGAGGACTTAAGCTTTTCAAACAAACAAAACAAGTCCTAGCTCAAAGCATTTGAAACGTCTAAACGCACGATTTTTCAGATAAAATCAATGCAACCAATTAAAGCCTTTTTAAGAGGAACTACAGAGTTTTGACTTTCCCATTGCACGAGGGAATATGTAGGCACACGGTTCCGAAACCGTGCCAAACTCAAAATAATAAAGAAACAAATTCTGTTTTCTTTTAGCATCCATAACTTAGTAAACACACACACAAATGCGTAGAATTAAACGGGTCCCATCGAGTACGATGGATGTAAGGGGTGCTAATACCTTCCCCTTACATAACCGACTCCCGATCCCACTTTTTGGTCGCGTAGACCGCCTTATCCGCTTGTTTGGGGTTTTATCTATATTTCCCCGTTCTTTTCAGAACGAATAAAATTAGGTGGCGATTTCACTAGTTTTCGAGAATTTAAAAGATTTTTGAAAATCGAGTTGCTTCAATGATCAACATGTATCTTGTGTTACAGTTTTATTCCTCTCTCCAATTAAATTTTATTTTTGGTTGTTTTAGCCAAAATTTGCCAAAGGGGAAGATTGTTAGCTCCATGCTTCTATGGTTTGATAAATTTTGGCTAAGCATGTTTCTGAACATGGTTCTATGGTGTTGAGTAAGATGTTGCAACATATTTATCAATTGTCATAATATTTCAATTATTATGAGTTTTTAATCAGATGAGAAAGACAACGCATTGATTGAAGGTGAGATGATATATCTCATATCTAAGGAGAACCTAGGTAGAAGTTACACATAGTAGTAATTACGATGGAAAGTTGTAAACAGGGGATTGTTTAGGATCTGAACTGATACTATAATGGAGTTTCTTCCGGGCTTGGTAGCTCCTAGATGTAGGTGATGTTGCACCAATACTAGAAGTGAATCAACAACCACCCCAACCAGATGTCCCACGACAAGAACAAGCAGGAAATGATCCTCACCCAGCCGCACTCGATGCTATATATGCATCGCTTTTACTTCAAGATCAGTGTCATTAAGAACTGATGCAAATGATGCAAGAGATTCAGCGCGATCAACGCGACGTCGCCTACTGAAACCATCGTGACATTTCTGATCTGACTGATGAAGTGCGCTACTTATCATTCTGCATTGAAGGCCTGCATGCTTATGTTTACAACACTGGTGAGGAACCTGCTAGACCCAGAAGAGATTGAGTGAGGACACGCGGTGGAAGAAGAGCAAGAAGTGAAGCATCGAGCAGTAGAAATGTTAGAGACAACAATGAGGAGTGATTTGTTTTCTTGTTTTCGTTATATTTTATTTTCTTAAGTTTCTTATTAGTTTTCTTTTCTCACTTTATTTGTCTCATTGAGGACTATGCTTGGTTTAAGTGTAGGGGAGGAAACCTTTGTTTTCAATTTTCAGTATTTCCCTTATTTTCGTTATTTCCCTTTCCATTCAATAAATTTTTTTGTCAAATTGATTTCAACTGAGCATTCATTTCCGTAAGTTATTCTTACTTCTATACTTTTCTTTAACCATAACAAAATTTTAAATTTTTTACTCGACGCATTAGCTAGGCACATTCGGAAAGTATATAGGTTGCTCAATTAGGCTTCGCTAGAATCTTTGAGCGAGATTTGACAAAAATAATACTGCCTTGACACCTAAATCTTCCAGATTAGACGAGATCAGTTTGAGTAGTTATGATGCCGAAACCTTAAGCTTTAAGTTTTAGATCAACTTTGAGTAGTTTATACTAGCAGCCGATACCGTCTTATCCACAAACTATGTAGGGAGCCGATGAATATAAGTGACTGGTCCTAATCAGAAAAATTCTTAAGCATCAAGATATAATAGGGAATAAGCTAATTAAGTTAGGTGACCCTCACCTGGTCATTTAATCCAACAGTTGCAGAACCTACAAGAAACTAATATAACAACCAGTTATAAGCCTGTTCAGTGGTATCTGGTGCTGAACTTGGTAGGGTGGACTACGGTTCGATCCCACAAGACTTGTAATTTGGGAAAGAAAAAGGGTTACCAACCTGTGTTCCAGAACCCCGTGCATGAATGACCAGAATCACTAACCGGCTACTCTACTATGTGCGTGCGAAAGATAAAGGGCTTAATGTGATTGCACTAGAACGAAAGCAGTTGATAGCATGATTCATACTAGTTTACATATGATGGAGGATTTTGACCATGATCTTTGGTTTCGTGTCATCTCTGTATCATTAGTGTCAGAACTTGGTTCTATTTTTTTCTAATATAACTCCCCTCAACCACGTATGATTCGAGTCGTGTCGTGAAATTGTGTCAGAGACTTTGCGTTAAAATGATTTTTACTCTATTATTTTCTTGAGGACAAGCAAAGGTTCAAGTGTAGGGGAGTTAGATAACCCGAAAGTGTATCGATTATTTGGATCAATTTACATGAATTTTATACTCATTTTAATTAATTAAATTACTCTTTATTCGTATTATGCCGGTATTTTCTATGTTTTCAGGAATTTGATGATTACAAGGCATATGCAAAGAAATTCAATAAAAGTCGGGAAAATCGTGCTCAAAATACACAAAAGAGGAGCAATTATGCAATTGTGGGGTGTATGGAAAAATATGGGTTGATTACAAGTAAAGAGGACTTACAAATAAAATAAAATAAAAGGAGCAGGCCCAACCCAACACGCAAATCCAACCCAAGAGTCCAAGGGTAACGATCGTTACCACCTGCCACGCGTGCCCTAACGGTCGCGGCGAAGCAGGAGAATTCCTCAAGAAGGAACGAGTGACGACCGTCACACCCTAGCTCAACAGTCTGTAGCGATCGCTACAAAAGAGAAAACAGAGGCGAGAAAATCTCAACAACCCAGTTTTCTCAACGCGCCTCTAAGTTTATAAATAGGACTATACATCATCATTTCTCACACGCTTTCTTTTCCGCTTCCTTTACTGTTACTCTGCCGTTTTTTTCAGTATTTATTTTCCTTGCCTTTTACCGATTTCGATTTATTAGTTTTAGTATCTGCTTTCATTTTCTCGTAGCAATTTCCATATCGGGGATTGCTGTGAACCTTTGTTGATTCTAACCTTACATTAGAATCGTGCCTTTTTATTTCCTTCTTCGCATTTAATTTTCGGACCAACAAAGGGAAGATCTCACCGACCTGTGGGGGACACCTGAAGTTAACCAAATATTTTTCATTTCTATTTTCAGGTTTAATTTAATTATTTATTTATCTTATGCCAAAATTGTCTGAAATGCATGGTTTATTTGAATTGTTTGATATTGTTTATTTTTGTTGCGCTATAACTTAATTATACAACATTCTAGGCTAAATTTAGTTATTGGTATGTAAGGTCATATAGCCGACGGGGTTTAGCAACACCATTCGATTCATTCCATTTTAAAAAGAATAATTTTCTAGTTTCAATTACTAGTTCAAAATACCAACTGTTTTGTTACGAGAGTAAAATACAGATTAAAAGTTAGGATCAATAAAACGAGAGTTTGAGATAATAACTAGACAATAGTAATTGTGCATCAACTTAAAATACAGCGAGAGCGTTTTTAAGTTGATTAGGTTTTATTTGTTTTCAAAAACTATTTTTAAACTCTAATTGAAACAGTGAGAGCACTCGCTTAGGTTTGATTGTAGGATCTGAATCAATAAACACAGGAGTGTGAGAAGAGGGTTTTCAAACAAATATTTCCTACTGAAACTGTTTTGATAATTCGAGTCCAAGTCGATGAGTTTCTAAATCTCTGAAGTCTAACCATTACATACCGTTATTCCCCATATGAATCTAAACTAGATTATAATCAGTTAGGTTGCCTAAACCCAATTATTTAGATTATTAGCCTTATATTTATGTAGTAACCTTAGATAACGATAGGTCGACATTTAGTCTCTTGGGATTCGATAATCTTTAAAGCTACATGCGATAGGACTGTATACTTGCGGTCTAGATTCTTTAAGACACATAAAGTTGCGATCAATTCTTTTGGACAGTACCCTTCCAGGATAATATTTAGGACAATCAACATTCATGACCATGATTTACTGTGGTTGAGACACAGTATTCAGCTCCAAAAAAAATTTGTTCCATGGTCAGAAATTCCACATATCTGGTTCCTTTGATCAGAAGAATATACCAGATATAAGCTCATCTTGATTTCACATAAAGTGAGGGGGTATACCTTTATGAGTTTTTTACTTGCACTGAGCTTGACATCTATACTCCCATAAGCTTAGGTCAGAAATAAACTGACATTTGGAGTAGAAGAGCTTGTTGTTCGTGTCATGATCAACTAATATAGATGTATCCTCTTCCAGATCAAGAGCAGGCTCCAAACATATGTACTCACACTACATTTGTTTAGCTCCCAGAATATCTTTTCTTCAACTGGTAGTTGCATACCAGTAGTAATGTTCTAACATGATGTAGAACATCGATTCCATCTCCCTGGAACTCATCATCCTTGATAAACTTCAAGGTCTTCAACTTGCAAATGTATATGAGAATCATTGATCAATTGATACTCATTAACTCTATTACTATATGCCTTTATGAGTGGACTTGAGGAAATCTCAAGTATCTTTGACACTTTTAATAGGTTGCAAGATCTTCTCAATATTCTGTTGAATAAAAATAACCCTAGGATCCTTCTTTCACTTTAGGGGTTGCATCAGAGGCTATGTAGCGGAATATAGCCATACTTCAACAAAATGTACACAATGCTTACTCCATAATTCACTTGTAAGCATAACACATAAGGATTGAAAATAAATAAACCATACAATAAGCTTGTCTCTCCACCAAGCAACAGACTAGACCCAACCAATATCCTGACCGATATGGAAACATATAAGCACAAAAGTTACCTTATAAACAGCTCCACTCCCGCATGAAGGTTTTGATAATCTTTTCTCTGTGTTGATTAAGAATGAAAACGTGAATGGAAGGATGCGAACAAAAAACTTAGGTTGAAGATGAGGAAGAATGCACCAAAGAAAGATTAAATTTTAAATTTTAGTATTACGTGACATTATTTAAACCAATCAGCCGGCTATTAAAAAAAAAAAATTTCAATAATGAATCCTTAAATCACATAATGATAATTGATAATATTAAAAAAAAAATAAAAGAACACACATTGGTTAAGTATCTCCAAATATATAAATTAAAGGCTCAAATCTCTTAGAAGAGAGATATCAAATTTAATATTAAATCATGTTTGAAATAACATAATAATGGTAGCATATTTTTTTAGAGTTTTAAAGCTTTGAGTCCTTGATCAATGAAAGAATATAAATATTCTAATTCTTCTCTTTTAAATATCAATCCAACTTCAAGTCCCCCTTCTTTATCTCCACTTTCAGCAAGAGATATATCCTTTGATGAATGCATCATCTCAACTTTAATAGGATTTCCAAATTCAAAATCAGTCTCGTAAACATTGAATTTAGGGGATCCACTTACCAACAAATGATTTCCTGACATAAAAACCTTTTTAAACATAACATCCCATTCTTCTGCATCTTTCAATGGATCATTTTTCATCTTTGTTATTGCATTTTGAATGGCTTTAACAACATTCATAAAACCGTATTCTCCTTTCAAATCCTTTCTTTTAACATCTACAAAACATAATGTTAAACAATTCCCAAAATAACCCTCTGGTATTGGGTACCCTAGTCTCTCTCTACAATCACCTACAAAACAAAACTACTCAACTTTTTCATCTCCATCATCATCATCAATATTTCTATTTATTGTTTTAACCATAGTGGCCCAAACAAAACCGCATATTACAACAAATTTAGATAGAAATTTTGGTGCTTCGATATCATTATAACTTGTATTCCACTTCTTAAATATCCATCTTTTCATCCCCTCACTCTCCTCTTTTGTAAAATTAATAGTTGTTTTCACACAACCTTGGTGTTCTTCTTCTGTAGTTTGACTTTTACCAAGTAATATATTCTTCCATGTTTTCCTCTGTTCAAAATATCCTTTTAATAGAACATCCTCAAGTCCTTTTGGGTCTCTCAAGACATGTCTATCAAAACAGGGTTGCGATTTCATGTCAACTAGTTCACCTTTTTTATGAATAAAAGACCAGGATTTCATGAAATAATTGCAAAAATAATCATCCATTACATGACAATATGTGATGGCAATGCAAAGACCATGGTTGGGGAAAAAAGATACTTGCAAAGCCATCAATGAAAATATTAGCGTGTCATTATCATCACGGTCTATTTTTTGTGATAACTTTGGAACAAGGTGACTAAAATCTTTGAGACTTTTTGGGTGGTGATTGGTTGAGAGATTGTTGAAATCTTCTGAGGATTCAATGACGGTCAAAGTTAAAGCGTCATCTTGGGTACAAAGAATAAAAGGTTTGTTGGGTGGTGGGGGACAATGAAGATTTCCAACAAGGGGGAAGAAATGTTGAAGTGTAAGAGAAAGAGAGTGTTTGAGAGATGGAAGTGTTGTTTGGCAAAAATGATTGGTTGGATGAGGAAAGCGATAAAAGAATTGACGTTCAACATATTTTGGACTGCAAAGGCAAGTCGAGAAATGTTAGAGGAAGAGAAGTTGTTCTTGTTCTTGTTGTTGCTGGAAAAACAAAAGTTTTCTCGATAAACATATGTTCTACTCCTTTTGCCTCGGCCATTAAAAGAAATTTGATCGAGTTTATTGAGAAGAAGAAAATTTTATATAATTCTAAGTGATGTAACAATATATTTATAAAACAAAACTTAACAATCTTAGGTGTATTTGACTAGGTCTCGATTAATCAATCAACATTTCCCACATCATCAAAAACAATATCCTGTTTTTCTATTTTTATCAAACATCGTCATTCAAAACAAATTCTCGTTCAAATCTTATCGTTAATTGTTTTTCACATTCAATTTGAATTACAATGATAGTGAAAAAAAATAAATTAAACATATTTTAGATTTTAACTTTATAATACTTAACCAACTTCAAAAAGGCTCGCTGTTTAAATCCCATTTATTTCTTTTTTATATAATTTCTTTTTTAATAATTAATTATCGTGTTTATTTCAAATTTTATTATTATGCTTTATTTATCTGAAACAACAACTTATCAAATATATTGGTAGAAAATTTAATATCATTGGGAATGACATCAAGATTATAGTAAATTTTCTTTTCAATTAGAAATGTCGTAAAAGACTTTTTTTTTTGTTTAAATTGTTTTGGTTCATAAATCTTTCATATCTATTTGTTTTACAATTTTTTTAAATCTAAATTGTCTAATAATTCTACAAAATATACTACTGATAGTTTAATAATTCTACAAAATATTCTACAAGTTCGCTCAATAAATCATATCAACGTCTCTTTTTAGGTTTACAAACATCCACCTATATAAACTTAAGGTTCTTATTTTTACTAATAACTAGTAACAAGCCATACAATAAGCTTGTCTCTCCATCAAGCAACAGATTAGACCCAACCAATATCCTGACCGATATAGAAACACATAAGCACAAAAGTTACCTTATCAACAGCTTCACTCCCGCATGAAGGTTTTTGATAATCTTTTCTCTGTGTTGATTATAGACTGAACAATACAATTAAAAATCCTCACTCCTGCATGAAGTCTTTGAATTCAACTTTCTTGTTCTAGCATCATTATATTCTCTCTTCAAGAAGTACAATTTTTTTGGTTAGGTTGGTCTAGCTTTCCACAAATAGGTCTATCCTCCACTTCAAGGGACCATACAATATAAACACTCCTTGTTCAAACAATCTTCTACCTTATATACAACCAGAAGGTATTCCCTGTGGATCTCATCCAAAAACAGACAGAATGTTTGCTCTGATACCAATTGAAATTCTGGTTACAGACAGACTCAAGATGCCGTGACATCTGAACCGACATTGTAAAACAGACAAAGTAGAACATACCATTAACAGTGCAGAAAACAAAAAAACACAAGAAATTGTTAACTCAGTTCAGTTCTAACCAACCTACATCTGGGGGCATACCAAGCCAGAAATGAAGTTCACTATCAGCAGTATTAATTCGAAGGAAAACCTCCATGTTTACACTTCTCACTTAATTAGACTACCCAATGACCCTTATACCTAAAATACCACACTTAGATATGAGAACCTCCACTCACTTTCAATCACCTCAGTGATGTCTATCAGTCACTATCACACCAGTAACTGCATCAACTGCTTGGCTCCTAACACAATCAACTCGAAGATACGTCACTCCAAACACAACTAAAATAGTTTGAAGATACCAAACTTCAAACACAATATAAAACAGTCACACATGTGACACAAACAAAACTTGGAATTGCTTCACAACTTCTTCCAAGGACACAACTATACTCATTGCTTCACAGCTTTTGAGTGAGTAAAATAATCCTCTTGCTTACAGGCTTCGAGGTACAAATCAGTGAACATCCCACAATCCGGGTGGTTCACTTACATGGCTAACCCTAAAGATTATATCTTTCTAAAACCGTCTATCTTACTAAATCTAGGTTACAACTTCTTATTTATAATGTATTATCCAACTGGATTTGGACCTTCAAAATAACAGCATAAGTTGTAAGAAACATTTGCAGTAACAAACTTTTTGCAGAGATAAACAAGCAGATAACTTCTGCTACAATCAAGGTCCTTGCTGATCTTTCTCCTTAACTCTTGTACCTCAACATATGCCTTCAAAGTCACGCCACATAAGATGCATAATATTCCCATAATATTCTGCTCTAATTAAAATAGAACTATAACAAACTTAACAATTTCTGTAGCGTAATGTCCTGATGTTTGATGTCTCGACATCTGATATGACATGTTGTTCCAGATGTTGAAACTTTTCAACACAACATGTTAAGGAATTCTAGATAGGATATCAATTAGGAATCCTACTGTACAAAACATTGTTGCTGCTATTTATTTGTTTTATTAAATTAAGACAACCTCCCCCCACACACACATATATATATATATATATATATATATATATATATATATATATATATATATATATATATATATATATATATAGGAAGATTAAAGTCAAACAACAAACCATACCAATGAGAAAGCGGTCACGCGAGAGAATTAAATTGAAACGGTTTCAAAATTCAATCATAGGGTCTGGTTCTAACCCAAATCAATCAATGTATTTGTTTGAAGAAGAAGAAGGTATTCTGAAATAAGAAGGCAATGAATCTCAAAATGCAAAGAAGGGTACAAAGAAATCTCCAAAGAAAAAATCAAAGTAGTAGTGCACACTATGTTATGACCTTATGTAATCAATTTATATCCTAATGTAATGACTATAATGCACACTTTATGTGTCATATTGTATTGACTTATGCATACCTTGTGTACCATTTTGTAATGACTGTAATGCACACTTTTGGTGTCATTTTGTCATCATCTTATGAACTAATCATATTAAAACCTTATATCATAATTCAAAGAACGTTAAACATTTCATTAATATAAAAAAGTTACAAATACATCAAACTACAAAAAAAAACTACAATATGAAAATTACAAGAGTTCACACTACTTAACTTCCAAATACATCAACCATATAAAATTACATTCACTTGTACAACATTGTAAAAATCAACCAAGAGATCACAAGTGCCATCTTCAAATTGAAGTTTGTCTTCCTCTAAAATTCAACTTTCATCTTTGCTTTTTCTAGCTTCTTTAATATGGTATCTAATTTCACATCTTCCATCTCACGCTTTTAATAACATGCTTGAATATTACAATTCCCTTTCATATAGTCTGCAATTTCATCATCCCACAAAAAATAGGTTACAACTATTCCCATTCTACAAACACAAACAACATTTACATTGTTGTTAACATCTTAAAGACCACATTTTGATTTTAAATAACATTTACAAAAACAAGATTCTTACCCCTGCGTTCATTATGCCAAACAAGGGATTAGACAACACTTTTTTGGCCATAGACAACGCTTTAAAGCGTTTCTAAAACAACCGCTGCTAAAGGTATAGACAGCACTTAGGTTACTGTAAAAGCGCTACTATAGATACCCTTTTTTAGCAACGCTTTACTTTATACAACGCTTTCTTATTGCCCCTATAGCAACACTTTCACTTTAGACAACGCTTTTAAAAGAATTTTAGGTGGAGCTTTAGACAACGCTTTGTAAAAGTGCTGCTATAGATACCCTTTAGACAGCGCTTTTTCCTGAAATAGATACCCTATTTAGCGGCGCTTTACTTTATACATCGCTTTTTTACTGCCCCTATAGCAGCGCTTTTTTATTGTCCCCCTATAACAACGCTTTTACAGTAAATAGGTTACAATTATTCTCATTCTACAAACACAAACAACATTTACACTGTTGTTAACATCTTAAAGACCACTTTTTGATTTTAAATAACATTTACAAAAATAAGATTCTTACCCCTGTGTTCATTATGCCAAACAAGGGATTAGACAACACTTTTTTGGCCATAGACATCGCTTTAAAGCGTTGCTAAAACAACCTGCTAAAGGTATAGACAACGCTTAGGTTACTGTAAAAGTGTTGCTATAGATACCCTTTAGGCAGCGCTTTTTCCTGAAAAACAACGTTTTACTTTATACAGCGCTTTCTTATTGCCCATATAGCAACACTTTCACTTTAGACAACGCTTTTAATAGAATTTTAGGTGGAGCTTTAGACAACGCTTTGTAAAAGTGCCGCTATAGATACCCTTTAGGCAGCATTTTTTCCTGAAAAGCGCTGCTATAGATATCCTATTTAGCAGCGCTTTACTTTATACGACGCTTTTTTATTGCCCCTATAGTAGCGCTTTTTTATTGCCTCCTATAGCAGCGCTTTTACAGTAAATAGGTTACAACTATTCCCATTCTACAAACACAAACAACATTTACACTATTGTTAATATCTTAAAGACCACTTTTTGATTTTAAATAACATTTACAAAAATAAGATTCTTACCTCTGCGTTCACTATGTCAAACAAGGGATTAGACAAAAAAATTTTGGCCATAGACAACGCTTTAAAGTGTTGCTAAATCAACTGTTGCTAAAGGTATAGACAACGCTTAGGTTATTGTAAAAGCGCTGCTATAGATACCCTTTAGGCAGCGCTTTTTCCTGAAAAGCGCTGCTATATATACCCTTTTTAGCAACGCTTTACTTTATACAACACTTTCTTATTTCCCCTATAGTAGCACTTTCACTTTAGACAACACTTTTTAAAGAATTTTAGGTGGAGCTTTAGACAACGCTTTGTAAAAGTGCTGCTATAGATACCCTTTAGGCAGGATTTTTTCCTGAAAAGCGCTGCTATAGATATCCTATTTAGCAGCGCTTTACTTTATACAACGCTTTTTTATTGCCCCCCTATAGCAGTGCTTTTTCAGGCACTTTAGACAGCTCTTCTCATTAAAAGCGTTGTCTATTCCCCCTTTAGTCGCGCTTTCCCCACAAAAAATTTTAATATAATTTTTTTCATTTAAAACAAAACGTTGCCTATTATAAAGTTAGCATATATGCACCAGATTTAATTTCACCATT
The DNA here is from genome assembly GCA_021764765.1 of Vicia sativa. Classification (NCBI taxonomy): domain Eukaryota; kingdom Viridiplantae; phylum Streptophyta; class Magnoliopsida; order Fabales; family Fabaceae; genus Vicia; species Vicia sativa. The sequence goes on along the minus strand of CM038792.1, from coordinate 188,227,348 downwards.
TTTGCACCAAGTTTTTACCAGAATTTACACCAAAATTTTATAAACTTGAATCAAATTTGTAGTTTCAATATAAAATTTGAAACAACAACAACATCAATATACATCTTCAATCCATATTTTCACAGTATTTCATAAACCTGAAGCAACAACAACATTAATATATACAACAATGAAACAATATCAACAATGAATTACAAAATAGCTCTATCTTCTACATCGATCTGCACCTATATAACCTGAAACAAAATCAAGAAATCAAAATTCATAAAAGTTACCAAATAACAACAACAAAAACAACAACAACATTGCAACACAACTATAATGACATATATTATATTCTCAAAACTCAAAGTTATACCTTATAATAAAATTCTCAACTCCATAACAAATTGGCACCAATCCTCTATAAGTTCATCAAATTGATCTCTTGAGTAATAAGCACACTTGAATTCATCAAAGTACTACATAATAATATCACATAGTATGATTTACTTAAAACACTAAGTCATTTTATGAGAAATATTAATATAATTCCTAAGTTAGAAATTCATACCACTGTCTAAGGTGCCCCTTTTAGCAGCGCTTTTACACATTTTTGTTTATAATTTCCGTGTTTTTTTTTAATTTAACTTATAGCAGCGCTTTTGGGAAAAAACGTTGTCTAAGGTGCGTTGCCTAAAACCCTTTTTGGCGTAGACGTTGTGACATTTCTAGAATTTCCTATTACAATTTTGAACTATGTTGAAGACCGACATCTCCATTGCATGATCGCATCCACACCTGGGTAAATCTGGAAATCCAACAGAAGGTGCGTCGTTGCTTCCAACCACGTTATCTTACACACAAAATCATACTAGTAAAAAGAAGAAGAAGAAGAAGAATGAATGAATTAATTTAGGAGAATGGAAGACTAAGAACAAAAATGTGAACGGAAGGATGCGGAAAAAAAACTTAGGTTGAAGATGAAGAAGAATGCACCAAAGAAAGATTCAATTTTAAATTTTAGTATTACGTAACATTATTTAATCCAATCAGCCAACTATAAATTAAATTCGTTATAATGGCATGAGGTAACGTAATGGCGAGGAGTAACATATATTAAACCCTTAATTTTATGTTGGTCCTATGATTAATGTTTGTTATTTTCATATTCTATAACTATAATATTATACTATATTAGATAGAATTAACTGTCATTTTTCAATAATAGCTGCTATATATTTCCACCCTTGATTAGTTATGCAATTAAACCAAAATTAAAAATTAAAATAAAAAATTTCAATAATGAATCCTTAAATCACATAATGATAATTGATAATATCAAAAAAAATAAAAGAACACACATTGGTTAAGTATCTCCAAATATATAAATTAAAGGCTCAAATCTCTTAGAAGAGAGATATCAAATTTAATATTAAATCATGTTTGAAATAACATAATAATTGTAGCATATTTTTTTTAGAGTTTTAAAGCTTTGAGTCCTTGATCAATGAAAGAATATAAATATTCTAATTCCTCTCTTTTAAATATCAATCCAACTTCAAGTCCTCCTTCTTTATCTCCACTTTCAGCAAGAGATATATCCTTTGATGAATGCATCATCTCAACTTTAATAGGATTTCCAAATTCAAAATCTGTCTCGTAAACATTGAATTTAGGGGATCCACTTACCAACAAATGATTTCCTGACATAAAAACCTTTTTAAACATAACATCCCATTCTTCTGCATCTTTCAATGGATCATTTTTCATCTTTGTTATTGCATTTTGAATGGCTTTAACAGCATTCATAAAACCATATTCTCCTTTCAAATCCTTTCTTTTAACATCTACAAAACATAATGTTAAACAATTCCCAAAATAACCCTCTGGTATTGGGTACCCTAGTCTCTCTCTACAATCACCTACAAAACAAAAATACTCAACTTTTTCATCTCCATCATCATCATCAATATTTCTATTTATTGTTTTAACCATAGTGGCCCAAACAAAACCGCATATTACAACAAATTTAGATAGAAATTTTGGTGCTTTGATATCATTATAACTTGTATTCCACTTCTTAAATATCCATCTTTTCATCCCCTCAATCTCCTCTTTTGTAAAAGTAATAGTTGTTTTCACACAACCTTGGTGTTCTTCTTCTGTAGTTTGACTTTTACCAAGTAATATATTCTTCCATGTTTTCCTCTGTTCAAAATATCCTTTTAATAGAACATCCTCAAGTCCTTTTGGGTCTCTCAAGACATGTCTATCAAAACAGGGTTGCGATTTCATGTCAACTAGTTCACCTTTTTTATGAATAAAAGACCAGGATTTCATGAAATAATTGCAAAAATAATCATCCATTACATGACAATATGTGATGGCAATGCAAAGACCATGGTTGGGGAAAAAAGATACTTGCAAAGCCATCAATGAAAATATTAGCGTGTCATTATCATCACGGTCTATTTTTTGTGATAACTTTGGAACAAGGTGACTAAAATCTTTGAGACTTTTTGGGTGGTGATTGGTTGAGAGATTGTTGAAATCTTCTGAGGATTCAATGACGGTCAAAGTTAAAGCGTCATCTTGGGTACAAAGAATAAAAGGTTTGTTGGGTGGTGGGGGACAATGAAGATTTCCAACAAGGGGGAAGAAATGTTGAAGTGTAAGAGAAAGAGAGTGTTTGAGAGATGGAAGTGTTGTTTGGCAAAAATGATTGGTTGGATGAGGAAAGCGATAAAAGAATTGACGTTCAACATATTTTGGACCTGCAAAAGGCAAGTCGAGAAATGTTAGAGGAAGAGAAGTTGTTCTTGTTCTTGTTGTTGCTGGAAAAACAAAAGTTTTCTCGATAAACATATGTTCTACTCCTTTTGCCTCGGCCATTAAAAGAAATTTGATCGAGTTTATTGAGAAGAAGAAAATTTTATATAATTCTAAGTGATGTAACAATATATTTATAAAACAAAACTTAACAATCTTAGGTGTATTTGACTAGGTCTCGATTAATCAATCAACATTTCCCACATCATCAAAAACAATATCCTGTTTTTCTATTTTTATCAAACATCGTCATTCAAAAACAGATTCTCGCGTTCAAATCTTATCGTTAATTCGTTTTTTCACATTCAATTTGAATTACAATGATAGTGAAAAAAAATAAATTAAACATATTTTAGATTTTAACTTTATAATACTTAACCAACTTCAAAAAGGCTCGCTGTTTAAATCCCATTTATTTCTTTTTTATATAATCTTTTTTTAATAATTAATTATCGTGTTTATTTCAAATTTTATTATTATGCTTTATTTATCTGAAACAACAACTTATCAAATATATTGTTAGAAAATTTAATATCATTGGGAATGACATCAAGATTATAGTAAATTTTCTTTTCAATTAGAAATGTCGTAAAAGACTTTTTTCTTTTGTTTAAATTGTTTTGGTTCCTAAATCTTTCATATCTATTTGTTTTACAATTTTTTTAAATTTAAATAGTCTAATAATTCTACAAAATATACTACTTATAGTGGTTACTTACGAGACATCAATATTTTATCTTATTTATTTTTTGAAGTAATTATTTATTCTTATAAACTAGTGAATATTTTGGTAAGAATCTAGACGGAAGGAAAATGGATTTTTTTTTAAAGCAGAGTTCATTTGGCCAAAAAAGGAATATGCCACAAAATGATGGTGTTACTCAAAATACAATGAAAAGTGCTCGACAACAAACATGAGATGATAAACAAGTTCTCTCAATAAATGAGGGTCATATCAACATCTCTTTTTAGGTTTACAAACATCCACCTATATAAACTTAGGATCTTATTTTTACTAATAACTGTTGGAACAGAGGATGAAAGAAAGTATATTTGTGATGAAGAAGAAGAAGAAGTTTAAGAGGAGAAGAGAATAATATGTGATTCTGACAGGAGGAAAACTGTGTATTGTATATTGATTGAAAAGTATATTTTGCATATAAGGAAATGCTCCTTATATAGACACATTTCCTGGGCCTAATAGTGTAAACTAAACTAAACTAAAGCCCAATATCTAAGATCCATTACATTTCGATTTATAGCTATCCAAGATGACAGATCGAAATAGCTAAGCTATTTCGATTACCCCTTATTCAATCACTACTTTATTCGAATACTATCTTATTCGAAACAGTCAAGCTATTTCGATCACTATCTAACATGAATTATACACATATTCTAACACACCCCCTTAATTCATGTTCTCGAGACTTTTCATTCCGATGCTCCTTTCACTCTTGAATCGACTTTCTTCGAGGTTTAGTGAATATGTCACTAGTTGAACTTCGGTCGACTTTATTTCGATCTTCCCTTTGTTTACTTGATCTCGAAAATGATACCTTCTTTCAATGTGTTTGCTTGACCATGACATTGGATGATTAGCCAAGTTAATTCTTGATTTGTTGTCAACAAATAACTTTATATTCTTTGGCTCCATTATCTTTAGTTCTTCAAGTAACATTTCAATCCATGCTTGACATGCATATGATGCACTACATATTCGCTTCACACGATGACAAAGCCACAATGCTTTGTTTTTTCGAGCTCCAGGAGATTGGAGCACCTTCGATCATGAAGATGTAGCCTGCAGTGCTTTTCTTTTCATCTTGATCTCCACTGAAGTCCGAATCAGTATATCCATGAACTTCAATGCTTGTGTTGCTCTTTGACTTCTTTGGCAGTAACACCCCATGATTGATGGTTCCTTTTATGTATCTCAACACCCTCTTTACTGCATTGAGATGATACTCTTGAGGTTTCTCCATAAATCTGCTCAACAACCCCACACTTTGGCAAATATCAGGCCTTGTATTGCAAAGATATCTCAAGGATCCAATGATCTGTTTGTACAGTGTCGAATTTACAAACTTATCATTTGATTCTTTCTTCAGCCTTGCTCCTGTCTCTAGTGGAGTGACAACTTCTTTACAGTTGCTCATGTTGAACCTTTTCAGAATGTCTTGAGCATATTTGGTTTGATGCAAGAATACTCCTTCTTCAGTATTTTTGAATTCCATTCCTAGAAAATATGAGAGATTACCTAGATCGACATTTCAATTCTTGCATTAGCTTTGACTTGACTTTTGCTATCTCGACTTCTTCATCTCCGAATCGAAGTCATCTACATAGAGGCATAAAATGATTCGACTGACACCGTCGACATCGTTCACATACACTCCATGTTCAGAGACACACTTTGTGAACCCTGCTTCGATTAGGAAACTATCTATTCTTTTATTCCAAGCTCGAGGAGCTTGTTTTAAACCATAGAGAGCTTTAATGTACACCTTCGACTCTTGTCCTTTGACGTCGAATCCTGGTGGTTGAGTGACGTAGACTTCTTCTTCTAATGGTCCATTCAGGAATGCTGACTTTACATCCAGTTGATGCATTTTCCATCCCCTCTGTTGTCAAGCAACTATTCGAATTGTTTCAAGCCTAGCAACCGTGCATATACGTCAAGTCTATTCACTGCTTCGAGAAAGCCTCTAGCCACCAGTCTTGCTTTGTACTTAGCAATTTCTCCATTTGGCCTTCGTTTCACCTTGTATATCCACTTTACATCAATTGGCTTCTTATTCGTTCTTTCGACAAGCTCCCAAGTCTTGTTCTTTTCAATGGCTTTGAGTTCTTCTTTCATGGCTTCGCACCAATTCGAATTACCCATTGCTTCATTTACTGATTCTTCTTCAATTATCTTCTCAAAAACATCAGAGTCTACACACTGATGAATCAAGAACAATGCTTTGCAGTCTTTCTTCCTCTGATCTTTATGCACTTCGGGCCCGTCGCATTTGCTTCCGACTCGATACACCATCATTCAAGATTTCAACAACATCTTGAAATCGAAAATAACCTTCATTTGTGCAACCCATCGCGGTAGTTTTCTCCTTTGAAAACCGGTAGGTTTGGAATCTGTGTCGACGTTGTTGTTCCGTTTGCCATTTGATTCTCCTTGAATCGTAACCAGGCTCTGATACCAATTTGTTGGAACAGAGGATGAAAGAAAGTATATTTGTGATGAAGAAGAAGAAGAAGTTTAAGAGGAGAAGAGAATAATATGTGATTCTGACAGGAGGAAAACTGTGTATTGTATATTGATTGAAAAGTATATTTTGCATATAAGGAAATGCTCCTTATATAGACACATTTCCTGGGCCTAATAGTGTAAACTAAACTAAACTAAAGCCCAATATCTAAGATCCATTACATTTCGATTTATAGCTATCCAAGATGACAGATCGAAATAGCTAAGCTATTTCGATTACCCCTTATTCAATCACTACTTTATTCGAATACTATCTTATTCGAAACAGTCAAGCTATTTCGATCACTATCTAACATGAATTATACACATATTCTAACAATAACCACGTACACATTTGAAGGTATAAATTATTTCTCTTACTTTCGTTTTATAAGTTTTTTGATTTTGAAATTAATTGATATAATTTTGATATTTCAGGGATGGATCCTACATCACTTCCCACAGATTTCAGGATAGACATTTGTTGATGGTTATACCGAGCATATGCCTCGTGCATATGCATATGAGCCGCCCAGAGGCAACCAGGCGACACTTGTGTATCGGGTTTACCTGGACCGGATTGTACATGAGGACATCCACTGTAGTGCCTACACCGACCACCGCGAGACGATCACTTTGATGAGGTTTATATGTTTACAAGTTGGTTGGCCTGCGATACTCGGAAGGTTGCTGCCTATATGCCAGAGCGAGTGATGCGTCAGTTCTGGTATACTCAAAAGATTCCTCGGCATCATGCTTTATCTTCTCCCCCGACAGTGAAGAGGAGGGAGATGGATGAGATTTTTGCTGATCTTGAGAGTCATCTCGTCCCTAGGGAGGCCATGAGTATCGTGGCTCCAGATGACTGGAGTTACGCGTTTGATTACATGTTGCGGTACTTTAGGATTTTTCATCCATACCAGATACGGGAGGCTCCAGGGGACCCACCCATGCCAGCTCATCAGGAGATCCTAGAGGAGGAGCAAACGACGAGGGATCATGCCCAGGACGTGCTGCCTAGGTGTTGCCGTATCATGGAGCTTGCTAGGGATGACATTGACAGAGGGTTGTTTCCTAACGGATCCGATGTCAAAGGCATTTTGGAGGCCATCATGGCGGATACTCCGGGAGCCCTAGTCTATAGGAGGTAGCGGAGGAACGCCTCGAGGGTGATAATTCGACTCCGTCATACGCAGTAGTTTATTTTGGTTGTATTTTGACTTTATTTTTTTTATTTCGTATTTTACCGGATATGTTTTATGAGTACTATTATTATAAAATTCATTTTGGATCACATCTTTTGGCTTTAATTTGATTTAAAAATTGCATGATGTCAATTTAAATAACAATTATAAATTCAAAAGATATTGCTTATAGTTAGGTTTTCCTTCTAACTGTCATGCACAACATCAGAAGTTTATTTCTAGTAGTAAATCGTAAGTAAATTTCCGGTTTTACTCAGAAATTTCAGAAAATAGTGTGTACCGGAAATAAATTTTCGATTTCGTAAAGGATATTTTGAGTTTTTCATAGGGTTCGCCCACTCCTTATGGAGTGCGTTAAGAAATTCACGAAAATATTAGCACCTACGACAACTATTTGAAAATAATTACGTCTCATTAATCTTGCAAAAAAATTATTCACTTTTAAAAAATTAATTTCTTATTTAATATTAAATACAAATTAAAATTAAATACAAAATATAACTTTACTAAAAAAAGAGAGACAAGAGTTGCATCTTGCTTCTACTAGCATTGGAACTGTTATGTAGGCTTTTTAGTTATCGGGTGTTCGAATCTCTCTATTTCCGCACCCTTACTAAGTTTATCAATGTTACTGACCTTAATGTTTAAAATAATAATAGATAAGATTTTTGTTTATGTAATATAGAAAATTATGGATAAAGTGGGCAAAGAATAACAATTTTCCTATACCCGAATGAGGGAAAATACTCGGATCAAAATTATAGTTATTTGAACTAGGTTTACTATTTATTATTTGATTGACTAATCCTTTATATTGGGATGAATGAAGAGTCAAATGGGTTGGCAATTTTTTGCGGGCTAATTTAAGAAAACTTTGAATCAGAGTTCTAGATTTTTGTTCATCCTTAGTTGTAATAACATCGTCAGATTTATAACGATAAATTGGTATATCTAATATACAACTATTAACTAAAACATGTCTGTGGTTAACAATGACAATTCAAAACTAGGTAGTTCATGATATAAAATATTTGTTTGTTGATCGGTTTTAAAAAAATGTCATTGTTTTGTTATAAGAATATAAAAGGATTCTAATGGTTAAGCTTAAAATTCTTATTCTATTAAAGAAACCTATAACCAGATCATGCTCGGAATTAACAGGCATGCAAACAAAAGCTTATGAGTGAGTAGCTTGGAAGGATTATGTTCCACTAAAAGTGACAGTTTTGGTTTGGAGAATACATCAAAACATATTCCTACCCAAGGTCGGCTTTGGGCCAGAGCAATCAAGCTCACGGTCCAGGGATTCAAAAAATCGAGGACCTCAAAAATTGGGAGGAGCTAAAAAAATTGTAGTAAATATTATGTAATAACTAAAATCAGCGCAAATATTACAGTAAAATGTAGTATTAGTTCAGAGGAAATCATCACGGTCTTCCAACCATTTGGTCTTGTGTTCAAGACTCTATTTTATAAGTTTATTTTAATTTTATGAACCACAATAGCATGGCAAACGTGAGAAATATGAACCACAATAACGTGAGAAATGTATAATGTTAAAGAATTTTTCTCTCCATCTTTTTTTATCAATAATTTTTCTTTTCACTTTTTTATTTATATATTTAAATTACTAAAAGTTTGTCTTAAATATAACCCTAACGTCTACAAAGGTTTTTAATGATTCCCACATTTTTACATGAATTTTTAGGAAAAATTATATTAATTTAACTAATATAATATTAAAAATGACCCATTATATAATAAATTTATTTGTTATTAAATTTATATGATAAAATATAATATATTATTATTTATATTTAATACTATTATTTTTTATTTTATTTTATAATAGATATTTATTAAATTTTATTTAATAATAATAAATTAAAATATATGAAATTTAATATTTGCTTAGGGCTTCTAAAAAGTCGGCCCAGAGCCTCTAAAAAGTCGCGACTGACCCTGTTCCTACCAAAATCAATTCAATTATAAGATATGTATGAGAAGATAATCAATCAGAATGCTCTTTAAATGCGTAGAGAAGTGTCTCACATCTTTTTCGATTGTTCTATGAAAGATTGTTCAATGAAAGCAAATACGTGACAAAAAATTATGCAAGGGCTGAAATTATTTTCTACGTTATATAAATATGCTTTGGTCCAGTTTTATCAATTTAAAGGTTGGATTGGTAGTAGAAGAGTGAAGATGGAAAGGTCGAGCATTACATGATTTTTTTGTATTTGTTTAATTTAAAAAAGACACTCTTAGAAGGTGTGGTTTGAGTTTAACTCAACCCTACTAAGGTAAGGATTTCTCCAATGTGGGACTCTTAAACAGAAGCAATAAGAATACTTTTAATAATAAGGTTGAGACACCATGCCCTTGGCTTTAATATGTTCTATTGTCATAGTGGAATTGGATTAAAAGTAAGACGGGGTCCAATTACTCTATTTATCAATGGATGGTTAGGAGTTGGTTGATCGTCCTATGTGGATCAAATTTGCAAGAAGGGAATTGAGATGGTTTATTTGAGTAATTATAGTTGTGCAGTTATATTTTGAAACTATAGCATACCCTGAGTGGTCATTGAGACTATCCATGTAGTGGTCATTGAGATTATCTATGTAGTGAAGTCATCTTATGGTTTGCATAATGCTATTAATCTTCAGGTGCAACCATGTGACAAGCACAAATGATGTTGAAGATTGGGTGTACCAACAATTGGAGAGCTACTCATCTTTTACATGGTGTGATTCATGCCAATGGTTATGGCCACCTTCTCCGTGTTAATGGTAGAGAAGGAGGCTCTAGATTTCTTTCTGGTTGCCATATCATGGACTTCTGGGATCGGCTCTGCAAAACACTTGGAGTCAGGTGATTCTTTTGATTCTAATTAATTACTGCTTCCGGATTGTTTATGATTAAGTTGTTGGTTTTGGATATTTTTTTCAATTACTACCATGTACTTATCCATAAAACTTTTGTCATGTATTTAGCAATGTGTAGGAAAAATAAAATAAACTTGATTGAAAAAATTGATTATTGCATATTTTAAACATAGTGGAACTTATGAATCTAAGTATTCTGTTTAGGTTGGGGGCTAGGATGTTTAAAAGATCAGATCTAATACAGTATATATACATTCTAAAATGTTTGGGCATTGAATAATACTATTTGAAAGATTGTCATATGGATGATTTTTATTCTGTGCTTCTGTAATTTGTAATCCTGCTTTTATTTGATGCAGCCTTGAGGCTGCAAACACTTCTTGCGACGGAAAGACATCAAACAATTATTCTTTAGGCTCAAAATGTCCATCTAAAGAAAACCTTCTATATGACTTAAGATATTTGTATGGATATTTACTTAACTCTCAGATGATGCAGAGCTATGTTCCCAAGGAAACAAGAACTCCTGTAATGTGCTCAGCTCAGAAACTTCTCAACTGTAAGCAGTTAGTAAAAGATTATAGGCCTGATATGTTGCCAATGATAGATTTGTATAAATTACACCTCTCATGTCATGTGGAACTCGTGGACGAATCTTAAAAACCCACAATTCCAACCGAACTTGTTATCCTACCCATAAATGCAACTATATCTGACCTTAAAATTGAAGCAGCAAATGTTTTTCAAGATGTATATCTCATGTTCAGAAGATTTGTAGTCGATGAGCTAGTTGGCTATTGCAGTGTAGACGATTCCACTCAGGTCAAGCTCTTGCTCGGATCAGCAGAAGCGGTTTGTGTCCGAGGAAGATGCATTGCGAAGAACGGATTGAGCAAGTACCGAATGGAGCGGGGAATTGAGAGGTGGACTGTGGAATGCAGCTGTGGTGCCAAGGATGATGATGGGGAGAGACTGTTGGCTTGTAATAAACGTGGAGTGTGGCGGCATACTATATGTTCCGACCCATTTTATTTGTCTAAAATGCTAAAATTCTGACTTGAAACCTAAATCAATTGGGAATTGCAAAGAGGAAACTCTGTCTAACATTACTGGTAGTAGTTGACTTCAAAAAGTTCATAAGATAACATGTTTAAATCTATACATATTATAAGCATATATGAAACATTGCAGTCAAAAGTTCACTAATTCTAACATGCATCTGTAGATATGAGATTGCCATAAAAGAAAAGTACAAATATTTTAAATATCAAATCAAATGTGTATACAAAAGAAAGCACAAACATGTTTAGTCTTACTATACCAACTTTTACATACAAAGCACTGGATCAATGTTCTGGGAGATGACGGAATATGCACAACATGGTCCTTCCTAATGTCCAATTTTTTCTCGGTTTTTCCATGGGAGGTAATTCTATTTGATCAAAGGTCGGATACTAAATCTGAACAGCTTCATTCTACATAATTTTGCAAGTATCTTTCTGATCACCAGTTCAAGTGGCTGCATAATTACACTTCCAAGTATGATATCACAGTTGTGTATTTTACCATTCTGCTTCAACTATTACCAACACATTCCTTTTGTTACCACATTTTCGTCGTTGCAGCAAGTTTTCTACCTCTTCAGCCTGTAAACACACATCACAGAGGTTGGTAATACAATGTGCAACCAAATTTCATGATTACAGGGATAAATGATTCGAACATGTTCTGTTTACAATATAGTATCATAAACAGAATTTCAATATCTTAACAGAAACATCAAAACGAAAAAACCATTCACAAAATCATAAACCTGCATGCAAGATGCATATCTAGATAGGAATAAAGAGGCCTCCAATGGAATACAGAGTGCAATTCATCTACAGCTTGATAATGCTATTTACCTCTAAACTTGTTTGCCACAGCAGCAATCCAGGCTCTGTCTTTAATACTAAATGCATATCTTGTGGCCGAGACTAGCAGAATAAATCCCGCCGGTTTCTGATAATCAGTAGCACTATCCTTAGAAACTTGTAATATTGGCTGCACCAGAAGAGAGCGAGCCCCTTTAGGTACAAGATCCTGAAATTCCGAATCTGAAACATTCATCAAAATTCAAATTATTTGAACTAACGTACAAGACAATGCTAATAGAAAAAAAGGTACAAAACAATGTTCGAAGTGAAGCGCAAGTCACGTTAATAAGGAGTGGATTCGTCTTCGTTTAATACGATAAAGAATGCAACATAACTTTCAAGAACTTGTCAAATACATTTCAAGGGAAAACAAACAAAACTTCATACAATTTTTTTGATACCTGCATCTTGTGGAAAATATAGGGTCTCCTTCAAATCACTGAGGCCAGCATTTTCAATTTTGTTCCTAAACTGTCCAAGAAGAATTTCTTTCGATGAATCATCGATTACGTTCCAGTAGCCCCTTGCACATATTTCTCCTTGAATCAAAATGAGCTGAAAACATTGGAATTGTTCAAGATTAACATAAATGAATAAAAACTTAAGAGCAGAAAAATAAAGCGCTCAGTTGATTGAGAGAATAAATGGTAGCACCTAATTGAGCTGAGGGACGAATAGAATTTGATGTTTACATAAATAATGATAATCTATATGACGTACTGCAGCTATGGCATTTGTATTACGCAGCAAAATATATGATGTCCAAGCTAGGTCTTCCTTCAGACCATCCGCTATATCGGTTGACATGACAAATATTTGTTGTGTTCCATCTGGTAGAGTTGTTTGATCCACCGGTTGAGCACCCTAACAATTTTCCAGACATGTTCGACGATCAATATCATACGTGAAAGACTTCAAATTTGAGCTCAATATAGGGTCTCCTTCAAATCACTGAGTCCAGCATTTTCAATTTTCCAGACATGTCCGATTATGTTATGTTTAGATTGACTTATAGAAAAAGTTATATAGATGGATAAAGTTACCTTGAGAAATTTACCAAGGTAAGGTAGCAGAATTGAGAAGGAAGCCAAAGACAGACCCAAAACCTCTGTTCTCTACATATGAAAGAAAACACACCAATTCAAAATCACCTCACAAAAACAACTGAAGTTTAAAAACAGTTTTATTTTCATCTCAAATAAAACTTTAACATATATTTGTATTTACATTTGCATAACCAAAGCATATTTAACCCATTAAATAATATAGAGAAAGGTGATGCAATTTTACACCGTAAACCAATCACACCATACATTAGGGTCTGTTTGGTAATACTCAAAAAAGAGCTTTTAGCTTTTCAGCTCATATTAACAAAAAAGTTCTGTTTGGTAACTGTCATTTAGCTTTTAGCTTTTTTCTCAAAAGTTATTTGAAGAAGCTTTTGAGCTGGTAGCTTTTATCTTGTGACTTTTTCTTCCATTTATATCCTTATTATTTTAACAAAAACATATTGAAACTATCATTTTCTTAATTAAGAATGTCCTTTACATCATTTCATATTTATTAGCTAGTATAACAGCTAATATATCAAACACTCAAACTAATTTATCAGCTACCAGCTATAAGTCATCGGCTACCCGCTAGTTTAACCAAACAGAGCCTTAGTCTAAGTCATACTGTAATTTAAAAAAATAAAAATAAATCATATGACATGGTAGAACGTTATGTTTCTATTGGATGACAATGCTAAATTATGTTCTAATTTTAAAAAAAATATTACATGACATAGCATAAGATAAGGTTATATTTCTATTGGATCAAATTGTAAAATATTTTTAAACTATCAATAGCATTTCCTTTAAACTCATAAATATAGCTGAATAATAAAAAAGGAAAATTTATCAATTTCTATATATCTATATATCTATATATAAGATGAAATCTTACGAGCTGAGGTGGTGTAATGGTGGCAGAATCAGAACCAAGGAAGTGATTTAAGATGAGAAGAGAACCAAAAGCGTAACCAATCCATCTAGGCAAGTAAGATTCATCAAATCCAGGTATTCCTAATGTGAAGCGGAGAACAGAGAGATTGAGCTGTTGTTGTTGTTGTTGGGTGGTTGTTGTGTTGGTTGAATTGGGTGGCTGAAGATTTGCACGAAGTATTGTTGTTGATTTTGTGGACAAGGTTTTGGGAAAAAGAGGTTTGGTGTTAGGAATACAGGGTTTCAATGATAATATGGTTATGCTGTTCATCTTTTCTTTTCTGGCTAAGATTTCTCAAGTTATTTCTACTCACATATTTTGTTTCTGTAAAACCAATCACATGTTTCATTAATATTTTAAAATTAGAAAACTATTCTCATATTTAAACACAATTAGAGGCTTTGTAAGTTGTAAAATAGGACAAATTTGTAAGGGTTTATACACAAAGCTTAAAGCATACAATACCTATTAAAATGATCTAATGGACTTTGTTATTGAGACAATTTTTAATCTCCTCAAAGGGAAGATTAAAATGCCTATTTTGTTTAAAGATTTTTATTATTATTAATGAGGTGTATTAGCGTTTAGCTTTAATTTTATTTTCTTAGTTTTTTTAGTGTTTTTTAATGTAGCATATGACCCAATTTTAGTATGAATATTGTATTATGATAGTTGTTTTTGAGAAATGAAAATTACGAAGTTTATTTTATTTTTCTTCTTTTACAACTTAGATCTATTTTGTTAGTCAAACACTAATTTATTGTTGCTGCTTTCATCTTTTGATTTCATATCTCACAAGCCCACAAATCCATCTTCTAAAAATTTGGGTGATGTCATTCAAACATCTAATTTGCATATTGATAATGTCATTAACCACACTCATCATTAAATTGATGAGATATTTCAAGTTGCTAATCAAAATTTAAAAATGCAATTTGGGAATATTCACACCAGAATGTATAATCAACCGTAAATCCTAAACTCTGAACATGATTATGTTACGACTCTTCTCACAAAATTAATACTTTAAAGTGGAGTGCAACAAACAATCACTACTCACATAATTTCTTCTACATGTATATCTCTAATCTCTCCATACTTAATAGTTATGGACATGCTATATATATATATATATATATATATATATATATATATATATATATATATATATATATATATATATATATATATATATATATATATATATATATATATTAACGAAATTTTTTAAAAATAATAATCAAAAAATTAAAATGAACACTTTTTGGGCAGAATTACACTATGTCGTCATTCCCAGTGACGATTACCCTTAATTTTAAGGCAAGTCGTCACTCTCTGGCGACTTCTCTCTATTTTAGGTAAGTCGTCACTCCCAAGGCGACTTAAAAATATAGAGCCACTAGGAGTGGCGACTTGCCCTAAAATAGAGAGAAGTCGCCACTAGGAGTGGCGACTAGCCCTAAAATTAAGGGTAGTCGCCACTAGGAGTGGCGACAAAGTGTAATTCTGCCCAAAAAGTGGTCATTTCTGTAATTTTTTTAAATACTGGTTATTTTTGAATTTTTTTTTTAAAACTTGGTTATTAAAAAAAACATTTCTTACACAATACCCTTATCTTTACTCATGTTGCTATAATCTTTACGCATACAAACTCACACTCAAATAACCACAGTTGCACTAATATTACTATTGCATTGGGAAACACTAGCACAACCACCCCCAACAACACCTTTTCCTACCCAAACATTTATGGGATTGTTCGCAATAATTGAAGTGTGTCACATGCAAATATATATGTTGTGATTGCAGCAAGTAATAAATATAAGAGTATCGTACCTATAAAGAGTATTGTTAATTAGATTTGATTTTTGTATAAAAAATATTCTTTTGATTTAAGCATGAGCAAAGATAAATATTGTTTGGTGATTACAAGTTCAAAGTTCACTTAAAACAAATATACAAAGTAGTGTGAAAAGAAGTAGAAATATATTAAGACTGATTAAGTTGAGCTATGTTCCATTAATATTATTAGTGTAGTTATGTGTTTATGACATGTGGTGTCATGACAAATAAGGTCAAAGTGATTTTGTGGTGTATCTCTACATCATCAAAGCATGTATATGAAAGGTAAGGGAATAAATCTTTAAGTCTCACTTATAACCCTAATATGTGTATATCTATGTAAGCTAGGTAAGTGAATATCTATATCCTACTCATTCTACTATTTTTATCAAGAATATCACTTGTTGTTAGATCTCTCACAACAATAAGTTGTTATATATCCCTAAGATGACCAGGTAGAGAAATAGACTTTTAACAGAGTAACACATGATAAAATGAGTCTCTCAATCAACACATCATATAACATAAAAACTCTTTAACATTAACTTGACATTGATTAACTACGAAAGTTTTAACTCATAGTGACTTGAGTACAAGCTACAAACATGGTTCTCAACAGAAACATCTTTTAACAATGAATGAAGAAAAGATAGAAACCTAAGGGATACTTGAAGGATTTCTTGAGATGACTAATATTCAAAAGATGTGTTCAGTCGCGCCACTGCTCATCAGTTGGTATATGAATAGGTTAAGAGAGAAACTCTTTCACACTTCAATATCCACACACTTAGACTTTTATATTTTCTCTAGGAACAATTGAACTCTTTTTCATTTCTCATCACGGCTCAATTTATAGACCAAAGATTAGGTTTTTTGTGTTACATCAGATCATGGGCTTATGTTTAAGGATTCACATCAAGCCCATACAAAAAGTAGCACCAACATGCAAGATTAGTTTCTTAGCAAACAAGGAACCTGACACAAGAAGACCATGGTGAGAGACAAGGTGTAGTGTGGAAGAATGCCACAGCAGGTGCATGTGGCGCTCTGTCATTTACTCAGTTTAATAGTGTACCTGATTTTATCTTTTAGCACCTGCACCTTTGTGCTTTGAATTTGAATTGTTTCTTCCTCTTTTTCAGCACAACAAAGTTTTCCCTCCAATTCATTCTTCCTTTCACGCTATCCACATAATCCAGCTGCTTGCAAAATGGAATTTTCCATCTCCTTTAAATTATTCTAACCCCTTCTACTTGCGCTCCATACAACAGACCACTGCAGTTTTGACTCAGCTTGACTCTCATAACCTTTTACTTACACAAAACCACATTAAAAAATAAAAAATAGCACCTATTGTGCTCCAAGATAAAGCTTGTAAAAACAACTAAAATGCAGTATAATAATAATAATTAAAAAGCAAACTAATATCTAATAAAGACAAAGATTAAGGTATGTATTAACTCACAAAATGTGGGTTAAGACGGATCCACCTATATAAATCCCCAAATGTTTTCAACTACACTAATTTATAATTCTCACTCCCCATGAATACCCAACATCTTTATTCTATCAACATACCCAAAAAAACCCATTTAGAACTTCAAAATTAGAACTTGTTGTGTTTGATGGTTCAGACCCCTTAGAATGGTTGTTTTAAGAGGAATAATTTTTAAATTTTTTATTTATTACCCCCTAAAATCTTATATCATTGGCTGCTTTTATATGAAGGGTGAGACCTTATGCTAGTTTAAATGGATGCATCAAAATCATTTATTGTTGAATTGGTTTTCCTTTACAAGAGCCTTAGAATTAAGATTTGTGCCATCAACTTATGTTAATCATCTGATTGAGTTATTTAAGATATCCACTCTAAACATTGCTCGTTATTGGGTTAGAAGTAAGTCTTTAAATTTCATGTCCTTGTAAAACGAGGTTTGTGGAAATATCCTATTAAAAGCTCTCAAATTATTGGATACTCTTAAGAAGAATTCTTGTTAACAATAGTAGGTCAAGTTATTAGGACGGGTCTGTATAAATACCTGGTGTTGTTTCTCGCTCTCTTATCTCTTTTACTTTATAGTTATTTTTTTCTCTATTTTTTCATCTATCTTTTTATTCTGCTACTTATTTACTCGTTTTTTAATGGTTTCAAACTCTCATTTTTCAAATAATTTTATTTTTAAATCAATATTTCTCAAACCTCTATAATTCACACTCTTTTATTTATGTAGTCACATGGCCAAAAATGTTTGCTAACTGTGGATTAGAAATAAAGTTTTTTGAGGGAAGATTAGCAAAAACTTCAACTAAAATAACATATCTCAAAGTTGGAAACTGTCATCCATGAGAAGAATTATGATCTTATGTCCTGCTTAATTGTACTTCTCTATGTGCTTATTTACACCTCTTTATCAGTTAACTCGTTCCTTTTATGAGTTATTGTGAAATCTTTTACTTTACTTTTATCTCGCTTTTTTTATAATGGAAAAAGGGAGAAATATACTCTCAGGAGGAGTAGAATATATAATCTTTATTTTTAAAGTAGAGTTTAATCTCTCCATTCTTTTATCTATTTGTTTCTTTTTTTTACCACCACACTCAGATTTCCGTTCATCATCAAAAAGGGAGAGAATATGGATCGATGCACTTCCATGTACCATTATCTGCATCCATTAGATAATCTTGTTGGTTTTGATGATGACAAAACCTTAGGTTAAACTAAATCATGTGAAGTATCTATCTATATATAAGGTTAAATGACACAGATGTTCTTTGTGAGATTAAATGTCAAGCTACCTCAATTATGACAACACCTTTTGTCAAACAACATTTGGTTAGGTCCTTGGTGACAACTGTCAAAGGGGGAGTTGATGTCAACTACCCACCAATATATGATTAAGGAATCTTCTCAAGAGTTATATAATGCATTATCAGCAAAAGACTAAATTTCCAGATGAACTACTAACTGAATGTTGAATCAAGAAAGGGACTTGAAGTTGTGAAAAAGAGAAAGTGTGAAAGCTCACATGACCATGTATGAGTGGTCACTTTAGTGTAAAAGCTATTATAGTAATTCTCAGTATACTAAGGCAATCACACACACACACACACACACACACAAACGCACAAAGAAAGTCTCTTAAAACCTCTCTTATTTTTCAAAATCTCTTAAAAATCTATCAAGGCTTGTATGGAATTGATTAAGTAGTATTTATTATCAATTAGGAAAGTTTTTACATTTCTTAACCAATTAAGGAGAATGCTGAATCGATTATGTCAAGGTAGATGACTTTTTAATTAATTAGAAACACTTTTAATCGATTAAACCATGTAGTCATTTTAGTTTTTCCTTAATTGGTTCTTAAGATTATCTAGTTTAAATATTTGTTTGGTTTGTGAGCTTAGTCTTTTGAAAGATTCATTTGTTTTGGATATCAACATGTGTAAAATCTCTCATTTATTGTAAGAATATTCGTGGGCATATCCTGTAAAAGTTAAAGACATGCTTTCAATGGAGTTGTCAAGATGAAACTCTTGGGGACATGAGTAGGCTAAGTGGTTGCTCAAATATGTATAAATATCTGGTATAGTATCTCTTACTCTACCCCTTTTATATTTTTGTCGTTTATTTCCTTTCCTCTGTAATTCTTTATTGTCTCATTCCTCCACTACATGATCTTTGTTGGACTAATATAAACCAAATTTTACTAAAGGTTATAAAATATTTTGAATTTATGTATATCACAATTCACGCTCTTTTGTATTTGTAGTCACTTAGTCAACATTGTAGAGGTAGAGTTATTTATATGAGAAGATATTCAAAGAGAAAACATTTTAGAAGATAAAGATGAATAAAAACAAGCACATGGGAGCTTAGTATGATTGTTTGTGTAAGTTTATGCTTGAAATCAATTATTAAATATTGGAAGTTGATATTTTACTTATGCAATATATATATATATATATATATATATATATATATATATATATATATATATATATATATATATATATATATATTACATTTAATACTACTAATGAGTCCTTGTGTAAGAGAGGTTCACAACTTCCTTAAGTTACAAATTTGAAATGTCTATGATAATGGGCCTTCAATACTTTCTTAGGTTATGAATTCATCAATCAGATAAAGGAACCTTTATAAAAAATATAAATATTATAAATAACTATTAAATGAAATTGTTATGGAAAAAGAAAAACCAACCTTAACTCCAACAAAGATTTTTTGTAGTTTAGATAAAGACGAAGGATGAAAATAGATGGAAAAAAATATCAAGGAATGATTGGGTCATTTCTTTAGCTTACTACACCCCACATGATATCATCTTTGATATATGTATGTTTTTATGTTTTTAAGATAACCCTAAAGAATCATATCAGCTCACCACTTGTGAGTTTATGGTAACTCAAATGGACTGATTATGCTTTAGTTGGGTACTTTGGTTCCAATTTCATTGGTTATAAATTGGATCATGAAAGTACTAGTAGTAAGTCTCGCTTATTTGGGAATTCTTCTGTCTCTCGATATAGCAAGAAAACAAACAAGATTTGAGTTATCCACAATGTTGTACCCCAAAATTTGCCCTCTTCATTTTTCGATAAAATAATTGGCTTACACTTAGTATATAGGTGCATTGCACGCACATCATTCATTGATCATACAGTGATGAGATTCAGAGCATCTCAATTTGTGGAAGAAACTGTTTGTTTCGGCCATTCAGACTATTTTTGAGCCAGAAATCGATAATTTTTGGTTCGTATGCTTGAGGCAGGATTTTCTAGAGTACTTTTAGCTTGCTTTTGCTTATACGGATTGTTATCCGTTTGGTATTTTCTATTCCTTTTTATCGCATGCTTTTACCGCTTTTCTAGAGAGCATGAGAAGTAGGGTTTTACCGCTTTCTTTTTCCATGAGAAGTAGGAATAGAGATGCATGATGGGGCTTCTATAGTTAGAGCATGTTCAGGAACCCCTCTTATTTATTTAAAGACACGTTTAGGGCGATTACGCATTAAGTGTGCTAACTGTGTGTGGTTTGGTTAAAATACTCTTCCGTGCAAAGGGAGGTAACTTTCAGTAAGTGTTTATCATTTGTGCTCGCATAGGTCATGAGTGGTTAGGCAACCTGATATGGCACCTAGCAAAGTCATGATGATGATAATGATGATATTGATATATGATGATAGGAAAGGCACACGGAAAGGGTTCACAATCAACCCCTACACAGTTCAGTCCGTGTCAGCTCAGCTCACGCGAATCGTGATGCTTTATTTATCGAGTCAATAAAAAGTGGCAAGAGTTCCCTATTTTGACTCTCCACTCTTTGTCACGGGGTTCGCATTCATATGCTTTGATACTCGCACTCATATGCTCCTCACACTTGGTAATTCATATCAAGCTGTGATACCTTTCTCCCATAGGAAACTCCTAGTTGACACGTTTATTTCCATTCGTGGCTATGGTTTTCCTCCGAAAGAAGGTTCCTGGTTGACTCCGGTGATTCGCTACCGTCGAGGCTATGGGACTTATTTCTTCTTCCCCGCACATGTGTGTATCATTTGATTGTGTATTTTATTGTTTGTGTGCTTCTGCCAAAGCACTTGCTTGCCTCATCCCCTTGCATCCCTTGGTTCTTCAACCAAGACGGATATAAGATAACTTCCCTTAGGACCGCTCGGTTAGGATAACTCTCGAGCCTAGACATTAGGATTTTCATTCTTGGCATGTCAACATAGGTAGATGTTTCCTTCATCCTCAACCTTAGGTCCAACTTTGGATGTTAACATTAGGGTAGAACTAGTTAGTTTTCCCTATTATTTTCTTATTTCTTTTGCATCTTTGCATATAATAAAACTAAAACTTGTTTTCTTTTCTTTTGAAAATCAAAACACTTAATAATGGTTCAAACTCCTTTTTCAAGGTAAAAACAACCAACCAATGCAAATCTTTTTCGCCTACGTACCCTTTTTTGTGTTTAAAACCTTTTCAATAAGGACATTTCTTTTCAAATCTGAGCGAATTGCTAAGTGTGCGAGAGGCCGAGCATAAGACTTCCTATAAGCTGCAACCCCAAGCACGAGTTGCAATTTTGAGGATGTAGAATTGAACTGATCATAAAAAAAACATTGTAACCCACCAAAACATATGAGCCGAACTACGACGCCCGATTTTCCTATTGCACGAGGGAATACATAGGCATCTTGTCACGGGGCTCGATCGAGCAAACTTTGTAAATAATTCCTTCTTTTCCCCATGTTTTGTTTATTTTCTTTCTTTCACATGCATTTCTATTAGCATAACATTAGACACAGGTGTAGCAATTTGTAAGTTTAAGAGTGCACCTAAGAGGGGGGTGAATTAGGTGTTTTAAGATTTTATCCGATTTAATGAAAACTTGTACTAATTTTTCTGGTTTGGTATATGAAGTTTTAACCAAGTGTTTCTTTCCTTTTGGTTATGATGTGATGAAAGCAATAAAAGCAGAAAGGTAAAGAACACAAAGATATATCCTGGTTCCCCTCACAATCCGAGAGTACTCCAGTCCCCTTTCCAACACGAAAGAGATTTCACTATAGTCAGAATTATCGTACAGCCTATTCACACCAAAAGGTGAAGCCTACTATCTAACCTATAGGGAGACCAAAGGTTCTTAAAACCTTTAAGATCTAACAACACTATGTGCAAGAAGAACAATCCTCTTCAATGCACAACTTGTTTCCAACAATCATGGACAACAAGAAAAACAACTAGTATATTTGAATTTATAGGAAATTTGAAGATGTAGTACACTATATCAATCTTGGATTGATCTTCCTCTTCAAGCAAATAAACAATTCTTAACAATGATTATAAATGTTCACAATGCATATATGAAACTTGTAATGATTGAAAATGTGTAATGCAAGTTTCACAAAATTATGACTTTGTATGAACACTTGAAAATTTGCAAGAGAATATGAAAATGAATAATCAAGAATTGTTAGTTGAAGAAGGTTATTTGAATTTGAAAATTCTGCACTATTTATAATGTCACAAATACCTTTCCATTCATGCCTTTTGATATGAAAAGATGCAATGCAACCATGAATGAATCCCATTTGAAATAAGTTCAAAAATCAACATGAAATCTGCACTGGTTCGCTGGGAACCGGTTCCGACCCATGCAGAACTCGGTTCCTAGTGAACGTTACAACTAGGATTTCAAAATTTACACGCAGGAACGGTTCCCCTACAGGTACAACCGGTTCCTGGTACAAAAACCAGGAAGGTGATTTTTGAATAAGTTTGGAACCCGGTTCCCTTATATGTCAGAACCGGTTCCTAAAGGTTTGTTTTGAGAAATTCTTTTTGAAAATTATTTCAAACATAATTTTTTCTTTTATTAGACATATGGGATATGTATATGATTATGAATGCATTTTTGTGAACATCTATATTCAAGTTGAAGAATTATTTATACCTTTTGATATTGTTGATTCTTTAAAATTCTTCTTTTAATCTTCAAGACTTTTTCCATTCTTTTGTCATGATCATTTGCTTTAGAAGATGTCGTCATCAAAACTAATATTTGGAGAGGCTTGATTTCACATTCTCCCCCTTTTTGATGATGACAACCCATTGAAAGTTGAGGTGCTTTTAATATGTAGAACAAATGATAGTGTCTTATGTGAATGCTCCCCCTATCTTTGATAACTCCCCCTTGATCAAAGCTCTCCCTTGATTTAAGATAATTTTACATCTTTGGGGCTCTGCAATAGTTAGAGACAAGCATACACATACACACATATATATCTTCTCCCCCTTTGTCATTAGCAAAAAGGATGGGAAAAGACTAACAAAGTATATAATGAAATTTTTGAAATAAAAACAACTTATACTTATGATTTTTACCTCATGTAAGAGACTTCATCAAACATTCACTTTAGATGAACTTGAAGCCTTTTGTCATAAAGTTGTCTTTCTAGAAGATTGTGCTTTAGTCCTTTATCATAAAGAACATCTTCAAGAGATGTGAAAGTTAAAGTGTTCCAACTTTGACTATGCCAAGAAATCTTCCTTTAATGTATTCCCAAAATGTGAGATAACACTTGGCCTTTAAGATTAGATTTGAAAGTTAAATGAATTAAGTCACCCATCAAATACTTAGAGTCACCACTCATCAAGATACCAAAAGTTTGAAGTGGTCTCCAAGCAAACCTACAAAACAATTAAGTTTGATTTGGTACCCAATGTGCTTTGGGTCCATCATAGTTAGTTCCTTTCTTGACCCACACATAATGCCCACTTGGAACACTAAAGTTTCTCACGTAGCAAGCATTAGGTGTATGGCCTTTAATACCACAATAAAAACAAGTAGGTTCAAAATTACTTATATATCTAGGAGGATAAGTTTTATTCTTAACAACTCTTTCATTTTTAGGATAATGATGAACTACTTTAGGCTTATTCACTTTCTCTTGAATTGGTTGGTTATTAGCCTTAACAAAGATAGTTTTATTGGGACTTGGTTGAGAAAATTTTGAAAAACCAAGTCCACTTTTATCTTTAGGGTATCTTTGAGTGCTAAGAACCTTTTCCAATCCAACTTGTGCTTTTTCATACCTTTCTAAGACTCTTTTTAATTGAACAATTTGGAAAGAAAGTGATTCACAATTATTGCATACAAAATTCTGTTTTTGATCACTAATCATCTTTTCTTTTTCATCTTTATGTTCTTTTTCAATAGTTTTAACTTTTTCTTCTAAAGATGAAATTAATTTCTTTTGAGATGAAATAGTTTTATATAGAATTTTGCATTCATTTAATAGTTCATCTATAGCACCTTGTGCATCATTATCATAAAGAGATTTATCATTACTAACCTCGCCCTCTTCATCTTCGGAATTGTGTGTTGCTATAAATGTAAGATTTGCATGTTCTTTATCTGATGATGAACTTATCTCATTATCATCCCATGCTATATATGCTTTCTCTGGCCTTTTGTCCTTCTTTCCTTTGAATTGTTTATTCTTCCTTTCAAGTGTAGGGCATTCACTTTTGACATGACCTTTTTCTCCACATTCAAAACATTTAATTTTCCTTGATGGTGCTTCCATTTTAGTGATCTCCTTTTTCTTTTCTTTTCTTAGAAATTTTTCAAACTTCTTGATAAAAGCTTCATCTTCACTACTTGTGGATTCATCCTCTTGATTGCTATCATGATATTTGATCCTTGTCTTTAAAGCAATGTCTTTTGAATCTCTTACTTGGATTTCATGTTTTTCAAGTCTTCCAAGTTCCGTTTCATATTCTTGAAGCTTTCCGAATAATGTTGCGGAAGTCATAGTTGCTAGGCTTTTCTTTTCGGATATTGCCGTCACTTTTGGTTGCCATTACCTAGTCAAGGACCTAAGCACTTTAAGATTTAATTCATCGTTAGTTAAAGTCTTACCGAGTGCCTTCAAATGGTTTGTCAAGTGAACAAATCTCTTTTGCAAGTCAAGGATGGATTCTCCGGCAGCATTCGAATAATTCATATTCTTGACTCAAAGTGTTCAATCTAGACCTTTTGACTTCGGCGGTTCCTTCATGAGTTTCTACAAGAGTACCCCAAATTTCCTTTGCCGTTGTACATGCCGATATTCGGAAAAATTCATCCATACTGAGAGCACTTTGAAGAATGTTGATTGCCTTTTTGTCAAAGAGAACTTTTTTCTTGTCATCGTCATCCCATGATGCTTTAGGCTTTGAGGATCCAACACCATTGACAACACACACCGGAGTAAATGGACCATTCTCAATAGCATTCCAAATTTCTTCTCCTTGTGCTTCAAGATGAGCCTTCATGCGAATTTTCCAAAAATCAAAGTATTCACCACAAAACAGTGGAGGCTTGTTGTTACTACCACCATCTTTGAAAACCGGATTTGGATTTGCGGAAGCCATTCTGGATCTTTAGGAACAAGTTACCTATAACTTGCTCTGATACCAAATGTAAGTTTAAGAGTGCACCTAAGAGGGGGGTGAATTAGGTGTTTTAAGATTTTATCCGATTTAATGAAAACTTGTACTAATTTTTCTGGTTTGGTATATGAAGTTTTAACCAAGTGTTTCTTTCCTTTTGGTTATGATGTGATGAAAGCAATAAAAGCAGAAAGGTAAAGAACACAAAGATATATCCTGGTTCCCCTCACAATCCGAGAGTACTCCAGTCCCCTTTCCAACACGAAAGAGATTTCACTATAGTCAGAATTATCGTACAGCCTATTCACACCAAAAGGTGAAGCCTACTATCTAACCTATAGGGAGACCAAAGGTTCTTAAAACCTTTAAGATCTAACAACACTATGTGCAAGAAGAACAATCCTCTTCAATGCACAACTTGTTTCCAACAATCATGGACAACAAGAAAAACAACTAGTATATTTGAATTTATAGGAAATTTGAAGATGTAGTACACTATATCAATCTTGGATTGATCTTCCTCTTCAAGCAAATAAACAATTCTTAACAATGATTATAAATGTTCACAATGCATATATGAAACTTGTAATGATTGAAAATGTGTAATGCAAGTTTCACAAAATTATGACTTTGTATGAACACTTGAAAATTTGCAAGAGAATATGAAAATGAATAATCAAGAATTGTTAGTTGAAGAAGGTTATTTGAATTTGAAAATTCTGCACTATTTATAATGTCACAAATACCTTTCCATTCATGCCTTTTGATATGAAAAGATGCAATGCAACCATGAATGAATCCCATTTGAAATAAGTTCAAAAATCAACATGAAATCTGCACTGGTTCGCTGGGAACCGGTTCCGGCCCATGCAGAACTCGGTTCCTAGTGAACGTTACAACTAGGATTTCAAAATTTACACGCAGGAACCGGTTCCCCTACAGGTACAACCCGGTTCCTGGTACAAAAACCAGGAAGGTGATTTTTGAATAAGTTTGGAACCCGGTTCCCTTATATGTCAGAACCGGTTCCTAAAGGTTTGTTTTGAGAAATTCTTTTTGAAAATTATTTCAAACATAATTTTTTCTTTTATTAGACATATGGGATATGTGTATGATTATGAATGCATTTTTGTGAACATCTATATTCAAGTTGAAGAATTATTTATACCTTTTGATATTGTTGATTCTTTAAAAATTCTTCTTTTAATCTTCAAGACTTTTTCCATTCTTTTGTCATGATCATTTGCTTCTAGAAGATGTCGTCATCAAAACTAATATTTGGAGAGGCTTGATTTCACACAATTAAGCAGTAAATAGATACCAACACCCATTAGATAGAAAATAGAAGTGGATACCGTAGGGTACTACGGACGTGTGGGGTGCTAATACCTTCCCCTCGCGTAATAGACTCCTCTACCCGATCTCTTGGTCGTAAGACTATGATTTCTCCCCCTTAGTTTTACTCGATGTTTATCTTTCCTCTCGCGAGATAAAAAACGTCTGATGGCGACTTCATTGATATTCTATTAGATGAGTTTGTCTAGTCCGTTCACACAGGTAGCTGTTGGGCTCAAGTTATCTGGATGAAACAACAATTATGTGATTACTGAGTTAATATAAGAATTGCCCCGAACAAATGAGATAACTCAAGGACCATTAACCTCACTAAGAATTCATAACTTCACCATCGAAAGAAACACATTAACATTAGACACCATTTTATTAGGGATCGTGTTGAAAAAAGAGATTGAGTAATTGACTTTATGTCCTCATCTAAACTACTGGCATATATTTTTACAAAATTTCTTCCTAAATATTTTCTTTTATAAGAATAGATTTAGAAATATTAAGTCAATCATGCATGAATTAATTTGTTTAAGTGTTTTTTTTTTCCTTTATATATATATATATATATATATATATATATATATATATATATATATATATATATATATATAAAGATGTATATTCTACTCTCTATCTGAGTATACATTTTTTTCCTATCTTATTATTAAAATGTGAATATATATTACATTTTAATAATGAGATAGGAAAAAAATGTATACTCGGGTGGAGAATAGAGTATACATCTTTATCTATATTTTTTATGTTTACCACCTCCATAAGAGATGTATTGTCATTATAAAAAACAGAGAGTATGATTATATGTATTGTGTAGGTAGTATTCTCTAAAAGTTTTGATGATGACACTTTAACAAGAAAGAGTTAATAAAAAGCAACATCAATCAAGAAGCAAGAATAATTTAAAATACACAATTTCTAGTTGGAAGAGCTAATAAAAGTTAAATTGAGAAGGAACAGAAGTTGTGAAGTTGTGAAAGCTTAGCCGATCTTGCACTTACTTTTTATCATGTATTTTGATTAGTTAATTGTAAATGAAGCAAGACTAAGTATTGAAATACTAAGGTGATGCACACATGCACAAACACAAAGTATTTCAAATTTATAATCTTCTATTAAAACTTCTTAAAACCAATTCATACAATTACTTAATCAATTGAGAAGCTTTAAAATCATTAAGAGAAGCAAAGTTCATTTGTATAATACATTAGCACCTTAATACAATATATTAGAACAAGAATGACACCTTTTAATCGTTTATATAGGCTTAATTACATGATGTCAAAAATTATGGTTTCCTTTTCTGGGTTAACCTAATCAATTAGGTAGGCATTTAATCGATTAGAAAGTGTCAAAGTCCATGAATTGTTGCCTTTTTAACCAAGTTTTTTCCTATATAAAGGAGGTTTTCCCTCACTTCTAAACACACTAATTTTCGAAGTTATAAACTCTTTTATATCTCATACTCTCTTTATTTTATAAGTTATATTCACTAAACATTTCCTTAGTATTGTGAGAGTGAAAAAAATCATATGAGAATTATAGTATCTTTTTGTTGTGCTGAAATTGTTTATTCAAGAGCACAATTCTCTAATGATTTGTAATAACATTGAAGGTTGCAAGTTAAACATGTAAAAATCTTAATTTAAGGTTGTTGGACTAAACCTGTTGAAAAAATTATGATTAATGGGTAGGAATACAACATCTCCATGAGAATAAATTTAACCATATGTAACTTTCTACTACTACTCACAAATTATTATTATTTTTATTTTTTATAGTTTTTAAATTAAATAAATGAGTAAACATTTCAAAAAAATTAATTTTTGTCCAAACGCATAAGTGAAAATATTATTCTTAGAAATAATGCTCTAAGAAACATGATACCAAGAAACATAAAGTACAATTTCTTTTCATGATTCCAAACAATTAATATCTGTAAAACAAAAATTTATCCAACAAATTATAAAACAATTAAAAAAAACTCTCTATTTCTCTTAACCAAATGCCACACCATTTGTCGTTTGTCTTCTTGGCCTTCCTACTCCATTTCAATGTGAATAACTATTTTAATTTATTTCTCTATGAATCCATTTTTAAATATACACTACTGCAAACAATTCAGTCATAAAAACTATAGGGATCATTTTTCCTGAAAGAATAAAAGATAAAGATAATTAAAAGCAAGAACAATAAAAATCAAAATAACAAAAATAATTTCAATAAAAGAAAAAGAAAAGTTATACATAAAATAAAAAATAGAGAAAGAAAAAATAGAAAAGATAGTTAGTTGAGAATAATAACAATAGAACCATTAAGTTTGTCAAACTTGTGAGTCTACTCAAACTCGTAAAGGGTTCGTAGACTCGACTCGCAAATTCGACTCGCAAGCTAATACGAATCTATAAAAAATTAAAAATAACATTTAAAAATTGTATGTGACACATATATGAAAAACATATATATATTTTATACTCCCTAGCAAATTTCTTAACAAAAACTCGATAATAAAAAATAAAATAAAAAGTACGTAGTTAAAGACTTAAAGTAATAACTTCTTCTTAATTGGCTAGTGGCTACTATATAAAGCAACAAAAAAATATAAAACAAATATGCTAATGGATTTAAACGTCCAAAGCTCCGATTAAATTAGCACCACCAATATCATTACCATCACCTTCATTGGTATCTTGAGGTGCTTTAAAGCTCAAGTGCAATCACAATATATGCAACTGCAACCACTCTCTCAGACACAATTTAAAATTATGTTTCTGCTCAAATTGTTCCAGGCTTATGTTAAAATAGATTATGAATAGAGATGTTTTATCTATATCATCAAGTTTGTCAACTCACCATAGATTTCCTTACAACACTTGTACGCAAGTTCCTTATAATGATGATTAATAATTAATTAATTAATTAGTAAAACTTGTAGTAAGTTTTCATGTGTACAATACATTATTTTAAAATAGAATAAAACGCTTTCTCCCATAAATCATAAATCATCCAGATCACTTTGTCACGTTTAAATTTTTACATGGGAATTGGGATCAGTGGCGCATCACTTTACATAAGAGAACATACAAAGAAGCATCTAAGTGAAACATACAAGAAAATACTTACATAATGAATGATTGATGTACGACAACAAACAAAACCAAATCAAAATCAGAAAGAATAAATGTGACAGCGTCTTCGATGAAGGGATGGACAAACTTTACTGAAACAAAACACTATGAGAGAGACTATCTAATTCTCGTACAAGCAAAAACAATTATTTTTTTTAAATAAAATAAAATATTTTGGATAATTTGGGCCTTTTTTGGGTTAAAAATAAAATAAAATTTATTAAAACTTTTAGACACGTAAACTCACCAAAGAGTCACGAGTCTATAGAAGTTTGTGTGAGTCTATCCGAGTCTACTCGAGTCTATCAAATATGATTCTATGCGCAAGTCTACTCGTTTTTGCTTCTTAGAATCATAACTCATACGAGTTTACAAGTGTACCCGCGAGTTTGAGAACCATGAGAACAACTCTTCAATTAATATTTAAATTTTTTAATAAGTAACAAAGGATTTTTTTAGTTGCTTATTGCATTGCAATTGATAATTATTGAGAGGTTTATAAACCAAATAGGAAAACTAATTTTTGGTAGTTACGTGTTATTTCATGGATAAGGAATTTAGATTTAACTGCAATATGGTTGTTTAAAATATGGTTAATTGAATCGTATATTTGAACTGACTTGCATTGAACCATAAAAAAATTAAATCACTTAAATGGTTCATAAACTGAACTATTTAATTAAATTAATTTAAATTCAATTTTAAACTGGTTCATAACCAACTTTTTTTTTATAAATTAGATTTATTATATAAATTAGTATTTCATAAAAATATATAAAAAAGTTTTAAAGAAAAATATTTCACCAAAATAAATCAAATAATTCTTTTTTAGGAAATTAAAAATTTTATTTTAAAAAAACAGAAAATTTTTATTCTTGATTTTTAAATAAATTACAATTGTAACATCCCTATTTTTATATTGTGAGAATATATGAGTATATTTATACACTAAAAATTATTAAGAAAGAATTAGTGGATTAGTTGGAAATGAGAGGAGTTAATTAAGAATGAACTATATAACATAGTGGTAATAAACATTAAGTTGAAGGGCAAAGTGAACAATAAACACTACTTACATGTGACATAAGGCCTTGCTTGGGGTTATATTCCTTCTAAATCAGATTTTTACAAGTAAGTAAGAGAAGTGAAGAAACTTAGAAGTAAGAAAGAAAAGAAAAGAAGTTATGTTTCCTTTCCAAACTCCATTTTCGCACTCCAATAGCAGCCTTCATAAAACAAGTGATAACTTTCTACTCATAACTCTGATCAATCTGATTCTTGATTTTTCGGAAAGTTGACGAAATTCTCTTTGATTTGCATTTGTATTCTGCATGTTCATGATGAGTGAGATAAACGTGTTTGAAGTTATGGGTCTGATGTTGATTTTGGTGAAAAATTTGGGTACGAGATTTCTTGGTCAGCTCCACTAATCAGGTCGCAAGTTTTTACTCGTAACTCTGATTTAAGAAATTCTTGAAGTTCTGAAATCTATAGGAAATTACCTTCTATTTGATACATTGATTTGTGTTTATAGCTTAAGTATTGAAGGAGAAAAACACGTTTGAAGTTGGGGGATGCTTGCTGAAATGGAAGGAAAAGGCATTACGGGTTTGGCATGGTTGGAGGTAGAGTTTTGAGCATGAAAGAAGTTCTAATGTAGCAAATGTATCATCTTAACCTTCATTAACCTTAGGTGAGTCTCTAGTTAGAGACCTGTGGAATGAAATTTGGGGTTTTGAACATCTATGGGGATGTTGGGATTTGAGTGAAGTTGATGTTGCATGCATGTCTTGATTCATGAATACTATGCCATGTTATGTATTTCGTGTTCTAATATTGTGGAAACAGGTCAAGGGTGGAGGAATTGGGGTTTGGAACCCTCAGAACAGAACTGTCTCGTTCTGGTTTTTCTGCATTTTGCAGACAAGGCCGCGCGCAGCGCGCCCCACTGTAACTTTAAAAAGTCAATTTCGCAGGGGCCGCTCAGCAGTGTGACCCCATTCAGCGTGTTGCCTTGTACAAAATTAAATTTCTTCTTTCCCCAAGTGTAGAATCTGTTTCGAAATCGGACATAGACTGTCCCAATAATTACTTAGCAGTATGACATGTTTGTTTATGATTGAGTTACTATTATGCATGTTCCCTAAAAGTCATGGTTGATGATTATGTCTAGTGCATGTTATGAATGGATAAAATATGTATTAGGAGAATGTATGAATATGTGAATTCCACACGTTTCAGGGAAAATGATTCAGATGTGTTGCCTACAGGCTTGATATGCATATGAATGCTAGTGTCGTTTTGTGTGATTTCGACGGATGTATGCTAGAATCGGAGTAGACCTTGTTGTGTCATATGGGTATGTCGTACAAGTCTGAGCTACCAAAGGCGATGTGCTTGTGTGGGCTGGTGAAAGAGGGAATTCCATATTGGACTCATCTGTATTGCTTGGTATGGTGGGGAGGAGATTTCCATGTAGGAAATCATTGGGTATACCTCACCTTTAGTGGTACCACGTAGGCTACGCCACTAGGCTATTACGCAGTGGGCCATACGTCGAGAAGGCGTTTTCGTGCTGTGTAATTCATCAGCGTATAGATGTCCGACGTGGTTGTGACGCCATATAGGCAATGTCACTTCGTGTACTCATCACAGATGGAATTCCATATAGGAATGATCAGTTTCATCGTGCGATGGATTGGTATGAGTCTCTTGACATTAGGCATTTTGATTACTCATTGAGGATGTGGAATTGTAACCGAGGTAAAGGTATTAACGTACTTCTTGATTCCTCGTACACGGGTACGGGTCTGCATACTTGTTTGTATTTGTTACCACCTCACTGGTTATTCAAGGGACTTCCAGTGGTGGCGTATTCCTTATGATGTACTTGTATCGAGCCGTGATGCATAACCCCGAATTCTAGGTGAATCCGTTCTTGATGCAGGTACCCTGTAGAACCGAGCGAACCCCTAAGATGAGAGGCTCACTAAGATTTAGTAATTTCTCCCCAATCCTCTTATTATTTTTTAGGAACAGGTTATAAGTAGTAGGATTGCTAGACAGTCGATTTCAAACACTGTAGACGAGCAGATGGCAGAAAGACCTTCGTAGATGTTATCTTTACGTTGTGTGATGTTAAAGACAAGCTTATTGAATGCATTTGAATTTTATAGTTGTATTGTATTCAGTTTAAATTTCTTGTCTTTCTCATCTTTTGTATGTTTCTTGTATCAAATTTAACATTACCGCATACTATTCTAGATATATATGTATGGGGTGTTACAACAATTGTATAAGATAAAATAGAAAAGAAAATAGGTCAGTCCAAAAGCATCAATCCCTTTTATAAATAGTTATAAAATTAGTGTTTTATTCTTAATTTTTAAATAAAAATTATAATTTGTAACAATATAATTAAATTGAATTATTATTAATAAGAAATAACTTAAGTTTATAATTAAAAATTATTTAAGTAAATTTATGATATAAATTAAATAATAAATGTAATAATTAATTTTTTAATTATAATAGTGAAATGTAATTGTCTTTTAATTATTTATTTAAAATTATGAATAATTTTTGATAAAAAAATATAAGAAATATTTTTTTATTATAATTTTAAAAGTTAAATTTAATTTAGATGACACTTTTCAATTTTTATTATAGAATTGATAATTAATTATTATGTTGTAATTAAAAATTTATTATATTAAAAAGATATTTATATTATAATCAAAAGTTTAATGTTATTAATAAATAATATTATTAAAAGAGAAAACTAATCATGCATTGACACTCAGACAATAAAATAATTTTACACTTTCAAACAATCACAGTTATGTATCAAATTATGACCCACTTTTATTTTAATTTTTTTTAATAACATGGTATGTTGTGAAATTTCTTGTAAAAAATTATAAATAATTTATAAACTATAAATATTTTCTATATTAAATAGATATATATCTCATAAGAATAAAAATCAAAATAAACCAAATAAGGTGAATTCGTAAGTACACTTACGAAGTAAAGCAAATAAGGTGAATTCATAAGTGTATTTATGATTTTTGGGTCCCAACAGGTAAATTCGCAAGTACACCTATAAAGTATGATATTGGGAATGTTGAAGATTAACAATGATTTCATGGATAGTATTAAAGCGGCTCATAAATTAGATGTAAAGTTGGTGGATTTGATGGTGGAGAAGAACCAATCCGCAGATGATGATCTTAAAGTAGATGCCCAAGGTGTGTTGAATTTCGAGACAGAATTTGTATACCTGATGATGCAGAGATTAAAAGAATGATTCTGGAAGAAAGTCATAGAAGTCGTTTGAGCATTCATCAGGGAGCTACTAAGATGTATCACGATTTGAAGAAGCTATTCTGGTGGCCCGGATTAAAACGAGATGTAGCGCAGTTTGTGGATGCATGTTTGACTTGTCAGAAGTCGGAGGTTGAACATCTGAAGTCGACGGGTTTGTTAGAACCATTGGAGATTCCAGAATGTATGTGGGATAGTATATCGATGGACTTTGTGACGGGATTACCCAACACTCGGAGAGGCCATGATACGATTTGGGTGATTGTGGATAGACTGACGAAATCAACTCATTTTATCCCAATTGGTATTAATTTTCCTATTCCATAGTGGGTCGAGATTTACCTTTGAGTAATTGTGAAGTTGCACGATGTTCCGTCAAGTGCTGTGTCTGACAGAGACCCGAGATTTACTTCCGATTTTTGGAAGAGTTTGCAGGATGCGTTGGGGTCGAAGTTAAAACTAAGTTCAGCATATCATCCACAGGCAGATGGTCAGAAGGAGAGGATTATTCAATCCTTGGAAGACTTTCTTAACACGTGTGTTCTGGATCATGGGGGTGCTAAGGATAGCCATCTTCTATTGATTTAGTTCACTTACAATAATACTTTTCATTCTAGTATTGGCATTGCACCCTTCGAAGCATTATATTGTTGGAGGTGTAGAACGCCATTATGTTGGTACGAATCTGGTGAAAGTACATTGCTCAGTCCGAAAATGGTGCGGGAAACTACCAAGAAAGTGAAATTGATTAGAGAAAGAATGAAGACTTCTCAAAGTAGGAAGAAGAGATATCATGATAAGAAGGTGAAGGA
Source organism: Vicia sativa (assembly GCA_021764765.1). Classification (NCBI taxonomy): domain Eukaryota; kingdom Viridiplantae; phylum Streptophyta; class Magnoliopsida; order Fabales; family Fabaceae; genus Vicia; species Vicia sativa. The sequence continues at coordinate 188,191,865 of CM038792.1, read as the reverse complement.
ACTTGTGTTTCAGGAAGGATACCATGTGTTCTTAAGAGTATCTCCAATAATTGGTGTGGGTCGTGCGTTGAAATCTAAGAAGTTGACTCCTCGATTTATTGGTCTGTATCAGATCTCAAAGAAAGTAGGGACGATTACATATAGAGTGGCCTTGCCACAAAACCTGTCCAATTCGCACGACGTGTTTCATGTGTTGCAACTCCGAAAGTGTAACCCAGATCCGTCGAATGAGATTACGATGGACGATGTACAAGTGCGGGATGATCTTACTGAAATTTTGCCTGTAAGGATCGAAGATTGTAAGATCAAGAAGCTGAGAGGCAAGGATATTTCTCTGGTAAAGGTGGTTTGGAAAGGCGTTACCAATGAGAATGTAACATGGAAATTGGAGAGCAAAATACGAGAGTCATACCCAGAGATGTTTGCATCACGTAATTTTCGAGGACAAAAATATTTTAAGTCAGGGAGAGTTGTAACACCCCCATTTAACTTAGCATTTATTTATTTAAAATAAATAGATGATTATGTGCATTTTTATGAGTTGGTGGGCTTACGATGCGTTGTTGATGATTAGAAGGCTTAGAAATTACAAATGATGAAGTGTTGGGGTGTGTGACTAAAATCGTAGAGACTCGGGGTGTAGAGAATAATAGATAATTATTGGTAGTAATATCAATATTAAGCTTACTATTATTATTATTATTATTATTATTATTATTATTATTATTATTAGAATTAAATAATAATTCGATTAATGAAGGGCAAGATGAGAATTATGAATTAGGGGTCCAAGGGTTAATATTGGGAAAAGTGAGGAATATAAATCACAATTGTTATTCGATCGTAGAAGTGAGAAGAGAGGAGAGCAAGGAAGCTAGGGCAAGAGTATTTGGGGAAGAACCTTACAGAATCTTCAATCCAAAGGTAAGAGTGGAATTCTAACTCTATAAGAGTTTGTATGATGATGGGTTATGGTAGAGTTAGGTTATGTAATTAGAAAGTCATGTTTTATGTGAAATTGTTGGTGTATGAAGAATTGCATGTGTGTTGATGATTGATGATGATTTGGTATGAAAACTTGTGTTTTTAGTGATTTAGATTGAATCCCAAAATATGTTTATGAATCTTGTATGTTGGTGATAAATGCTTGATATTTGATGCTTGGAAAATTGGGTTTTTAATGTTTTGGATTAACAACAAAAGTTGCAGAATTTTCTGAAAAGTAGCAGGGGCAACCGGTTCCCACATGCGGGTAACCGGTTACCCCGTGCGAAATTTAAATTTCTGGGGATTTTTGGAAAGGGAAATCGGTTTCCACCAGGGGATAATCGGGTTCCCCAAATGTTAAGAAAATATAATGTTTTTGCATTTCGCAGGAACTGGTTCCCACCAAGGGGTAACCGGTTACCAATGAAAAAAATTGAAAATTTCTTAAACTTTGAAAAATCATAACTTTTTACTCGGGTGTCCGTTTGACGCGTCGTTCAAACCTACAGGAAGCTAAAATTATTTTCTAACTAATAGAAATGGTTTAAAAACAGTATCAAGTGATTTTGTAGATTTTGTTTTAAATTAATGTGCGTGTGAACAACAATGTTGTGATTAAGACGATAAAAATGAAGATGTTATCGTAATGCGACGATGTTGTGAAGTTGTATAATTGACGAAGTGTAATCAAGAATGTTGATTATTTTGTTTGCGACATGTGTTTTGTTTTAGCATGAATTATTACAACATGTTGCATTTCATTGCATATTCATAAACAACGGTGTAGCCTTAACGATAAGCGACGGAGTAGCCTAATTGGCATAGAGACGTTGAATGGTACCACATGCATATAGTTAGAGAAGTTGGTCTCATTGCATTCATGACGTTGTTGGTGACTAATAGGTGATTTAATTAATAGTTGGGTGTGGTTGTGAAATCTGTGATGTGTATTGATGTTGATGCATGAAGTATGATTATTATAATTATTAATGTTATACTTTATCTATCCGTTATCATACTTACTTTTATATTTTTATGATATCTCACCCCTTCTGTTGTTATGTTGCCTCCATGTGGGTAATGTGCAAGTGATCAAGATAAGAGTTGCTTGAGGTAGGGAGTAGCGCCTCGTATTCCGTAGATTGAGTCGGGTCTTACTCTGATACGTAACATCGGGGATGGACGCTTGTTTTGTTTAATAAATGTTTTTTTGAAAAATTTTTGGGAGTCTTATGAACTCTTTTCTAATTTGAGAATTTTGTTTATTTTGAATATGATTTGAATGATGTTGGATTTAAATGTGAATTTTTTTCCATTGAGTTAATGAAGTTGATTTATTGAAGACTATATTGATGATGTTGTCGGTTCATCCGAATTGCGTGTTATGTATCAATGTGTTGAATGTGAGCAAATTGGTATGATTTTATTAGATGATGAAATGTGACATCCTATTTTGATATTATTTTGAATTTTATTTCACTCTGATTTTATTGAATTATTTCAATGGAGAAAATAAGGTGTTACACACTCTCTCCCCCTTTCGCCCCCTCTCCCTCTCCTTCTCTCTATCCATCTTCCACTTTATCTCCCTTTCTCCCTCCCTCCCTCTCTCGCTCCCTCCGTTTCTCACTTACGATATAAAGAAATTTTACATTGTTATCCAATAAACGATGTGCATCCCGCCACGTCATACTGATAATTTAAAATGACTATAATAATTTGACAGATTGATGATTTTTAATTGGACGATCTTGGAGATTTTTTTACACTGATAGTGCATATTTATTAAACTTTGAAAATTAATATAAAAAATAACATACATTTTTAAGATGTAACACTGAGAAAATTATTGTTTTTATTATGAAAGTTTAAATTAAACAAGCGTTATACAATCGTTGTGGTTACTGTGTAGTAGAATAAAATTTTCAATGATAAAGAAACATAAGAAATTAGTGTTTTTAATTACATTATGTGGTGTAGTTGAATAAGATTTTTTGTAATAAAGATAAAGAAGAAAATAAATAAAATATATAAAGAATATGAATTTTCTTGCACTAAAAAATACAAAATATTAGGAATTACTTAACTTCCTATGAAATATCATTTATCATCTCTTTTAAGTACAATTTTCCATTTTTATTCATTAATCATGCTGCAACATTACTGCTAACGTAGTGTTTAAAATGAAATGAGATTTGAGAAAATTATATGTTGGGAATAAAAACGGAATGTTCATAAATGTGACAGCTAATTTTTTTAACCACTCTATCAGTTATCTAACATTCAAAAGAAATAAACATGTATCAGATATATCAATATTCTTTTTTAATTGAAATTAAAATACAATTATCTAACTTAACTATTAATAAGGTAGATTTGTTTCAAGGATTGAAATTGAATTTTCGGAAATGTGACGGTGAAAATGGATTAATTTTATATTTATAGAAATAAATTTAATCATATATAACTTTTCACTACTACTCACAAATTATTGTTATTTTTATTTTTTATAATTTTTAAATTTAATAAATGAATAAATATTTTTTAAAAATTTAATTTTTGTCCAAACACATAAGTAGGAGTATTATTTTTAAGAATAATAATCTAATAGAACATGATACCAAGGAACATAAAGTACAATTTATTTTCATGATTCAAGACAATTAATATCTATAAAACAAAAAATTATCCAACAAATTATAAAACAATAAAAAAAACTCTCTATTTCTCTTAACAAAATGCCACCATTTGTCGTTTGTCTTCTTGGCCTTCCTACTCCATTTCAATATGAATCACTATTTTTATTTATTTCTCTATGAATCGATTTTTAAATATAAACTGCTGCAAACAATTCAGTCATAAAGAGTATAGGGGATCATTTTTCCTGAAAGAATAAAAAATAAAGATAATTAAAAGCAAGAACAATAAAAATCAAAATAACAAAAAGAATTTCAATAAGAGAAAAAGAAAAGTTATACACATAATTATAGCCTTTGAGAATAATAAGGTAAAACAATTAAGGTTATCAAACTTGTGAGTCTACTCAAACTCGTAAAGGGTTTGTAGACTCGAATCGCAAATTCGACTCGCAAACTCATACGAATCTATGAAAAATTAAAAATAACATTTAAAAATTATGTGTGACACATATATGAAAAACATATATAATTTTAAACTTGTAAATGCTTCATATATGACACATATATATAAATTTTATACTCCCTAACAAATTTCTTAACAAAAACTCGATAATAAAAAATAAAATAGAAAAGTATGTAGTTAAAGACTTAAAGTAATAACTTCTTTTTAATTGACTAGTGGCGACTATATAAAGCAAAAAAATATATAAAACAAATATGTTAATGGATTTGAACATCCAAAGCTCCGATTAGATTAACACGACCAATATCATCACAATCACTTTCATTGATATCTTGAGGTGCTTTAAAGCTCCAACTCAATCACAATATATGCAACCGCAACCACCTCCTCAACCACAATTTAAAATTATGTCTCTGCTCAAATTGTTTCAAGCTTATGTTAAAATAGATTATGAAATAAGATGTTTTATCTATATCATCAAGTTTGTCGACTCACCCTAGATTTCCTTACAACACTTGTACGCAAGTTCCTTATAATGATGATTAATAATTAATTAATTAATTAATTAGTAAAACTTGTAGTAAATTTTCATGTGTACAATGCATTATTTTAAAATAGAATAAAACGCTTTCTCCCATAAATCATAAATCATCCAAATCACTTTGTCACGTTTAAATTTTTACATGGGAATTGGGATCAGTGGCGCATCACTTTACATAAGAGAACATACAAAGAAGCATCTAAGTGAAACATACAAGAAAATACTTACATAATGAATGATTGATGTACGACAACAAACAAAACCAAATCAAAATCAGAAAGAATAAATGTGACAGCGTCTTCGATGAAGGGATGGACAAACTTTACTGAAACAAAACACTATGAGAGAGACTATCTAATTCTCGTACAAGCAAAAACAATTATTATTTTTAAATAAAATAAAATATTTTGGATAATTTGGGCCTTTTTTGGGTTTAAAATAAAATAAAATTTATTAAAACTTTTAGACACGTAAACTCACCATAGACTCACGAGTCTATAGAAGTTTGTGTAAGTTTATTTGAGTCTACTTGGGTCTATCAAATATGATTATATGCACGAGTCTACTCATTTTAACTTCTTAGACTCGTAACTCATACGAGTTTACGAGTGTATCCGCGAGTTTGACAACCATGAGAACAACTCTTCAATTAATATTTAAAATTTTTAATATGTAACAACGGATTTTGTAGTTGCTTATTGCATTGCAATTGATAACTATTGAGAGGTTTATAAACTAAATAGGAAAACCAACTTTTGGTAGTTGTGTGCTATTTCATGGATAAGGAATTTAGATTTAACTGCAATAGAGTTGTTCAAAATATGGTTAATTGAATTGTATGTTTGAACAGACTTGCATTGAACCATAAAAAAATTAAACCACTTAAATGGTTAATAAACTGAACCATTTAATTAAATTAATTTAAATTCAGTTTTAAACTGGTTCATAACCAATTTTTTTTTATAAATTGAATTTATTATATAAATTAGTATTTAATAAAAAATATGTAAAAAAGTTTTAAAGAAAAAAATTTCACAAAAAAAATCAAACAATTTTTTTTAGGAAATTAAAAATTTTATTTAAAAAAAACAGAAAATTTTTATTCTTAATTTTTAAATAAATTATAATTGTAACATTCCTATTTTTATATTGTGAGAATATATGAGTATATTTATACACTAAAAACTATTAAGAAATAATTAGTGGATTAGTTGGAAATGAGAGGAGTTAGTTAAGAATGAACTATATGGCATAGTGGTAATAAACATTTAGTTGAAGGGCAAAGTGGACAATAAACACTACTTGCATGTGACATAAGGCCTTGTTTGGGGTTATATTCCTTCTAAATCAGATTTTTACAAGTAAGTAAGAGAAGTGAAGAAACATAGAAGGAAGAAACAAAAGAAAAGAAGTTATATTTCCTTTCCAAACTCCATTTTCGCACTCTAATAGCAGCCTTCATAAAACAGGTAATACCTTTCTACTCATAACTCCGATCAATCTGATTCTTGATTTTTTGGAAATCTCACGAAATTATCTTTAATTTGCATATAAGATTTGTATTCTGCATGTTTGTGATTAGGGAGATAAACATGTTTGAAGTTATGGGTCTGATGCTGATTTTGGTGAAAAATCTGGGTACAGAATTTCTTGGTCTGCTCCACTAATCAGGTCGCAAGTTTTTACTCGTAACTATGATTTAAGAAATTTTTGAAGTTCTGAAATTTATAGGAAATTCCCTTCTATTTGATACATTTATTTGTGTTCATAGCTTATGTATTGAAGGAGAAAAACACGTTTGAAGTTGGAGGATGCTTGCTGAAATGGAAGGAAAAGGCATTACAGGTTTGGCATCGTTGGAGGTGGAGTTTTGAGCATGAAAGAAGTTCTAATGTAGCAAGTGTGTCATGTTAACCTCCATTAACCTAAGGTGAGTCTCTAGTTAGAGACCTTGAAAATGAAATTTAGGGTTTTTAAAATCTATGGGGATTTTGGGATTTGAGTGATGTTGATGTTGCATGCATGTCTTGATTCATGAATACTATGTCATGTTCTGTATTTTGTGTTCTACTATTGTGGAAACAGGTCAAGGGTGGAGGAATGGGGGTTTGTGGAACCCTCAGAACAGAACTATCTCGTTCTGGTTTTTCTGCATTTTGCAGACTGCGCGCAGCACGCCAGCACGCCCCACTGTAAGTTGAAAAAGTCAATTTCGCAGGGGCCGCTCAGCAGCGTGACCCCATTCAGCGTGTTCCCCTGTACATAATTAAATTTCTTCTTTCCCCAAGTGCAGAATTTGTTTCGGAATCGGAAATAGACTGTCCCAGTAATTATTTAGCAGTATGACATGTTTGTTTATGACTGAGTTACTGTTATGCATGTTCCCTAAAAGTCATGGTTGATGATTATGTCTAATGCATATTATGAATGGATAGAATATGTATTAGGAGAATGTATGAATATGTAAATTCCAATCGTTATGTGTTGCCTACGGGCTTGATATGCATACGAATGCTTGTGTCGTTTTGTGTGATTTCGGCGGATGTATGCTAGAATCGAAGTAGACCATATATCAGGACGTAAATCTCTTATGACCACGACCAATATTGTGTGATCATTAGTTCGTGTCTTGTTGTATGGTTTGGGATACCTTGTTGTGTGATCTGGATATGTCGTACACGTCTGAGCTACCAAAGGCGATGTGCTTGTGTGGGCAGGTGAAAGAGGGAATTCCACCTTGGACTCATCTTTATTGCTTGGTATGGTGGGGAGGAAATTTCCATGTAGGAAATCCTTGGGTATAACTCACCTTTAGTGGTATCACGTAGGCTACACTACTAGGCTATCACTCGGTGGGTCATGCATCAAGAAGGCATTTTCGTGCTTGTGTAATTCATCGGCGTATAGATGACCGACGTGGTTGTGACGCCATATAGGCAATGTCACTTCGTGTACTCATCGCAGATGGAATTCCATATATGAATGATTTGTTTCATCGTGCGATGGATTGATATGAGTCTCTTGACATTAGGCATTTCGGTTACTCATCGAGGACGTGGAAGTGTAACCGTGGTAAAGGTATTAACGTACTTCTTGATTCCTCCTACACGGTTACGGGTCTGCATACTTGTTTGTGTTTGTTACCACCTCACTGGTTAGTCAAGGAACTTCCAATGGTGGCGTATTCCTTGTGATGTACTTGTACCGAGCCGTGAGGCATAACCCCAAATTCTAGGTGAATTCATTCTTGATGCATGTACCTTGTAAAACCGAGCGAACCCCTAAGATGGGAGGCTCACTGAGATTTAGTAATTTCACCCCAATCCTCTTATTATTTTTCAGGAACAGGTTATAAGTAGTAGGATTGCTAGACGGACGATTTCGAAGACTGCAGGCGAGCAGATGGCAGGAATACCTTCGTAGATGTTATCTTTACGTTGTGTGATGTTGAAGACAAGCTTATTGAATGCATTCGAATTTTGTAGTTGTATTGTATTCAGTTTAAATTTCTTGTCTTTCTCATCTTTTGTATGTTTCTTGTATCAAATTTAATATTACCGCATATTATTCTAGACATATATGTATGGGGTGTTACAACAATTGTAAAATGTAAAATAGAAAAGAAAATAGGTCAGTCCAAAAACACCAATCCCTTTTATATTTAGTTATAAAATTAGTGTTTTATTCTTAATTTTTAAATAAATTAAAATTTGTAAAGGTTAAAATAAAAAAGTAAATAGGTCAGCTCAAAAACACCGATGATCCTTTTATAAATACTTATAAATAATTATTCAAAAGTCAAAATATATGACAGATGATAATGGCCAACTTTTTCCAACTTTGTAAAGTTGTTTATTTGTAGACCTCGCTACAAATAACCTCAATCCTATCATTCCGCACACATATATAAATGTAGTTTTGTGAAGATGCTTCATAATCCAACTCTTGCATTATTTGAAGATTATCTAACAATGGCTAATTTGCTTGCACTTTTTTTCGTCATAATGGGTGGTTTCAACATAGGAGTATATGGATTGAGCATGAACTACTACTTGTCTAGCTGCCCTTTGGTTGATTCTATAGTTAAAAACAGTGTAAGCAAAGCTCTGCATGATGATCCCACCCTAGCAGCGGGTTTGGTTAGGTTGCACTTCCATGATTGTTTCATACAGGTTCTCTCTCTTCTATCTACCCACTCTTTCTTCACATGTATGATAGGGAAAAGCGGTTTTAATATTTTTCTTGTATGATAGGGATGTGATGGGTCAATTCTAATAAACTCCACTAAGGAGAACACGGCAGAAAAAGATTCACCTGCAAATCTGAGCTTGAGAGGATACAAAGTGATAGATGATATCAAACAAGAGCTTGAAAAGAAATGTCCTGGAGTGGTTTCATGTGCTGATATTCTTGCCATGGCTGCTAGAGATGCTATTTTCTTTGTAAGATCAATCTTTCATAAACTTTTTAATTTTTATGAAATAATTATAAAATGAAGTTCTTTTATTTATTATTTTAATATTATTAACAACGTGATGTGTGCAGGCTGGTGGTCCTGTGTATAACATACCTAAAGGAAGGAAAGATGGAACAAGGTCTAAAATGGAAGATACTTTCAATCTGCCACCTGCATTTTTCAATGCATCTCAGCTCATTTGGATGTTTGGCCAACATGGTTTATCTCCAAAAGATATGGTGGCTCTTTCCGGTAAAAAAATTGTTTTAATTAATATATCCGTGAAAGTTTTTGTGTGTGTAAACAAGGATATATTAATAAGGGAGAACTAAGGATTCTCCGTGAATGTTATTCTTTGGTTTAGAATTAGAAATATATCAAAATTTGTGTCTCTTGGTGCTTATTTAAATACGTATTAATGTCACTCAACCAATAACAATATGAGTATGCAATAATTTTGTAAAAATTAGTAAAAGTATTTATCATTACCTATTTTGATTATCTAGGAGCTCACACACTAGGAGTAGCAAGGTGTATTTCCTTCAAGGGAAGACTAACCAAATTGGATAAAACATTGGATTCAGAATTTGCAAAAACACTTTCCAAAACATGCAACATTGGTGACAATGCTGAGCAACCTTTTGACGCAACAAGGAACGAGTTTGACAATTCATACTTCAAATCTTTGGTCTCGAACAATGGTGTTCTTACTTCAGACCAAACATTGTACAATAGCCCACAAACTAGGAACATTGTGACCATGTATGCAATGAATGAGACATTGTTCTTCTTGGATTTTCAACAAGCTATGGTGAAAATGAGCTTGCTAGATGTTAAAGAAGGTTGTAAGGGGGAAGTAAGAAAAATTTGCCATAGAATAAATTGAATGTATTGGATTGTATTTTGTTTGGGAGATGAGAATTTGATTGATTGTTAAAGGTTGCTATAAGTTGGAAGTACGTGATCTATATATGAAATAAAATATTTATGGTTTGTTCTATAATCTATCACTATATTAACATTTATATTATATATGTAAATTTTAAAATGAATGAGGTGTTAATAATATTATCTTTAAAGGGAAGATAGTTTTTAAAAAGAAAGATTAGTATTTTTTAACATGGATGCTCAAAATCAAACCGATCCAATTAAAATTGCAAAATCGAACCGAATTAAACTAATACCGACAAAAATCGAATGTGGTTCGGATGTGTTTGAGTTATTTTTTAATAGAACTGTGTGGTTCAATTTAGTTCACAGTTTATATTTTGCAAACAGAACCAAACCAAATATTATAAAATCTTATTAACTAATATATATTTCTTTAATTCTTTAGAGAAATCAACATATATTATGTGTATATTTTATCATATTCTTTGTATGATATTTATTTTAAGGTGAGGTCTAGGTTACCCCTTGTAAAATTTATCCTCAATGGCCTATATCAATGAAGTTTTACTATATAAAAAGTAATTTTTAAAATCACATATTAATCTAAAACATTAAAATATTGAGTCTATGCATAATTTCTCAATTAAAAAAAATCAATATCCACTTTTTCATCTAATGTGAGAATCATTACTCGCACTTGACATATCAACATATCTTACTACTCACAAATCAAGTTGTCTATTATTTTATTTTTATATCATTTTGATTCTTTGAGGTTTTAAATTAATATGTGATTTTAAAATTTTATTTTATATGACAAAATTTGATTGATACATGTCATACATAAGGGGTAAATTACCCCAAATTTATAAGGGGTGACCAAAACTTTACCTTATTTTAATTTACAAATCATAAAAAATAAAATATTATTCATTTATAAATATTATTTTCACAAATTATATTTTATTGTATTCATTGAATAATATTTAATATAGAATGCAATCTTATGTATATCATTATTTAGATTTAGATAAAATTATAATACACAATTTTATGTATCAAATTATAAATTTATTTTGACAATTCTAAATTATTTTATGGTAATGTATAAACGATTAAACACAAAATTATATTTTCCTCTATATGTGTATGTATGACTCATTACTTTTTTTTTGAAAAAAATCGAACCAATCCAAACCGCAATAATTTGGTTTGGTTCGAATTTATTTTAAAAAGTCAACCAAATCAAACTGAATCGCATGTTTTTCTCTCTTGTAGTTCGGGTGATTTTTTACTTCAAAACCGCTCAAACTGCACCGCGAACACCCCTACTATTTGATATAAAAGTTGGTAGGAAGGTATCATATTTGTGTGAATTTGACTGGAATTTTTTTATTGGTGAAATTGAGGATCGGTGGTTTTACGGTGGGATAGACAATTCTCAAAGTTATTTTAAATAAAGTGGTCAAATATAAAGAAAAAAATTCTGATAATCAATATGTTTTTATATTATGAGAATTTCTTCTCACACCTAGTGGTTTTCCTCCACACCTTTTAAAACTCTAAAATATCCTTCGTAAGTGCACTTATGAATTCACCTTATTTCAGGATGTTTCGTAAGTACACTTACGAATTCACCTTATTTCAGGGTATTTCGTAAGTGCACTTACGAATTCGCCCAATATCCCAAATTTATTATGACTTTATCTGAAAAACTATATATATATATATATATATATATATATATATATATATATATATAAAAGAAAATAGAATATTGTGTTTTATTTCATGTGATTTTCATTACATATATACACTATTCCAGGTACTAAAAAAAAGAATAGAAAAAATATATAAGTTAAAAGTCTAACTTATATTTGACCTATAATAATAAAATCTATTATTACAATCGATATCAATATCAAATTTGACCTGTAATAAAAAAACATATTAATATTATTGATACCAATTTCTATATGAAGATATGCAATTGATTTTTTGTCTTGATTTACTTGATATGCATTAATTGTATAATATATTTCTAACAATATAATTAAATTGAATTATTTTTATTAAAAAAATAACTTAAATTTATAATTAAAAATTATTTAATTAAATTTATGATATAAATTAAACAATGAATGTAATAATTAATATTTTAATTATAACAGTGAAATGTAATTGTCTTTTAATTATTTATTTAAAATTATGAATAATTTTTGATGAAAAATATAAGAAATATTTTTTAATTATAATTTTAAAAGTTAAATTTAATTTAGATGACAATTTTTAATTTTTATTATAGAATTGATAATTAATTATTATGTTGTAATTAAAAATTTATTATATTAAAAAGATATTTACATTATAATCAAAAGTTGAATGTTATTAATAATTAATATTATTAAAAGAGAAAACTAATCATGCAATGACACTCATACACTAAAATAATTTTACACTGTCAAACAATCACAATTATGTATCAAATTATGACCCACTTTTATTTTAATTTTTTTTTAATAACATGGTATGTTGTGAAATTTCTTGTAAAAAATGATAAATAATTTATAAACTATAAATATTTTTTATATTAAATAGATATATATCTCATAAGAATAAAAATCAAAATAAACAAAATAATGTGAATTCGTAAGTACACTTACGAAGTAAAGCCAATAAGGTGAATTCGTAAGTGTATTTACGAATTTTGGATCCCAACAGGTAAATTCGCAAGTGCACTTATAAAGTATGATATTGGGAATGTTGAAGATTAACAATGATTTCATGGATAGTATTAAAGTGGCTCATAAATTAGATGTAAAGTTGGTGGATTTGATGGTGGAGAAGAATCAATCCGCAGATGATGATCATAAAGTAGATGCTCAAGGTGTGTTGAAGTTTCGAGACAGAATTTGTATACCTGATGATGCAGAGATAAAAATAATGATTCTGGAAGAAAGTCATACAAGTCATTTGAGCATTCATCAGGGAGCTACTAGTAGTTCAACAAAAATCCAAACAAAGCCTTAATCATTGAGAAAAAAGCGTTTGAACTTTGCCACGCGACTGTTCGATGAAAGTCCTGGCCAGGCTGGGCAAGTCTTGTACGTGACATCTAGCAATTTTCCAACTTCAAATTGCCAACTTTGGATCTTCATATTTTTCGCTGTGACGTCCGAAACGAAATAATTCCTGAACGGAACTTTTAGAGGACATGGAAAACTCCAACTTTCATGTTCAGAGTTTTTCCGTGCAGCGATTGAATCGATGATAAAAACAGCCTTGAACATGCGCACAACACCTGTTTGAGAAAATGCTCTCGTATGCATGGAAAAAGTGCACGGGCCATCTCGCGTTTTGGCAACTTCAACCTACCCACTTCGAGGCTTGGTATCTTTTGCTGCAACTTCCGAAAAGAAATAGTTTGTAAACGAAACTTATAGAGGACATGGCGAACTCCAACTTTCATGTTCAAAGTTTTTTCGTGCGGCCATCGAATCGATGATGAAAACAGCTTCGACCATGCGCACAACAACTGTTTGAATATTACGAACATGATGAATTTTTATTTTCTAGGCTTTGTAACTTTCAATTCGAATCCCGAATGAACTCGATTCCTTCAACAAAGTTGTAGATTGCCGCTAAATAAATAACTTTTCAGTTGAACATTTTTTAATTCGGATCCGATAACTATGATAAAATCAAATTTGAAGTCGTCAGCCTGACCATATAGATAAACACTCCAAAAAAAAATCTAAGTGTTGCATATTGTAAACATGATGAATTCATAACTTTCGAGCCTCATAACTTTTGATCTGAGCTCCAAATTAATTCGATTCCTTCAACAAAGTTGTAGATGGCCGTGAAATGAACAACATTGATTTTGAACTCAACTCAAATCGACGCCTTGAAACACGTGTAAAATACCTCCGAAGTCGAGCACTTGAACATGTTGAAAAACACCCAAAATTTCACTAAGTATGAACTTCAAAAGTTATGAACATTAAACTTCGGAGCCTTACAACTCGAAATCCGAGCGTTTTTGGATAAATCTTCATAAGGACAAAATCGGAGTACGAAATACGCTTTTTCCAACGACTACCAATTCACAAACTTTCGACCACAGACGAGTGAGATAGAGAGTCGACAACATGGCTCTGTGAACACAAAGTGCTTAAAACTTAGACATTTTTTCTAAGTCCAAGATTACTCAAAATGCAAGAAACCTTATTTTCGTCCGATTCTTCTGACTTTTCTCAGCAAATGATCACATTTTCGCAAATGTCGACTTTTGACAATAATTTTGACCAAAAATTCCACTCGGTCAGACTTTGACTTTTGTTAACTTTTCAATACACACACTCAAATATGTTTTATCCGTCTGCTCTTGATTTTTTGATGAATCGTGTAGATCGATAACCGTATACATACACTTCAAGACTCACAGAAGGTCAACAAATCATTTCAAGCTCAAATATTCGACCACAACACACTGTAACTCGAAAACCTTAATCAACATCCGCATGAGAGGAAATAAGAACCCCAAAACCTTAATTCTCGGGAGATAATCAGAAGCTTCTGGATGCACACATCTTGTATATTGAGACGACACTTGAAATAATGGAACCTCAGATATTCAACCTCTATGAATTAAATGCTTTTTCTGAATTATTCAGGTTCATACGATTAGGAAATCTCAAACCCATGGCTAATAGATGAATGATATGCATGTAATGCACCTATTGCTTAAATATAAGCCGATTATTTATTGAAAAATGAAGAGGGCGAATTTTGGGGTGCAACAAACACCTATCAGATCAATAGCTAGTCTGATAACATCATTATTAGAGAAACCTTCTTAAGGGTCAAACAACTCACCCTTAATCAGTATGTGAAGAAGACATGAAACATCGTCCAAAGTAATAGTCATCTCACAAAATGGCATATGAAATGACGATGTTTCTGGATACCACCTCTCTATGAAGGCCGATACCATATTTTGGTATATCCTCGACAAACTAGTTCTTTAGAGAGAGGATCGAACAAATCTATCCAACCAAGTTTGTATCATAGGAGGGAGCATGTGTAGAATCCAATCTATCAATTTTCTTCCATGTGCAACAACCTTTAACTCCATCTTCGATTGTCTCTCCTAAAAACAATTTATAGTATATATTTTATAAAATATATAAGTACTAACAGATAAAAATCATTCAAGATAAAATGATATCAATTAACTTACCTCGCCAAACCATAAATGGCAAGCAACATGACCCTCATATATCACCAAAAGAGATATATCAGTCGGTCCTCCAAGAAAAGTTGGTTGTAGTGGAACCGCATCAGACTGCTAATGTCCCTCTCCATCGCTTGCCGCCCGATGACGTTGCTCTTCAATCCTTCTCCGCATATTGTTGTCGCTCGAGCCTCCTTTTTTGCAAACCATTGGAAAAACATAAATTAAATTAACAAAAACCGGATAACATACCAAAGGGTTATCCGAAAATAGCGTAACAAGAACCAAATAATAGGGCTACACGTTATCCAGTTACAAACTTTGAAAACAAGAGAACCCACACCTATGTTATTTTGTTTGTTTATTTTTTTCCAAGCATAAATAGGATTACTCAATGATTGGTTATTCGGTGTGTTACGATGTAAACCGGATGTGAAGCTTTTGCGTTCTCCAGTTTGTGTTTTTAGGAATGTGCTCTCCCGCTCTTCTAAAATGAAATGAGGAAAAGTGTTTTTTTTAATGTATTAGTATTTATACAAGGGTATTTTCGTCCAAAAAATTTATTTAGAGGGATGGAGTGATAAATGCACGGGTACGGGGTAAATTTTTTGCATAAGATTACTAAAATACTTTTGGTGCATTGTAGTACTATAGAAAGAAAAGAATACTGCAACAATATACATAACTTCCAACCACAGGTATATAATTTCAAGTGCTTTAATCACACTCCAAAATATCAAACATTTTATTAATAATAAAATCTCGTGGGGAAATTTCAATATACCCTTTACATTTTTTAATGACTCCATAAAAATTAAATTTTACTTATTTTAAGAATAAAGTTTTCGAAAAAATTCTATAATTTTACCTACTGATTTATTAGCGCAACAACTGGAGGAGGATTGAGTGTGGAGCATTCTTACTTTCAGGAATTTTCGTTTGATCAATACATCTTTGTAAGAGACACACCAATTTTCCACGTAAAACCTTAAGGTAACACGTGAGTGAAATCTCCCACTTATAAATTCTCAAGTCACCACATTCATATCCAATGTAGGATTATTTCTCACACGTGCTATATTTTTAACACCCCCTCTCAAGTGTGAGCCACAATGTTCCCCCTTAATTGGAGGAGGATTGAGTGAGGAGCATTCTTACTTTCAGGAATTTTGTTGGTGATTTTAGTATCACCAATGTATTTTAGTAGTAATGTGATTTACTAAAGGCCGATGCAATTATGCGTTAAGCTTGGAAACGAGTTAGGGAAGTGCGGAGTGCACGCTCGTCGAGCCAATGTATAATTGAATATGAATAATTGAAGCGGGTTCCATCTCGGGGCGCCTGCTCAAAATTTTGACTCCTTTTCGCCAACCGACATAACCGTTTTCCGAACAGGTGTGTCTTTTCGGTTTCAGTTATTGATCTCCTATATAAGGAGTCATTTGGCCTCGGTTTCGCACACAAGAAAAACGATAATTTCTCTCTACATTCGTAATCAGTTTACTTTTTCCAGAAAACAGATTGTTCTTCAAGAATTATCCCCACAAAGATTTCGTGAACCCAGGCAAGAATAGGGTCGAAATACTTTGTTCGAAAAGTGTACGAACACGATTCTTCGAAGTTATCCAGGATTATCATACCCAAATTTCTAACAAATTTTCGTTTGATCAATACATCTTTGTAAGAGACACACCAATTTTCCACGTAAAACCTTAAGGTAACACGTGAGTGAAATCTCCCACTTATAAATTCTCAAGTCACCACATTCATATCCAATGTGGGATTATTTATCACACTTGCTATATTTTTAACACCCCCTCTCAAGTGTGAGCCACAATGTTCCCCCTTAATTGGAAGTTGTTTCTACCAACAAGACACTCTTTACCCACATGTGAGACGCTTACCCTTGCCCATGTTAGCACAACAATCAGGGGAGGGTCGAGCGATGAGCATTCTTACTTTCTGGACTTTCCATTTGAGCAACACACATTTGTAGGAGATACACCACTTTTTCACCTGAAATCTTAAGGCAATATATAAGTGGAATCTCACACTTATAAACGCTCAAGTTACCACATTCTTATCCAATGTGGGACTATTTCTCACAATTTCTATATGCTCAACATGATTTTGCATTTTTACATTGCAATTTTACTTACATTCGAATATAGATAGATTTCTTTTGCTCTAAAATAAAATTGTTAGAAATCTTTCTTCCAAAGCATATACACTCTTCG
Organism: Vicia sativa; assembly: GCA_021764765.1. NCBI lineage: Eukaryota > Viridiplantae > Streptophyta > Magnoliopsida > Fabales > Fabaceae > Vicia > Vicia sativa. The sequence continues at coordinate 188,174,415 of CM038792.1, read as the reverse complement.
TTCCTTTTTAAGTATCATTTTAGCATAAAGTTTTTCAACCAAGATAGTGAATTGTTAGAGTTATTTTTTCTATTATACCACCATTTATTTTCTTTTTCCTAACAAATTCAATCATACACTCTCTCTCATTTATTGAGAAAGTAAGAATATAATTGCCAAATTATGACATTAAACTATAAAACGACACTTATATAGAAACAAAAAATTCTTCTAAAATGACATTTAAAAAGAAACGAAGGGAGTACTATTTATAATCCTAAAACTTTGTTTTAAAGTAAAATAAATTGTTGGTATAAACGCATAAAATAAAATAAAAATCATATTATGAACATATCATATTATGAAAATTTAGACAAAATTAACCATTTACTATGTTATGATAAAATATATGCAAATAATCTATTTCATCCTAAGTGGTGGAAAAGTACTTTTAGAAAATTTGAAAATGTTTATGGATTTTGGAGGTGCATTTTCGGACGCATCATCTTTTCACCAAAACATGTTTTAAAGTGAGTCTAACCCCATTTCTCCCAAAATATAGTCCGAAGATGCATTTTTGAGTTCACCTCATACACACCCCATGCGTTCCTCATCGAAATACCCTTATTTTGACGTAAATTGTTCGTAGATGCATCCGTATTCCTAGACAAAATACGAGATGTGTGAATACAAAGATACATTTTTGTATTCAATTGAGACAATAAATTTTGACTTTGTTTTATAGATACACTATTGTAATTCACGATGTATTATAAATATATTATCGTATTAAATTTTATATAAATTTAACCATACATTTATCAAATAATATGAAAATGACATATATAAATGAATAAATTCAGAATATATAATGAAAACTAAGTTACAATCGAAAATAATGATCCTAATACAAATATTATATATTATTGTGTATGTCAGACCCATGCCCCCATGTTCCTTTGTCGCCTCCTATACTACAGTTTTGTTTGAGCCTCCTCCAAAATGGTATCTAGAATGACCCTCGCCTTAGATTCTTCCAAAAAAACTCCTCTGTCTATACCCGCTCGTGAAAACTCCATAATACATTGACATCTAGACAACACATCAACAACATGATCTTCCATAAACTACTCATCCTCTAGTATCTCCTGATGAGATGACCTAGGTGGATTACTCAAAGCATCCTATGTCATATAAGAATGTGACACCCTGAAATACCACTAGATGTATCCATATACAACATGCCATTTGTTAGGAGCTAGGAAACCACATGCCTCATCTGGTACTAGATGATTAATATAATCATCAAGCATGGCATCCACATATATGCGAATCCTAGTAGGAGGAGCAAAATTAGAGGGGTTTCTAGGAACAAATTACATGTACGCATGACACACTCAGGAAAATATGGATACATCTGACGACTCACAAGACAATTGAGTAGAAGGCTATATCGTTATAGGGCTCTATATATCTTCTGCTACAAAACAATCAAGATATACTCTATACTCTAAAGGGCTCTATTGCACGATTCCTTTTAAGCGGAAAAAATGGAGAAACACATGGAATACCCTCAGTGTAGGTCAGAACATATGGCCAACAAAATAAGAGAGGGAAATGCAGGAGGATCAAAGCCTAAAAATGTACAATAAGTTATTAGTAATGGCTCAACACAAGTGTTATGAAAATAACATAAAATACTAAGAGACATAAATATACTACCCTCAACAACGTGAAGCTTCCTGTCACATTTTCGGTCTTCCTCATATAACATAGTGAATAGTCTCAAATAAAACAACTTCATTAAAGCACCGAAAAATATTTCAAATTTAACAAAACAACTTCAAACTAAATATTTTGGAGTTTAAAATACTCCACCAAGAATCACCAACATAAAATAAAACAAAATAAAATAAACAAGCATTTATCCCTAACCCAAGTGCTACGTATCAGAGTATAACGTCAACTCTAAATAAAGTGAAGTGTTACATATCAAATCCCGCAACTCGGACTACTCCTGATTATTTGCACGTTACCTATGTAGAGACAACATTCATACAAAAAGGGTGAGATATCACAACGATATAAAGAACATTATAATTATAAATATACATGAATTATCAAGTATAATTATCGAGTTCAACTATTACATCATCACAACACAATTAGAATTAATAATTTTCAATAATCATGTATTGCAACAAAAAGCAAACAACAAAACATGCAATGAATTAAACATTGACTCTATGCCTGCGGTACTGAGATCACTACCAAATCCACTCCATCTAGGATCCAAGTCACCATTTTCATGAAGAAATTGGTTCACCTAACTACTGATCCATTCCATCTAAGATTAGAACCAACAACAGGAAATAATTGTATTCACCTCGCTTATATCCACTCCATCTAGAATTTGAGCCAACAACAACAACAATGATACAATATGAATGCGTGAGACATAACCATGCAACTCAACAACATAACACATTGATATCAATCATCATCAATTCCTTTACCTTTGTCAGCCACCTGCTGTAAATTATTATCAACAACACATTGCATTACAATCACCAATTCCATACAATTGTTCCAAAACACATAACCAAAAATCCACGGAAAAGAACCTAATCTCAAGAAATACTTAGCTACTATTTTAGAAATCATTTTTATAGAATAGACAATATTTTTAGATTTATGACGATTCGAACGACGCGTCAAACGGACACCCGTGCACGAAGTTATAAATTCTTAAAATTTTGAAAATATTTTAGTTCAGCACATGCAAGAAACCGGTTTCTAGAAAACTAGGAACCAGTTTCTACACTTTTTACAGAAACTCCCAGGGCCAAAACACGAAGAGGAAACCGGTTTCGCTAAAAGTGAAAATCGGTTTCTACTTCGACAAAAACCTTATATTTTTGAAAAATTAGCAGCAGAAACCGGTTTCTCTAAAACTAGTAACTGGTTTTTGCCACAGAAAACAATTTTTTTTACTATTTTGTAGACTTCAATTTTATGATTCCCAAACCCTAAAACACCTCAATTCATATACCAAACCTGTAAATTGATTCCCACGAATTTTCACATCATACATACAATAAACCACAACAATTATAACATTCAATTTATCAACAAAACACCAATTGCAACATAGTTTCACCATTGAAATATAAAACTCAAACAATTCAAATTCATGAACAACATACACCATAACAATCATACAATCAAACCCCACATACCTATAATTACACTATCCCTTAAAAAGTTAGAACCCCACCATTACCTTTGGATTGAAGGTTACTCTAAGCTTCCAACAATGGTGCCTCTTGCCCTAGTTCTCCTTGTTCCTTCTCTTCTTCTCTGCCTTTCCTTATTTTCACGATTGTAACTAATGACAACCATAAACCTCAATTCTCCTTTTAATCACTTTTGTCCTTAGGATCCTTATTAATGATTTTCCCTTTCTAACCTCACTTATGTTATCAAATTTACCACCTTGCCTTTGTCATACTTCTACTAAACCACTTTATTTTAATTAATTAAATAATAATTAGGCAAATTAGTAACAAATTTATATTTTACTAATAATTCTAATAATTATTCCTAAACTTAATAATTCACTATTAAATTAATAAATTCAACACAACTCTCTGTACTCTTTAAACCTGATACTACCCTACACATAGCAATGTCAAAACACACAATTTATCAGATAATTTATAACTACATAATTAAATAATTAAATTAATAATCGGGGTGTTACATCTTTTGCTACAAAACAATCAAGATATATTCTAAAGGACTCTGTTGCACGATTCCCTTTGAGCGAGGAAAATGGAAAGCTCATGGAATACCCTAAGTGTAAGTTAGAACATATGGCCAAGTGTGAGGGAAGTGCATGAGGATCGAAGCTTAAAAATGTACAAATGAGTTATTAGTAATGGCGTAACACAAGTGTTATGAAAATAACATACAATTAAAAGATGTAAATATATTACGCTCAACAACGTGGAGTTGTTTGTCATATTTTCAGTCTTCCTCATATAACTTTCATCTAACTTAGAGTATAAGTAGAATGTATAGGCGGCTGTTAGTTATACTCATGGAGTGGCTCGAACTCAGTGAAATGTCTCTGATAAACCACATCCACATAAGTGATAATCTTGTCCACAAAAAATGGGCGTGTCAATCAAGTATAACATGTATGATCTCAATATGTATGTTATGTGCTGCTAAACCTTCCCATCTTCACTAGTGACATACTATGCCACATAAAGTTGTTGTGCATCTAACATCTCCAAGAATCAAAACCTAGCATGATACCATCGGGTGCCTTCTAACCTTTTCATGACATCCCATGGATCAACTGCCAAATAGGTCACCATCATCTCCACTGCCTCATCTCTGATAATCATGTTGTGGTAACAAACCCATCTTAGTCGAAAGATGCAGTAGGAATGATACATTGTCAAGTGTGATGGACATCAAATCTATGTGGAAGATGAAAATATGATGTCTTTGAGTGACATTCCTCTACAAACACAAACAACATGCCATGGTTAATCATAACATAACCGGTCCTTCTCAAGTCTTATAACCTAGATAACTTCATCATATTCTGAAACCATTATTCAGTAGGCTTGACACACCCAAATCTTCCGACCATGGTTGCAACATTTTAAATAATTATGCTCCTATAGAAACTTTAAATATTGAAACAAATGTGTTTTAAAGAATGAATACAATTAAATTTTGTATATTTGTCCCACATATTCCTAGATGCATAATCCTGATATAGAGGCAACAATAGTAAGTCGGACGAACCTCCTCCAAACCCTTAGGGTTCCTTAACATGTATCAGTGGGTCTTTTAGGGGGCATTAGGAGATAAGACATGCTAATACGTGAATACGGAGGTGTAGATGCATAAGCCTCAAAAGGGGATTCCTCCACATTAACCAAACTAGAACCGACTGGTGCCTATGATGATCGAACTCTTTCCCTCTAAACTAATGCATGTTGCACACCTCTAATGTACCTCAATCTATCTTAATTATCAATCATAATGCTTATAATTTAACCACACATGCATTATACAAATGAAAAATAATGAAATAAACCCAAATAATATAGACAGAAAAACTCAGAAGTGCATCTCCGAATTTTGGAAATCAAGATATTGAGAAAAATCGGAAATGCATTTCTAGTTTGTTCTGCAATTTAGAAGAACGAAAATGGCAAAAATTTCGTTGAGTCAAACATCCAAAAACATATTAATCATTTAAACTACTTATCAGACACATTGCTCAGTTAAATAACACATGTAAACTACCTATTACATAACCTAATGCTTAATTTCTACAAATGTATATAGAAATAAAAAATTGATCAAATGTGAGTTTGATTTTGAGTTCTTTGATCAATTGGATCTTGATGGTTGAAAATTTGATGTGAGTTGAATAAGTTCGAGAGTTTGTGAGTTGAGAGGTTTAGAGAGTTTAGAGAGTTAGAGTTTGAGAGTTGAGAAATAAGGAAAGAGATGAGATTTTAATGTGTATTTGATTAAAAACATTAAAGACACATATCCATATTATTTTTTAGATAACTTTAGGACCCGACTCAAAAGAAGTAAGTTGTGTATGGATGATTTACATTCAAAAATACATTTCTGAATTTTAGAAGTAGTTTTAATTTTTTTATTAAACTCGACCCTTAAGGTGGAAAAACAATTCTCAAAATACATAAAATAGACTTAGAAACCCACATCATAATTTCCCATAAGAACATTTAGAATTTTTGAAATTTCTAGAAGAAACTTCCCGCAATTCCAATATCTCACTTCAAATTTTTTTGATAATTCCAATATCTTCGATAAATTACTCACTTTGTTACAAAATTTCTTGTAGTTCCTCAAAAAATTTGGTATTTTAGGAGAGATTTTGAAATTTCCATTTTGTGAAAGTGAATTTAAAAAATGATGAAAATTGAGATTAGGGGGTGTCATGTTCAACTTGGGTGGTGGCAAGTTAAATATGGTTTCCAAGCCCAATTCATAGCCATAATCATAAAAATAAACTAAGAGAGGTCTCCTCATCGTGGAGTTTGTTAGCAGTGAAGTGAAGCTGCTGTTACATCTCAATCGAATTCCCCAAAACAATTTCTGAAAATCTAAGCAACTTCATCTCTTACTTCCCCAAACTCCAGATCCATTGTTTCTTTCTCCCATTCAAACAATGGATAAAATGAACAAAGCCTTCGAGAAAGTGAAAATGATGGTAGGAATGGAAGTCGAAGACGAAGAGCAACAAGCTGCAGCATTGGACAACGAAAGCTCCTTCGCTTTCATGGATGATTTCAACCGCAACTGCACTTTGACTACCAAACAGGTCCCTTTTTTTCTACCGAGAATTGTATATTTAGGTTTTCAAAACTGCGATCTTGATTCGTAAAATATGTATCTATATGTATATCTTGCGCAATTTTATTGATTAACTTTCTGTTTGTGACCAGAGACTATATGGTTTTGCCATATGCTTTGCTACTGGAGTAACCTGTACACTGTTGGTAAGTTTCACAGCATTGTTAATGTGATGGGAACATGAATTATTTTACTACCATTTTGATAACTTAATAAGTGTTTGCTTTTATACCTTTATATAGTATATTAGTTTCTTAACTCAAGTTTATATTGGCAGACGTGAATATTGTGACTAATTAATGCCAATTTACCCTCATCTTGCAGTCTATGCTTGTTTTCCTCAAACCAATCAAGTTTGGGATAACTTTCACTCTTGGCAATTTGCTTTCACTTGGAAGGTATGCTGTGTCTTCCAGATTTATATTATACTTTGATGTTGTTGATGATGCCTCTAGTTCTATAAATTTCCATTCACATGTTTCAAATATTGTTATGTTGCTATGGCCAGTAACGGAAAATGTGGGTTTTTTGGGAGGGGGTTGTGAGAGAAACTGGTGCCAAGCATAGATATATAAAGGTAATAACTGATTTTTATTGAATGATCTCTAGAGAAAGGTCCTGAAGTCAGAGATTCAGTCATGTAATTATACAACAAAGAGTTACAAGAGAACTGAGAAATTGGGGATACAATTAGAAATTTTCCTCCAAAAATTAGAGAGCTTGGTCTTTCCCTCCCATAACTACCACTCTTGAACAACAGTCCTCTCGGACTTAAATTGCTATAATGCATAACACATAATATTTGTGAATTTGGCCCCTTTTCTAATTTCAGACAGAGTCTCCTGTTAGGGTGGTCTCCACATCATATTTGTGAATCATTGAGAATAGTAGGACGAATAACGGTGTGCACTCAAATGCAAGCACAAGTCTCTGCTATGTACAGTGAGAATCATGAGCTATTGGTATGTCTTCTGCCTTGGCCACATGACAGAACCATGAAAATAACTTAAGGTCTTTATGCATGCCCTCGGTAAACACATGCAAACGTATGAGTGATGCACTGTTTACTAATAAAGTTTTAAATGCTAGGAATGATAGAAACCAGAGTTTATACTTGAATGGTGTATTTATTGGCTGAAAGTGGAGCTTCGCAGCCCTTACTCTCCCATCTCTTTTATAACAGAAATGTTTCCTCAAATTCAGGAAATAACCTAACTACTTTTATTCCCAAGCTTCTAGAAACTGTCCTTATGTGGATTGGGCCCAATGATTGGATCATCACACATATGGGAACTTAGTGCTCTATCAATTGACTTATTCCTTTCCAATGTTGGAGCATAATCTTTTAAAGCATTTCCCATATTGAGTTTGTGATAAAATTCAATGAAAAGTTGAAGCACCAGAAATATTAGAAGTTTGGAGCAAGTCCCCAAATATTGTAATAAGAGCAAATGGTTCAGTACTTTTGCAAAAATTAGGAGAAAAGTTACTTGACTGTGCTTGGAAAACTCACTAGAATCACATTTTAACGACTCAACAAATTGTTATATATACAATGATGTAAACATAGTCTTTCACCAATGAAAACAGGGATGCCTAAGACACTTGCATTGAAGCCAAACATGAGAAGTACTGTGAGAATTGCACTCAGATCGGAGACAGGAAAATAGTGCCTTCTCACTAGAACATGCACCATCCACCCCACATCTTTTATAACAATGTAGTATATTCCTCTTAAAAAACAATGAAAAGAGAAAAATGTCATTGCGCATTTAAGTGCTACACAAGTTTATCTATAGAAACAGGACTACTTAAGAGTTTGGGAAAAACCTGAATCTTTTATTGTGTATTCTTTATCCTTTAACCTTGGTCTCATAGCTGTTTGTTTTTCTTCAAATACTAATTGGGAGTTTTTTTTATGGCAGCACAGCATTCCTCATAGGTCCTAAAAGGCAAGTATCGATGATGCTTGATCCTGTTCGTATTTATGCAACAGCCATATACATTGCAAGTATGATAATTGCCTTGTTTTGTGCACTTTATGTAAGTCAAATTGCATCTACAATAGATTCATTTTTACTTCTGACTGAAAAGACCTTATTTTAATAGCTCACTATTTCACTGTTTTGCATTGAGCAGATTCATAACAAGTTACTGACACTTCTTGCGATTATCTTGGAGTTTGGGGCGCTAGTTTGGTATGTTCCAATTTTTCCACATGCATTCCATATAACCTATTTTTTTATAGTACCTTCAGTGTGGTGTATGCTCACATTAAATTCTCATAAATCTTATGAGGATTGAGGCATAAGATGTATGTACATGGCCTGTATGACATTACCATACTGAAATTAGTATAATGATTTTTCTTAATGTGTACTATTATTTACCATAAGGAGTAACTTTTAATGTTGTTTTACATTTTCCTTATTGTGTACCATTATTTATTATGAAATAATATAACAACAATGACAAAAGGATAAAAAACAAATTAAATCTGAAATGCATGGCATATCACATATTAGTTATCTTTTATTTCTTCAACATACAATATGATATGATAGCTTTTAAGCATGCAATGTGATTATCCAAATGACACACTATGCTTGTTTCCACTCATATGTACACTCAATAATTCTGGTATTTTGATTGACAGGTATAGCTTGAGCTACATCCCTTTTGCCAGGTCCATGGTTTCAAAAATCATGGTTTCATGCTTTGACACAGAATTTTAGGTCACTCAATACTATGGCATCCTCTGTTGAACTGCATTGATGATACCCTGAACATACTTGCAATCCTGAAGAATGACTGTTTTGCGGAAATATAAATGGATAGATTGTGACTTATCCGTGTCTGCTACTCTCTTTTCTGGAGTCATGTCTATGTTCCATTTGTTTGGTTGAAGTAAATTCTTGTGCATTTGTATAATGTTGTCGATGAGCTAATGTAAAGAGTTTTGTTTTTCTCAACCTATTGTTCTGAAATGATGAAATCCCAGTGGTGGTTTGGGTAAGGCTGTGTCTCACATAGGGCAGTTAAAAAGAATAAGAAACCGGACTAAACGAAAGCACCAAAGTGCATCGGAAAGAACTGAAATGTAACAAGAAATTCAGGAACTAAACCAGTTTGGTTTGTGAACTATTCAGTAGTATGTACTTCCCGATCCTGACGTGGGTCAGATTGTTTTAAGAGTTTAATTGATGATAGCATGACAATTTCAAATTTTATTTTAAGATGATTATTTCAATTAATAATTTTAATTTATTTAATGATTAGGAGTGAAAATAGGCCAGACCGACTTACAAGGACTTATGATGTAGTCTATTTGAGATCAGATTAGACTTTTTTACTAAAAATGTCAGAATTAGACTTTTTTTAAAAATCTATTTAAATAAATAGGTCAAATATATATATATATATATATATATATATATATATATATATATATATATATATATATATATATATATATATATATATTAAAATAATTAAGACTTAACAGGCTGACATATAGGGATGGCAAAAAATCCGCACCCGTGGATATTCGAAGGTAAAACCCGTCAGGATATGGATATGATGACTTAATGAGTATCCACGGGTAAAATAAACGGATATTTAATTACCCGATTATTTACAGATACGGATTTGATGATACCTATACCCGTGGATATTCGTATCCGTTATTGATGATACCTATACCCGTGGATATTCGTATCCGTTAATAATTAGAAAAAATTCTTAAATGTTAATTTGTTTGATTGAAATTATTATTGTTATTTTCTTAAATATCATATTATTACTATTATTATTATTATTTGGATAAAAGAAGAAATAAAACGAAAGTGATTTATTTTTATTAATATTTATTATGTGTTAATTTTGAAAATTTCTTTTTTGACTTTAAAAGAAATTAAAAAATAGTTATTTAAATATACATATTTTTAAAATATATTTAAATAATAGTATCCATAGATACCCGTTAATATCCGCGGATATCTCAAAATTCACGGATACCCATTTAACGGATACCCGCACGGATATGAGGAGGGTACGAATATCATATTTACTAAACGAGACAAGTAGCGGGAGACTAGTACCCGTGCCCATGGGTACGCATTGTCATCCCTACTTTGTCTTGTTTCCTTCTTTGTCTGCTGGATGTTTGTAGCCATCTAAGACCATATCCTATACGTCAGGATCATAGCCTAGAAAGAAACTTTCTAATCTATCTTTCTAGTATTCAAAATCATCTCCATCAAAGACAAGAGATTTTGTGTTGTTGTTTTTTGATCATTTGCCATAGTGTTTTTCTTCTGGATCTTTTTCTACGGTTAAGTGTTTGCACCCAGAACCAAGAACTCTGATACCAATTGAAGGCTAAGAAAACACTTAGAAGGGGGGTTGAATAATTTTTTCCTTTTTTAATTTTCCTTTACGTAGCAACAAACTAAACACACAGTTATTTTTATCCTGATTCGTTTGAAACTCAAACTACTCCAGTCCACCCGCCAATGTAATTTCGCCTCTCTCAACGAGGACTTAATTCACTATAATCAGAACTGAGTACAATTGCACAACCAACTTTTGTAACTAACAAATAATGCACAAGCCAACTGCAAGTGACTAACACCTCTAAGACTCTCTAGTCCTAGCCCTCTTGAGAAATCTGACCCAACTGGTCTCTCAAGGAACAATTACAAATGTAACTTCTAACAGTGTTTAATTTGCTTCTAAAAAGCTTTATCACAACTGTGATGTTTTACACCAAGTTTAAGCTCAAAATAATAAAACTCAAAGTATTTCTTTTCTTAACTTTTTTTCTGCGTAAGTTTCTAATGATGGACACTTTTTTTTCTTTTGAAAGCTTGAACTTATATACAGCTGCAGAATAAATCCGTTGCGTGTCTTGAACAAAGAGAATGTAATTAATGTTGCTTGTCTACTTGTACTTTGTGTTTTCAATGACCTCGAACTTTGTTCCACTTGAGTACTTAAGTCGTCTTAGCCTTAGTAGAGTAACGGTACTGTAGCAGAACTTGTCTTAGAAAATAACGTCTTGATAACTCATTTCTTTATCTTCTGTAAGCCTTTGTTATCTTATCTTCTAACAGAGGTTGCTTCAAACTTTCTTTTATTAGAGGTTGCGCTTGCATGCTTCTTTCAGAAGATGCTTTCAACGTGTGTGTTCAGAAGTTCCTTTCATCTTTAGAACTTCTAATTCTTTGTCTGTTCAGCATAATTTGATATTTCACTTTTCTTGAGTGCTTGAGTCAAAACGTCGTCTGAAATGAAAATAATACTTATCAAAGTATCATATTTACTATACAAAATTTGTTTCACTTGTTATCATCAAAACTCTAAGATATGATTAGAACCAAACTATGTTCTAACACAACAATTGCGATAAAACGCAAAACAAACAAGTCAGTTCTCCTACCGTGTTACAAGCCCTAATGGATTGAACCATCGCTTTTGGACCGTACTGGATGCGAGTGGGTTGTGCCAACCCTAAGTCTAGTCCAGAACAATTCTTTTACAAAATTTAAAAATACTTTTGAATATTTATTTTAAAAATAAAATAAAATTTTAAGTTTATTAATTTAAAAATCACTTCATTAATGCTAACTTTATTGTTTTTCTAAAATTCTAAACTTAATTTTATTTAGAGTTTTTTTCTTTCTGATACTTATTAATGACATAGAAAACATTATTTGATCATTTTTATAGAAAAATTATATTTTATAAAAAGATCAAAACCCTCGATTTTTATGATAAATAAATAAAAATAAATGTAAAAAACAATAAATTGTATTTTTTTCATCCCAAATTATATGATATTTTGGCCATTTCACACTTATTAAAAAAATAATTATTGTTATATAAGAAAGATAAATTATGTATGATTTTACACTATTATCTTTCAGTAATTATAAAGGAGGGAGAAATTAAGAGAATGTAAAAAGAAATATAAATAAATAATAGATTGTATATTGGAAAAAACATGTTTAACGTTTTATCGAAATTATAAAATAATTTATAATTTAGGATAAATTTTTTCTTTAAAATGTCTTATAATTTAAAACGGAGAGTAGTAAGTAAGATTGACAAGTGGAACTTAAGAATATGATCTTTTTGAATTCTATTATTACAAATTTATGATGTGATTTTCTCAAAATTTCATATTCAAATTACAATAATTATCAATAAGTCGTCAATATATAATAAATTTTGCTCTATTTTAAATGAGTTGCAAAGCTAAATAGGAAATACCATGCTTTAAAATAATTAGATACAATACCGAAAACAATTAAGTTTATTACCTACCAACCCTTACTTTTAATTTTTATATTACTTTGTGTTTTATTTTACACATTATCTATACCCCCAACAAACAATCCACTTTACTTATTACATGAAACCACTTTACTTATTACATGAAACCAACTATAACTAGCATCTTCATTTAAATCTCATTAAATTTTATTATTTAATCAAACCCACTCCTATGGGTTCCACGTTCAAATTTAATCATAAATTTTTTTACATCTTTGCAACCCACTGTTAATAGTCTTATACTAACATCAATATTACAAACCTTCTTTCACCCTCTGGTTAGGTTTCTCTTACACTTTCACATTCACCAAATACATTTGTTTTTCCTTATTCTATTTCATTAAGATTTATTGTTGTAACAATTCATCATTAGCGTCAATGTTTTAAAAATCAAACCGCTCGTAGTAAGAGTATTAAGTGATTAATTTATTGGTCGAACTAGTTGACTAAACTAGATTAATCTGATATTTATAACAAAATTATATATTTATTAAATCGATTGAACCAGATGACTCGGTGTCTAAAAAATATTACGACACCAATAAAATTTTAAAATATCATAATTTCACATGTTCATTCTTTAAATTCAAATTCTAAATATAATTATCACTCATATACAAAATACAAATTCAAAGAAATTTTAAACGATGTCTAATAGCAAACAAGAGATAGTTGTTCCAAATAAGTTTTAAATAAAATTTCATTATATATAATATATTTTTTAAATTATCAAAACGATGTCGTTTTGTTCGAGAGAAAAAAATATGCATTTAAACTGTTGGTTCACCGGTTTTTATCAATTTTGGCTGATTTTCATCAATTCAATAGCATATTCAGTCCAGTAACCAGATCGGGCCGGTAACCCCTCCTGTTCTCGATTTGACCGGTTCGACCGGCGATTCGATTTGATTTTCCATCAACTTCTTAACACCAATTCTCTTAAGAAGTTAATGGATTTCCATTTAACACCTGCCTTCTGTTAGATATCACTTCAAATGATAAAATGTTGTTGAAAGCGTCGATAAAGTAGACGTATGACCTGGACATCATTAGCACACTGCGATCATTGCCAGTAGAAATAATTAAGTAAATTCAATTAATGATACCTGCAACATAATTATACTCCGAAGTAAAATCTTATTGAAACGTCATAATTATAGAAACTGCAAGAATATCAATCATAAGGTTAAACAAAACTAATATAAATTAAAGAAATATTATATTAGAACAATTGAGTTGACTCAAGTGGTGCTTACACAATCTGGTACATGTTCTATAAAATAGAGTTGTTGTAAAAATCTTTTGTAGGATCAAACAAAAGTAAGATCGTAAAAATCTTTTGTAGGATCAAACAAAAGTAAGATCCTTTGTTGTTTGTTATCTTGTTCACTAGTGAACACTTTTTTTTGCAAAATGTAAGGTTGTCATGTTTTGTTCTCCAAGAACTCCAACCCTATCTCAGTGTTAAACGAGAAGATAATTGTAACGTAATTTTATAAATAATTATTTCGACAAATGAGTAAGAGTGTAATTAACTTTGATTATTTATGTACTTAATATATATATATTATGATGATTTTTTAAATATTAATAATTATAATTAAGTGTTAATATTAATTATAAGAGTGGTTTATGACTGATATCATAATAGTAGTGTTTTGGGGTTATTTTAAAAATTGAGTTGAAGTACTATATATTAAATAATTTTATATTAAATAAGATGTGTTGTTTTCTTTTTAAATAAAATTTGACTATATAAAATTATATAAGTATGAAATGAATTGTTATTATTATTTGATTAATATATTTGTATGGTTTAATATGATATTAGTAGTGGTGAGGATTGCCTATACCATGCTTCACTTGAGAAAATGTGTAGGTAGGTTACATCATGGAAAAATCATCAATTTGATAACTAAGAGCAATTGTTCCTAAATATATGGTTATTTGGACTAAGTGAGAGCTGAATAAACCTAATAAGAAAATTCAGACTAAGTCACGTTACTCCTATTATTCCTCCAACTATTTGTTTCAACCATTGTCATTTCTATTCTTCTTTTCTCTTCACTTTCAATCTAGATCACACTCATAAAAATCTTCTACCTATAATTTTGAGTCTACAAAATATACCCCGCAATAACACTCCTATTCTTTTCTCTATCACATATTTTGTGCACTTCAACACTGCAAAATTCTCATCTTTAAAGAAAACTCAGAATCCATTGTTGAGTCAATCATAGGATATCTTTGTACGGTTAGAAAACGTCTAAGGTAAGAGCTTTTTTTCCTTACACTTATGATACATAGGACATTATTGTGAAATAATGGTAGACTCTTTATCTATTAAAATAAAATATTAATATTAATTTGTTTGATTTACATATCCAATTTATCATGAATGGTATAATTCATTTAATCTTGTTTACTATACTTTTATCATAATATTCTTTTGCTATTACATTGATATTTTAATCCGTGCTATTAGACAACGTGTACTGCTATGTAAGTTTATTACTATATAGGTTTGTTTTCAAATTGGCTATGCTTTGTCTAAGTTTGGCGTAAACGCTTAGGAAAATATCCTATTTATGTACCTATATACGGACTTGATAATAAATAATACAGTGTTTTTTATGACTTGTTTAGATTAAGTAAGCGAAATATATATAGATAAAGAACTCTATATGAGTATAATTGTTGGTGGATATTCAGTAAGTGAGACTTTTATATTATTGCGACATGTATCATGTGAGTAGAGTCAATGTGGGGTGTTGTTGTGGTAGTGTCGAAGCTTTAGGGCCTTTGTGGTAAGTTTGATATTTTTGGGCCTTTGTGGCAGGAGCCATGAATCTTTGGGACTTGCTTGACGCTTTTTGAACTTTTGTGTCAGGAGCCTTTGTGGCACTCCCATTAGAATAAATTTATTTATTCGGATCATTTGTGTCTCATATAGTGGTCTTAGTCACATTACATTGCATAGAATATAAAAAGAAAATATTATTTATATTTTAATTGATTGAATTCTTTGCTATTGTTTTATGATATTTTCTTATGGTGTGTATGATTCAATATGGATATGGAATTTGACCCTTACAATTATTATTTTAGATACACAAGGAGAAAAAATATAATTGTGTGTGTTGCTTGAAGTGCGTTCGGGGAGAAATAAGGACTTTTGCAAAACTTAGATTTTTATTTAATAATTTGTCGTTGTGGTACATTATTTTTTATTTCAATTATTTTGGCAGTTGAGCTTATTTAGGAATGCAGGCATGGATTTTCTTTCGTTAGGAATTTCTACTACTCAGCTTTACTTAACCTACTTTTCTCGGAAATTTTATTTTTAGTTATTGTTAGTATTTTCTCTATTTAAAAAAAATGGTTGCATTTTAATATGAAATTTCAATAATATCTTGGATAAAAATTTGAGATGTTACATTTAGTATTAGAGCAATAATCTTCGGACAAATATTTTTGGGTTGGGACGAGATGGTGTGACGCTTGCATTGAATTATGTGTGATTGTGTTAAATTCATTGATGCTGTAATTTCTATTTTTTTAATCCTTATTATCTAGGTTAATAAAAAGTTAATTGTACTAATAATATGCATTGGTTTTGTAATTTTGTGATCTATGTGTTTGTTCATGAGTTATATATTATGGTTGAAGATGCATAATCGTTGTTATTGTCTATTTGTTTTAATATTTGTAGAGTTTGTGATTTTTGTTTATTTGTTATTTTGATGGATGGTAGTATTTTGTTGTTGTTGTCGTCGTAGAGGAGAAATAACAATTTTATCTACCACCATTTAGAAATTCAAACTCATGTTTTTCCTAATGGTGTTTAGTATTTATGATATTATTAGAAAACGAAGATTTGTTTTATAATATATTATAAACTATGAAATTATTTTATTGATTTTAGTGTTGAACATTTGCTATAAATAAGTACGATAAAATTTATTGTATACAACTTATATGAAAATTGAAATTTACAAATTTGTTATGGTATGAATTAATTGCGTAAAATTTTACTCCTAATTATTAGTTTGATTGTTTTATAAATTTTGTGGTCATTTTACTTCATGTAAATTAGAGTTTCTATTATGAATAAAAGCTACTTGAGTTATTGAATAAAAGAGTTATTTGTTTGAAATGTAATAACTCTTATTTGTTTTAATTAAAGCAATAAGATTTATAAAAGATGATAAGCATAATATTTTGTGTGATGATAGATGCACTTATAAAGTACGTTTATAAGGTTAGTAAAATGATTTTTCTGAGATTGTTTTATTACTATAAATTGTTTTTTTGTTGCCTGTCATTATAAGTTCTTCTCTACGTAATTTGTTTATTTTTTGTCACTAAAAGTATCTTTGTAGAACCTGTCACTAAAGGTTTCTTTGTGAGAAATCTGTTTTACTACTGTCTATCACTAAAGGTCTATTTGTATGAAATCTATTTTACTATTGTCTGTCACTAAATCTTATTTTTCGGATAACCTATAACCTGTTGTCTGTCACTAAATGTAATTTTATGTATAATCTATAATCGGTTGTCTGTCACTAAAAGTTATTTTCTACATTATTGTTTTCTTCTTGTCATTAAAAGTTATTTTCCACATTATCCCTTCTATATTGTCTGTGAATAAAAGAGGTGTTATTTTCTGTTTTGTTGTTTCTATCTGTTAGTGGGTTGTTTTAATTTTTTTTAGTTTCTATTGTTGTTATTTATGTATTTAAACTCTTTGTTTTTTTATAATGTTGGTACAAAATATGTTTTTAAAAATGTGATATACAATGTTTATGGAGTTAAGATAATCAAAGGAGTTTGTTTTTGTTTTTTTTTTTTAATTTAAATAAAATTTTATCTAACTTGTTTGGATGAAAGCGAAAATATCATGATTGGGTGTAATTGAGTATTGTGAATTTGAGTTCTTTTCAATACGTTTAAAGAAATGAATTGGAAATAAAATTGGAAATACAAAATGAGGGTGAATATTTGTATTATGTGTTATGTATGTCCTTATTATTTCTTAATGATTTGATCTTTCTATTTGAATTTTCAAACATATAATTATATGCGGTCAAATTTTACGTTTGAAAAACTCAGAGTTAAGAGTTAAGAATAGATTGCTAAATCTTTTCTAACTCAACTAGAATGTAAGATATGAGTAACTCAACATTCATCCTTGAGGGGTGTTGTGTGCTTTAGGCACAAGTAAGTGAAACCTTTATAGTTATTATGATGAGTGGTGTTTTCGGAGAGTGTGAATTAAATACATTAAAGACAAATGGAAAATTTGGCG
Source organism: Vicia sativa (assembly GCA_021764765.1). Classification (NCBI taxonomy): domain Eukaryota; kingdom Viridiplantae; phylum Streptophyta; class Magnoliopsida; order Fabales; family Fabaceae; genus Vicia; species Vicia sativa. The sequence continues at coordinate 188,156,375 of CM038792.1, read as the reverse complement.
GACGAGTGTAAGTTGTAGAAGACATTGGTTGTTGGGTTATAACTCTATTCCATCATTGTGATTATCGACTAACTATTGACAATTTGAGGGACTGATCCACCTAAACATAAAAACAATTTGGTAGAACATAATAGTGAAAAATGAGATCAACCAAATCTTAAGTAATGCAGAAAATGAATCAAGGTTGCGTAATTACGTTTAGAAGCCATGGTAGACATACTAACAAAACATACCTATTTAATAGTAAGAGACCGATTCGACCAATGGTTGAGCTATCCTTCACGCCAATGTGTTTTAACATAGCTCACACATTATACGTTTTCAAGCTGGTATGCATGAAAGCACCAATGTTATTGTATATAAGGATGGGGTGGACATATAAAAAGTAAAGGCTAATGCCATGACTAATGAACATAAACGAACTTGCAGTCCGAATTGCATTGTGAAAATCATTTGAGTAATAGTGTGAAACTGTACTAATCTCATCTTTTATTAATCTAGCTAATGTTTTCTTTCCATATCTGCATCATAAATCCAAAATTTATCAATATGACATAAGTAAATAGAAAAACACAGGATCTATACATTACCGAATATGAAAGTACCGAATCATACAAGTGATTGGGATTGCTTTGTCGTAATACCAGAAAAAGAAAGACTTGATTGGGATTGCTTTGTCGTAATACAAAAATTACTTCAATTTTGGTGCTTAATATGCATTGTTGCATTGAATCTCAACTAGGAATTTCAAGTATTTTCTAATCAATATTAACGCCCAACACCCATAATAACCGCAATCACAACACTTGCAATGGCAGCGCATGATGCAACACAATAAGTTAATACTAATCAAGAAGGAATATCTTTCAAGTTTCATGGCTACATAACATTAAAGGAAACCGAAATAAAGAAAGAAACCTCAATACCATAGATCTTGGCATATACGACATTAGAGGGACTAATATACATGATCTCTTAAAAGCCATCTCATCAAACTTTTGAGTACTATCAGATAATTGCATATCAAACAAAACATACGACATGATTGATTACTAACGACATTTTACCAAATAAATTTATGAAGTAAACAAATTGCAGAAAATTAGATGAGCACATACTTAGAAACCATAAGCAGGACTTAGCAATGCAATCATCAAAGAAATTAGAATAGTTTGGTCCTGGGTGAGGAGGGAGAATTGATTCTCGAATCCTTAGTTTGCTAGTTTGCTAAGCCTTTTAAAAAAGAAAAGTAGGATAATGTAACAAACATTTATATTACCAGCTAGTAACATTGCTTGCTTTTGTGCATCCAATTTGAGCTTAATTTAAATTATAATACTATCAACTAATCCAACTCATTTGAGTTATTTTGGTATAACAATTGAGTTTTTAAGAGGGATGTATAATAACTGTAATCCATAAATATCAACCTGCAATGACAGAGTACTATTTAAAAATCATATAATGAATCTGAATTGTAAAATATTTTCATTCATATATAAGACAGTTCGGAAGTTTTTAGACAGAGGTTGTTACAATATAACAACATTAATGTTATCTTGAAACATCATATGAAATAACTTGTAAACAATATATTGTGCATTCATTCATGACAACTTTTACAACAAAATAACAAATTCCTAATTCTACACTTTTGTTACATAAACTTGTACACCACTGCCAACAAAATCCAACAAAACCATAAAGTCATCTTCATCTGAAAGTTCTTCTTCTGCATAATGGCAATCTTCTTCTTGATTTTTTCTAGCTTTTTTATTGTTAATTCCAACCTAACCAATGCCACATCACATTTCTTGCATTCGCCAATATCACTCTTTGTGCATTCATTCATGGCTATAGCAAGCTCATCATCCCATAAAAACAACTCACAACAATTCATACTCTGCAAATAACCAACGCATTTAATTCAATGTCAAAAAACACATATAATTCAATGGCATACATTGGATGAAACTACTTACCCCGACATTACGACACTTCCAGAACTTCCTATTTTTGTTTTGCACTGTATTTGCGACCCACATCTTCGTAGGGCGACGGCAACCACACTGGGGAACACTTGAAATATCAAAGGAATTGTTGCTTCCATGGCTGTTACTTCGATCCATGTGTCTAAGAGATGACGAGGTAGCAGACGACGGCGAAACGTATGGTAGACGATGGATCAACGAAGTGGAAGAAGACGACAATGGCAAAATCCAACCTTTGTGTATTCTGAAATCCAATTTGGGAACGGCGAGGAAGAAGAAGATGACTATTTTGTGTGCAAAGAAACCCTATCTTTTCCAGGGGGTTAAAGCAAAATTTGTAATTCAAGCATCTTATAAAATCAGAGCCACCTGGCAATCCTTTTCCATTACTTAATAACGTAACTGACACGTAGGACAATTACTAGTGATATTAGGTCAATTATGTGGTCAGGGGGTAAACTGTTAGAATCTATATTTGATAAGGTCTGCGCAACATTTTTTTTTTACGGGGGGCAAAATCAAAACACGCCTATTTGGCAAGGGGTAAAGGCTATTTAACCCTAAATAAATTTATAACGGGACACGACCAGTTAAATTCACACAAAATTATTTTTGATAAATATTACTTTCAATATGCATTTGAATAAAAATTTACTATACAAAATTATTTTAATCTATACAAATTCATGAATATCATTTATTTTTTATATAATGAATATCATTAATTTTTTATGTAATCATATTTATCATTCAATATTATAAATATCAAAACAAATCTATCTATCTACTCTACAATCAAGCATTCACCCTATTTTTCATTGTTTTCAATTCATTACGATTCGTTCAACAACTTAACAGATATACCCGTGCGGGAGCACGAGTCTGTTACTAGTAATATTCATAAGAAAATGCATAACTGTAATTTAAATGTAAATTTCATACCTTTCCATCTCATATATATATATATTTATATATATATATATATATATATATATATATATATATATATATATATATATATATATAGCCACATGGGAGGATTAAAGAGGGAGCAGGGATAAGTCAGAAGGCCCCCCTCCAAAAACCTGAGGGGCCTGGGGTGTCGTCGGTGCCTCTGTTACCTCCGGTATCTCTGGTGCCTCGGGTGCCACTGGTACCTCGGGTGGCACCGGTACCTCGGATGTTGGGGGTGTAGCATCAGGTCTTGCCTCAGATGGTTGCGCACGTGTACCAGATGAGGATCTTATCTCAAAAATCCTAGGTGGTGAGGATGTGCGTCTGCGGTAGGACGGAGGCGACGAAGGATGGACTAGAGAATCTCGTCTGCTACGGGAGGAAGATGTAAAAGGAGTAGAATCAGAAGCAGAAGAATATGCATCTGACATGGCTTATCCGAATGTTGAAGGTATAAATGTCGAAGGAGGTTGTGTTGCCTGACTCTTCTCTCTCTACATAGAAGCATGATGTGCAACCCTCTCGTGCCTCAAACGTGACGGTCTCTCTTCCATATCTCCTATAGAAGTAAGAAAGAAACGTTAGTATATGGCTTAAAGTGAAAAAAAAAGGCACAAAAAATGCAGATAGAAACCGAAACTATAGTTTCGGTTTTGTTCTTCCACAAAACCGGAAGTAAACTTTCGGTTTCTTCTGCGAAAACAGAACTACACAGGTGGGTGTCCCAAAATCCCAAATGTGTCAAAACAAAATGCATTGATCATCAAATAAAGTTTACAAATTGTGTTCTAATGACTCATAATGATATAAACTACATAAAACAACAAACTTAAAACCCTATTTCACTAATTTCAATAAAAATTACGTAAACTCTAAAAATATTTAAAATCACTTACTTGATTGGTAGTGGTTATTGTTTGCTTGATTCTGTGAGATGTTATATTTCTCCAAGGCTTGATGATTTGTGTTGATTGTTTGAGAAAGAAATTGATTTTGAGAGAAGGGTTGAAAAGGAGAATTTGAGAGAGTTTATGTTTGTTTTTGAAATAAGTTGTTGTTATGAGAGGGGAAGAGTTTCTGGCGCCCTTAAGTGCGTACAAAAACCACAAATATACTGACGGTTTGGAACTGGAGTTATACTTTCGGTTTACACCCAACCCTTTTCAACGTGATTTACATGATATAGAGTGCAAACCGAAAATATGTTTTTTATTTTGAGAGACATTTTTGAAAATTCACCTAATGCGCAAGAAGGTTACGGGGGTGGAATAAAAACTTCAATAAAAAAAATATCAAACATTGTCTTCAATAAACAAATGTACTAATAGCTATCCTCAATTCAAGGGTTATTAAATTAAGAGCCAAGTATAACAAAATTGTAGTTATATGGCCTTATATTAGTAGTACAAACCTCCTAATCTATCCTTTGTGTTTATGTTTCTCACAGATAAGACAGAATAAAAAATAAATAAATATGAGAAAAATTCAGATTCAAATTTTATGTAAATTCTATCATTTTTTTTAATAAAATATTGAGATTACATAAATTTCCCTCTATCAAAGTGAATATTGAATATAGAAAAGTCAATGTTAAAATAGGTGTTGATACCACTTCACTTTAAACGTTTGTTGCTAGTTTTTGAAAGTGAAAAAACTCATAATTTTAAGGTTGCTCCGAGAGTTGTCACATTGCATACTCATATTAGTTACAGAACATCATTTCCAAGCAAGCATTGTGTGAACAATTTGTTTAAAAAAATCAAAAGAAAATGAGATTTTTTTTGTAAATCCAAAATATGAAGATAAAGAAGATGAAAAAAGAAAAGTACTTAACTCTTTTTTATTCGGAACAATACATTCATTCTTTACATTAATATTTCACAACACATAAACATAACCAAACTTCCAAGCAACAAATATTCATGACTAAACAATTAACTTGTTTATGTATTTAAGTACACAAGTTTAACTCGAATCTGATGTAAACTGGTAAGAAGCATAAGAGAGACTTCCCATTTCAATACTAGTATGTATAAGTTTAGCCTTTGAATCTCCACCAGCAGCACCAATTGCAACATGCAATGGATAAAAATGATCTGGATGTGGATGAGCCTTTCTCGCATGCGGTGCCTTTTGTTCATAATGATTTACATCTTCATATCTACAAAATCGATTCAAATCAAACACTCAAAACCAAACCATATATAAATTCTTTATATCCTATAGAATCCCAATCAAATATAGCTGATACACTCGTTACTGCAGAACCAAACACACAGTAAAAAATACGTACCTTCCATCAAGAAGAGCGTCTTTCAACCAATTATCGAATTCTAAGGCCCAAGGAGCAACACCGCCGCGAGGGTTAATTGCTCCCAAATTATGAACAGCACTACCAGAACCTATTATCAATACACCTTCATCTTTAAGAGGTGCCAATGCTTTACCTATGTTATAATGGTAAGTTCCATCCATGCCAGATTGAACTGAAAGCTGACAAACAGGAATGTCTGCTTCTGGATACATTAACATGAGTGGAACCCAAGCACCATGATCAAGTCCTCTCTTTTTGTCTTCGTCGACGCGGTTGATACCGGAGTTTTTGAGTAGTTCCTTCACTCTCTTGGCTAAATGTGGAGCTCCAGGTGCTGGATATTTAAGCTAGTAAAGGAAAATTTTCATGTAAGAAACAAGGGTATGATTATCATAAGAATCTGAGAAAGTTGGGAACACGCATTTTAAGAATAAGTGAGATATTGTAAATTAAAACAATTGTTATAAATAAATAAATAAAAAATTTCATCAGCAATATAGTCTAATTGGAAGTCAATTTTAAGACAATTTTTACTGGCTGTTAAATTATCAAATCATTATATTTTTTATTTTCATTACTATATAGTCCAGTTTGGAATCAATTTTAAAATAACTTTTCCCGGCCCTTGATTGTCGAATCATAATAGTTTTTCATCAAATTAATTGACAATGACTCATCAACTAAGAATGTACTAGTAGTATGTCCTTATACCCAACTAAACATCCTTCTTAAGAAATATTGATCTAGAGTTTTTCACCTAACCAATTAAATAAACCGCCCATACTTCAAAAAAGACATTTGTTATACTTCGAAAAAGACATTTGTTATGAGATGGGTGGAGTATAAAAGAGATACTTCTCCTAGCTTTAATAAACAAACAAACACAAAAGTTGATGTAACCGGTTCAAAATGCAGTCCAGATACAATATAAAATGTACGTTCGGTTCTATTTCTACAAAAGTCAGAATCAATTTTAAAAGTGTAGAATTAATTCTTGATAATTTTGAGGTGTTTGTTTTATCAAAAATAGATTTGATTCTGACTCTAGAATTGATTCTACTTTAAGCTAGAATTTGCAACTTCGGTCTCCATAATTGATTTCGAGTAATTTTTACACTGAAATTTATTATTCAACTCACTTTTACATAAATATATTCAAACATAAATCAATTCTACTAAATTCAATTCTATTAAAATCAATTCTATCAAACTCAATTTTACTAAAATCAATTATATAATCCAAACACACCCTAAATAGTGCTCGTATAATTAATTACACATCATTCAATATAATTATAACTATATATTATATCAATTTTTTAAAATTAAAAATATAATCCGATTGAATATACACTTCTCGTTAGTTAACAATGTAAAAATACTTTTTCTCTTAAATTAAATGATAAATAAAAAGTAAGAACAAGAGAAAGAAACCTGGTACATAGGTTTGGGAAAACCATAGAAGTCATAGATGGTATCATTGTTTTTCTGAATAACGTTAACGGTCGGAACATTGGTATCCCAATGACCAGAAATAATCAAAATCGATTTAGGTTTCTCCCCATACACGTCCTTCTTCCATGATTGTAGAAACTTCCTCGCCACAATCGATTCATCTATCGACAACGTTGGTGATCCATGTGAGATGTAAAACGTATCCTTCAAAGCCATTTTTGTTGGTTAATTCTTGCTTCTCTATATATCTCTATGCTTTTGATTTATTTTTTGTGTGTCTTTTTCTATTTTTGTGTATAATATATATAGTTTTGTGTATAATATATATAGAGAGATGGTGATGATAAGATGGAGAGAAAGAGAGAATAAGGAAAACGCGTAAATTGGATAAAAAAATATGCATAAAAGAATTGTTCCAATGAGGTTGGTAGGTCAACTCGTTTGCGCTTACGTCATTATTTACGTAATATAAACAATTGGTGACTAATTCTTGCCGTACTTTATTCATTTTCTAGAAGAAGATTACAAATACTACAATGATATGATTTTAATTTAATTCCTTGACTAAAAACGATTTTTATTATTTTTTATTTGTGTGTGACATTTATTATAAATTATTTAAATTTGTAGCTCTACCATACAAGCATGTTGCTTACGATTGATAGTCAATATCAAAATAATTCTATTGCTTTCAAAGCTATCCAATTGCAATTTTTTATTTAGTAGGGATGACTAAGTTAACTTAGCTAAGGAATGGTTTATTTTGATTAAGCATTGAAAAGTTCAAAACACACATGACTTAAAAATTAAAACATACATGCCCATTAGAATAACTCACTTGCAGTTGTAGTCTTGCTCTTGCTCGCATCACAGTTCACAAATTGACAGAAATTATTTTTTCCAATTTCAAAATATAAGATCAAAACGAAATTCGAAATACAAAATTGAAAAATTGAAAAATACATTAGTTTGAAGAAATTAAAATTTATAGTTACCTTACCGACTGCACACCGCACAGTTCGTTATTTATGTGTTTCTTGTTTTGTTTCGTCTTGTCACCGTTAATCTATTTTATGATGTCTCGTTTCGTTTTGTTTCGCCGTTGTGGTACTGTTAGCTAGTTTGTTTTGTTTCTTATCGTCGTCGTGTTTCGTTTCGTCGTCGTCACGTTGTGGTGTCTCGCTGTAACAGTAAGATATAGAGAGTTTCGTTTTGGAATAAGAGAGATAAATAGAGGACGTTTAGAGAAGAAAGTGTTTGTGGTTTGAACTTTAGAGAAGAAATTTTGGAGAAGAAGAAAGGTGTAGCCTTGCCTCTGTTACTGTGCTTGGAGAAGAAATAAGAAACTGACGGTTGAGTTTAAAAGAAAAGAAAGAATGACCTTTGCAGTTTTTGTTTTCTATTATATTTAATAATTATAAATAAATAAATAAAAGGGGCCCCAAAATTCTGAGGTCCAGCGCAGCAAATAGCTTGTTGCGCTGGAAAAGGGTCAGTCATGCTCTTCAGTAATATTTAAATCATCTATTTCTGTTTGTTTAAAGATCTTTGCATTCTGCCTCCTCCATTTAATACAAACGTATGCGAACCAAATTATCGAGTACCTCTCCATGACGACTTTGTCCACTACAAACAGCCCTCCGAACAGGAAGAAATTGGAGAATGCGGAATTGTGAAGCACACTAAGAATTCAGTTTTAAGATCTCGTTCCAAGCCACAAAAGTTGTCGGAAATTCGAAGAACAAGTGCTCAGCACTCTCCTCACTTACGCATCCGAATGGACAAGAATTTTGAGATTCAACCAACATGCCTCTTTTGTTCAAATTGTCTCTCGTCAGGATTTTGTTCTGCCACAATATCCAGACAAGAGTGGAGACTTTTAGAGGCACGAGCTTACACCAAGCATTCATAGTGACCTTATCTTCAACAGAAATTGATGCCCACCCATCAGTGATCACTACATAAGCTTCTTTGACCGAATACACATTTTTAAGCTATCTCTATCTGCCCTTCGCATCAACTCTCAATCTGACTCTTTGCACATTTTCTAAAATCTCCTCTTCTAACTTCTTATTTTCCTCGTCTAACTCTCATTGCCATCTGGTGATCCACCCGCATCTTCCATCTGTCATATCGATAGAGTCCCTTATAGACGCGTCTTTCTCTACGGCTAAATTGAAGAGGCCTGGATACAGATCCTTCAATCTTCTTTCCCCCACCCAGATATCCTTCTAGAATAAAGTTTATGATCCATCGCCAATTTCTCTGTGTAAATTATCCTCAAACCATTGCATCCTCGAAGACCCGATCCCTAAACTTAGCGACTGAACATCGCTCCACCACAGAGAGCTAAATTTATCAAACGTGAATCCTCCGTAACCATTATGATCGTACTTACAACTTAAGACTTTGGCCCACAACTTGTCTTTTTCGGTTAACAGCCTATATCTCCACTTCCCCGTCAGGGCCAAATTAAAGGTCTTAAGATCTTTTATCCCTAACACTCTTTCTTCTTTCGCACTACACACTTTCTCCCACTTAACCTAATTTACTTTTCTTCTTTCTAACCCTCCACCCCACAAATTTTTTTAAAATACGATTCTAGTTTAGCGATGATACAAGACGTAGCCTTGAAGAAATAAAGATAGTACACCCTAAACATAGGAAAAATTTCAATAGAATAATACGACCATCCATTGAAAGATGTTTATTGTTCCATGAAGACAACCTCTTTCTAACCGTTTCCACCACAGGTTTCCATTCTCGAACCCTCCAATTATTTATTCTCACCTGCAGCCCTAAATATTTAAAGATTGCTCCACCTATCTTACAATTTAGAGAAGTTGTTGCCTCTTCCATCCAAGGTTGATTTAAGTTAACCCATATTAAAGAACTTTTGTGAAAGTTCACCTTCAACCCAAACACTAGTTCAAATAACTACAAGGTTGTCTTAATTGTCCAGATATTTTTCCAGTTTCTCTCACCTATTATAATTGTGTCATCCGCTTATTGAATATGTGAAATATTCACCTCCCCATTTCCAAATAGATAACTGTCAAAATGGTTCTTTTCGACGCTTTTGCACATCATTTGATTCAAACACTTTGTTGTTATTAGAAAAAGAAACAGAGACAGCGAGTCCATTGTCTAAGGCGTTTCCCAACTGCAAATTCTTTGGTTGGGCTCCTGTTTACCAACATCGATACCATCGTCGAATGCAGACACTCTGAAATCCAACCCCTCCATTTATCATTAAATCCCATTTTCATCATCATATGATTGAGGTATTTCGAATCCACCGAGTCAAATGATTTCTCAAAATCGACTTTAAAGATTAGGGCTTCTTTTTTCCTACGCTTAGCATCGTCTACCAGCTCATTAACTATAAAAATGCAATCAAGCATCTGCCCACCCTCAATAAAAGAAAATTATGCTTCTGAAATCACCTTATGTAAACCTTCTTTAGTCTGTTGGCAAGCAGTTTTGATAGCACTTTATGCATACATCCAATTAGGGATATAGGTCGCAATTTGTTCAACTTTACTGGATTAACAATTTTTGGAATTAAGGTTATGAATGAGTTATTCGTGCCACGAACTATCCTCCCATTCATATGAAACTCTCCAATGAATCTAATGAAATCACTTTTTATCACCTCCCATAATTCTTTAATAAATCCAAACGATACACCATCCGAACCCGGACTCTTCGAACTGTCACAATCTCAAACTGCCTTTCTAATATCATTTTCTGAGAATTCCCTTGTAAGCACTATGTTGTCCTCCGCTTTAATCTTTCTAAAATCAAACTCATTAAGAATCGGTCTATTCATCTCACTCCCTCTAAACGCTTTTAAAAAGTAATAAAAAATTTCATGTTTAATTTCTTGGACCCCTGTTATCAAAGCACCTTGAGATTCAAAGCAGCAAATCTCATTTGATTTCCTTCTATTTAGTACACATCGGTGGAAGAATTGCGAGTTTGCATCTCCATCTTAGATCCATTTAAGCCGAGATTTTTGCCACATGATACTATAAATTATTCTTGACAAGGAGAAGAGTTGAGACAACGCCTCTCTTTTCGCTGCTATCTCTTCCAAGGATAACCCTAAATTTTCACTTTTTAAATTTAGCTCATTGAGTTTCTTCTTAGCCTCACCAATTTTATCATCCAAGTTTGCCACATGCCTTTTACCCCATTATTTTAGACGAGCTTTTATCAACTTTAACTTCTCCTTTAACACATTACCTTTCCATCCTTGTACCTCAAGAGACCTCTAATTTTCCATTACAAACTTATGATACCCCTAAAGTTCCCTCCAATAGGTAAACCTCTTAAACGGGTTCGGCTCCCAATTTAGAGACTTTTCGCCTAGAATTATATGACTATGGTATGAAAGTCCCTTCTCCAAGCACCACTGGTAACTCATAGGCCAATGAGAATGCCACCCTTCTGAGACTAGAAATCTATCTATTCGGCTCATAGATGATCCGTCTAGATTCGACCAAGTGAAGTGTCTACCTCTTAGAGGTAGATGTAATAATTCCGCCTCATAAATGATTTCATCAAACTCTACCATCTCTTCTCTTATTGTGAATGCTCTCACTCCTTTTCTCAACTCCTCTAGTCAAATTGCTTTAAAATCTCCCATTATACACCAAGTTGCTTATGGTTTGGACTTGATTATTTCGCATAACATGTTCCACAATCGTTTTTTCCACCAGGATCGCATGAAGCGCACATGTTTACAATACATACTAACAGCTTTTGACCATCGTCCCCTCAGTATCCTTCCACCCTAATAAAATGCTCGCCTTTGATTTCAACGATCTTGGAAAAATAATTTGAGTTCCAGATCAACACAAATCCCCCTGTTCTCTCATGTGATGCCTTGAACTCAAAATCGCAGTCACTCTTCCCCCACATATTTTCACATATTTGACCTTCCACCTCCACCAACTTAGTTTCTTGGATACCTATCATATCAGGATTGTTCTTCCTAATGACTTGAGACACCTCCTTGTCATTTATCATACCTCATAAACCCCTTATGTTATAACTTATGATTTTAATTGATTCGCTACAACTCCTTTTTTCCTCCTAGCCAATATAACAACCGATTATTTATTGTCACTGCCCCATCCTTTAGACTTCGAAGCATCTTTTTTATCTCTCTTCTCTTGAGCAACTAACTTTTTTAATATTTCACCTTCATTCCCGGGTTGATTTACTCTGACTCCGATTTTGTTACCAAACTCCCACACCTTTTGAGATATTTCCTTGGCCTCCTCATGAACCAGGTTCCAATATTTTATTTCTTCAATTATTTTTAAATTCGATTGAGATGAGGGCCGCATTACCTTATTTTCAGTTTTCTGTTTCGTTTTTCTTTCTCTAATTCTCGTTGCTTTCTTTCTTAAAATATTCTTTCTCTTCTCATACATGATTACTTTCCTCCTCCTTCTTCTTTCCTTGTAGTCGGATGTTGTTGCAATCAATTCAGCTTTATTCCCCGCTTCTTTTTCTGAATTTAGTGTTCCCAAATTCACCTCTTCCATCTCAGTAGCTGAAGCTGGGCCTACCTTAGACCCTTTGATTTTTCCACAACTTGATGTTTCCATGAGTTCGACTTCTATTTGAGATTTTGTTGGATGATTTAGATGTTCGACAATTTCCGTTTCTTCTTCATTAAGCTGCGGCGAAGACCTTGGTTCACTATTTTGGATTGAAATATTTCTATCTATACATTGCTCTAGTTCTGTCCTTTTATCTGAGTTTAAGGAGTCCTCCGCTATTTGAAAGTCAATCTCACGACCTGGATTATGGAATTGTGGATCGTTATCCACTCCAAGTTGGCCCATTAAGTTTTTGTTTTTTTTTCCATTTCCATCTGGGTCAGTAAAATTAATTGTGGCACAACTTTATTAAACTCATTTTACCCTAATAATGCTGAGTTTCCATCCATAGTCAACCGTCGTTCAACATTTATGGACCGCATATTTTGATCACACGCTTCAATCGCTTCTTGATTCATGTGTAGCTCTCCATCCAAGTTTTTGGAGAACTGGAGTTCTCTATCATACTGAGACTCTTTGATTCCCTCTAAAGTTGTTCCACGTGTCTGATCGTTACTCGCCGTAATTAATTCATAGTTTTTTCCAACTCTTTCACTTCCTCTTTGTCAACCTCCTCAAGGTCTTTCATGAGCATGGCATCATCATCAGATCTAAACTATGTAACTTACTCTTTATCAACATCCCGATTAAGAGTTTGAGGATTAATTAGGCACATGAAAGATTCTTCCTCCATCTTGATGTTGAATATGTGATCGTCTATCATGAATTGGATGACCTTGTTGTTAGACTTCATAGATGTTGTTTTTACTAAGCACTGGGCCACATCCAGACTCTTTTTTATCTCTCTTGTGATTTCCAAGTTTATCAAACGTCCTTTGCTGAAACAAAGCTTTTCAAAGAACTTTTTATTCCACGCATGGACTGGGACCTCGTAAATTCGGATCCACGTATACCTTCCATTCATATCCGCCTCCGGATTCGTCTAAACTCACGAACCAGTGATCAAAAAATTCTTTTGCTTCCTTCACTAGAGAATGGAAGTCTTCTTCCTCATGCACAATTAGAAAAACTTCGCCCCCATTGGGATAACCTCCAGAGAGAGTATCCCCATATCCGCCATTTTTTTATTGGAGCATAGATACCTCATCTATGTTGTTGACTCTACTCACAAACCCCTTTTTGCCCACTTGATATCCTCTTCATCTACTATATACCTCAATCCTTTCCACTCCTCTTCTCTGTTGGATTTCCTCAAATGTTGCTTTTCTTCTTCATGTGTATGTTTCCTCACCATTTGCGTGTAACTGGTGTCATTTGATCATAGTTTCCCTGATGTTGTCCCGTTGTTTAGTCTTATGTCTTCCCTTCTAATATCAGCTTTGAACGTTGGTCTTGACTCTCCCATATGGTTACTCCTAAGTGCGCCATTTTCCATAGTTGCTCTTGCATCTCTTCCTCCCTTTTCAAATCTTGATATATTAGCCCACATCTTATACGTACCAAACCAAATATTTCTAAGTTTTTCTTCAAGCCTTACTTCGTCTTTAACGTTTGCAAACCTCACAAAACCAAAAATTTTCCCATCTTATTCCTTTTTGCAAGTATATAAATATCCACCATTATCCCCAGTCTAGCTAATTCTTCCTCTACCTCTGCCTTTCGAATGTCTTCTGGAACATTTGTGAAATAACACGTAGTAATATTCTCCCGGTTTTTTGTCATATCTCCTTTTCGATTCGGTTTGTTCTTCATCTTGTGGCTTACGTAGATTCCAAAGTTTTTAGCATGGTCTCTCTCCTTGCTCTCTCTTAGTTAGGTTTTGTGTTGATGGCTTGTAGTTTTTTATGTACTAGTGTATATACCCGTCCGAGGCACGACTTTAATTTATATTAGTTTAAATAATTATGTCTATTACATAAAAAATAATTATATTTCGAATATTTAATTAAAATAATAAAATAGAGATAATTTAATTAAAAATTAAAATTAAAATAATATAATAATATAATAATATTTTTTGTCTTATTAGTTTCATTTTTTAATACAATATTTTATCGAAATTATAATTATTAAATAATAATTTTTAGAAGAAATTATAATTTTTATAAAAAAATTATAAATCACAAAATAAATTTATAGTAAAATATATATATTTTTTAAAATATAGTATTTACTATTAATATAGATATATTTGTTTTATTTAAATATAAAATGATTATTTATTATAAATTTTTTTTTTTCATATTAATATCAACAGAGATATTAAGTATATTAAAAAATAAATAAAATAAAATAAAATATTAAATTCTTTATAAAAAATAATTTCCACAAATAGTGACACATATGTCTAACTGAAACGTGTGAGAATGAGAAAAGTTAATCTAAAAACGGAATAGAAAGTATTTATTTTATAATTTATTTTTTAAAATAATCTTTAAATATAATAATTATTAAATATACTAAAATAAAAGTATCATTAATTATAATTCTAATATTTCTGAAAGATTAATCTTTGCAATTGCTCAAAGGAGATTATTATAAAATAAAATAATATAAAAAATTTAAAAAATATATATTTACAGATTAATTTTATTTATGTGATCATAAAATAATTATGATTTATTTATATTAACATATACTTTCAATGTCATTTAATTCATATATTACTTATGATTTGTTTTATTTAAATATTATTAGTTATTTATACTATTTATTAGCAATAAATATTCAAATAACTTTTTTGACATGTTATTTATGCAATTTATCTCATCAATCTCTAATATGCACTATTACATTTAAGTAATATTATTTTGAGATGTTGAAGAATATTAGTTAATTATTTTAATTTCTAATTTGTATATATATATATATATATATATATATATATATATATATATATATATATCATTAAAACTTAGTATTTATAAATATTATTTTAATTGTATAAACAATAATAATAACAATTATTTTAATTTACTCATTAATTAAAAATTTTAACATTTAACAACAATTTGAAGAAAAAAAAACTCTAAACATAGAAAATGCGCTTAAATTAGAATAAATCATTTATTTCAAAAAAGGCTTAAAATATAATAAATCATTTAAACCAAAAAAATACCATATTATAAATTTTGTTTCATATGTGCTTACATATATCTTTTTTCCTTTTTTAGGTGGATTTTCCACGTCGACATTTTGTTTAAAATATAAATAAAAATAATAATTTTATGTATCATAAAAAATTATTTATTCAGCAATCATAATTATCTCATGTTTTTAATAAAAATAAATATTTGTATCATTTTTTAATATAAATCTTAACATTTTATCATTAAAAAGTAATAATAATGTTCATTTGAAATATAATTTCATATGTCATTTATAATGATAATAATGCTATCAATAAGATGAATTCTTTAAAAATAATTTGTACTTATGTAAAATTAAATTTAAAAATTAAAGAAATATTTTTTTGTTATTTATTAAATTTAAAATAAAAATAATTTATCTTAAATAATTATCTAAATAAAAAAATCAATAAAACAAAATTATACTTAATAGATTAAATAGTCTTTTATAGAAACAAAATATTTATACCATTTTTCAAAAAAATATTGAAGTACAGGGCAATTCTTCAGAACAAAAATTATAAAAATTTAGTTAATATTTGTTCCAAACATGATCACCAAATGAGTTAACTTGGAAAACACAGGAACCACCCCATACATTTGCAACAGTAATGAAAACACATTAGACATTTGAAAATTTGAATAAGATATAGTAATGAAAAGGTAGTAATGAAAAGGCAGTATGAGAGATTCATGAAGGCATGCTTTTCTGTTTTAGAAAAGCAGAGTTTTATGCATAGCACAAGAATACAGCTTCAACATATTCTATATGTGCTTCGAAGTTAACCGACAGACTTTTGAATGATATTGTAATATCAACCAAGAGCAAATCGCAATTCATTATCGACGTAGAGCTGCAAGTACATAAATCGCAATTCGTTATCGACGTAGAGCTGCAAGTACATAAATAAATTTAAATAAATAAGAACATGTCATTTTGGTTAGAAAATAACAATCGCGATCAAAAAGCACGAAAGTAGCAGAATCAGTTTCATCAATTACTCTGAGTTTGACACGAAACCTACATATTTAAGGAAGTTGGAAAACTATATATTACATATTTTTTAAATAAATAGACAGATTAGCCGTGAAATAATTGAAAAAAATTACAATTAAACACCTTGGGACAATTGTCCAAATATGCTTCTCACACTTTGGGCAGAACAACCTTCTGGAATCTACAACAACACCCCTTATTGCAGACACATGCAGCATAATCATTACCACCAATAATGAATGAAATAAAAGTTAAATGCAAAAGTTAAATGCAAATTACATCTTGACAGTCTTTTAGTTCCTCTATTGTTTTAGATTGACTCAGATTCAAGAAATCTTCTTCCAAACTCGTCTCTGAAGCATCCTTCATATAGCTAAATGGTTGAGTAGGTGATCCAATGTTATCGCTAATAAGAAAGAAATAAGAAAGAAAAAAGTAATAATCAATTATTAACTTTCAGAAACTTCAGAAGACTTAATTATATGTGAATCAAAAAGTATTTACTTTAGCTAAACCATTCCTTTCATAGACCCTTTCACGTCCAAGAGCCGACAAAATGGCCACAACATCTATTACATAGATTAGACAAATTAGATGATGATATAATTGAATAATAACGAAAATTGAAGACAATAAAAAACAAATAGAATATTTGTTTTGAATTAAATAAAAGCTTTACCAATCAAGTAGTCCATATCAATTTTCCCAACAATCTCTGGGAAGGACACAAATGAGTAAGGGGTTACTGTTATGGGATCATCACCAATTTCTGTAACCACAGTAGAACTCTGCAAATTCAATTGATGTTTCGTGGTCCTATACCCTCCAGTATTAGCGGCAACCCCAAAATATTGAAAATTATAAACAATACCGTCACGAATCTTATTCTCAAATCGAGACAGAGAGCCTTACGAGTATCTTGAAACCCTATAAACAATAACAAACAAATATCAGAATAAAATGATATATAATAATATGCAAAGAAAAAAATTACAAATCAAACAACAACAACAACCTTCTCATCGATTAAAACCATCTCCATCGCATAATGTTTTTGTTTACAATTCATGTCTGGCACAAACCACAATCGAATAACTCGAACTACAACGTTCCATGATTCTTTTGCTGGTGTGATTTCAGAAACAAAATCGTATCTTGTGGCAGCCATCGTAAAATATTGGAAAATTGAAACAGTTCAAAGAGAATGAGGATTTGGAGATGATATAAGTCATATTTATATATGTAGAATAAGCAATCATACAAAGAAATTGAAAGAACAAACTTGGAATTGGGAAATATGCAGAAACCTTGAATTGGGAAAAGAAACCTTGAATTGGAAAAGGGAAGAAGAACATGAATAGATGGAGGCGTGTGGGAATTGTGCCGTCAATGCAATTTAAGGGCAAAGAAAGGAGGTTCTGCCGTCAATTGTAAATTCAATGCAATTTAATGGAAAAAAAACAAAGGTGTGTGTGGAAAAATTTGTGTACGGGTTAAAAAATTTGTAGAATAAAAAATATTTTATAAGTATTTACAATTAAAGTATATATGTTATTAGACAGAAAAAATTGAATTTTTTTTAAAATAAAATATATATCTTATATGTCATTAAAAAATAATAAATTCATCAAATTATAATGCAAAAATATGAGATTGAGGTCAAAACTATTTTAACTAAAAAAAGATTAATTTCCTAAATGAAAGATTGAGGTCAAAACTATTTGTATCAATTTTATAATATAAAGGTTAATATTTTATCATAAAAAGTATTATTTCAACTGAATTTTATTTTTTCTTATATCATATGTCATAATATCTTATATTCCATCCGTCTAAAAATAAGTATCATTTAATTAAGTATAAAATATTTGTTTATCGAAGGGGTATCATTCTTAGTACATTGGATTAAAATAAATATTTTCTATATATATATAATTATTATTATTATAAGGTATTTTCTATATTTTGTTAATATTTTGTGTGAACTAATTATAATAAAAAAAATTATATTTCTTGTTTCTTATGTTAGGTAAAAATGCCTTTTATAAAATTAACTATAATTAAATAATTAATAAGTATTCAAAATTTATTGGGTGATTCTATGTTTAAAAAAATTAGCATATTAATAGATTTATTTTTATTTCTAATTTACCTTCTTATATAATGGTCAAATAAAAAAACTTGAAAGTAGAATTTACATTTTGTATATGGTAAACATGAAAATAAGATAATTTTGAAAAAATTACATGAAAATGATTAATTAGATTTGTATCATACATTTAATTTAGATAACTTTATTTGTTTTAAAAAATAATAAGAATGAAAAAATAGAAATATAAAATAACTTTACCAGTGAATTTTGTTTTGGTACAACAAAATATTTATATGATCAAATTAATTGTGTATCATTTATATTTTAGAAAAAATAGTAAAAATCATTTATGTTGGCTATAAATATTGGTATTAATTATTAATAAATTCTATAAAATAAACTAAAATAATTCTTAATGAATCTCAAACTTAATTCTATTTTTTTTTATAATTATTATAATTATTAATTATATAGAGAAAGTAAATTTGAATTTATATTATAGTTTTATATTTATTAAATGTATTTTTAATTCTTCAAAATAAGAGTATTCAAAATATGTCAGTTAACATTTTTACTTTGTAATAATGATCATAAAGAAATTAATGGGAAGGAAATTAATGCTTCATTTTTGCACTGGAACAATACAAAAGTTAATGGGAAGAAAAATAATGTGGACGGTTCATTTTCTAAAAATCCCAATTCG
Organism: Vicia sativa; assembly: GCA_021764765.1. Lineage (NCBI taxonomy): Eukaryota > Viridiplantae > Streptophyta > Magnoliopsida > Fabales > Fabaceae > Vicia > Vicia sativa. The sequence goes on along the minus strand of CM038792.1, from coordinate 188,137,165 downwards.
TAAGCGTGACATTAATTTGTGTAATGATATCAAAAATTAAAATAAAATTAATAATAATTAAATAAAAGAAAATTTCCATTTATAGAAAATTTACAAATAGAAGAATGCATGAGAATTTGACAAGTGGCAAACTTGCCAAAGTACTCATCTTGCTTTTTTCTATTGTATGATTCGTTTTCATCGATTCGACAGGTAGTTAACTCAATTCCTTTTGCTTATAAAAAAATTATTTATTTATTTTAATTTGGGCTAATGGTCATTTATCCACGGTAATATAGGTGTGTTTTGATTTATTCCTCTTTAAAAAAATTGTTTGATCAGCCTCTTAAAATGTTAAAATTCTAAGTTTTTTGTTCCCCAGATGCAAATATTATCCCACTATAAATTTTTTTTTTATTTATCTTCCTCATTTTTACACGGTTAGGATGTGCTCAAAAATTTACAAGGGGTAATCAATTTTTTTAAGCGGGTAAATCAAAACACGCATGTATTGCAGTAGATAAATGACTATTAATCCTTTTAATTTTAATTTTGAGAGTTTTTTTTCAACTTTTGTACCGATTTCCGGCCTACATAGTAGATCGACTAATCTGACTCGTACTACGGAGACATATGCACTGGTCAAGTGTTGTTTCTGCTAGGAGTCAAACTCAATATTTCTCAAATAACGTCCTTTGCAGAGACTCGATTGCCACTCGAGCCCAAGCGCTTGGTTAATTTTGAGAGTTTTTCTTCAAATGATGTTGATGCTGGAAAAACTATGATTTCATAGAATTTAATGTGTATGTCTAGTGGTCGTATGTACTTGCAAACAGTTTAACGATTATGTTAAGTGAGGTTTAATGAACTGAATTGACCTGGATATTTAGGGTTAAATATGTTATTTGTCTCTATAAATATCTAAATTTTTATTTTTAATCCCTATTAAAAAAAGATTATTTTTTAAACCCTACAAAATTATTATGCATGTAATTTTAGTCCCTCTTGTTAAACTAATATATATTTTTAAATGATTATTTTGCACACATCTTTATAAAATTATAAAATGTTCCTCCAAAAAAAATAACTCAAAATTTGATTTTTAAATTGAGATTTTTATTACATTTATCATTATTTTTTAATTATAAAAAATTCATATTTAATTCTTCTCATTCTAAAAAATTATAAAATTTGGTAAAGAAATATTAGATAGTATTCTAAAGATGCTTGAAAAAAATTATTCAAAAATTTAAAAGTTTAAGGGTAATTAAACAGTTTTCAAAATTTTAGAAAATAGCAAGGACTAAAACGGCATGCATAAAAAATTTGTAGGGACTAAAATATATTATTTTTCTAATAAGGACTAAAAATGAAAATTGAGATATTTGTAGGAACCAAAAACATATTTATCCCTTATATTTATGGTTTAATTCGATTTTCAATAACCACTTCAATATTTAATTAACTATTAAAATGGAGGATTCACTTCCGTTTAAAATTAGTTTAGAATCAATTTATATGTATAAACTAATTTATAATAAGTTTGCAATTTTAAACTAATTTGATATTTTGAAAAAAATTTAAAATATTAATTTAAAATATTTTATTTAAAGAAAACAATTTATTTTTAGAAATTTAATTTTTAATTTTTCGGAAAAAAATTATATTAAAAAAACATTTCTAAAAAATATTTATTATTTTTGGAATTTTTTTGTACTTTTTAGGAAATATTATTTTCAGAAAAAATTTATTATTTTTCGAAGCAATTTATTTTTTCAAAAAAATATTTTTAATTTTGGTAAAACAAATTCAGAAAAGTAATCTTTATTTTTCAGTAAATCATTTTTTATATTCGAAAAAAAAATTCATAAACATTTTTTTCGTAAAAATATTCGGAAAAAAATTTTCATAAAAAAAATTATTTCTTAACAAATTTTTTGTTAACATATAAAATCCTATATTGTTAATATTGTTTTATGAGTAATGCTATTTAGTACGAATAAGTTTGAAGAAGAAACGTAAGAATGCACACATACCATTATTTTAGACGTGAATTTTAAATTGATTTCAATTTTAATTTTTTAATAATATAAATCGATGAGATGGTGGTGATATTGAATGGTGAAGATTTATTTTTATATTTCTTTTTTTTATGTTTTCTTACTAACAAATATTTTTCTTGTTTTATTTTAATTTAGTTGTGGATATTCATTAATTAAATAATAATCTGTCAAAATAATTCTTTTTTAGCATGGATGTTCCCTTTGTTCTTTTTTTTTGTTGCTTAAGTTGGTTTTTCATTATTTGACAATAAAATAAAAATAAAATTATTTTTAGATTACTTTTTATTTTTATTAAATAAAATACTAAAAAAATTAAGTTAAAAATTTATTTAAAAAAATAAAGATTTTAAGGATGGGGCGCTCTTCCCCCTTTTATAGGATAGTTTTGTTTTTATTTTATTTTTATTTATTTTCTATTCATTTAATTTGATTTTGTTAATAAGTTGTAATTATTGATTTATAAATAAACTATAATACTTTTGGAACCCTGAACGCCCATTTTCTTTTTGTAGGATTTTCTTCTAAAAAATAAAATATTGCAGAAAAATAAACTTTGTGATACTCTAAGATAAAAACAAGAAAAAAATAAAAATAAAAATTAATAAAGTAGATTTAAGTGTCATTATCAAAATAATGTCCATGAAATTGAGTTATGATGATTTATTCAATTTGGATGAAATTTGAGATCAACTTGAGCTTTTGATTTCTTGGATTTATTTTAAATTTTCATATTTTTTGTTTATATTATTATTCACTTTTCGCTTTTATTCCAAGTTAATGTATATATTTCTATTTTAAAAAAAATTATTTATTGATAAAGTTGTGATTTTTTTATAATAAAATAATTATTAGCATTTTTTTTATTGATGACTACATGTTGATTATTATTTATTCAAAAGTTTTGTACTCAATATTTAAATGTTATTTCATTTGTTCGGGACTCATTTTTTTATTTTTTATGTGTATTTTATTTATAGAGTATTTGAAATTAAATAAAATATTATTAATATTTTAATAATCCTTTATTATTTAATTTTGTTATTAAAGGTTAATGTACACTTTTTTTAACATTATTTTCAATTAACAAAAATATTAATTTTAATGTTTCTATAACATTATTTATCCACTGTAAATAATTATAAAACATTTTTTAATTTAAGAATTTTTTTTTTTTAAAATGAAAGTTTTGGTAAGTTGGACTCCAGAGACTCAACCTTTCTTAGCAATAGTTTTCCTATTTGAACAAGTTGATAGTATTCTTGATATTATAATATTAATGAGAATATATTTTGGGATTATTAACATTAAATTCACATAATATATTTTAACTATCTTTGACTTACTATGCTTTAATTCAAGTCCAACATGTATACTTGGCCATTTTAGTATTTTTAGCATAGTTAGTTAGTAGTTAGGTTAATCTTATTTGTTAGGTTAGTTGTTAAATTTTTTTATAGCCTAACTAAATTTTTTTCTCAACATATTCACATATAGGTTTATTATTTTTCCACTTGTATGTTACACATTGATTTTATCAATGATACGAAACTGCGTTGAGAATCTCTTCTTTTTATGTGCATCATCAGCATGCTATCATATCATACAAGATCAGGTGGTCATTGTTATCCTTGTTTCTTCATCTGCCTAATACATTTTTGAAGTTATTTTATTTCTTCTTCTTCCTTCATTCATTTGTACTACAGAGTTATATCGTCTTCTCTACAAATTTTGCAAACCCATATTAACTTCGCCTAAATGAATCTCTTGTCTTGTTCTCGTTTCTCCCCCTCTATACAACAAAGATTATCGTACATGGGCAAGATGAGTGAAAATTGCAATAATATCTAAGAATAAAAATCAATTCATTCGTGCGGTCCTAACAACCCCCATTCTTTTGACTCACTCAATGCACTAAGAATTCAGTCCAATACGATGGTCCTTACTTGGATCTTACGATCAATTTCTATTTTGATAACAAAATTAGTGCTTCAGATTTATAATGTTGTTGGTGTATGATCTGACTTCTGAACTTAGAGCTATGTTTTCCGAATTACGGATGTTTAAGAAGATTTATACAAATTTTGTCAAGGTACAGTTTACAACTATTTTACTCAACTCAAAATTTTTTAGGATGTATTACAAATCTAGCACTCAATTAGATAGTTTTCTTGCTCCATTCATTATTCTTGTGGTGTTATCTTATTTCTCAAACAATATAGAGAGTAAGATTGTGTTATATGATTCCTCAAGGGCATGAAGGAGAATATCATGATGATGATGAACTTGTTACTAGGCATAAATCACATATATTCTTTAGTTATTCAACAAGAGAGAACTGGAACTATCTTCATTATCATGTATGCATTATTCTGATGAAAATTCTCATATATCTACTTTACAAGCCTATTCCTTCCAAGCCAACTATGGAAATATGAATTGAAACCCTAATTCTGAAGGAAAATCTCAGGGTAACTTTCCACCTGAGGACAAAACTGTATATGCACTCGTTATGGTCGAACCAACCATACCATTGAAGCATGGTTTGTAAAACATGGTTATCCATCTAGCTTCATAAGTAAGTCAAAGACTCCACCTACTACTAGATCTCAAATTGATTCATATGTTAATAATTCTACATACCATCCTATTCCTAATTCAACCAAGTCCTAATTTTGCTTCATAAATGAGAAGTACGACAATATCATGAAATTACTTCAATGGTCAAATACACTCTCAACACCATTACCAACTTTTTTACTAGTTACCCATTTCCTTGAAATTATACTCCTCCAATAGAAATGGTAAGCATTCAATCCATTGGATTATTGATACAAGTGTAGCTGAGCAAATTATCTTTAATCTTGCATCTTTCGTAAATCATATACATATTAATCAATTCCCTTATCACTTTACCTAATGGATCACAATTTCTTACTTCTTTTAGGGTATTACTATTATCTCGCCACACCCCACCATTCATAACTTCCTTTATATGCCTAGATTTACTGTTAACCTAGTATTTATTACCAAATTGACTAACAATCATAATTTTCACTTGCATTTCTATGTTAATACATGTCACATTATGGAGAAAAATTCCAATGAAATGATTGGTATAACTAACTTGCAAAGAGGCTTATATATTATTGATCCACTAGCTATAGCTCCATTTTTAATTCAATTGATAATAAATCATGTGAACTTTGGAATTCTCGGTTAGATCATGTATTCGATGTAGGCTTACCCGCCATCTCAAAAAAAATTCCTTTTATTTTTTGCAAATCAGTGTTGGAACCTTGTGACTCATGCAATGTTGCTAAATAGAACTTTTTCCCTTTTCAACTATTATTACTAAATCTAATGCTCCTTTTGATGCCGATGGTTTTGATGAAGAATGAAAGCCCAACATTGAAACAGTTTTCTCTCCTTGAAAGTTGAAACTAAATTTATTAGATATTGAAGAAATTTTATTATAAATTGTACAATTAGATTATGTTTCAACTAGAATTTGTTCAAATTTAATTTTGATTTGTATTTTGTACTATTTTGTTGTGTAATTATGTTTAAAATTTGAATTTAAATTATGAACTTCTTAATTTGTAATATTTTCAAAAAATTTAGGTTCTAGTGATTTTTTTGAGATCGAGTTATTCGGTACGACCGATTTAATACCCATATAGTTTTGTTATAGAGATAGCTTTATTCAATCGAGTTTTTTAGTTTTATCCGGTTTAGTCATGAGGTTCGACTAGTGACCTCGTGGTTAGACCAATAAATCAGTGACCCAATACCTTCACTGATTAGATGATCGATCCAATCTTTAAAATATTTGAGTCACACACATAAGAACAAACAAACGAGAGATTAAATAAATAAATAGACTCATTTATGATTAGTCGTGCATTACTACGAAATACTAGCGCTAGTGCTATTTAGAAACACCGCCCAATTTAACCTACAATGTGTGTAAGTGGTTTTATAAACAAAATCTTTATGATGAGGTGATTGTCACTCAATCCCGTATTCTTTAAACCTTAGCTCCACTAAGATTTTAAGTTTGAATTCTCTCTAAAACTTTTGTTCGTTCACAACCAGTAGTGTTGGCAAAAGACTCTTTCATTGCATCTTCTATTTGTGTGGATTAATTAGAGGTGTTGTCATTCATGTTTTGCTCGTGATTAATATATTTCGACGATCAAAGATTTTGTGCTACGAGAGGTATTCAATTCTAAATCGATGAAATATTATGATTATACCTTACTTTTTATATTTTGAATTTAGATGGATAATAGATTGGGAGATGCAAAACATGCATTTCTTTTAAGAAAATCTAGTGGATCCAAAAAAAGAAAATTCTATAGATTGAATTGAACAAAATGTCAATCATATTTTAACTTATATTATTTGGAAAGCTTGTTGTATGGATCATTATGATCATAATTTTATGCCAATGGTTATAAAATTGACTTGAGTTTACTTGGCCATAATGATGGAATTGTTTTGAATTTGAATCTTACGAAAATGAAAGTATATATTTTTTTTCAAAAATATTAAATTATGTATAAACACTTTTCTTAAAAATATACTCAGAATACGAGATTTTCATCAACATATTTCTAAAAAAGTGTTCATAAAATTTATTGGTAATTATATGAAACTTACATTTCCTATAAAAATATTGCGGTCAAGCAATATAGAGACGCAGGAAAATAAAAAACAATGTAAATAAAATATAAGATTAAATAAGTTTTTGATGCCTATAAATATTGCAGTTTTTATTTTTAGTCTCTCTCCTGCCTTTAGGCAACGGTTTTACAAAAAAAAAAACGTTGTCAAAGTCAACTAAAATCGCTGCCAAAACTTATGAGGGACTAAAAATAAAACTACAATATTTATAGGGACCAAAAACTTATTTAACCCTAAAATATAACATAAATAAAACTGAGTAACAATATATAATTCAAAGATTTTTCCATAATAATCATATATTTTAGAAATTTACAATACCTGTTAGCTTTAATTATTTTGTAAAATAGTGATGATTATACATTAGTAAATAAAAAGATACAAGTGTTTAATCAGCACACAAAAGATTAAAAAGTTGTGTTATTTCAGCACACAAAATTAACATAAAACAATCAATGCAAAATTCTAAGGCAAAAAATGTAACAATGTATGCTCTTAACACTATATAATTTAGATATAATCAGTTTGTCACTAAACAAACCATGTAACTTTAGCAACCAGACAACCCAAAATAAAACACATGTTACATTTTATCCTTCAAAGTGCATGCCTCCATTGTTTAAACCATGTAAGTCTCGAAATCAATTCTACTACCAACAACAAATTTGTTGGGTAACTCATTTTAAATATACGGTTATTTATAGCAAATATATGAGTAAAAATATAACAATATATCCCAAATCGATAAAAAATAATCATTTTAAGCGCAGTTAACCCAAAAACTTTGATCGTTTAATCCCCACCAACCAATATAATCAAGATCATTGCAATCTCATTTTCTAGTTCCTCTATTTTTGTTTTTTCGAAATCAATAACTTTATTGCATATATCATTAAAAAATAAGCATAATCTAAAATTTGAAATTTATATCAAAAGTTTGTAGAATCATTTTACAATACAACATCACAATAAGAATAAAATAATCTCGATATCACTCAATGACAACAATATATAACATTCTCGTCAACATAAAAACAATTTCAATATCACTCAATCAAAATATTTTCACATATGCTTGCAGCTACCTACATTCCTCAACATACTAGAGGTTCATACACACACTACATAATAATATGGTTTTGTTATCGATTTTCATTTAACAATAGCATAATTTAAAACTCAACATGAATGGTGATAAATGTGATGAAAGAGAGAACATACCGTAAATTAAAAAAGAGGAAGAGACTAAGAAATGATTTCCGTGTTCCAATATATGAATAAAAGGTGATGCAATTTGTACGTTCTAGGAAATGATAAAGATTGCGCCCGTTATGTTATCGCTTTCGTATGTTATTTGATAGGGTCCTTGTGTTATAAAGGAAATAAACTAAATCTAATATGTTTTAATTTTAAAGAAATACAATTCACCATGGTTGAAAAGACCAATTGTAGTGAAACATATTAATTTTAAGAAACATATAACAACAATTGGCAAATACAGTCGTGGTGAAAAGTTTTTTAATTTTTATGTAATTATAGAAATTAAGGGACACACCCTATTTTTGTATAGAAAAAATGGAAAAATATTGGTGTTGGGATTCGAAGCATGTAACCCTTAATTTATAACTACAATTATAATTATTATGGACAATAGTGATAGGTCTTTTAATAAAATAAAATAAAAATACAGGTGCTTAAATAACAACTATTACTTTGGTTAATTGAATAGTCAAAGTAATAATATGTTACAATAGATATATTTTGTAGTAGTATCTACGAGAATTAAAAGATAACCAAGTCAAGAGACTTTAAAGATGTGTTATATCTCTTAAAGATTTGTGGAAATCACACCAAAATTAAAAGAGGAGGAACAAGCAAATAAATAAAACCATTAATTCATTCACCCAAAATTCTAAACAGCCGAACCTTAGACACTCTATATCAATGACAAAAGTTATAACGATTTTTCAAATAATCATAATTATTTAAGTTCATAATTGATTTTCCTAAATAAAAAATCATTTGATATAACTTATAGCAAAACAAAAAACAATGTGACAAAGAGTATCATACTAAGATTTGTACTATTTAGTGGTACTCTAATCTATTTTATTTCTTTTATAAATTTCTTTCTTACTTGAACATCCATTTTGTTTGTATGTATTCAAGTAAGTTTGGCTATCATTCTATAAATTAATATAGAATTGTAAAACTTCAATTTGGTAGATATTATGGTAATATTTATTACATTATTTCAATGTGAAAATATCAATTTAATTGAATATTAATCAAAATATTGTATAAATGAGACTATTGATACTACGAATCTCAGGGTTAGTAGCAGTTGAAATATTATATGAAAAGCCAATTGTTCTTCACGAGTTAAGAATTTAGTTTGGAGGCTTTGTCGAAACTGTATTCCTACTAGAAGGCGCCTGTTAGATAAATATTGATTGCCCCTCTATCTGTACTAGTTGTATGGAAGAAGAAGAGAATAATTATCATTTATTCTTCCAATGCACTAAGAGCATTGAATGTTGGGAACGAGTGGGTTTATGGGGTAAGATGTGATTTTTGACTCTCAATGATGGAGAATTCAAAAGTATTATATTCTCTTGCTTAAATGAACTTATTCACGACGACCAAGAATTGTTTGCTACTATGTTATGGAGTACATGGAAAGGTAGAAATAACCACCTTTGGAATAAGGTGGCCGAGTCGCCGACTGACATTTGTAATTGAGCTATTCATCTTCTGACAGGTTAGAAAGAAGCTAAGGCGGTGAGATTTAATTCTGCAGATGTTACTAGCAGCACAAGTAACACAAACTGGATTAAACCTTTGGAGGGTCGTTTCAAATGTAACATTGATGCTTCCTTTTCGCTCGGAAAAGTTGGAGTCATTGCTTGTATTAGAGATTCTGAAGATCAATTTATTGCTGCTAGAACTGAATGGTTCTCTCCCACTACATAGATTGATATAGGAGAAGCTATGGGCCTTATGGCAACCATTACTTGGGTGCACGATATAGGGCTCGATAACATGGATTTTGAAATGGATGCAAAAACAATGGTTGATAGAGTTAATATTTTAAGACCAAATGATTCGGAATTTGGAGCAATTACCTGAGAATGTCATCGGCTTCTGAACTCTCTTTTTACGAACTCTGATGTCAAATTCACTAGAAGACAAGCTAATGAAGTGACTCATATTTTGGCACGGGCGGCTACATCGTAGGCTAGTTTTCATATTTTTACTAATTGTCCATCTTGTATTCAGGATATTATTATAAATGGAATGAATTAATCTTTTTCTTTAAAAAAAATCAATATGTTAATTAAATAAGATGGATTAAATAACTATTTTTCTTTTAATATGAGAGAAATATTTAACATTTGAAAAATGTGAAATAGTTCAATGTGTAACTTTTTTTATAAAAAAAATTATTGATCCAATTGAAATTCACATTTAACCAGAATATGGGTAGATAGATATTGATCAAGTATTTATACATACATACAAGATTCATTTTAAAATTATAATCTCATACTATCTTTTCACTTGAGATCCTTAAAAAATAGAAAACATATGACATTTTTTCTAATCAAAGTTATAATTTTTTTAAAGTTACTCCTTTATAAATATCAATAATTTATTTGTATTAATACATAAATAAATAAGTAATTGTTACCGCCAATGATCAAACCCTAGATTAAGAGCTTACACTCATTTAATTCAACTATCACTTATCAATTGAATTATAAATTCTAAAAATTAAGACGGCTATAAAAATTCTAAAAATCAAATCAAGAGTCAATATATTTTGAAACCATTTTTACCTTAAAGATCAAAATATATATATATATATATATATATATATATATATATATATATATATATATATATATATATATATATATATATATATATATATATATATATATATATATAAAAGGTGAGAAAAATACATAAGAAGGAGAGGTTGAATTGTGTATAGTGAGTTCTTTTTCACTTCTTAAATCCAGCTTCAAAAAGTAAACAAGTTCAAAATCTAAATACAAAGTAGTTAGCAGCGGAGTGAAATAAAGTGCAAAAGCAAGAAGTAAAAACACATACAGAGTTATCCCGCTTCCTCCCACAAACTGAGAGTAGTCAAGTCCTCTTGTTTGCTAAAATATTTTCCATTATAATCAATAAAATTACACTTGCTCAAGCAAACTAGCAAGAAAATTCAATTGCTCAATCACACTAGAAAGAGACTTCAACTGTTTAATCAAGCTAGATAGAGACTTCTGCTCAAGTAAATTGGCAAGAGACTTTCACTGCTCAAGTAACCTAGCAAGAGATTTACTATAATTTTAAACAAACAATTTAGGAGTAATAAATAACCATTATACTTGATGTAATATCAAAAGTATAGAAGAGATACAATGTATACACAAAGGTACTGTAAACACTTAAGATTTATAAGATATACAAGGATAAGAAATCTTAAGATCTTGTACAACAAATAACTTTAGCTTCTATATGTTCAGCGTTGCTCTCTTGTTAGATGCTTCGTTATATTTCCTTCAAATCTTCAACTCCTTATATAAAGGTAGAAAAAAGGCATTGGAGGAAACTTGCACACGTAAACATAGTTGAGAAGTAGCTCCAAGAGAGACGTTGGAAGTTAATATGTTAAGATCTTCATACACTATGTAATAGCTTTAACCAGGGCGTCTTTCTTCATATTAGGTATCTACCAAAATGTTTGAGCAAACTGGAGATGTTATGTCAATGTTTCTTAAGCCTTGCACTAAGAAACTCTAGTTGACTTTCACCAAAATCTGGCTTTGACAAGATGGTTATGCTTTAGAGACAGAGTATGGACCAGAACCAGAGTAACTCTATCCCAGGTCTTCAAAATCTGAGTTGTCGCCACAAGTTGGAATTATAACAAGATAGCCTAGGGAACATGACCCAAGAAGCATAGTCTTCAAGGCTAATTGATCTTTACCCAAAACTCCTTCATAAAATCAGATGATTTAGAAGATGATTTCCATGGGTCATGGTTCTAGCCATTTCTTGCAAAGACTCGTTCTTTTTTTCTTTCTATAACTCAATTTCTCTATGGAGTTATAGGAGAAGAGAACTCATAGATAACTCCATATGTTTTTATAAAAAAAATCTCAAAATGGATCATTTTCAAACTCACCACCATGTTCACTTATGACATTTAAAACATTTGTTTCCTTTTTAGACTATACTTGTGTGCAGAATATGCTAAATACCTCATATGATTCATCTTTAGATCTAACGAATTTAACCCAAGTCCATATATTATTGTCATCAACAATGACTAATCCACATTTCTTCTCATTGATTGAACCCGTCCCAACAATTGAAGAAGAGAAAGAGACTAAGAGCATCTGAGTGATAATCAAGATCTGACTTCTCTTTAACAAGTTGTAGCTGGCTAAGATTAGAGAATAATCTCTAGTTAGTATGACCTAACCTTTTGTGCCAGACTCATTTCTCATCACTCATTGACATAAGGCAAACTATCTTCCGATCAGTCAATTTAGAAAGATTAATTTTATAAACATTTCCCTTTCTTTTACCTTTGAATAAAATAGATTTTCCAGACTCATTAATGACTGAATAAAAGTTATTATAAACAATACTCCATAACCATTGTCACAAAATTGACTAATTCTCAATAGGTTATATTTGAGTCCATCTACTAACCAAATATTATTAACATAAATTAAAGAATTTCCAATAGTACCCATACCAATGATCTTCACTTTTTCCCAAAATTTCTTCCCCTTCCAAAGTTAGGGTTTGGAACATATTATTTTCTCCTGTCATATGCTGTGAGAAGTCACTATCCTGGTACCATATTGTTGCTTTGTTTCCCCCTTTAGGCATATTTGTAGGTACCCATAATCTTATGGGTCTTCTAGTGTTAGTTCTGACATGCTTCTATTTTGGGCCTTTGGATGATAAAAAGGTCTAGACTCATTCCAAACTTATTGTTTAAAATAAGTTTTTCTCGGATAAGTTTTGACTTTGCTTTCTCAGCCCTTCAGATCCTTTGGTGCATAGGTCTTGGGTTTTGGTTTCTTCAGAATTTTTGACTTCTGAACCTTAGGTTTTGATCTCATCAAAACCTTTGACTTTTGAATCTTAGGTTCTAATATCATCAAGACCTTTGACTTTGAGGTCTCAGGTTCTGATCTTATCAAGAATTTTGACATAGACATCCTAGGTCTGATTGGTTTAGAATTTTTCTGTTATTAGAGGCTGGCACAAAATAAGCTTTCAGCCCTATTTGAGCAATGCTCGGAGAAGAATGGTCTGAGGGTTTCTCTAAGAGTTGAACTTATGAGCATTCTCCATTGTAACCCAAACCTTCTCCTTTGCTCTTAATTACTCCATAGATTATGGAAGCAAGCTTAGTTCTTTCAAGACATGTTGTGATAAAGTTTTGAAGAGCCATTTCATTCTCACTCACTGTTTTATCAGGAACTTTATTTAAAAGAGCATTATGATCTTTTTCCAAAGATTCAAGTTTATTTTGAGAGATTTATAATTCCTCTTTCAAAATATCATAATCTCTCTATAAAACTTTCATGTGTCTTGCTTTATTTTTCTACAACTCATGAGGTCTTGAATGGAATAATAACAACAAAACGAGATAAGTTAGAAAATACCTTATCTTCATCTTTTGATTCAGAACCAGAGTTGGAATCGAATTCTTTGTCAGATGATGTGAAGGTCATCAATTCCATATTGGCCTCTCCTACATCTTTATGTGAATCAAACTATAGAAAGAGGCAACACCATGCATAATGAGATTATGGCAATTATTGTGCACATACGTTTCAGAAAGTTAACAACTGTGCAGATGTGCGTGTAATGATGTGTCATTCTATAGGATAGTTTCGTTTTAGTTGTTTGCTTACGAGTCTTTGACCCTTTTTGTAGAAAAAAAAAGTTGGTTTGATTCATTATAATTTTAAATACTAATAAAGTATTTAAATATTTAATTTTGTAAAAAATAAGATAAAATAAAAAAAATGATGTGGTACTGACTACTATCGTTTAATTTGGACGATTGGTACCTATCCAATTAAATAAAAAAGGTGCTTCATGTTCTCCTAATAATAATCATAAATGAAAAAAATATTAGCCTTTAATTTAATAAATAAAACCTAATCTATACAAAAACCAAAGTTTTATATTTTTACAGTTATAATAATTTAATTTAACTATTACTTTTTATACGCAAAAAATAACTACTAAAATTTAAAACTTGGCAGATACAACACAAACCTTCAATCCCAAAACACAGAACGCACAAGCCTCGCCGATATTCAAGGTTTCTTCTTCATTGTTCACTCTCTACACAATTTCTAGGTTTTTTTCTTCCATTTTTTTACTCTTACATTGCACCAATTTCTTCAATGCATGTTGTTTTGCATTTGCATTTTGCGTCTTTCACTCTTATTGTAAACTATTATTCTGTTAATTTGCATTTCAGAGAGACTTTGAGTTTGATGGTATGGTTTAGGAATTTATGATTATAGATTGTGTTTTTGTGAGGTTTTTGTTTGTTCAGGAGTGTAGTTGTTTGTTTAATGTGCTAATCTGAAGTGTGATTGTGTTAAATTGGGCTTGATTTGGTTTTTATTGGAGAAATTTTAATTGGTTCTGTTTTTGGAGTTCTGTTATGTTGAATGTGATGATATGTTATGAAGCGTAGGGATTCAACACGACAATGATACGAACGTGGAGGCACGAATGTAGCCTCGCCGCAGCGATGCTACATAGGTTTTTTGTTGATGAAGTTCTTACTTTGGGCAATTGATATTCTAAACTTAATCTAAGTTCTTGGCAATGTTTTAACTAACGGCCGCGGTCGCGTAAAGATTTTTGCGATTTCAGTCTGTATATGTGCTGATCGCAATTTGGTTTTATCATAAAAACAATGAATAATGGTTTCAGTATCTTTTGATACCGTTTTGTCGCGGTAACAGACCTTTTTTTAAAACCTTGTTCAGTGTGTGATAAGTAGCTGTTAAGAGTCTCACATCAGACAATATATGACACATGCACTGTTCTTATAAGTGGGGACACTCCTCACCCTACAAGCTGGTTTTGTAGGATTGAGTTAGCCCCAACCATATTTCTTAACACGGCATCCAGAGCCTACTGAGAGGCAACCCTTATCCGTGCTTTACCCGGTTTTCTGTTTGATTTTGTAAGATGTTAATTTGATGATGACAGTGTTTGAGGATGTTACTTTGTCGATTGATGTTTTCTTGACATCTATCATTGCTTATATTTGCTATGTTTTTCATGCAATGGGCTTGTGTGCATAGAATATGAACATTGTTTTGGATTGAGAAATTACTGTGATCTTACGAAATCTCCATTCTTGATTTGCAGTTACTTACTCACTTCCATTGTAAATCTGTAGACAGTGGAAATAAGGATTATTTTGGGTGTCGTATTATTTAGTTTTGAGGTTTATGACTGTGTTGGGTTTTTGGTTTTCACTATGAGCAATGTACCTAAGAGATCCCTTGAAGAGTCGCCTTCAAAGCATCCACATCAAGATTCAGGTGTAGTTTCAAAGCTTCTTTCATCAGTTTCGATGGACCAACATGTTCCTCATGAAATAGGTCAGGATTCTCGGATGGGGAAGACACTTCGTGTTGAAGGTCGTGATGCGGATAGAAGATCTCCTCTTCATTCAGTTTATCGGATGACATTACCTTCAAATGATTCTCAGGCAGATCATCAGTTTGGGACTGAGAATAGGATTGAATCAAGGCACACATCACGTGGAAATACACCAGTAGAATTTGGAAAGGAGAATCCCACAACAGAAGAAGGGGAGTGTCTGGAAGCTCACGAGGCTGTTGTGGGGAACAAAATTGATTCTAAAACTGAAGATAGATTAAAAGATAGAAAAAGAAACGATGTCAGACATCGAGATTGGGGGGACAAGGAAAAAGAGAGAAGTGAGCACAGAAACAGTACACAAGTCAACAATAGCAATGGTGAAAACAAAGAATCTGCCAAAGAAGATAAAAATGCAGAAAAATGGGAGAGGAAAGATACTCCAAAAAACCAAGAAAATTCAAAAGAGAGGGAAAAAGAGCATATCAAGAGGGAATCATGTAATGGAATGGAGAAAGGAGTTCCATATAATGAAAAGGAACTCGGTGGTGGATCAGTAAAAATTCTTGAGCGTGAAATTGTATTACCAGAGCAGAAGAAACATGATGTTGATAGGAGGAAAGAACGGGATGCTAATTTAGAAGAAGATCGACCTGATAAGCGCTTTAAATTTGACAAGCAATCACAAGATGAATTTGCTGATGGGGAAGGGAGTGGAGAGAAAGGGAGTGCAGACCATAGTTGTAATGTTCAGCAACATAAGAGGATACAAAGATCGATAGCTAGCCCTCTCGTCACTGATCTTGAGGCTCGTTTTGGACCCCACGCCCAAGACAATGAAGAGTATTTTCTTCCTCTACTTTCTCATTTACTTATTTTATATGAATTTAGTTATCCAGTAATGATAGTTTTATTCCTCTATACTGCATTACTCTTTGTGCCTCGAGGCATCATGTTGATAGAAGTCGATGCCTCTTCTTTGATGGTTTGATTTAATCTTACCGTTTTTGTGTTTGTATTAGTTGTCCTTTGCACAATTTTATTTTTTCTTTTAGTAATTACTGTTTTATTTATCTTGCAGGTCACAAGGTATTCTGCCATATTTTGTTCAGTGGCTCAAAGTTATTTGGCTTCTTGTAGACTTGTGCATTCATGAATTAATTTGGGATGTCAACAGACACTGCTTTATTTAGCCCATTGGTTTATAAGTTATGAAATTTCCTTTGTACTACTTCCTTTTAATGTCTCATGTTGGATGGTGGGGTATTTCAGGTAAATCAGAATTATCATATATTATTTATAGCATTGGTGGAAGCATGCAAGAACTGATCAAGTTGAGGAAGGAATATGAATCATCTCATCCTCAAGTTGAAGAAAATGCTGAAAGATTTAATGATGGCCCCACTCTTGAAATTCGGATACCTGCGAAGCATGTCATTACTACAAACCACCAAGTGAGATCAAACTTTGTTATTTTTAATTTGGACGAGTGCTTTGTTTTTAGGGACATGGTACATTTATGACTGCTTTTACTGATTCTTGTTATTGTTGATGCCTTTGTTCTTGTTTTGCTTTCTTTTGGTTTGTTTCTTCATTTCCTCTGATGTATTCTCTTACCATTATGTGAGGTATGTAGTTCTAGTAGCTTTCCCCTCCCTTCTGTTGCCATGTCAGCATAACTAACCAAAAAGTTAGTTATGACTGAGCACAGGTTAAAGGAACTTGGGTGTAGGATTAGACTAGCGATATAACCACCTATATACAGTTGATTTCCTCTCATCTAACACATCTAAATTAGAATTATATTTGTTATTTGATTAAGAGAAGTTTAAGAATTCTGGTTCACTGGCTTATGATAGTGTTCTTGAAATCATTTCTGCTCTCATGTTTCATATAAAACCACTTTGCATGTCTTTTTCCTCTGCAACACTTTTCTAGATCTTCCTTCAGTTTCATCTCATGCCTTGCATGAATGCGATTCTTAAATTCCATTTTACAGTGCTGTGTGCGATTATCATGGACAAGTTTTATTGACTCTTCCCTACCTTGCCAACGTCTGTACTTTGTTGTTTGTTCGCAAAATGATTGGATGATGAAATGAAAGTCCTTTATTTATTTTTTAGGTTTTTATTTTATTTTTATCTTATAACAATTTCTGACAGTTTTATTATTATTATTATCTGTAGGTCAAAGGTGCCATGCTATGGGGGACTGATGTGTACACATATGACTCAGATCTTGTTGCTGGTAAGTTTTATTACAGAAAGTGTGCAGCCCGCTTTCGATTGCAAATGACCAGTGTTGGGTTGTTGAAAAATTTGAATTTAGTACTGATGTTGCAATTTTGTTGCACAGTTCTCATGCATACTGGTTACTGTTTCCCAACGGCGTCCCCTCCTCCGTCAGCTATAAAAGAGTTGCGCGCATGCATTCGGGTGCTACCTCCACTAGACTGTATGTCCTTGTTGATCTTTCGTCATTATCTAATAAACCTTGGCACTGCTTCTTCAGTAACACTTATGGTCTCTAAGTGGTCTTAAAAGTAATAACTGAGAATAACTTTATGCTAAATTGTCATAGCATTGATTGGTCAGTATATAACTTTTGAGTAAAAAGACTTGATTCAATTTTAAAGTTTTGAAGATTAAAAGTGGAATTTTTTCGTCTGGAGTTCCCACCAGCAGGATAGAGGAGGAGAAATAGAAAAAACAGGAACTATATATTAATTATGTTCTATAACTTTAGACTCTTAAAAAAAGGCCCTTAGGCTTATTTATATCTGGATTATTATCAATGAGGTTCAGACTTGGTGTTTGGATTTTATAGGAAAGAGCTTATACTTTTAAACTAGTCCGTATATCAAAATAAGATAGAGGTACTTCTTGTATCGTAAAAAGCGAAATCTATTGCACCTAGCACCCTCTTGAAACTTATTTAATTGTTTCTGCACAATGTTGATATTTATATACTTTCTTCTTCATAGTGAGTAATCAGCTAGTTCTGTTGATTTCCATCAATTGCAGTCACTGATGCTGGCTTTACAATTTAAGCTCTATTTGGATAATCAAACGTTAATTCTGTGTGTAATATCAGGCTATATTTCTACCCTGAGAAACAATCTGCGTTCCCGAGCTTGGGGTGCTGCACCTGGTTGTAGTTATAGAGTTGAGCGATGTTGCATCGTGAAGGTATTAGTAAAGGCCTTGCAAAATCCTTTATCCTTTGAACTTTTGTCTACTGAAATCATGTGGTTTCTTCATTGCAACCTCTTCTACTTTAAATGCTTGTCATGCACTAGTTTTCTGTTTTCCACTCCAAGTGTATTGTTCTTTACTTTCTTTTTTTTATCTGTCATGTCGTATGAAAATGGTGTGAAAAATGTTGGATCTTTCTATTCTCTTATGTTTATTAGTTGAAGTGAAAATGAAAACAGGAAATATGGGAAGTAAATGGGCGCCTTAGTTTTTAAACAGATGGTGACTCTTACTGTTTTTATTTCTTTGGTCTCCAGAAAGGAGGCGGAACTATTGATCTTGAACCATCTCATACACACACAGCAACTATTGAGCCCACCCTTGCACCGATGTCTGTTGAGCGGACAATTACTACCAGGGCTGCAGCTTCGGTAAATTCTTCACATTTATAATTTAAAAGTGATTTACATTATCATCTAAACAAAGTTAATTCTTCTAACATATTTTGAAGACATCATTCCTAAACACTTCTTTCATAATCCTTTTTCACTAAAATCTAGCACAGACAGAACCTAACATGGTCGCCGTTCTTCTTCAGGACACCTCGCGGCTGCAAAGATATATAAGCGAAGTCACAATTCAGTACAACTTCTGCAATGAGCCCTGGTATGTTGCTTTTTAGATGGCAAAGTAGAGTCTAATATAGTAATAATCTATATTAATATTGTGTTTTGTCTTGGAACACAAACAAACACCATGCTTGTGGAAATTTCTTAATGTTTGAAGCAATGCTGTTTTGGGTGATAATGTTTCTTATTCTCCCTCTTGGATAGAGGATGCAACAGTTTGGTTTTCATGCCTTTTTTTAGTATTTAATAGTTATTATAACCACCAGGATCAAGTATAGTATCAGCATTGTTGCTGACAAGGGACTAAAAAAGCCACTCTATACATCTGCCCGCTTGAAGAAGGGAGAGGTTCTGTATATGGAAACACACTCGTGCAGGTATGTTCAACCAGATTCTTGACCAAAATGAGTGTTATGTATGTCAACTGTTATAGGCTTTGTGTTTGATTTCCCTTTTGAAAAATGATCTTCATAAGCTATCAAGTGCTATATGCAACAGCATTGTTATTATAAATTTGAAACCATGTTGGACAGTCTCTATGAAAGCACGGAAACCGGAAATACGACACTGACACGTTGACACCTGTAATAGAGAGAACTGCTTGATGTTCTCCTCATGGTATTCTTTGTTGATTGTAGAAAAAGATGTAAAATAAACAGGAGTATATTACTAAAGAAATTAATAATGAAGTTGAAAATTCAAAAGGGTCTTGTAAAAATGGGCAAGAAAATTTCTCAAGAGTTCTTATATTTAGGGACATGTGTAGTATTGCTTTTTCAGTAAAGATTGCTTGTTTATTTTATGAAAACTCAAAAGGACTCATGATGATGATGGTCTAGAAAAATAGTCTCACTATGATGTTTCCATGGTCATCTTGAAATCTGAGGGCTCATTGAAATCATTAAGTTCTCATCATTTTCAATTCTATGTAGATATGAACTCTGTTTCTCCGGAGAGAAAATGGTCAAAGCCATACCGGCAACTCAGTTGCACGATCCAGATATAAAGAAGTCCCAAAATCATCAGCTGCACTCCACAAATGGTGACAAATCTGATTCTGATAATGTCGTGGTTGACGTATTTCGCTGGTCTCGTTGCAAGAAGATTTTATCCCAGAGTTTGATGCGCAAAATTGGCATCCCCTTGCCTCTCGAATATGTGGAGGTATTTTTAATCAATCTTTCATTTCTTTTCCACTGACATGTAAATATTCTCCCCAGATTTTTCACCTCAATTGAGGAACACTTACGTTACTATCAATGTTGTTTAGTAGTCTACTCTTTGCTAAACTTGTATTTGTTTCTACGGTAAAGTTAATTGATTATGTGTAAAAGATTATGTGTAAAAATCACGTTTAAACTCAAAAGTTTCAAATCATAGTTTCAAGTAGAATCAATTTTGAAAAACATAATTAATTATACTAGAAAGCAACCAAACATGTCAAAATCAATTCTACACATCTATAATCAATTCTAGATACTCCAAACCTGAAACCAAGCATACACTTAGTCTGATCCCAACTCCCAAGGCCCTAATATTTACCCTTGTTTGGCTTGCTTCAACATGTGCAGAATCAGTCAATTTCTTACTTATAAAACTTTTCTGATTAATTGCAAAATGCAAATATTTGCTTCTTTTGTGCAGTAATTGACATTCTGTTTTTTCTGATGATAGGTGGTAGCGGAAAATTTAGACTGGGAAGATATACAATGGTCTCAAGCTGGTGTTTGGGTTGCAGGGAAGGAATATGCCCTTGCTAGGGTACATTTCTTGTCAATGAATTAGTTCATTCCCATGTTCTATTTTAAATGGGAGATTGAATGCAAAACATGTGTTAGGATGATATAATGTGTTCTTTTATATACTTCCTAGATTATTTATACTCATTATAAAATAGTCTTTTCATGTTGCTAGAATTTTCTGTATTTAATAAAGAATTATGAGAGTAGATACCATACATGTTTCTCAACTTTCAAGGTTTGTTGTAGCTTCTGAAACTTGCTTGAGGTGATATATATTAGCAAAATAAATGTATGAGAATAAAATTTATATGGAAGTTATCAGTTGTTGTTTTAATAAAATTATAGTTTTTTTTTTACAAGAATAAAATTAGTGTTTTAAATAAAAATTTAGTATATTTATAACAAAAAATTACAGCAATTGGGCGTTAAAAGTAATTATATAGAAATGATTTTTATGTTTTTTAAAAAAAATTAAAATAAGATTTTACAAGTTAGAATTTACACTTTTTGAATTTAAACGCCATTTATAATTATTATTGTTTATTCTCTACAAATTAATTGTTTTTCTGCCTTATTAGCATGACAGTAGCTGTTAATGAGTTTTGTGGTTGTAACATTTGAAGAAAATATTACACAAACGCTCATACAATCTACAATAATGTTGGAAGAATAAATCTTATATAGATTTCACATGAATACAACCTTTGTGGAACATTTACTTGAGTATCGCTTGTTGAATCTTCTAACTTCACAAATATCCTTCAAGTCTTCGTATGTGACAATGCCTTTGATTCCATTGATTTCTTGAACGATGAATTGTTTGAAGATTGAGAAGAACTCCCACCTTGTTTGTAGGCTTCCACATATTACTACTAAGATCAACATAGAGAAAAGAATCTCATTCTTTTCATTAGAATTTGTCACCACTCACAACAACTACAATCTTGCAAGCCTTCTGAAAATCTTTACACAATCTTCAAAGAAACATTAGTTCCAAGAAAAATCGTCTTCAACAATTACACATCTTCTCAAACAATATATGAATTCAAAATATGAGGTTGAAAATGAAAGAATTTTGTTTGCTAGGGATTTTTGAGTTTTCTAAATGAAAGTTGTTTTTGTTATGTGTTCACACATTGGTTATGAGATGAGAAAAAAAATTATATGTGCTGAAGATTAAGCACACAAATAGGTAAAAAATGGTTATTAGATTCAAGTCAAGAACATTTGTTGATTTGAGTCAAATGAACAAGTTGAGTGGAACAAGATCAACATAAAAAGTGACCCATTTATTATGATTCTAGTCAAGTTATATCTATGATTCGAGTTATGAAAGGTCATGATTTGAGTCATGTAGAAACCTTGATTCAAATTAATTTGGACAAAGGCAAATATGAATGTGAAAAATTGTGTGATCTGAGTCATGTGTAAACGATGATTCAAATCAAATTGCGCAGTGGCTAACATGAACTATGTGATTTGAATCATGTGCGACTTATGATTACAATCACAATCTTGCACGATTCGAATCAAATGAAAATTGTGATTCGAGTCACAGATACATAATTCTTCATGTTTTTCTCTATTTAATTTGATTTGAGTCATGATTTGTGAGTGATCAGAGTCACACACGGGAAAAATCAATTTTCAAAATAGTTTGATTCCACTTTCCACAAAACTTGAACCAAAGAGACATAAAACTTTAGGTACATGTGGAATTTTAGTAGCCTTGACCATGTGAGCTGGGCATTGGAGTGTGATGCATTGACTATTCTTTATGCTTCACTTTGAGAGGCGAGTGTCTTTGAGATTATGCAACTTGCTGGTTATATAAGTCTATTTTATGTATAAAAATTTAATATTTGTTATTAAATTAGTTCTTATTTATGACATTGTTGAATTGCATATGTTCTTGTGCAATGTTGGTTATACGAGTGTTTTCCGTTCATTTGGGAGAGACGAGTTATTCCTACTAGTGTTGGTCCCACATAGGACAAGAGATCGAAAGCCATTCGTGCACATCCAAATAATCTTTGGAGTATATGAAGAAGATTGATGCTCTAACTATGGACAACATCATTTAGATAGCATACACAAACTATAGACTACATTGAGAGTTAGATGACACTTCCCTTTTTCTCGTTAACTGTGATGGGAGATCTTAGTGGATAAACACTTATTTGGGAGGTGTCTTCTCCAATTTGGATATGTCCAAGACACCCTACGATCATTCCATGATGTTCCATCCGAGGGCATTGATAAATGGTTTGTGGGTAACATTATCAGCTCTGCCTGTGCCACTGCATATCATGCAGTGGAGATTCAGTTTCATGTGCAATGTGTGAATGGTTACTTAGAGTGGTATCTAATTGGATCACATTCTCACATCATCCCACCAATTGAGCATGTAGATGATGTTGGACCTTTCAATACTAGGGTAACTTCTGATGATGTGTCACCGTCTCTACCTAGTGTGATTAAGCAGTGATAACAATCATTATGAATAACCTCATGAGTTTGGTAAACCCAAAGGGTGAAGTTTATACTTTGGCATTGTAGACAGCACATAGAATGTGGGGGAATGTGTAGACATTTTTTTGTATATTATTTATATTAATACTTGGCCATTTGCACCGTACAGTTTATTGGATAACACTTATCACTTTCATTATTGCGAGATTAACATAGCTTAACACTTGGCAATTAACCTAACTTAACACATTACAATTAAATTAACTTAACACAGACAATTACATAACTTAACAAAATAAATATATAATAAAACTTAGACACTGCTAGATGATTACGTGTTTCAAACCTTGATTATGTCGTTGACATATCTAAATATCGTCACATAAAATTGACCTGGCCCTTTATTGGCCTATAGTGATATGTTCTCCACATAACCTTCAACTTTCATTTGTCTTCAACTCAATATGGTGAATTTTACCATTTCGATAAGTATCAATCCAAAATGCACCAAGCTCAATCTTACTCAACTTTCTATTCTCGATGTCGAAAAACATATACTCCAATTTGAATATCAGAAGAGTGCGACAAGTGATGTCATACGTAGTCCAAAATCAACAAGAGATTTCACTTTGTTAAAGTACACACCTGCCATAAAAGAATAGTGAATCATTATAAGATGTTTTCTTTAACAACATAAGATCCCTATTTATATAAGTTTGAGTTCATTCTTAACCACACACAATTGTCGGTGCCATCACAGCCGCACAAAACTGTCTATAAAATCTTAATTATTGAAAATTATACTACTAAGTTTTTTGAAGCCTTGCTAAAAGTCTGGTAAATGCATGAGCTTTTTTAAAATAAGTGATTTTCTGCTACCGGATATTTCAAAGTTGTGGAAAAAATTGGGAAACCATGATGTTTTTTTTTCTCAAAAACTTGCATGTTTTTTAGACTATTATTTTTTAAGGTTAAATATGTTTTTGGTCCTCTTAAATGTCTCATATTTAACATTTAGTCCCTCCAAAAATTTTCTTGAAACAATGGTCCTCTTAAAGATTTTAATTTTAATTTTTGGTCTTTTATACAAATTAGTGACGATTTTTACAACATAGCAACAAACTTAACGACAATTTTAACAACAAACTTTTATTTAGTGACAAATTAGAGACTAAAAATTAAAATTAACATTTTTAGGAGAACCATTTTTTGAATAACATTTTTAAAGAGATTAAAAACAAATATGAGATATATAGGAGAACTAAAAAATTAATTTTCTTTATAAAATCATAAAATTTCATATTGGATTTTTTGATATCAAATTTTTCTATTCATACTGGATTCTTAACTTATACTACAAGATTTTTTTGTGTGCTGTTTTTTAATAAAAATTTAACAAAGATAATATGAATATTATGGAAAATTATTATGTCATGCAGATATTAATGGAAAGAGGAACATGCATATAGTTTTGTGGCCTTTGCAAGAACATAAAAGTACCAAAATATATATATATATATATCATTCGCAGAACCTTTACAAAATTTCATTGATAACATTGAACATTGACCTAAACATCAATAAAATAGTAGTCATAAATGCATAGATAACATGCAAATTATTAAATCATATAGACCATTTTGCAGTAAACCAATAAACCAAGTCACCATTCAACGACGTCGAGAGATCTTTGTCAAGAATCACCACTCATCCCATTTTTGCAGTAACACATTTTTATTTTGAGACAGCCCAGTTACAATTATTAATAGGAAAGCACTATGAAAACTAACATTGATTATACTAACACTTCATTTGCAATAATAGTGTCCAAAGGGGAAAAAATTGGGTAAAATATGGAGCAATAGGACACTTTGATCTTGATTTTGGTCTGTCTTCCAAACCTTGAAGTCGGGAGGAAAGTAATGAGCATCACTCCAACCTTTTAGAGCAATAATGGAGAAAGGTCCTTGAACCTTTCCCTTAGGATCTCTGTAGTGCCACATCAAAGACTTTAACTCCTCAACAAAATTTGGTTGTTCATTTTCCTCTTTATCATTATCAATGATCTCAAGTTCATTTAATTTGACCCACATAGATACATAATCCTTCTTATAATTCAAGTCTGTTTGTTCGGCTGGTTGCAGTTCAAAAGACTCACTAGACCATTTGTGCACTGCCAAAACATAGAAAGAACATCAATGAATGACAATGACACGTCCATCTGAAAAACATAATACCGTACTATCATTAAAATAAAGTATCATAGAAAAAGATGGACGATTATAACAAACCTGCATGAATGTCATGAGAAATGCAATTCAACTTAGTGGTATTGATTGCCATGTTGGAAAAAGGATCTTCTTGTAAGTAATTTATGATTGATGTCTTTTGGTTTGAAACTTTATTGAATTTATAGTAGTTACAACATTAAATGCCAATAATTACAAATTAAGGGAAATAAATTAATTCTTAATTTGTCTTTAATATGTCCAAACTATTATAAGAAAGATGATAAATATAATTAATAGAAATAAATCAATTTCTTATTTGTCTCTAATTTATCAAATCTAGAATAAGAAAGATGATAAATATAATTAAGGGGATAAATCATATTCTTTATTTATCTCTAATTTGTAAAACCTATTATAAAAAAGATGATGAATATAATGATATTGTAATATTATTTCCTAATGAGTTAGTTATGATTATGGTCCCCTAACTCTCTTAAACTTTACTTTTAGTCTTCTAAAGATTTTCTTCAACGGATGATCTTCAAGGCAACAATAAAAAATAAAGTCGGTTGACAAATTATTTCTTTAGAAATTCTAACAACTTTATCCCAAATTAAGTTTTCTTGAAGTGCATGAAGTTCACCGGTTATTGCTTTTATCCTATGAATTTTTTTAAATGCACGTGGGTAACAACACAAGTGTAGAAGAGACTTTTTATATTGAGTGAAAAACACTTTTTATATCGGTTCAGTGTCCGATGTAAAGTCAAGTGATGTAGCAAATCAAAGACATTTTACATCGGACCACAACCCGATGTAAAAAAGATACTTAACACATCATTTATACATTAGGTCTGATGTGGAAAAAAAATACAATATCTTACATCAAGACTAGACCAATATGGAAGATCGAAGAAAACCAACCTCTTTTTGCATGTATTTTTCACAGTAGATCGTTTTTGGTACTTTCCAAAGACAACATTAATGCCCTGTTGTCGTTGATAAACTTGCTCTCCAATTAAGGGCTTTGTAGCAACACCGTGCTCTTGTTCCCCATTGAAAGCTTTCTGCAATCTTTGATATGGTTGATAACGTTTTAGAAATTTTCGATGCCCGAGATAAACAATCTTCTTTGATTTTTCAAGATGATGGTAGCATGTGTCTTTTTCACATATAGGACACACTTTATGTCCTTTAACTTTATACCCAGACAAATCGCCATATGCTAGAAAATCGTTGGCGGTTCAAAACAACATGGCACACATATTGAATTGTTCGCCAGAATACACATAAAAAACATCCAACCCTTCCTCCCACAACACTCATAAATCATCAATTAGTGCACTTAAATAAACATCTATGTCATTTCCTGGTTGTTTTTGACCCGAAATCATCATTGATAACATAATATATTTACGCTTCATGCACAACCTAGGAGATAGGTTGTAAATCATCAGGAGAACATGCCAAGAACTGTGGTTAGCACTTTGATTACCAAACAGATTCATTCCATCAGTAGCGAGTCCAATTCTAAGGTTTCTCAACTCTTTGCCAACATTTGGAAACAAAGAATCTATTTTCTTCCATTGCAAAGAATCAACTACATGGCGAATTTGTCCATCACATTTTCTTTCTTCTGCATACCATCTAAGACTATTTGCATCGTTTGCATTAGCGAATAGTCTTTTTTAATTAGCGAATTGTTTGCATTAGCGAATAGTCTCTTGAATGATACCATCTAGTGTATTTATAACAAAAATTTATAGCAATTATTTAATGATCGGGCGTTAAAAGTAATTATAGAAGTACATAAATGATTTTTATGTTTTTTTAAATTAAAATAATATTTTACAAGTTAGAATTTACACTATTTGAATTTAAACGCCATTTATAATTATTATTGTTTATTCTCTACAAATGAATTGTTTTTCTGCCTTATTAGCATGGCAGTAGAGCTGGTAATGAGTTTTGTGGTTGTAAGATTTGAAGAAAATATAACACAAAAGTTCATACAATCATAGAATCTACAATAATGTTGGAAGAATAAATCTATTATCTAGATCTTCACTTGAATACAACTTTTGACGTCGAAATCTGCGAAATATTTACTCAATTATCGTTTCTTGAATCTTCCAACTTCCCCAATCTGTTTCAAGTCTTTGTATGTGACAGCTCCTTTGATTCCACTGATTTCTTGAACGATGAACTGTCCGAAGATTGAGAAGAAATCCTACCTTATATATAGACTTTCACACATTACTACCAAGATCAACTTGGAGAGAAGAATCTCATTCTTTTCATTGGAATTTGTCACCACCAGTCTCAACAACCACAATCTTACAAGCCTTCTAAAAATATTTACACAATCTTCAAAGAAACGTTAGTTCCAAGAAAAATCTTCAATAATTACACATCTTCTCAGACAATATCTGAATTCAAAATATGAGGTTGAAGATGCAATAATTTTGTTTGCTAGAGATTTTTGAGTTTTGAAATTGGAAGTTGTTTTTGTCATGTGTTCACACATTAGTTATGAGATCAGGAAAAAAATTTAAGTGCTGGAGATTAAGCACAAAATAGGTTAAAAATGGTTGTTAAATTCGAGTCAAGAACAATTGTTGATTTGAGTCAAATGAAGAATTGTTGATTTGAGTCAAATGAACAAGTTGAGTGGAACAAGGTCAACCTAAAAAAGTGACCCATTTTTTGTGATTCGAGTCACGTTATATCTATGATTTGAGTTATGAAAGGTCATGTTATATCTATGGTTCGAGTTAGGTAGAAACCTTGATTCAAAATTAATTTGGACAGATGCAAGGAAAATGTGAAAAATTGTGTGATCTGAGTCATGTGTAAATGGTGATTCAAATCAAACTGCATAGTGTCTAACATGAACTATGTGATTTGAATCATGTGCAACTTATGGTTCCTGTCACAATCTTGCACGATTTGAATCAATGAAAACCGTGATTCGAGTCACAGTTCCATAATTCTTCATGTTTTCCCCTGATTTGATTCGAATCATTATTTGTGAGTGAACTGAATCACCCACGAGAAAATTCAATTTTCAAGTTTTTCAAAATAGTTTGATTATACTTTCCACAAAACTTGAACCAAAGAGACATGAAACTTTAGGTACATGTGATTTTTAGTAGCCTTGGCCACGTGAGCTGGTCATTGGGTGTCATGCATTGACTATTCTTTATGCTTCACTTTGAGAGGCGACTTTCTTTGAGATTATGCAACTTGCTGGTTATATAATTCTATTTTAGGTATAAAAATTTAATATTTGTTATTAATTTAGTTCTTATTTATGACATTGTTGAATTGTATATGTTCTTGTGCAATGTTGGTTATACAAGAATTTTCCGCTCATTTGGGAGAGGCGGATTATTCCTACCAATGTTTCCCCTACACGAGACAAGAGATCGAAGGCCATTCGTGCATATCCAAACAATTTTTGGGGTATATGAAGAAGATTGAAGCTCTGACTAGGGGCGATGTCATCTAGATACCATACGCAGACCATAGACTACATCGGGAGTTAGATGACAGTTCTCTTTTTCTCGTTAACTATGATGGGAGATCTTAGTGGATAAACACTTATTTGGGAGGTGTCTGCTCCAGTTTGGGTATGTCTAAAACACCCTACGACCATTCCATAATGTTTCATCTGAGGGTATTGATAAATTGTTTATGTGTAACCTTATAATGATGTTCCACCGCTTCAAACTAGTGTGGATGACCAGTAGCGTCTGTAGATGACAACAATCATTATGGATAATCTTATGGTTTGATAAACCTAAAGGGTGAGGTTTATACCTTGGCATTGCAGGCAGCACACATAACATGTGGGCGACATGTTGTAGACATTATTTTTTTTGTATTATTTGTATATTATTTATATTAATACTTGGACATTTTCACAGTACAGTTTATTGGATAACACTTTATCGCTTTCATTATTGCGAGATTAACATAATTAACACTTGACAATTAACATAACTTAACACATTACAATTAAATTAACTTAACACAGACAATTACATAACTTAACAAAATAAATAAATAATAAAACTTAGACACTTCTAGATAATTATGTGTTTCAAACCTTGATTATTTTGTTGATATATCTAGAAATCGTCGCATAAAAATTGATCGGACCCTTTGCTGGCGTATAGTGATATGTTCTCCACATGACCTTCAACTATCATTAGTCTTTAAATCAATATGGTTGAATTTCACCATTTCGATAAGTATCAATCCATAGTGCATAGAGCTTAATCTTACTCACCTTTCTGTTCTCAATGCAGGAAAACAAATACTCCAACTTGAATATCAGAAGAGCGAGACAAAAGATGTCATACGGTAGCCTAAAATCAATAAGATATTTTACTTTGTTAAATTACGCAACTGCCATAAACGAATAGTGAAGCATTCTAAGAGATAGTTTGGTTGAGCTTTTTTCGATTGTAAAAGTTATTTTTAAATTAAAGTTGAAAAAAAGAGCTTTATAAATAAAGTTAAAGTTGTTTGGTAATATTTATAATTTTCAACTTTAATGTTTTAAAAACTAAATCGTTTGATATATATCTATGAAAATATTTTATTTAATATATAGATCAAATAATTTTAAAAAGAGAGAAAATATTAAAATATGATTTTTCGTCCAAATTCGATATAATATTTGGTGTAAAATATTTGCGAGTGAAATTTTTATTCATACTTTTAGAAATAACAAAATATTAGATATATATGTAAAAATGCCTTACACAAAAATAGATATAAATTAAAATAAAATATTACTATATTACTAAAAGACATGAAATACGTTAAGAAAATTAAATGAATATTTTCTTATAAATGTTTAAAAATTTGTGTACATAATGTTGGCACATGTGAATGAATAATTTTTATTTTAAATTAGATAAAATAATATGGGAAGAATTATAAAAATTTATGTTTGAGTGAATAATTAAAAATAATCTATAATAATATGATACTATAAATTCGAAGATATACAATTATGTAGTTATATACAAGTAAATGTTCTAAAAAGTTATAAAGTTACTTTCAACAATTTTAATAAAAGCTCTTTAAATTACATTTTTATTCTTACAATAAAAGCCACTTATTTTATAAATATTTTTTTCTATATATTATTTGGCCTTACTTTTCTTTTAAAGTAGAAGATATGCTAACAAAAAGTCAGGTCAAACAGTACATAACAACACAAGATCCCTATTTATATAATTTTGAATTCATCCTTGACCACACTCAATTGTCGTTGCCATAACGGTCGTTAAAATCTCAAGTATTGAAAATTATACTACTAGATTTTTTGAAGCCCCTTCAAAAGTCTGGTAAATTCACAAGCTTTCTAAAAAACCTGCATGTTTTTCCACCTATTATTATTCTTTTAGGGTTAAATATATTTTTTGTCCTCTTAAATGTCTCATATTTAACTTTTAGTTCCTCCATAAATGATCCTTTTATAAATTAGTGATGGTTTGTATAATGTAGCGACAAATTTAGCGACAGTTTTAGCGATAAATTTTTATTTAGTGAATTTTAGCGTTGGTTTTGAAAAAAGAGATAAAAAATTAGAATTAAAATTTGTAGGAAGATTCTTTTTAAATAATATATTTAGGAGGATTAAAAACAAATATAAAATATTTAAGAGAACTAAAAATTTATTTATTAATTTTTCATAAAATTGATAAAATTTCATACCGGATTTTTCGCTATCAAATTTTTCTATTCATACTGTATTCTTAACTGATACTTCAAGATTTTTTGTGTGCTGTTGTTTAATAAAAATTTAACAAAGATAATATGAATATTATGGAAAATTATTATGTCATGCCAGATATTAATGGAGAGAGGAACATGCATATAGTTTTGTGGCCTTTGCAAGAACATAAAAGTACAAAAAATATATATATATATATATATATATATATATATATATATATATATATATATATATATATATATATATATATATATATATATATATATTACATCGCAGCTATATATGCATCTAATCTAACCCAAGATTCCTTCACAATTTCATTTTTCAATGAAACTGTTATTGACAAATATATGCAGATTGCAGAACCTTTACAAAATTTCATTGATAACATTGAGCAGTGACCTAAACATCAATAAAATAGTAGTCATAAATTCATAGGTAACATGCAAATTATTAAATCATATAGACCATTTTGCAGTAAACCAATAAACCAAGTCACCGTTCAACGACGTCGAGAGATCTTTGTCAAGAATCACCACTCATCCCATTTATTTAATAACTCAACACAAATTGAAAATACAACAAAAATACTAACAAACACATTTTTATTTTGAGACAGCCCAGTTACAATTATTAAAATCGAATCACTTAGAAAACTAACATTGATTATACTAACACTTCACATGCAACAATATCCAAAGGGAAACAATTTGGGTAAAATATGGAGCAATAGGACACTTCGATCTTGATTTTGATCAGTCTTCCAAACCTTCAAGTCGGGAGGAAAGTAATGAGCATCACTCCAACCTTTTAGAGCAATTATGGAGAAAGGTCCTTGAACCTTTCCCTTAGGATCTCTGTAATGCCACATCAAAGACTTTAACTCCTCCACAAACTTTGGTTGTTCATTTCCCTCATTATCATTATCAACGATCTTAAGTTCATTTAATTTTACCCACATAGATACATAATCCTTCTTATAATTCAAGTCTGTTTTTTCTGCTGGTTGCAGTTCAAATTAAAAGACTCACTAGACCATTTGTGCACTGCCAAAACAGAAAGAACATCAATGAATGACAATGACACATCCATCTGAAAAAATGTAATACCCTACTATCATTAAAATAAAGTATCATGGAAAAAGATGGATGATTATAACAAACCTGCATGAGTGTCATGAGAAATGTAATTCAACATAGTGGTATTGATTTCCATGCTGGAAAGAGGATCTTCTTGTAAGTAATTTTGGGTTGATGTGTTTTGGTTTGAAATTTTATTGAATTTATAGTAGTTAAACTATTAAATGCCAATAATTACAAATTAGGGGAATAAATTAATTCTTAATTTGTCTTTGATTCCGCTAAACTATTATAAGAAAGATGATAAATATAATTAATAGAAATAAATCCATTCCTTATTTGTCTCTAATTTATCAAATGTAGAATAAGAAAGATGATAAATATAATTAAGGGATAAATCAATTCCTTATTTATCTCTAATTTGTATAACCTATTATAAAAAGACTATAATATAATTATAGTGCAATATTATTTCCTAACGAGTTAAATATGGATATGGTCTCTCTAACTCTCTCAAATTTTATTTTTATTTTAAATTTTTTTTTAACGAATGATCCTCTAAAAAAATCGGTTGACACAAGTTCTTTCTTTGGAAGTCCTAACAAGTAACTATACCCAAATTAAATTTTCTTGAAGTGCATGAAGTTCACCATGCTTTTATATCAGGAATAAGAAATATGATAAATATAATCAAGGGGATAAATCAATTCCTTATTTATCTCAAATTTGTAAAACCTATTATAAAAAAGATGATGAATATAATTATAGTGTAATATTTTATTTAAAAAAAATCAAGGCAATATAGTTATAAGAGAGTTCACTTTGAATCTTGGTGACCACACTTTAACTTATTTTCTCTTAGCGCCTTTCAAGTTTTTTTTTCTGTTAATATTTTTTTTCTTCGTATTAACCTTGATTATTTGGTATAATGAGAGTTAATATATTTTGCATCAATATTTTCAAAAGTCTATTTAATTTTTTTAGTTTGTATATTCAATTTCTTCGGTTTTTACCAAAAAATTAACGTGATATATATTTTAAATGAATTCTCATAATATGATGTTATTGTGCTTTTTTATATTTTCTATTTTTAATTAATACTTTTACACCAATTTTAATGTAAAAATGACGTGTCACATCTTTTGCATGAACTACTTCATAGAACTAACTAGTTTCTAACTTTACATTTACATATCAACGTTCTAACATCATTTCGCCATTATGTTTGCAAAAACTTATGCAATTTTCATCGTCACTCTCATCAAAACTCTACTAACCGATATTCATCAAAACTCCAACATCATTTATATTCCAACCAAAATGCGTTTGAGGTACGTTTCTTCTTCTTTATCATGTTTGTGAAGAAAAATATGATACAATATGCAGTGGAAATTAAAATTTTCCTTTAGTGATCCTTACAAATGGGCATGGTCAGTGATAGAATCTATTACCTCTTGTAGAGATATAGACCTTTGATGATGTGATCACGAGCGTTGATGAAGAACAACACCTCTACTCAGTCCACACGAACAGTTCGCTTTCGGTCATAGTGCTAGCTACTTACGAACGAAATCTTTGAGTGAGAGAGTGAGAGAAATTACTGTTAGGGTTTCAAGACCTAATTTCATAAAATCTAATACTTCAGCACAAGGGTTCTATTTATAGAACCACATGTGTGGGCTGCAAGCTAAAAATCTAATTAAGCATACGAGCATCATACCTTATGATATACCGCATATCACTTAAGCGTGTGGTATCTTACCACATTCTGTATTCCACTTAAGTGCACTGTATCTTACAATGTTCTATAATTCACTTAAGTGTGTTGTACCTTACGGTGTTCATCATTTACTCTATCTCTAATCAACATGTCCTTATGTGGGTGACCCTGTAGGTTTCCGCAACGTTGGAAATTATATTAAATCACGCATTTAACTTAATAAACAATAAGCAGTATCTAGCAACACATCACTGCTACCCAAGTCACGAAAATGACATGTGATCTGACAAAACCTTTCCTTGATAATACTTGTGTTTATAATTACACTTTTGCCCTTATGGTTGTATTGAGCATAAGGCATAAACTGTGTCACTTTTTTCCAGTTCAATATTGGGCCCTTAGACATTTATCTTGTTACACAGGATGAGCGAATTCCAATACCGTGATACTGCGACCAAATATCGTTTGTATCTCATTATGTTGGTTCATGATCATATGTGTTAGTGTTTTAAGTTGGCATTATGTTTGGTAAAACTAGGCTTTAGCAATGTCATGATGGATGTCATGACATTCAGAGATTGAAGATAAATCATACCTGCTAAGGATGTTAAAAGACACAACGAAGCTAAAGTTGAAATTCAGAAAATGATCGATGTTATAAGATGTTATGACATTCAGGTGACATTCTGAACTGTTTGTTCTGAGATTTTTCGAAGTTTGTTGAGTGCTAAATATTGTTTTTCCGTTATTAGAAAGCATGCTCACGTGGTGCTAGGTTAAACTTAATTAAACCTAAATTGGTTGTTGGAAAGATCATGTTTTAGGAGTAAATTAAGTGAACCCTAGCTATCTTTATGGAAGCCCAAACCAAGTTTCGTGGATCGCTTCTATAAAAGGAAAAGAACCTTACAACCGTCCCTTGGAATGTATTGAAGAGATAGCAATTATGTTTGTGTAATGTTAGGATTTGTAACAGTTGGTATTGTGTAATTCTAGTTTCTCTTGTGAGCCAAGCAACTATCAATTGATAAATGCATTGGACTAGGATTTCTGTAGGGTAGTTTATCACTCAAAGCTTTAAAGCACGAGTGTTTGTCTCTTGATTGAAGCTTTGAAGAAAGATCAAGATATTTTATTGAAGTGTGTCTTCACAATTCAATTAGTCAATAGGTTGATATCACTGCGGTGATTGAGGGGGAGTGAGTAGGAACTCATATCTAAGTAGGACTTAGGTAAAAGGGTCATTGGGTAGTGATTAAGTGAGAAGGTCACAACCGTGTGTTGGTTGTAGGTCTTCGAATTGATACTGCTAATAGTGAACTTTCTCCCTGGCTTGGTAGCCCCCAGATGTAGGTTTGTTGAACCGAACTGGGTGAACAACTTATTGTGTTATTTACTGCTTTCTGTATTTACTGTGTGAATTGCTAACACAGTGTCAGATACTGTGTCATAACATTCTCTGTGACATCAAGTATCTGCTGCCAGGAATTTCACTTTTCATCTTCTCTAATCTTTCACCTCCTCTATTTTTCTATTTCGTTATAATATTTTTTAATTATTTTATATTATTGTATTATGTTTTTATTCCACTTTTCTCAAATCTTATTTTTGTATATTAAATCGAAAGTGGTTTTCCAAATATGATGAAGTTTATTATTATTTGATAAGACATAAATGACTAAATACAAAATTATGTTGTCATCTATATGTGTATGTATGACTCAATAATTATTTTTGTAAAAAACCAAACCAAATCAAACCATATTGGTTTGGTTTGGTTTGGTTTATTTCTAAAACTCAGTCGAACCACACACTTTTTTCTCTTGTGTTTAGATGATTTTTTAAGTCAAAATTGCCCAAACCGCACCGAGAACAACCATACCTGTAATATTAGCGAATTTGGTTTTTAGTCATTGTAAAATCTTATTTTGTAATCTCACTTTATCTTATGTAGATTCCATCACTAACCCTCTCAATTGCCAAGTATCTTTAAGAATTCACTTATTTTTTCTAAGTGGCTTATGTTTTTAATTTTTTTCCGAATTTGCAAACAACCAATACTGACACTGTGGCATAACTTAATTTCTTCTTACTTTCTATTTAGGGTTTCTTTCCCCTTTCTCTCTTCATCAGACCTACGTAAATTTTCCAAATTTCTTCATCTCTTATGCGTTCTGCCTACTGCAAGTGTTCATCATCTCAATCATGGGTGGAAGAAAAACATCATCAATTGATAATTCTTTTGGATGGGCTTGCCAACATGTGGCTGTAACGAAACAATGAAGATGTGGGTATCCCAAAACACCATTAATAACCCAAATCAAAAATTTTGGAAATGTAGAAATTCATTGGTAAGTGCATTGGTACAAAAAGGTTAATTTATACATGTACTTTATTAAATTTAAACCCATTTATATTTAATAAAAAACAGATGTATATTCATTGGGTGAGAAATGTCTAACAAATTTACACACGCTTAAAAACGGGTGTAAATACATGCTTTATTACACCCTTTTTTTAATAGAAAATGGGTGTAAATACATGCTTTATTACACCTTTTTTTTAATAGAAAACAGGTGTAAATCCAAGACGGCGGCTTGGTTTCTTTGTTGTGCCTCTTCTTATAGGATATTGTTCCTCAGATTTACATGTTGTAGTCTCTCTTCAATTCTGAATATTCTTTATGCTAAGGCTTGAGAATTATACTATTACACCATGTTATAAATACTATGCAATATATCATTGGTTCCTACAAGCCAATATTAGTCTGCAATCTTTGAAAGATAGAAAGCATTTCATGTACGGGCATCACAGGCGGTGATTATGGTCTGAGCTAAGGTTATCCCTGGTTAAATTGTGCAGAAGATCTGAAGAACATAAAAGGATGAAATCACTACTACAAAATGCATAAACAACAACGCCATAGTCACCCCGGTTCTTCACTACACTATGGTGACATCTCTAAATAAGGCGCTCCTATATTTTTTTGTTTTTTAATTAAAAATTATTTGCATATAACAACGGTTGAGAAGACAAACATGGTAAAATCATCAAGCTTTCATGGGTTCGAATCTCGGCTACATCATATATATTATTCTTTTAAAGTTTGTTAGCGCGTTTTCTTTTTTATTTATTTTTATATAAAAAACTTAAAGGGACATGACTACGGTTGGTAAGTTACACCGTTGTGATATATTTATAATAAATAAATACTTATCAATACGGTTGTCAGAGAACCATTGTGAAATGATTTACCTATATATAAGCAAATTAACTCTCACTTATTGATGTACAGTAGCTCTGTTTCCTTCACAGTGAAACCCTAGCCCTTTTTTTTCTCTTCTTCTTTGCCATTAGCCGTGAATCTTGTGCTTCATACGTTAAGGTATTCTTTGTCTTCCTTCTTCTTGTTATCCATTATCTCGTTTGTTGCATGTTGTTTTTGTTGATTGTTCTCATTTTTTCAGATTTGTCTTCACTACCATAACAAAGAACAGCAACAAACTTCATCTAGTTTGACAAGCTATGAGAATAAATATAAGAAGTATGAAGCTAATGTGTAAACTTCATCTATCTTATATTTCTTTTTCATGGCTTTATAAATTAGACGAACCTCATATGGTGATGATGGTGGTGGTAGCAAGTGTATGGTATGAGTTGATAAGGTACATATGGTTTGTGTAACAATGTTTTGTTGTTTAAATTCTTATATATGTTGACATGTCGGGATGAAGTATAATTTATTATATAGTATGTATATTGCTTGTTTCACTATCCATGTAAATTAATTTGATGTTTTTGTTGATAAATGTTGTTTATAGAGTTTTTTATATCATATAAGATTGCTTCTTTCACTAACCCTCATTGAAATTGCACTCATTTAAAAAAAAATTAAGATAATAATTAAAAAAATTAAGTTATTCTTGAAAATGAACTTAGACGATCCAATGTTTTTTTCGAATTGCATCCATCTTGTAAATTATAATTACCTCTTTAGCGTATAGATTTTTATTCAATGTTACAAATTCTTCAAAATAATTTGGGATTGAATCAAATTCTATAAGTTAAAAGAGGAAATCATGATTTACAGGATGCTTGCAATTCGAAAAATATTGGATCGTCTAAGTTGTTTTTCAATAATAACTTAATTTTTTATTATTGTCCCAAAAATCTATTTGAATGGTTGTATATGGTTAATGAGGGGCTTGGAAAAACAAGAAATCTCATATTTTATAATAAACTCTTATATATACCTTAACTGTTGGAACGTTTAACCGTTGTGAAAGACTATTTTTATGTGCTTTAGTTTTGATTGTAGCTAGGTATCGAACATGTGCCACAATATTTATTACAATGGTTATTTGAGACAACCGTTGTGATAGACATTTTACAACAACAGTCACTGAAACGTGATTGTAAGTGTCGCGTATACAACTACACTCTACACAACAATGTTTGGACCAGTGTGATTATACGTGTTTCTGAACCATTGTTAGATGGGTTTTCTATAGTTGTGAATGCTCCCTAACTTGCTTTATGTTGGACAATATCTTTTCTATTAAGGGACAAATGAAGAAACTAATAGGATTTGATCGTTCGTCCCTTGAATAAGAGGTAGTGGATCTTTGCTGGCACCATGGGTGGATTCATATTGAGGCTAGGTGTGGCTATAGCGACACCAGCTTTTTCATTTTTTTAAAATATTATATATAAATTAAAGTTTGTTAATAGTATAATTAATTTTTTTTAATTGTATATAAACACTAAGGCTTAATAAAAAATATTACTAACTCATTTTTTTTTTGTAACTCTTTTCCTCACTTTTCTCAAATGTTTTAAAAATCAGATTGGTTATCAAAATGATAAGATTATTGAATCAATGATTTATTGTCATTGATTTAGTGACTGAACCACGTGATTAAACTGAATTAATACATATAATTCGGTTAAATAAACCGGCCTCTATAATAAAATGATACATATATTAAATTGGTTGTATTGAATGACTCAATCTCTAAAAAATATCATTGACACCTATAGAATTTCTAAATTTTTAAAATGTTATAATTTCACAAGTTCATTATTTAAATTTAATTTCTAAATATATTCATCACACATGAAAAAATAGTAATAAATATAAATCCAACTAATTTTTGAACGAAGTTTAATTGCCACATAAACTGAATAACAAAATAATATGTCTAACAAATTTAGTTCTAAGGAGGGAAAATTATTTTAAATAAGTTTTAAACAATAATTTTTTTCTAAAAAAATGCTCAAACTAGCAATTAGACCATCGATTTTTGAAAACCGTCAGATCTCCAGTTTTTATCGATTTTGACAGTTCTAGCAGGTTTACAACGGTTCAACAACTTACCCAATCTAGCAATCAGAGTAGGTCGATGACCTCTCTAGGTTCAATCTATTTTTTAAAACACTATTTTTCTCTCTCTCAAGTTGGACGGTATCTCTATTTCATGTGGCACTCTCTTGTATTATAGGCCTTAGGAATCATTTAAAACAAGTTTAAAATTGGTCCCAATTTTGAAAAATCAGTTTCTCCGCACAAAAAACATGTCTATGTGTCGACACATAAAATAAGAATTTCTGCAATTTTTTAAAAGTTTAAGTATGTGTCGACACAATCGATTTATGCACCGACACATGTGCTTCAATATTAAATCCTTAAGCATTTCTGCTTTAAAACACAGACGCATGAGCCGACACATTCAATTTTCATGTCGACATATGTACTGCACTTTTAAAGCATGTAGCTATTGTTTTGCATGTGTCGACACATCACTTTTACAGGTTGACACATATTATTTTGTGGGTCATTTTCTCATAATTGTTTCATTCCTAAACTTCCCTCTTTTATCTAAAATGATCCCAACTATAAATATATTATTCATGCATCATTCCAACTTGATGATAGTATAAAAATATCTTGCATTTGTTATTCATCTTCAACCTCCAACCTATGCATACACACTAGCAAACCATTGTAATGATTCTTTGTTGGGGTGACATCTAGATGAGGTTCAATAACGTCCAACTAGGTTCTTGTGTAGCCGAGAATACTAGGTTGAGATTTGCAGGGGTATTTGTCCTGAAAAACAGTGGTTTTGTCCTCCAAGATCATTTATTGATTTGGGGATTTTTTTGAAAGACATTCAAAAGAGGATCGCGGCCATGAGCACATCTTTATCCCTTTGGAGATAAAGAACACAAAGGATCTTTTGCATATAAAGAACGCATGGGAAGCAACGAGATAACGGAGAATCAAAATTGAAGTATTGTGTTGCAATAGATGAAATTGATGGTGCGGAAAAGCTTTGGAGATAACGTATGCAAAGGAGTAGCACGGCCCAGATAGTCAATTTGAAGTTATTGTGTCTTGGTCTTGTTAAAGATCAAAAGAAGAGAAGGGGTTGAATCAACATCAAACATTTAGGGTTTGTAGGGTTGCTCTTGAACACTTCTCTTGTAATCATACTTTTACAAAGTAAGAAATTATACTATTCCAAATTTGGAATTAGGAGGAGATATAGTCGTAGCGAGGACGATTGGTGAACTTCCTAAACAAATCTCTCTCTCTCTCTCTCTCTCTCTCTCTCTATATATATATATATATATATATATATATATATATAAGCTTTGCTCAATAAATAATCCCTAACATTGATACATAACATTCTTTCAAATTTCATTTTAAACTTTGCAAAATTTTCAAATTTTTAAGAAAGTCAATCAATTTGATTTTGACCATCAATCGATTGCTTGAGCTCCCTCTAAAAGAAATAGTCAAAAATCAAAAAGATTGATTCATTGCTACAATTCATTGTGGGTCTACTTTTTAGCTCATTCAATTGATTGATTATCCTCCTCAATCAATTGTTCGAGTGCATTTTTAGAGTGAGAGTCTTGGTGTGCAATTAATTGTCCCCCTTAATCAATTGTGATTGATCAAGATTTATTCTTGTCACCCCTCACTTATACCTGGCACCCCTAAATTG
Organism: Vicia sativa; assembly: GCA_021764765.1. Classification (NCBI taxonomy): domain Eukaryota; kingdom Viridiplantae; phylum Streptophyta; class Magnoliopsida; order Fabales; family Fabaceae; genus Vicia; species Vicia sativa. The sequence continues at coordinate 188,095,927 of CM038792.1, read as the reverse complement.
TATGAAAAGACAATTTTGCCCAAGCCACCTTCATTGTTGAAATTTACGGTACACCGTGATTTTGAAAAAAAAAATTAACGATACCGGAAATTTGTGTGCGATACCGGAATTTTCACTAAGTCAAGTAAGATTTACGGTAGATTTGTTTAATTTTCTAGTATTTCGTACCAGATATTTCATAATTTCCGGTATCGCCTACCGTAAATTACGAAATATCCAATATTTTCGCCCCTGAAATTTCGAAATCCCCGATATTTTCATTTGATGCTGATACCGGAAATTTCGAAAATTCCGGTACGCTTAAAATACCATAAATTTTGAAATTTCCAGTATTTTCTATTTTTTTCCAAAAAAATGCTAAGTTTTTCATGATTTTTAACTTTGCTTGCAGTGAGGACTAGAGGCAGAGACAGTTCTATTTCTGGCAGGACTACTGATCGAGCAAATGTTGTGGCTCGAGTAGTTGATGTGGCATGGGCCTCAAAGGCGCAGGTTGGTCGTTGTTGTTCAAACGGTTCTCACCAGAAACGGATGGCTGAGTAGGCCGCGTCGGGATTTCGTGCACCTCGTCGACGGATTTCCATAGCTTCTACGACAGCTGTGGATGATCAGCCTCTTGTTCCTACAGTGGAGCAGGTAGTTGTACCAGAGCCGGTGGTTTAGGAACCGGTTGCTGAGGAGAGGATAGTTGAGGAGCGGGTTCCGAAGGTGGTGTATGAGCAGGTTCCGGAGGTGGTGCAGGAGCTGATTCAGGAGCCAGTTCAGGAGACAGTTCATGAGCCATTTCAGGAGCCGGTTCAGGAGCCAGATCAGGTGCCGGTTTAGGAGCCGGTCCATGAGGGAGTGGATGTGGCGTCTCGTGCTTATACAAACACCACGACTGTTGCATCTACTGATTCATCAGTGTGTACTGATGGTGGTTTCCTTGGAGGACCTTCTGGCAAGTCCGCTTTGACGGGTTTTGCTGACCATGTCGCTTATAGGATATGGCAGGGCGAGGTATGTAATATTGGTTTGGTTTAACGCTTAATTTTTATTTGTATTACACGATTTGATGTATACTAATTTGTTGTAATTTTGTTTTTTTGTTTCAGGAGCATCCAACTTTGAAGGTTGTTTCTCATGGCGAAGTTGAAGAACTTACCCGATTCTGTTATGCCCGAGGAGGTGGGGAGGATAGTTGAGGAGTTCAGGCTGGAGGACTTTGCTTGATGCTCATTGACGATGCTGGTTTCCCCCTACTATCAGCTTTTGTTGAGAGGTGGCACCCTGAGAAATCTTACTTCTATCTTCCATTTGGGGAGATCACGATAACTTTAGATGATGTGGATGCTCTTTTTCACCTACCGATTGCTGGTACCTTTTTCACATTAGTGTATAGGGATCAGACTATAGCGGTGCGCATGGTTGTGGATACGTTGGAGGTGGATGAGTTGGATGTCCTATATGAGTTTGGTGAGACTTGGGGATTTCACCTCTGCATGTCTTGGTTGAGGACTACTTATAAGGCTTTGGTGGAGGCACATAGGTATGAGGTTGCTGCTATGGCGTACATGATACATCTGGTGGCATGTACTCTCTTTGCAGATAAGTCTGGAGTTTACATTGATGTTTGTTATCTGTTTCTATTCATCGGCCTTGACACTCCATCTTGGGCTTGGGGACTAGCGGTTTTGACGATGTTGTACGCGACACTTGATGTTGCTTTCCGTCATGACACCAAACAGTTTGCTGGTTACCTGAGTTTGTTGCAGGTATATATAATTTATTAGATGTTTTTTTTATAATTATTAGGTTTTCGTACAATAATTTATTTATATTTATTTATACATTGTTGGATATACGAGCACTTCCCTCACATTTGTGACAGGAAGGTGTTGCGTTGTCAGCCTACAAATCCATGTGCGAAGAGGTGGGAGGCCAGACAGACCCATCCTGGAGTTGTGTTGGCGTACAGGAGGAGGCTGGATTCTTTGACCCTAGACAATGTCATCTGGACACCGTATATGTCTCATCACCCTCATCATCCTTTTTAGGTATCTACTTTATATTCATGGCATGTCAGATGGGAGGGCTATGTGGCTAGACACTTGCCTGAGAGGTGTCTACGCCAGTATGGTTATGTACGGGGCATCTCACGGCCGATACCACATGCCCTAAATGGTGGCATTGATCGTTGGTTTCAGAGTCACATCATCACCTCCCCCCGTGAGATCATGGATGCATCAGTCAGAGTTTAGGAGCCTGGGCAGTGCAACGATGGATACCTAGAGTTGTTCCTTAGTGTGTCACACCCTCGGGTCATAGCACCGGCTCCACCATATGATGTCCCAGGGCCTTCAGGTACCAGAGATTCTTCTGATCCACCACCACCTCCTCATCTAGCAGCTGGCCAAGACACCTGCCTACAGCTCATCGCAGTTACCTTAGATAACATCATAGGATTGGTGAACCCCAATTGTGAAGTTTATCAGGGGTTAGCTAGGTTGGCCGACATTTCCCGTGAAGGGGGTATGTAGATTTTTATTTGTATTATTATGTGTATGTTGTGACAAACAGACTTTACTTTATTGCATAATATTTTTTAGCTAGTACTTCTTCTTTCGATGACATAAAGAAAACAAAATAACACAAATAAGAAACTCGAATTAGTTAACAAACATCAGATGACAAACAAAAAAATAAACATTACTTCGATACATGAAAACCTAGGAACTACCACATTCAAATTCATTTGGACGTTTTAGACACTTCATTATATCGTCAATAAATCTTCGAATCTCTGCGTCCAACTCGATTGGACCTTTGGTTATCCTACGACGAAATGATTTCCACATGGCCTTCACATCTTCATCATTCTTCAGCTCAATTAAGTTGTATTTCACCCAACCATCTGTACAAATGTAATCCTCCTGAAACTCGATCTTTGTCACCCTTCTGTTCTCAGAATCAGGCAGCAAACTGTTCAACGTTTCCTTCAAGGCGGCAAAGGACTCATATCCATCTAGGAGCTTGAATTCAACAACAGGTTTGCGGTCGTTGTAATACACTTAGGCCTTAATCAAATATTGAGAAAGAGACATGTTGTTGAGATGTGTTACCTAATAACCCTAAAACCCCTATTTATACAAATTGTTATACGTTTTAGACCACACACAAGTGTCGGCGCAATCTAGACCCTCCAAAAGTGTCGGCAAAATCTCAACCGTTGAAAAAAAAAGATATGTAAACATACCGAAAATTTCATGTATACGCAAAATTTTCGGTATACCGGATATTTAGTAATATTCGGTATACCAGATTTTATAAAAACACTTACAGAAATTTGATCAATACCGAAAATTTCGTAATGTCTGGTATACCGTATTTTTAAATTATACTTCCGGAAATATTGTACATACCAGAATTTTAGAAATTTCTCGTATACCAGATTTTTTAAATGTTCTTCCATAAATTTGGTTCGAAAATCTCTTTGTAAAAGTTCAGGGGTAAAGTGAGAATAAATTTTTTTGGGGGTGCCAGGTATAAATTGGGGGGTGGCAAGAAAAATTCTCTGATTGGCGTGCATGTATAAATATCTAAGTAGTAAATATTTTTTCCGATATGTGAAGGGACTGGACTACCCATAGTTAAAAAAACCATAATATGGTATTGTCAAAAATTAGAGAGTATTGTTTTAAAAATCGGATCATTCTGATTCAATTATTAGATCGGATTTGTCATCGAAGCATTATGAACTGTAAAAACCGATGTAAATCGAAAAAACCGTCGGTTTTTCAAAAATGGTGGTTTAATTGTGTTTTGATTTTATTTTTTTAATTTTAAAAAATCAAAACGACGTCATTTTGATTATTTTAAAATCATGATATCATCGACGAAAAATATGTTGCAAATACAATTGATTTTATTACAGATGGTTTTGATATTGAAGAAGGAGATCTCAACATTGAAATAAAGTTTTCTCCTTGAAACTAAATAGAGTAGACAAGAGTTATTTTTTATAAATTATTCAATTAAATTATATTACAATTAAGCTTTATTTTTAATTAGACTTTGTAATTTTGTATTATTTTGTTATATGTGATATCTATGATTTAAATTTGAATTTAAATTATAAACTTGTGAATTTATTTATAATATGATTTTTGCATGTAAACTTGTGAAGTTTAAGGCCCCCTAGTTTAAAAATCAGGTTTTGGGTCCCTCAAATTTATCAGAGTTGAGATTTTTGCAGTCTCCTCCATCTGGTTGTGAGTTTGATGACTTGGCAAGGAGATTTTTAGTCATGTCATACATTCTAAAATTAAATAATTTGATATTATTCTAAAAATATTAAAAATTATTTTTTTATATTAAAAAAATATGTTAAATTAGGGCACATTTTCATCCTCAATTATATTTAATATATTTTTTTATATCAAAAAAATTATTTTTAATATTTTTAGAATAATATCAAATTATTTAATTTTAGAATGTATGACATGGCTAAAAATCTTTTTGAACTTCAGAATTTTGAAACTAGGGGACCAAAAGTGCATTTAAGCCAAAGTTTTAAAAATTTTGAAACTAGGGGACCAAAAGTGCATTTAAGCCAAAGTTTTAAATGCTAATTATATTTCATAAATACCGAATCATCAGATTTGACATATTTTATTTTTATATAATTTTGTTATAATTACCGATTTATTCAACCGAATTATTTGATTCAATCCGGTATTGTTTTACGGTTCGACTAGTGACCCAATATCCTCACCAATTTAATTTTAATGTCCGGTCTGATTTTTAAAACATTGAGGTTTTTAAAACATGAAAATTTTACCACGTACCCCTACATTTATTCCCATACCCCTACAATTTTGATATCTGGACGAAATTGTCCTTGAATAAATACTAATTACTTTTTCTTTTTTTTACTTTTACCATTTTAACTTCTGAAAAAGGAGAGAGAAAGATAATTTTTTTACAATCCGGATAACATGGTAAGTGGGTTATCCGGTGTTTTTAAAAATTTTAACACACCGGATGAAAATTTTAACACACCGGAAGTCACGTGTGTGGGTTGTGTGGGTTATCCGGTTTGAGTTTTACACTCCGGAAGTCCCATCCCAGGGTTATCCGGTTTGAGTTTTACACTTCACCCCGATAACCCACTGCTTGGGTTATCCGGGTTGTTGCCGGATTTAGCTATGACATGTTATTCCTGAAAAAATACGTATATCCGGTTTGTTAAATTTCTGTTTCCTTGGATATTCCGTAAACTTTCAAAAAATAGTGAAAAAAAAAAATTCCATATAAAAATAAAAAAAAGTAAAAGGATAAAATTGGAATATTAAAAAAATTATAGGAGTATCAAAATAAGTGTAGGGGTATAGGGTAAAATTTTCTTAAAACATTGACTGATATCAGGTTTAATTTGGAGGTTGCAGAAAAAATCTCATTAAATAACCTCCGCAAGAACATAAAAGCGCCCAAAGATATATATACAGCTATATATGCATCTAATCTAACCAAAGATTCCTTCGCAATTCATTTTTTCAGTAAAACTGTTATTGACAAATATATGCAGGTGGCAGAGCCTATACAAAATTTCAAGTTATTGACAATAACATTGAGCATTGACCTAAACATCAAGCTAAATAGTGGTCATAAACTCATAGTTAACATGCAAATTATTAAATCATATGAGCCTTTTGCAATAAAGCCATAAACCGAGTCACCATTCAATGACACGACAGATCTTAGTCACAGATCTTAGTCGAGAATCACCACTCATTCCATTTATTTAAGAAGTCATCAAACATAGATGCAGAAACTGATTCGCGTAAAGAGAATGCAATCTGTTCTTGCATCGAAGAAAGTAATTGAACATCAGGAAGTTCATCAGGATCCGACAGTTCATCCACCAATTTCCCCCCTAAACTACTGAATAACCAGTCGTTTCTTTCTTCGCAGCGGATGAAATTGTGCAAAACACAAGCAGCTATGACTATATCCCGCTGAATCTGAAAAGAATACTGAGGAGCAAGTTTAAGGATTGGGAATCTACTTTTCAACACATTAAATGATCTCAAGATAGTATTCCTCAGAAAGCAATGCCTGTGATTGAACAACTCCTTTGCATTTCTTGGTAATTGATTAGCACCTCTATATTCATAAGGTTGGTACCGAACCCCTTGAAAAGGAGCAATGAATCCTTCTGTATTTAAGTATCCTTGGTCAACAAGGTAATATTTTCCTGTGAAAGAAATCCAAAAGAAATATATGAAAAAAGTTTTATTATTTTGAAAACTCAGTATCCGGCCATAGGACCGATAAATCCAGGAGACCAATCCCACAGACCACTGGCGGGGACCCCACTTGAAGTCAAAGCTTTGTTATGTATGACCTAACCCAACATAAAAATTATTAGCACTTCGAGGGACTCGAATCTGAGAACTCGAGAGAAACACACTCTCAGTCCCGAGCCTTCACCAACATGCCAACAGGTAAATAATTAAAGGGGTAAATATTATTAAACTATAGCACATTTCAGACAAATTAGGTTCCTATGACAAAGGACAGAGGGAGTATTGCATTGAAAATTGAAAGTGCCATTTCTTTTGGGACAACTTCTTTTGTTAATAAGTCAAATATTGTGAGACAGAGTAGTCAGGACCAATAACGAATCGAAAAAAACAGACATAATGCTATCAAACCTTGGGGAATTTGAGGGAAATTCTGATCTGGGTCATCAAGAACTGCCCTTAACACCCGTGAGTCTGTGACGGAACCTTCCCAACCAGGATAAATGAATATAAACTGCAAGTCAAACGTGCATGCTGCAAGCACATTTTGAGATAGGATACCTTTCTTATTGCGAAATCGAGATTGATCTTTGGCAGGAACATTTGCAGGAATTTGCATACCGTCAATTACTCCTATACAATCCTGAAATTATACAAGGGAGAGAGAATAGGTCACTAAAGTAGCACAAGTAAAATAAGAAAAACAACCTAACAGATCATTTGAACCTTGAAATATGGGTAAAATCTAGCATTGTTGAGAATTTCTGGAGATGTGGTATGCTGAGGTAGTTGCAAAAATTCACGCGATAGTGATTTAATAGCTTTCAAAACATTATTGAAATGTCTGCTAATGGTTTCGCCGGAGTGCTGAAATCGCTCCTGAATCACTCTGTTACGTTCATTGTGGCCAATGACATTTAAAAACATTGCCAACTGCTCCTCTATCATTACACCAGCAGTATCTCGTAACATGGCTCTTTGGCGAAGAATGCCACACATCTTGAGAAATACATGTCTGTCCATCCGCAACATTTCACGACAAAAGTCGTCAGGTCCGTTCAACACTTCTGTCATAAACTCACATCTCCTTGGCGATAAACAAAGAGAAGGCTGCTGTTTGGTTAAAGAGCTATAATAATAGTATCCTGCAGCAGCCGCAACGAGTTCCATCTCATCCAATTCCAAGTCAATGTCATTTGAGCTGATTGGTGTATCTGTAAAGATAAACTTCAAAACTACGAAAGCTACAAGATAACATGTCTGTCTCATATATCTAGTATGAAAAAATTCCAGTTATGCTTAAAACAAAATTTCAACACAAAGAACATTGTTTGCATTAAAAAAAAATCAAAACAGTCAGCTCGGTAACATAGGCTTTAAGCGCAGAATCAAATTAATCATAGGAACTAACATCATTCCTTTGCAGATCAGTAAACTATACAAAAGTAGGAGTCGGGACCATTTCGGAACCAAAAACAAAAAAGGATGATTTTCTCAAACAATTAAACTAGAGGAAACACCAAATTTGCCCTGCAACCATATCAATCTTTTATCACCCTTAAGAGAGATGAAAACCTCCCGGGCATTAGGGTGATCCTCAAACAAACCCAAAGCAAAAAAATAAATCCTTTCATCAACACCTTGCATCTCGTCCAACACACCGATGCACTTGCTTATTGAAAATCTGTCCTCATTCTTCATAATCGCATTTGCCCTCATTTTCGAAGCAGCAGCTATCTGCATCATGGCATCCACTATGGCATCACCAGTAGCTTTTCGCCCTCTCTTCCGACCACCACTAGCCGAAACACCAGCCTGACGCTTAAGTCCATCTAATATCTTCACATCATCTCCAGAACCCGAAGAACCATCCTCGTCGACGTAAGCCATACTACAAAAACACAACAATCACTTCACGTTTCAAATTCTTAATACAACACACAGCATAATATAACAGTATAACAACTAAAAATCAAAACACAAATTCAAAACCCTAGTTAGATGAAAATTACCAAAACCCCCAAAATTTAAAAATTGACCATGCAAACAAACCCTAAAACTTTCAAATTGCCAATGCAAACAAACCATAAAGCAGACAAAAATTCAAAAACCCTTAGAAAAAGGAAAATTCCCAAAACACAAATAATCATCAAAACATCCCAATAATTTCAAATTCTTAACAATAAACTAACCTTCAAAAACCCTAAAAGTGAAAAAACAAAAAAAAGAAGCTATAATCTAAAGTTGAAAACAGGGATTTTTCTTCTGTGACGTGTAACTAGTAAGCTATTTAGAGAAATGGAAAAGGAACAAAGCAACGTACTGAAACGCACAGTGATGTTGAGAAGATTGTTGTGTTATCTGAGTGAAGCAAAGTGGGAAACAGTTGTTGCAAAACCCTAACAACGTTGTGTTTTGTGAGTACACACGGCGGTTACCTGTTAGTTTTTGCAGTTGCCTGTCACTTGTACTAGACTGATGCATGTATATATATATATATATATATATATATATATATATATATATATATATATATATATATATATATATATATATATATATATATATATATATATATATATATATATATATATATATATATATATATATATATATACATTATTTTAAATAAAAATTTTGAAATTAATTATTTCTTATAAATAAAATTTAGGGTTATAATAGTGTATAAATGAGGGCAAAGCTTTCCTTGGTGTTATAATAAGATTATGGGTTGTGAGGTGAGGATACATCACACAAATTAATAGGAATTTATAGAAAATGTTTATGCTTTTTTATAAATTTATTTAACTTCAAATACTAGGTCACAGGTCATAAAAGGCCTTTTAAATTTATCAAATTGAATTATTTAAATAAATATAAATAATTTTATTATTATTATATTGTATTTTATATTTTGATTTAAAAACTTCATTATATTGAAAATTTTATGAAAATGTGATGAAAATTTCTTGTAACTTTGTCGTACATTGTTTTCATAAATTTTCTAAGCAAATAATCTCAACAAACTTTTGATATTAGGTAAACTCGGATAAATCAATATAAATAAATAATGAGTATAAGGGAATTTTTTTAATTTTTTTAGTCTATATAAATATTAATTGTATTGCTTATATATATATATTCAAAGGAAATATACTTTTAAGTAGTCTAACATACTAATTAAACCATCGAAAAGATCATATTTAGGCCTAAAAATAAGCATATTACAACCTACAGATCAAACTTAGGCTTTTATATTTTAAAAAGGTTATGTTTAGGTTTGACAAAGTCTAACTCGGCTCAGTTTATTCTCACTCTTAGATATAGGCCTTCTAATTGCTTTGATCATGTGTCCTTATAGAGAAGGTTCATCTTGGATTTCACAACACTAAAACATTTTGCATGGATAACTAACTTAAAAGAGTGGTGTCAATGATATGACGTCGATAGTGTGACGTCAATAATCTATGATCTCAGATATGAAGGTCCTTAGAACACTTGTTGGGTTTTCTCTTGTGAGTTATTAAGGTTGGATCATAATGTGGTATTTGGACCTTCAATATCACTTAGGGGTGTTGATCTTATGGAGAATTTCTTGTGATATGTTATATGGATCTAACAGATAGGCTTAGGTTCTAAAGAAGTTGGCTTAGTATATTGGCATCTAAGCGTATATGTTTTGACGATCACGAGGTTGCAATTCATTTCTTATATTATACTAAGCCTTTTTGAGTTAGGATGTACTTTACTTTTTCAATCTCATTAAATATTCAAATAGGAGTCTACGAGGGTGTATGGGTGGTATTTTATTTATTGTTTGAGAGGACCAACATCCTATGTTCCTATGTATTAATTCTTACAAGGATATGTCTATTTTAGTCCATTCTTGGCTCTTAGTGTTTTTTTTATGTCACCGCGTGATTAGTAGGTCTAAAACTAGGAATTTTAGAGGATATGGGCCATATTTGATGTTTTCCTCTAAATCAAGACAAGATGATTATGGTAGGAGGAATTGTTGTGTGGTGATTTACAACATGGAGAATGTTTCCTTAATGAAGTGTTTCTCCATTGGTTATGGGCCTCTTATTTTTTCTGAATTTTGACATTTTCGTTCAACCTCTTAGGCTTCTTGGCTGAAAATGTATTTATAAATCAAAGGTATTTCCTTCTTACTATCTTATGTTGTAAAATTATAATGTAACTGAGTTTTATTAAGGATAACTTTGGCTACCGATATGTGGAATCATTTTACATATATAATTATCTTAATGATTCCTTATTATTTAATGACAAACTTTTTTCCTAACTCTCTGAAAATTCTCACTGGGATAAATTATGATGATTTTACACCTATAGCTCTAACTTGTTTTGATTCAAATATAATAGATTTTTTCTTTGATACTTGGTGGTTCGACTCCGATGCAATTATTCATGTTGTTAACTCTTTGTAAAGGTTCACAAGCCTGGGAAATTAAGTTATGTTGAGGCTAATGTCATTATGGGAGATGGAATGGAGTCTTGTATAGAAAATAGGAATTGTTTCTCTGCTTTTGCCCTCTGGACACCTTTTGATTTTAAAAAGATGTAATTTATGTATCTTCCATGAGAAGAAATTTGATTTATATTTCAGGTTTGGACTAGTGTGGCTACCCTTTGATTTTGGTAATGAAAAACTGGTTGTTTGCTTTAAATCTACCAATGTTGGTTTTGGAATTTTACATTATGGTCTATATGTGCTGAAAATGGATAAAATGTATGTTAATGTTGTTATTGGCTCTAAGTGAGGTATAAGAGTTGATTATTCTTCTATTTTATGGCATAGGCGTTTAGGGCATATTTCCAGTCCTTGAATTGAAAGAATAACTAAAAACGATATTCTCTTTAATCTTGATTTCTCTAATTTCAACACTTGTAAACAAGGGGAAGAAGGTCTAATGTGTGAGGTCTAACATAGAAGAAAAATATTATGGAAGATATGATGAAAGAAGAAAAAATCCATGACCTTTTGCCAGATTTCTTTATGAATGTGGAATTGATTCCCAATACATAATGTTTGTCACTCCATAATATAATGGATTTGCATAGAGACGTAATCACACACTTATGGATATGGTTAAAAATACATGCTCAGTCATTCTACTTACATGATTTTATTTGGGGAGATGCTTAAAAGATGGTTGCTAACATTCTCAATCAAGTACCTAAGTTTGTATCAAAACCTCCCTATGAGTCTCATGACTGGAAGAAAATCGAGTTTGAAACATTTTCACGTGTGGGGTTGTAAGAGAAAAGTTAAAGCTTATAATTCTTAGTAGAAGAAACTTGATCTGAATACTATCAGTGGTTTCTTTATCAGATTTTGTGTGTGTGCTCTAGAGGTTGTATATTTTATTTTTCTTCTCATTCTACATGAGTTATTGAATCTAACTGAGTGGTTTGTTATAGAATGACTTGGGCAGGGAAGTTTCTGCGCCACAACTAGTTTCTCTTAAAGGAGATTGTAATTTCCTTCCTATGCTAGTTGTTCATCTTGTTGAAGATACTATGGTTCATATTGCTCATTACAATTTTCATAATTTTCAAAAAGTTATATAGTTGCACCACTTACTAATGAGCCAGAACTTGAACACATTCAGAGCCAAATTCCATTGTTGAACCATTATCATTTAGACAATCTCATAGAGCATGCAAAATTTAAATACCAAACGACTATGTCGTACATCTTTAAGTGCACAAATTTGATTTCCATGATGATGATGATGATCCTGCCATTTTTAGTGAAGAAATTTCTTGTTCTTTTGCTTTTAATTGGATAAATGTCATGCATGATGAATTATCTTCTATGTCTATAAATGATGTTTAGGGTCTCATATAATTGTCATTTGGGTGCAAAGTTGTTGGGTGCAAATGTGTGTTTAAAATTAAATGTGATCTATATAATAAAGATGAAAGGTAAAAGGCCATACTAGTAGTAAAAGATTATTGGGGAAGATAGGCGACTGATTACAAAGAGACATTTTCACTTGTTTCTACTAAGGATGCTTTTTGGGTTGTTATAGATTTGGTTGCAAACTTTAATTAGAACTACACTAGATGACTGTGAAGACAAGTTTTCTAAATGAAGACTTTGTTGAAAATATTTACATGGTTCAACCTAAAGGTTTTTCTGAATCGAAAAAAGAACACTGAGTATGCAAATTAAAGAAATATATTTATGGATTAAAACGGACATTTAGACAATGATATTTGAAATATGACCAAGTTGGCACTTCTTTTGGTTTCACTGAGGATGCCTGGGATCAATGTATTTATTCAAAAATTAATGGGAACAATTTTATTATTCTTGTGTTATGCTTCAACGAATTATATCTTTTGAATGAGACAAAGCAGATATTAATAGTCACTTTGATATAAAGAACCTCATTGGTGCTTTAGACATCCAATTTTTTTTTTGTGATAGAAGATAATTACAAATAGATGCTCAATATGTCAATTACAAAAATTCAACACTTGTGATTTAGTGAGTGCCAATGCATTTTAATTTAATTTATAAGTTAAATATATTTTTTAGATTAATTGATAAGCATAAATTTTTTACACTACATCACAGCCATCCGTAGATGTTATTTTATAAATAATTAAAGTAAATGTCAACCATTAGTAAAAATTTAATAGTCGTGGATACATGATTAATAGACTGCGTAAAATTTCTCTGAAATTTCTCTGAAATTTCTTTACACATGTATACCCATTCAATTTTATTTTTTTAGCCAAAATTTTGTTTCTCTACCATCTAGAATTCCACCTCTTGGCTCTTAATTCTAACAAACAAAAATTTGATTTTTAGTTTCTTTGTTAAAAAAACATCTTAAGAATAATTATATTTTTTATAAAGTGAATAATAATCTTAATTAAATTTGTTAAAAAAATTCCCATTTGCACATTCAATTTCACAGGTTTTGCTCCATAAATGCCCCCTCACATAATAATAAAGCCTTGCCTCTCACTAGTTACTATCACTTTTCTAATCTGAATAAAGTCAAAGAGTTAGGGTTTAATAATCAAAATAATATCCTCTAATGATGGCGTCCAACTTGAAGATATCTCAATTCTCATCTCCAGGAACATTCGGGGTGAAGTGCTTATGTGATTGGTATATTCGGCAAAAGACTTGAAGCTTCAAAGCATGAAAAATAAGTGAGAAAGCTCGCATGAGTGTGTATGAGTGAGCATTGTTTTGTAAAAACACATGGACATTTTCGTATCACTCACTCACTAAAACTCTTTTTAAAAGCCTCTATTTATAATAAAAAAATCTCCTAAATTTGTTTTGGAGTCTAGCTAGATAAATTATAAATTGTCAAAATGATTATGACACATGTTAAAATTGTCTAATCAATTGGGCCACATATCTAATCGATTAATTAAAAGAAAATTGAGTATGTTATAGATTGTGATAGTCTCTTAATGAAAGGTAACAACTCTATTAAATCTTTCCAAAATGGGCATAAATAATCGACTATTTAGGTCACCTAATCGATTGGAATAAGGTCCCAATTGATTGGACAATTAATTTTGTACGTGGATCATTTTGTATAGGAAAAATATCTTTTTTAGTACCCTTAACTTTTCCTGAAGTTCCAATTTGATCCCTTAAGTTTTAAAAATACCAAATTGATCCTTTAACTCTTAAAACATGGCCATGTTAATCCTTTATGTTAGGTCTGTTAGTCAAAGTCAAAACAGGGGTCCATTTGGCACAAACGCTGAGTTGATGTTGAAATAACATTATAATAAAAAAGAAATTCAAAGGCATAAATCACTTAATATGAAAAATCACTTATTCAGTTGAACAACCCCTAGTAGAGAGTCTCTACGTAAAGTTGAGGAGGAGACGAGACGATTTGCCAAATCAAAAGCATTTTTGAAGGCGAAATCGAAGGAGATATCAAAGAAGGAAAGTGAAAATGATATTGAAGATACCATTGTTGAATACATGTTAGTAGGTATTTTCTCGATTTTGTGATAGTTTTATGACTTTTGACTTTTTCAAATGTTATCTATATTAGATTTGAGTATTATATGCATTTAGCAATTTTAATGGTTAGGGTCTCAAAATGTATTAGTTTTTAGGGTTTTTTCTTTTTTGAATTTAATCTGTATTTTTAATAGGGCACAATTTAATTTCAAAATTGATTTGAATAGATTGAAATGGATGAATATTTACATCTAAGAATTCATCGCAATGGTGAATTAATTGATGATAAATTGTGTATGAAGTAGGAAAAATACCCTTTTTAGTACCCTTAACTTTTCGCGAAGGTCCAATTTGATCCCTTAAGTTTTTAAAATACCAAATTGATCTTTTAACTCTTAAAACATGGACATGTTAATCCTTTATGTTAGGTCTATTAGTCAAAGTCAAAAAAGGGGTCTATTTGGCACAAACGATGAGTTGATGTGGAAGTAACATTATAATAAAAAAATACACCTTGTCTTAACCAGATTATTATGAGGGTTTGGTTGATTATCTAGAAGTAGATAATGATGATATTGTAAATAAGAAGGAATAATTGATTGATAAAATGTTTGAAGAAGTAATTATTGAGGACACTGAGGTGAAGGAAGTTGAGTTAGGAAGTAGAGTTGAGGGAAGCTAAGTTGAAGGAAACTAATGATGTTAAAATGGATGGTGATGTTAATGTTGGTGTGGAAAATAATGATGATGTGCATATGAGTGCTGAGGTGCATGATGATGTAAGTGTGGATGGCTATGTGCATGATGATGTAAGCTCTGATGACAGTGAAGATGACAACTTCAATCTGTCATACCCCAAATTTTGACCTAATATACCACCTTACATTTGCATTGTTGCACAACTAACAGCAGTTCAGACAGCATTAATCGGGTATAGCATTCACAGGTCAAAATTAGGGTTTCATCAGATTTTCATCTGATTCAAGGGCTAACCAATTAGGGTTTGAGATTTTCTCACTCCATTTGATCTATCTTGATCAAATCATCAGCCTTCAATCCTCAGATATCAAATTTTCTCATAGATCAATCGAGGATCGACCAATTAGGGTTTTGGTCGAGCTTAGGCATTCTCTGATTTTTTGAGCAGTAATTGACTTTTTTGGATAGAGATTGGTCATTATATCTTAGATATAACATCTTGACCTAATTTCTGGATTCAAAACATCACAGAGGTTCACAGAATTCATCAGTCAATTTCAGAAACGTCTGATGAAATTTCATCTACGCAGAAAAGTCAAACTTTGACTTTTGGTCAAATTTTTCAAAAACAAAACTTTTTCAATCATCAAAATACTTCAAATGATCCATCATGATCATAAAAAATCAAAGAATTTGGAAAAGTCAACAAAAGGTCAAAATTTCTATAACTTAGAAAAATTTCTAAGTGTTGAAATTTCTCATTTTTTCCAAACTTCAAGCCATTTTTTCACCTAGTTCCAATTGGAATTTGAAAAAAACTCAAAACATGAAAGTTGTAGATCATGGAAAAATCTTTCCAAAATGTCCAAGAACTCTCAAATCCATGGAGTTTAGCTATGTCTTTGAAATTGAAACATAAGGCTCCATGAAACTTGATTTTTCAAAATCCACAACTTCAATTATAGGTCATTTTTGCATTTTTCTCATTTAGACCACTTGCAACCTTGCCAAATGGATTGATTGAACTGATAAATATCAGCTTGGAAGTAATAATCGGGATGAGATAGGATCAAAGTAAAATTGAGCACATGGTGAAAAAAGGAAGCTTCCTTTTTTGGCAAATACCATTCTTACCCCTTAAGCAAGCTTTGATTCACCAAATGGCTTGTACTTGTTGCCTAACATTTCAGAATTCTCTTGCCTATAAATAGCTCACCAATTCAAGTTCAAATTACCCCAAAGCTATCCAAATCAAGCTTTCACTCTTCCTTTCTTGAAATTCAAGTTTCTAAGTCATAAGAGGGAATTTTGCAAATCTCCAAATCTTGCAAAATTTGAGTGAACTTAAGTTTCTAACATGTTCTAAATATCATTTAGAAGTAGTTTAAAACTTAAAAGCAACACAAGAAGTGATCAAACTCATAAACATAATCAAAAAAACCAAAACTTGCAAAATGATGCCTTAACTTGCCATCTCTTAATTTGCTCGTGCTAACTTTGATTTATCACTTCAAACACCTTCCATATACTTCATAAGTAATCCGATCATCATCAACGACTGTAACAACTCTAAACCCGAAATCAAAACTCACTTTAAGTGGCTGCAAGTTGACTTGGTCGAGAGTTCTAGCCATCCTCAGACAAACTAAGGGTAGGAACACATTCGGAGGTTCAAGGAAGCTAAAGCAATCCTTACTTTGCACCGAAGTTGTAGAACTCGAATCGGTTTTTCATACCAAGAGGTAAGTTTTTCAAACTTTGAATCCTCAATTCATGCACTTTAGCTTTAAAATTGAAAAGGAAAATGTAGATATTCAATCACTAAAGCTATCTGGTTGTTAATTGGAACTAAAAACAACTTAGTTTCAAGAATTAACAATTTTTTAGTTAGGGTTCAAATTGTGATTGTTAAAATTGTGATAATCTTTGATTAATAATAACAACAAAACACATATTCATAATCGTGGCGAAAATCTAGATGAAATAGCATTTTACACTTTTAAAATTGATCAAGATTTGAAGAAATTCAATTTCCATAGCCATGGTTTTTTTTATTACATGAAGGAGGAAGAAGATGAAGTTTTGAATTCCAAATTTAAAAGCTAGATTTATAATATATATTTCTAGTTTCATTTAAATTAAAGGATGTATCACTTCAGTTGCCAGCTCACTCTTAAAACTCTCTTACCTTGCCACGCCATCATGTCCCCGGTTCGAGCCTTGCAGGGACCAATTTTTTTTCAAACTTTCCATTTTTCATTCAAACTCTCCAATCCTTTGTCTACGCGTGTCATTTTCCACTAACACATTCAAATGCGTTGGCTCAGTGGTCCCTGGCTTGCTCTTAATTCTTTTTGCCACGCGTCCACTCAAAGGTCATGGGTTCAAAACCCAGCAAGACCATTTTTTTCATCTTTTTTCACAAAAACTTCAATATTTTTATGTTTTTTTCATCAAACTTCAACAATTTTTTTAACCAATCAAAACTTCTCATTTTGAGATGATTTTTTGCACACTTGTCATTTAATACATATATTTTATGATTATGTCAAAAAAATCCAAAAATATTTTCATCTGATTAAATTTTAATCGAGCGACGTTACGAACTCCAAAGGTGAATTTTTCAAGTTTTCGACTTCGATTTTTCAAAACTTCTCATAAATGAACTTAACATTTCAAAACATTTTCAAATCATTCTTCAAAACTTTTTCATCAAACTTGCATCTTTTACCATAATCGATCCAATTCAAATCGATCGAAAATCAATGGTGTAAGTCCCAACCCTTTATGTACATACTTAGCTTTATTTGTACATATTCAAATCATTATTGTTAATATTCAAACATAAACAAATTTCTTTCATTTGTTTTCATTCGTTTGTCTATGCGCCGAATCCATTGGTTTTAAAGGAAGAATTCTCCGAGTAAAACTTCTTTCAAACCAATGGGCCTCCATCACGTGTAAGTCCCATAACATTCTTTTATGTACATAATATTTCCTTGTACATATCAAACTTTTGTCAAACATTTTTAAACAAACTTTTTATCCGTACATAACACGTATACTTTTTCAAAATCTTTTATCCGTACATAATATGATACTCTTTCTTTGGAAAAATACTTTTTACAGATAAACTTTGATCAATCATTTCTGTTTCATCTGTGCATTTTACACTGAATACCATTGGTATTGAAAGGAGCATTATTCCCTGTGAAACTGCTTTCAAATCAATGGGCCTCTCTTACAGTGTAAGTCCCAACCCTCCTATGTACATCCATCTTTCTCTGTACATAAAAACTCGTTCGTGTACATATTCATTTCCTTGTACACAATTCAAACTTGTGAATAATCAAGTTACGCTCGTTTCAAACGTTCGTTTCACAGACACTTGTTTATATTGCATAAACTGCTGTAAATAAACATCATGCATTATTTATATTTCCTTCATAAACTCCTGTGAATACATATCACACACACACCTGTTTATACAAACTGTCTAATAATAACATAACAATTAGACTAATCAATAGGTTCCCCACATTTAGCCTCCGCTTGGGCTTCATACAAGATATTTTATCTCCAACAGAGTTTAGCCTCCGCTTGGGCTTCATACAAGACAACTCATCACCAGTTGAGTTTAGCCTCCGCTTGGGCTTCATACAAGATAACTTATCCCCAGCATGGGTCAGCCTTCTCTTGGGCTTTGTACAAAGAAACTCTCCCACGAGTCCCTCTTCGATAAGACAACACTCCTGCTGAGTCAGCCTCCTCTTGGGCTTCGTTCAAAAGAACTCCTCATTGAGTTTAGCCTTCTCTTGGGCATCATACAATGAAAGAGACGGAAATCTTAACAGCCTCTTCTTGGGCTTCCAATACAAAGAATCACCCGCTAAGATAGAACCCGAAAGGATGGTTTCCGGTGAAATCACTTTCAAATTCCCATAGAGTAAAATTTCGGTGAAATTGCTCTTACTCGAGAAAGGATGATTTCTCGGTGAAATCCCTTTCAAGCCAAAGCCACCATACCCTATAGCTTCCTCTTGAGCTTCATACAAGGACCCTCGATGACCCTCGGAATGCCTCCTCTTGGGCTAACAATACAAGGACCCACGGGCTTAAAAGCATCCTTTAATCCAATCAATTTCTCCTTGAGATTTAGACCTCTATCATCTCTATGGAAGAAGTGTCTCATCCATTACATCACATACAACAAAAACTTTTCAAACTTTTAAACTCTCTTTCAAACAAAAACATCTCTTAATTGTAAGTGGTAACGCTTGTACACTCAAGCAAAACACCCAATACTTACAGTTAAAAGATTCAATCATTTTTTTTCAAAACATCTTTCTTAAACATGTAAGTGGTAACGCTTGTACACTCAAGCAAAACACCTAATACTTACGATGAAAGATTCTAATCAAACAACTTTTCAAAAATGTATGTGATGAAATAGATTAGATACATTTTTCATTAAGATGACATTTGTCTGTCTCTTACTAACATCCCGTTGCTTTCCACTAGCATAAGTGGGAACTACGATTGCTCTGACTTTCTCAACATCCTTTTGAGAATACGTAGGCACAAGGTCTCATCCTTGCCGAGCAAATTTCTATCTCCCTCAGACCAAACAAACCATAGAACCCTGTAGATCCGAGCTACAAATGCTCTGATTCCCACTATGGGATATGTATGCAGAAGATCCACAGATCTTTGCGAGCACAATAATAACAAACCTAGAAATCCCACATAATCTACTGTTTCTTAAAATCCAAAGGAGAAACTTTCCCAATCATAGAAATAGCAATTAAAAACACACAACATATCAAACATATTCATATATAAAGTCGTAGATAACTACATATATTTAGGGTGCTCCATCTATTCCCTTTATATAACAATCCCCTTACTCGAATCTCCCTAATGCGTTATGTCTAGTTTGCGCTAGTCGTTACGCATATCAATATCAATTGAGGGTATTTCACTTTCCCCTTTTCATAATCATTAAATCATCTTTCTTGTGTTGAAAATAATAAAGCTTGATGCTCATGCATCTTTATAAACAAATCAAAAGATTTAAATCGTTATGCGGAAGATCCGAACTCACGTTCGCATCCTCAGCGCCACCTTTAACGCGAACAGAAAATGGCGACTCTGGGAGTACTGAAACTTTGATTTTCAAAAAGAAAACGCTTACTCGTCCGAGAGCACCAAGCTTTTTGTTTTCAAAAGAAAAGAAAGGGATAAGCTTTTCATATTTTGCATATATCTGTTTTCTTTATTGTATGTTTCATGATTTCACTGATGGAAAGAAATCCTAACCGGATTTAAGAAACATTTTAAGATCTAGGTGGAGATATTAATACGTGAGCGATCAATGCTTTCGGGTTAATATTTCCCCGCATGGAGGTTGTCTTGAGGGTATTGTGTTTAAGCAAGTAATTGCAAAGACGCAGATTTTCGGAGAACTTAAGAAGTCGAGTGGATCAGAACACATAAACCATCCCGCCATTAGGATGTAGTGCGAGATTATTCGTGTAAGCCTAGAGTAATTGTCATGCGATACTACGATCAGCGAGTTTCTCTTGAAAATATTATTGGACCATCGAGTATTCACCAAATCCAATAATGTTTTGAAGGGAGTGTTGAGCTCATTATCGAGAACCGATTCACGTATGAATAAGCCCTTAGAACTTAACCACGTTGATTCTTATCGTTGGCTTCATGCTCGTGACTTCAACGCTTGCCGTGTGTATAACTACTAACCATGTTTGTTGCATTCATGCATTCATTCATTCATTCAAAAAAAACTTCATTTCTCTCTCCATTTCCAAAGAATTTAGAGATGTTTTCTTTGTAAAATATTTTAGGTTAGAGTGATGGACGCCGAGGAAGATTCACCAAAAGATACAGCTTTAGGATTCTGACGTAGGAAAGTTGAAAGAGTTAGCATCCTTGGTAGAAGATCCTCTGATTTCGTAAAACGCTATGGAACTCTTTTAACTCTTTTGAACGCTAACGTTGATGAAGGACTTCTCAAAACCTTCGTTCAATTCTACGATCCGCCTATCGCTTCACTTTCCACGATTATCGGTTGATGCCTACTTTGGAAGAGTATGCGATATCCTAGGAATCTCAAGATCGACAAAGTGCCTTTCAATGGTTTGGAAGCCATTCCTAAGTCACAAGTCATTGCAACAATGACTCATTTAAAGAAACCGAGATAGACAAAACCTAACTACCGAGGAAAACTCTTAGGATGACTTCAAAGTTCCTAATGGAGAAGGCTCTCAAATTCTCTCAAGTGGTAGTATGGTAGCCTTTGAAGCTATTTTAGCTTTACTCCTCTATGGATTGGTGTTGTTTCCCAACGTCCCAAATTTCGTTGATATCAACGCCATAAGGATCTTTCGATTGGAAATCCTGCTCCCACTGCTTGGTGACACGTCGTCTCTATTCATCATAGGAATCGTCAAGGAGACGGAACTATCGTGTGTTGTGTACTGTTTTCAAATGGATTGTCTCACACCGCCTAAATCTCCTATCTTCCGCGAAAACAAAGACGAGTGGCATTGGTCCGTAAGACTCATGTCTCTTACAAACGACGATATCCATTGGTATACCTTGGCAAACAATGAGATGGAAATCATTGAGAGTTGTGGAGAATTTGCCAACGTACCTCTCATTGGTACGAAAGGAGGAATCAACTACAACCCATTCCTAGCAAAACGTCACGGATACGAAATTCGTAAACCTCCCGGTTTACGAGAAAGCTACTTCTATCATGAAGGAGAGGATTCCCAAGGATTGAAGGCTAGGATGATTAAAGCTTGGCATCACATCCGGAAGAAAGGAAAAGGTAAGGCAAAGAATTGTGTAGCCATGGAAACCTACACTTCTTGGATAAAGAAAAGAGCGAAGGAATTCTGAATGCCTTACGCTTATGAGGATCCCATGTTCTCACCGCCCAAATCAACAAATTTTCCCGTTGTCGTGGGAGAATACCAAGAAGCCTTGACCAAGATAAGGTTTGAGAAAGAAACTTTGGAAAGCAAATTCCTTAAGACTAACCTTGAGAATGAGAAGCTCAAGAAGCAAGTCAAAGATCATGAAAAGACGCTCTACTTCAAGGATGAATGGCTCATGGAGAAAGATGAGAAGATTCGCCAGAAGGATAACGCCATCCGTAAATACGTCAAGGAAAGGAAAAGAAAGCTTGAGGAAATGACAACCAAGAAGCCCGCTCCCAACGAGTGGAAGAGAGTCATTAGCAAGCTAAAAGTCGAGAAAGCCAAACTAAAAGCTCACTATGGGAAGGAAACACGTCAAGCTACATCAAGTTTTGATCGTCATCCGACGAAGATGTTTAATTAGTTTAATTTAGTTTGTAATTTTATCATTTATCGTATCATTTGTGTGAGCAATGCTCCAACAAAAACAATTGTTGTAATCTTCCTTCATTAATCAATAAAATTGTGTTTTCCATCCAAATATTTAAATATCTCGCTTAGTGTAAATTCTTTGGAAATTTCTTTTCTTTACAATCATATTCATGCATCATACTTTGCATTTAAGTCTACCATCTAGAGTCTAATCATTCACGCTTTGAACCGTCACTTTCCGAGATAGAAAAATTGTCAAGTTGTCGCTCTTAGAGTTTCTCGATCGCGTCCGCACCAACTCGAACATACGATACCGATCAAAAGAAGAAAAGTAATGGAGAATTTTGAGCAAGAAAACGTTGAACTCCGTAGTACGGTAACTACGCTACAAGAAGAAGTGGAGAGACTCACATCTTTGGTCAACTCGCACACACAAGAAAGTCAACAAGCAAGATCGAGCATAACCAAATAACAACTTCAGAGGATACTACTACTCTTGCCACCGTCATAAAGAGTTCACCTTTCAAGATGAGGGCTATCCATGGGAATGCCTTTAACTTCGGCATTGGAGTTCGCCAACCGACTTCTCAAACAACCTCGCTTGAAATACCTACTTTAAAACGCCACGCTCACTCCACAACGTGGAATAACTTTTCCACAGTAACAATGTCGGTCTCAACCGATCATGTTGAACTCGCCGTAGTGCACACTACCGCACAAAAGTTCATCACACCGAAATAGCCCGAACGCCGTGGTTCAATGGAAAGTCTCAGAACAACTCCTCAAAATGCAATTTGAGATAAAAACGATTCAAGGGAAAGAATTGTTTGGGAAAAGCGCCGGATCTCGTTTAGTTCCTCGTAAAATATCGAAATTCAAAATCCGGATTTTGAAAATACAAAGGAATTCTTGTCCTCGAGTCATCTCACAATGTATGCTAGGAAAATGTCTACGCACAATGAGGATCATCACCGTTAATTCATTACTTCGTGATAGTCTCACCGCGTCAAGTGGTACATGGGTTTAGACAAAGACGAATATCCAATCATTCAACGACTTAGGTAAAGCCTTTGTCCAGAATACAAATTCAACTTGGATATGGCTCCGATAGGGATCAACTCCGCTCCATGTCTCAAAAGGAAAGAGAGACGTTCAAGGAATATGCGAACGATGGGGAAATTGCCCAAGTCAACCCGCCTTGGAAGAGAAAGAGATGACTAAGGTATTCTTGAATACTCTAAACTCATTCTACTATGAGCGAATGATCGCTAGCGCTCCCTGACTTCAACGAAATGGTAAGTATGGGAATGCGACTAGAAGAAGGGTTCGGACAGACGCCTAACCAAGGAAGTAGGATCTTCTAGTAATACCAAGAAAGTTGGAACCGTTTCCCAAGGAAAAAGAGCATGACGTAGGAATGGTATCCCGAGGAAACCACGCAAGAATGTCATTCAACAACGATGTAGCGCCATAGCGCCCATTGTCGACACAACCGTGAATTGCTCCGCAATTTCAACAAAATCAACAAACTCAACACCAACAGCTCGGCTTTCACAACCAAAACCGACGCCTCGGTCACTCGTTCGACCCAATTCCCATGACGCATACGAACTTTACCTACCGATAGAAAGGAATCTAATACGCACAAGGTTACCACCTCCGGTCCCCGAAAAACTACCATGGTGGTACAAAGTCGACATGTCTTGCCCTTTTCACCAAGGGCACCGTGCCATGACCTTGAGCATTGCATAGCATTGAAGGCAGAAGTACAAAGATTAGTGAAGGCTAATCTTCTTTCCTTCAGAAACACAAGTCCGAATGTGCAAGCCAATCCACTTCCCAGTCATAGTGGACACTCAGTGAATCTAATGCTAAGGAATACAGACATGTACCTTGTCATAGATGTAAACTTAGTCAAAGGAAACTTAGTGCATCTACATGAAGCATACAGTACCATGAGCACCTTCACTAAGCATGATTATGCAGCTTGCTATATCTGTTCCAAGAATATCCATGGATGTCCCACCATAAGAGCAGATATTCAGCATTTGTTAGACATTGGTGATTTACAAATCTACAGAAACCGAGATGACCATGACGTAAATACAGGGCATTTTCCGCATGAGCTTTTAGTCTCGATATCAACTCGGAAAATCCCAAGTAAACGTTGTGATCCCTTGTTTCAACATACCCGAGCATGTGGAGATCGCATGGTTCCAACATTCCAACATCTCCTTTGGTAATTTGCCCACCGGTCCTGTCCGCATAGTTCTACTAGAGCAATTCCTTACCAAGATAATGCAACCTTGATAGAGGATGGAAAGAGAAACCCATGCCTACACTTCCAGCTAATGTCAATAATGTAATCGGACGAGTAACGCAAGTGGACGAGTTCACGCCTATTGCCACCAAAATCGCCCTCCTATTGTTAAACAAAACCAAGTTAACATATCCTCGAGAATCCTCGCAACGATTCCCATTGTTAACCAGTACAAACATTGGTTCTACTGATGGAACCAACATCAACTCGAACTTTGACGAGATCCGAAACTAATCAAGAAGAGCGAATATCGAGTCGTAGACCAATTGATGCACTCCTTCAAAAATTTCAATCTTGTCTTTACTCCTTAACTCAAGCTCACCGAGAAGCTTTGATGAGAGTACTAGACCGGCTTATGAGGATCACGATGTGACTACAGACCAATTTGGAGGATCGTCTCCAACATAACACCGCAACAACGAGTTTTAGTGACGAAGAACTTGGAAGAAGGAAAGATCACAACTGGCCTTGCACATCTCGATGATTTGCCAATCGATTCCCTATCCAATGTATTGGTGGATACAGTTCGTCTTTAAATGTAATGCCAAAACGACGCCGCTCGCTTAGCTTACAGGAACGCCAATGAAGTTCAACGACATCATAGTAAGAGCTTTCGATGGATCGAAAGTCGCTTATTGGGAAGTTGATCTCAATGACAATTGGCCCTCACACTTTCAAAATTACATTCCAAGTCATGGGCGTACCAGTGCGTATAGTTGCTTGCTAGGAAGACCTTGGATCCACGATGCGGTGAACTACTCCATCGAAATTAAAATTCACAGTAAATGGAAAGTTGGTGACCATCAGCGGTGAACAAGCTTTACTTGTAAGTCATCTATCCAGTTTCTCCTTCATCACTGCCAATGACATTGAAACGCCGCATCTCCCAGAAAATCCGTTAGAAGATGAATCTACTAAAAACAGATCATCTATCTCTTCATATAAAGAAGCGGCACAAATGGTGAAAGATGGCAATACTCGAGGATGGGGACAAGTTATCAAACCTGTCAAGAATGAAACGAAAGCCGGACTTGGGTTCACACCCGTATTCTACAAAAAACAAGAGAAAGATGAAGCACTTCCCTTGATCAAGGAAGTATTTCACAGCGGAGGTTTCTTAAACCCTGTCCCACAAGAGGTTAATATTGTAACCATTGAAGAGGATGAAGATGATCCATCTGAATCTGAAGAATGGAGCACTTATTTGAATAGCCCTGAGTATGTATCTCAAGAGGAATCATATGCACCGATCGATCAATTCAAAGACATGTCCCCAAAGAACATGAAAATCCACCAACTGAAATTTGGGATACCTTGGGAGAACCAAGTGGCAAACGACTACATGGTGAAATACTCCGTAAAGCTCAAAAATCCGGATCGAAGATATCCAACCCACGGGATGGGGTGATGACTTTGACTACCCTAGTCAATCAAGAGGAATACTGCTTCTCAAACTAATCAACAGATCGAGGTCCCAAATGAAGATCTCTATTTCAACGGTGGATTTCACCAAGCGGATCCCGTTACCACTACATTAACATGATCATCAAGATCAAGAGTATGATTCAGATACGATGCGGAAAGTGTCACGACAACGAGTCTCTTCACTCCAAGACCGGAAGGAACATCCCCGAGATTCAACACAAAGATTAACAGGAAGTACAAAGGCTATCTCTCATACTTCCGATCCGTTAATCAAGAAGATCGCTTAGCAAAGACCAAAGGCAAAGGCCATCGCCGTAGTCTTCAAAGCTCGCCACCAAGAATCAAAGTTTACTCAAGGTTAAACCAAGCGGAAAATTACTCGAGTACGTCGACTTCCAAGGAGTTCGTCACTATTGGAAACCTGAAGTTAGGACTAATGTTCATAGCTCTAAGTAGTTTATCTTTGCTTTTGTTTTGAACTCTCGCCCAAAGCGAAGAGATGTTTTATAGGGTTTAGCTTTTAAATAATTTCTCTTTGTCTTGCCCAAGACAAATGAGTTTGTATTTTAGGGCCCTGTTCATATTGTGAAACATAAATAAAATGCGTTGTTTTGTTTCCACTCTCTGTGTTTATTTTCATTTTTACCCTTTTCTGGAAATGATAATCCTAAAAAACACAGTAAAAAAAAAATCATAATGAAAAAATTAATCTGCAACACTTTCACAAAAAAAATGATAAAAAAAACTTTTTTTAATCAAACATAAATCAAAATTGCAGATTAAACAAATGGACAAAACCATTGAAAGCAATAACTCTACGCTCTTTCTCAACTCTGAAATCCCCTGCGAAGTTGCTGAAGAAGAAGTTGAAGAAGAGATCCCGGATGAAATTTCTAGACTGCTAAAGCACGAGGAAAGGATCATTCAGCCTCACAAAGAACCTCTAGAAGCAATCAACTTGGGTTCTGAGGAAGACGCAAAAGAAGTAAATATCGGAGCTTCACTCAACAGCAGTGTCAAAAGCAAACTGATAAGTCTTCTCAAAGAATACGTTGATGTGTTTGCTTGGTCCTACCAGGACATGCCGGGTTTGGATACCAGCATAGTAGAGTATCATTTGCCGTTAAGACCAGAATGTCCGCCAGTTAAGCAAAAGCTGAGGAGAGTTCATCCTGAAATGGTCGAGAAAATTAAAAGGAAGTCCAAAAACATCGACCGGTTTCCTTGTCACTCGAGTATCCTCAATGGCTAGCCAACATAGTACAGATCCAAGAAAGATGGAAAGGTCGAATGTATGTTGACTAGAGATCCGAACAAAGCTAGTCCAAAGACGATTTCCCACTTCCGCATATCGACATGCTAGTGGATAGATCGCCAAATTCAACGTCTTTTCCTTCATGGATGGTTTCTCGGTTATAATCGATCGTAATGGCTCCCAAGACATGGAGAAGACATCTTTCATCACGCCATGGGGCACTTTTTGCTACAAGGTAATGCCATTCGATTAAAGAATGCAGCAACTTACGAGGGCAATGACTACTCTTTCATGATATGATGCACAAAGAGATCGAGGTCTACGTGGACGACATGATAGCAAAGTCCGATAATCAAGAGGAACATATAGACTATCTCTTAAAGTTGTTTCAACGACTAAGGAAGTTTCATCACCGAATCCTAACAAATGCACCTTTGGGGTAAGATCAGAAAACTCCTAGGTTTCATCGTCAGTCAAAGAGGAATTGAAGTTGACCCTGACAAAGTCAAGGCTATTCAGGAAATGCCTACACCACATACGGAAAAGCAAGTAAGAGGATTTCTTGGACGATTAAACTATATCTCCATTTATCTCGATGATCACACTGTGGCCGATATTCAAACTTCCGCAAAGATCAAAAGGTAGTGTGGATGTAAGATTGCAAAGAGCATTCGACAAGATCAAAGAATACCGCGAACCACCACATCGATCCCTCCGGAAGGAAGACCATTGATCATATACCTTACCGTACTAGAAGAGTCCATGGGTCGTGCTTGGACAACAAGACGAAACCGGTAAGAAGGAGCATGCCATCTACTACCGAGTAAGAAATTCACGATCGTGAAACTCGTTACTCCATGCTCGAGAAAACATGTTTTTGGTATGGGCTTCAAAACGTCTTCGCCAATACATGATCAATCACACGACTTGGTTAATATCCAAAATGGATCCTATCAATACGTATTTGAGAAGCCTTAACCGGAGAATCGCTCGATGGCAAATGCTACTATCCGAATATGACATCCAATACCGCTCGAGCGGTTAAAGGAAGCATTCTCGTGATCACTTGGCTTATCACCACGAATACCAATCTCTCAAGTTTGATTTCCCAGACGAGGATGTTATGTACTTGAAGATGAAAGATTGTGACGAACCACTACACGGAGGGACCGATCCAAAATCCGATGGGGCCTAGTCTTGATGGAGTAAATGTTTTTGGCAATGGAATTGGGCATCATCACTCCCGAGGGTTCTCATATCCCGTTTCCGCCAGATTGCTATTTGATTGCACCAACAACATAGCGTAATATGAAGCATGCATCATGGGTATTGAAGAAGCCATCGACTGAGGATCAAGATCCTTGATATATATGGAGACTCATTGTGATCAATCAAATCAAAGACAAGTATGAAACTCATCATCTTGGTCTAATTCCTTACGAGATTATGCAAGACGATTGTTGACTTTCTTCAACAAAGTTGAACTGCATCATATCCCTCGAGATCAAAATCGGATGGCAGACGCCTTGGCTACTCTATCTTCCCTATTCAAAGTCAATGATTGGAATGATATGCCCAGTCGCATCAGACGTCTTGAAAGACCTGCATATGTATTTGCAATGGGCCTTCGACGCCGTGGTTCCACGACATCAAACGTTTCCTTCAAACACGAGAGTACCCACTCGGGGCATCGTACAAGGATAAGAAAACTCTAAGGAGGCTTTCCAGGAATTTCTTCCTCAATGAAGATGTGCTATACAAAAGAAACTTCGACATGGTTCTGCTCAGATGCGTCGACAAACAAGAAGCAGACACGATCATCCATGAAGTGCATGAAGGGTCCTTTGGAACCCATTCAAATGGGCATGCAATGTCCAGAAAGATCTTAAGAGCAAGATACTATTGGATAACGATGGAATCGATTGCGCAAACACGTTAAAAGATGTCACAGTGCGGATCTACGCAGATAAGATCCATGTGCCTCCGACTCTACTCAACGTTCTCTCCTCTCCGTGGCCATTCTCCATGTGGGGCATTGACATGATTGGAATGATTGAACCAAAAGCGTCCAACGGACATCGCTTCATTCGGTGGCTATTGATTACTTCACCAAATGGGTCGAGCAAGATCTTACGCCAGCGTCACAAGACAAGTGGTTGTGAGGTTCATCAAGAACAACCTTATTTGCCGATATGGAATTCCAAGTAAGATCATTTCGACAATGGATCAAACTTGAACAACAAAATGATGAAAGAACTGTGAGGAATTCAAGATTGAGCATCATAACTCGTCTCCTTACCGCCAAAGATGAGCGGCGCCAAGCGACCAACAAAAACATCAAAAGATTGTCCGAAAATGGTCATCACTTACAAAGACGGCACGAAATCGCCATTTGCTCGCATGGGTATCGTCAAGACGCACTTCAACAGGGCAACTCCTTTTCTCTAGTATACGGCATGGGCGCTCCCGTAGAAGTTGAGATCCGTCAATGAGAGTTCCCATGGAAACTAAGCTATCTGAGGCGAATGGTGTCAAAGCGATACGACCAATTGAACTTAATGAAGAAAAGCGCTGACCGCCGTGTCACGGACAACTCTATCAAAGAAGAATGAAGAAAGCTTTCGACAAAAGGTCCGACCTCGTGAATTCCGAGAAGGCGACCTCGTGCTTAAAAGATTTTGTCTTTTCAAACAGATTTGGGCAAATGGACTCCTAATTACGAAGGCCCATACATCGTCAAAGAAGCTTCTCTGGTGCTATGACTCACAACCATGGACGGCGATGAACTCCGCATCCTGTGAATCGTGATCAAAAATACTTTGTCTAAAAACAAAAGAATTTCGCTAAGTCGAAAACCCGAAAAGGAGACTTAGGCAAAAATGCGTCTCGGTGGATTGAAAACGAAAAGGCGATCCGGCAAAATTAGAGACAATAAAGAATTATCACGATAGATCGAAAACACGAAAAGCGATCTAGGCAAAACAAGGATACAAAATGACAAAGTAAGCTGCGATCATATTTTGTCCACATGAAGAATTTTCCATCAACGGATCTTCAATCAACTCTTACGAAGCAACAAGCACAGTTGGAATTCAAAGTTGTTAGGGATAGTAGTGGTTATTTTCTTTCAATGTAGCCTTTTCCTAATAAATTATCATTTCCAACTTTTGTAAATAGTCCATGGAATCACGCATTTGGCTGATTACCATTCTATTCAATAAATTTGAGCCTTGTGCCTTTTGTTTGCAATTCCTACTTTATTCTGTTTTGCAAAATAACGCTTTTATTGTGAAAATCACTTTTTGAAACTAAAATGTTTTAAATGAATTTTTACTTCAAAATTTTGAAACAAAAGCAAAATTCTCCTTTGAAACTATGAACACGGAAATAACTTCAACCGTTTCTCCGAGTGTTTCGATCCCGTGGAGTCGCTGATTTTCTCCCATCGAAATCATCAAAGGACGGTATTCTTATCCAAAAGAATCCCACCAAGTTGCCAATGAAATACCTTTCTCGGAAAGTGTAAACCATGCAACTCAAATTCTTCATTAGTGAATATCCGCACCATTGGCAATTTTCACCAAGTATTTATTCGAATGGACGCGATCCTTTTCTCAAATATCCCTTTAAGTGTTTTTGTCAAGTATTGTTAGCATGCATATAACATTCATGACATTCATACATAATAGCATCATTCATTGCATTTTTGCATCTTTCAAAATGTTTGTTTCAAATCATGGTTATATATATACTCATACGAGTATATCATATCCCAATGAGAATATCTCCAAACAAAAGATACTTTTCTTTGTTTCCAACGGAGTATTCCCAAACGAAAGGATATGTCTTCCTTTTTCCGCAAAGTCCCCAAAGAGAAATGCTTCTCTCTATCATATTCGCCGGTGAGATTATCCTCGTTGGGAACAATGTCTTGGTTAACTTCTTTTCTCCGGTTCATTCTGGATAGAACATCATCTGTTATTCACAAAGTGAATACGAACAACTCATTTCAAAGATTTACCTTGTTATAGTTATCACTTCGCTGATAATTGGTAACATCTTCAAAACCCATTACCATACTATATCACAAGGCTGATAATTGGTAATATCATTTCCACTTACCTTTAACATTGTCACAAAGTCGATGAAGGTAATCTCTTTGTTTCCCAAAGCGAAAGATATTCACATCCTCGTGAATCATTCTTTCCCAATAAACATATTGTTTGTTTCCCAAGATAGGATTCTCTTTTCTCAAAACAGATCGAGTCATCCTCATAAAATTTTTCCCCATCATGTCATTTCTTGGACATCCTTTGGGTAAAACTTTTTTAATCATTTTGCATCATCCGCATCTTTTGGTATCTTAGGTCCAAATTTTGCGTATTCTGATATTTAAGTCTCTTTACACCTATCAAAACGAAGATATTCATCTTCATCTTTCAGGTTAAAGAAACTTAAATAGGGGCATCTGTCATACCCCAAATTTTGACCTAATATACCACCTTACATTTGCATTGTTGCACAACCAACGATTGCAGATTAATCGGGTATAGCATTCACAGGTCAAAATTAGGGTTTCATCAGATTTTCATCTGATTCAAGGGCTAACCAATTAGGGTTTGAGATTTTCTCACTCCATTTGATCTATCTTGATCAAATCATCAGCCTTCAATCCTCAGATATCAAATTTTCTCATAGATCGATCGAGGATCGACCAATTAGGGTTTGGTCGAGCTTAGGCATCTCTCGATTTTTGAGCAAGAATTGACTTTTTGGATAGAGATTGGTCATTATATCTTAGATATAACATCTTGACCTAATTTCGGATTCAAAACATCACAGGTTCACGAATTCATCACAATTTCGAAACGTCTGATGAAATTTCATCTGCACAGAAAAGTCAAACTTTGACTTTTGGTCAAATTTTTCAAAAACAAAACTTTTTCAATCATCAAAATACTTCAAATGATCCATCATGATCATAAAAAATCAAAGAATTTGGAAAAGTCAACAAAAAGTCAAAATTTCTATAACTTAGAAAAATTTCTAAGTGTTGAAATTTCTCATTTTTTCCAAACTTCAAGCCATTTTTTCACCTAGTTCCAATTGGAATTTGAAAAAAACTCAAAACATGAAAGTTGTAGATCATGGAAAAATCTTTCCAAAATGTCCAAGAACTCTCAAATCCATGGAGTCTAGCTATGTCTTTGAAATTGAAACATAAGGCTCCATGAAACTTGATTTTTCAAAATCCACAACTTCAATTATAGGTCATTTTTGCATTTTTCTCATTTAGACCACTTGCAACCTTGCCAAATGGATTGATTGAACTGATAAATATCAGCTTGGAAGTAATAATTGGGATGAGATAGGATCAAAGTAAAATTGAGCACATGGTGAAAAAAGGAAGCTTCCTTTTTTGGCAAATACCATTCTTACCCTTAAGCAAGCTTTGATTCACCAAATGGCTTGTACTTGTTGCCTAACATTTCAGAATTCTCTTGCCTATAAATAGCTCACCAATTCAAGTTCAAATTACCCCAAAGCTATCCAAATCAAGCTTTCACTCTTCCTTTCTTGAAATTCAAGTTTCTAAGTCATAAGGGAATTTTGCAAATCTCAAATCTTGCAAAATTTGAGTGAACTTAAGTTTCTAACATGTTCTAAATATCATTTAGAAGTAGTTTAAAACTTAAAAGCAACACAAGAAGTGATCAAACTCATAAACATAATCAAAAACCAAAACTTGCAAAATGATGCCTTAACTTGCCATCTCTTAATTTGCTCGTGCTAACTTTGATTTATCACTTCAAACACCTTCCATATACTTCATGAAGTAATCGAGATCATCATCAACGACTGTAACAACTCTAAACCCGAAATCAAAACTCACTTTAAGTGGCTGCAAGTTGACTTGGTCGAGAGTTCTAGCCATCCTCGGGACAAACTAAGGGTAGGAACACATTCAGGGAGGTTCAAGGAAGCTAAAGCAATCCTTACTTTGCACCTGGAAGTTGTAGAACTCGAACTGGTTTTTCATACCAAGAGGTAAGTTTTTCAAACTTTGAATCCTCAATTCATGCACTTTTAGCTTTAAAATTGAAAAGGAAAATGTAGATATTCAATCACTAAAGCTATCTGGGTTGTTAATTGGAACTAAAAACAACTTAGTTTCAAGAGTTAACAATTTTTTTAGTTAGGGTTCAAATTGGGATTGTTAAAATTCGTGATAATCTTTGATTAATAATAACAACAAAACACATATTCATAATCGTGGCGAAAATCTAGATGAAATAGCATTTTACACTTTTAAAATTGATCAAGATTTGAAGAAATTCGAATTTCCATAGCCATGGTTTTTTTTACGGTTACAGCAAGGAGGAAGAAGATGAAGTTTTTGAATTCCAAATTTAAAAGCTAGATTTATAATATATATTTCTAGTTTCATCTAAATTAACGGATGTATCACCGTTGCCATTCACTTAAAACTCTCTTGCCTTGCCACGCCATCATGTCCCCGGTTCGAGCCTTGAGGACCAATTTTTTCAAACTTTCCATTTTCATTCAAACTCTCCAATCCTTTGTCTAGGCGTGTCATTTTCCACTAACACATTCAAGCGTGTTGGCTCGGTGGTCCACTGCTTGCTCTTAGTTCTTTTGCCACGCGTCCACTCAAAGGTCATGGGTTCAAAACCCAGAAGACCATTTTTCATCTTTTTCACAAAAACTTCAATATTTTTATGTTTTTTTCATCAAACTTCAACAATTTTTTTAACCAATCAAAACTTCTCATTTTGAGATGATTTTTTGCACACTTGTCATTTAATACATATATTTTATGATTATGTCAAAAAATCCAAAAATATTTTCATCGATTAAATTTTAATCGAGCCGAAAACGACGTTCTGAACACTTTTCAAACCTCCTTAAAAGGTGAATTTTTCAAGTTTTCGACTTCCGATTTTTTTCAAAACTTCTCATAAATGAACTTAACATTTCAAAACATTTTCAAAACATTTTCAAATCATTCTTCAAAACTTTTTTCATCAAACTTGCATCTTTTACCATAATCGATCCAATTCAAAACGATAAAAACTGAACTCGTTTCTTCTCGAATTTCTCGATCGATAATGGGCCACCCTTATGGTGTAAGTCCCGACCCTTTATGTACATACTTAGCTTTATTTGTACATATTCAAATCATTATTGTTAATATTCAAACATAAACAAATTTCTTTCATTTGTTTGTCTATGCGCCGAATCCATTGGTTTTAAAGGAAGAATTCTCCTGAGTAAAACTTCTTTCAAACCAATGGGCCTCCATCACGGTGTAAGTCCCATAACATTCTTTTATGTACATAATATTTCCTTGTACATATCAAACTTTTGTCAAACATTTTTTAAACAAACTTTTATACATAACACGGATACTTCTTTTCAAAATCTTTTATACGTATATACATACTCTTTCTTTGAAAAATACTTTTCTGATAAACTTTGATCAATCATTTCATTTCATCTGCATTTTACATGAATACCATTGGTATTGAAAGGAGCATTATTCACTGTGAAAGCTTTCAAATCAATGGGCCTCTCTTACAGTGTAAGTCCCAACCCTCCTATGTACATCCATCTTTCTCTGTACATAAAAACTCGTTCGTGTACATATTCATTTCCTTGTACACAATTCAAACTTGTGAATAATCAAGTTACGCTCGTTTCAAACGTTCGTTTCACAGACACTTGTTTATATTGCATAAACTGCTGTAAATAAACATCATGCATTATTTATATTTCCTTCATAAACTCCTGTGAATACATATCACACACACACCTGTTTATACAAACTGTCTAATAATAACATAACAATTAGACTAATCAATAGGTTCCCCACATTTAGCCTCCGCTTGGGCTTCATACAAGATATTTTATCTCCAACAGAGTTTAGCCTCCGCTTGGGCTTCATACAAGACAACTCATCACCAGTTGAGTTTAGCCTCCGCTTGGGCTTCATACAAGATAACTTATCCCCAGATGGCCTTCTCTTGGGCTTTGTACAAAGAAACTCTCCCACAGTGTCAGCCTTCTCTTGGGCTTCGTATAAGACAACACTCCCCTGTTGAGTCAGCCTCCTCTTGGGCTTCGTTCAAAAGAACTCCTCATTGAGTTTAGCCTTCTCTTGGGCATCATACAATGAAAGAGACAGGAAATCTCTTAACTCCTCCTCTTCCAATACAAAGAATCACCCGCGCTAAGATAGAACCCTGAAAGGATGGTTTCTCGGTGAAATCACTTTCAAATTCCCCATAGAGTAAAGTTTCCCGGTGAAATTGCTCTTACTCAGCAAAGGATGATTTCTTGGTGAAATCCCTTTCAAGCCAAAGCCAGCCATACCATATAGCTTCCTCTTGAGCTTCATACAAGGACCCTCGATGACCCTCGATGACCCTCGGAATGCCTCCTCTTGGGCTAACAATACAAGGACTCACGGGCTTCTTAAAAGCATCCTTTTAATCCAATCAATTTCTCCTTGAGATTTAGACCTCTATCATCTCTATGGAAGAAGTGTCTCATCCATTACATCACATACAGTCAAAAACTTTTCAAACTTTTTAAACTCTCTTTTCAAACAAAAACATCTCTTAATTGTAAGTGGTAACGCTTGTACACTCAAGCAAAATACCCAATACTTACAGTTAAAAGATTCAATCATTTTTTTTCAAAACATCTTTCTTAAACATGTAAGTGGTAACGCTTGTACACTCAAGCAAAACACCTAATACTTACGATGAAAGATTCTAATCAAACAACTTTTCAAAAATGTATGTGATGAAATAGATTAGATACATTTTTCATTAAGATGACATTTGTCATCTCTTACTAACATCCGTTGCTTTCCACTAGCATAAGTGGGAACTACGATTGCTACGACTTTCTCAACATCCTTTTGAGAATACGTAGGCACAAGGTCTCATCCTTGCCGAGCAAATTTCTATCTCCCTCGGACCAAACAAACCATAGAACCCACAGATCCGAGCTACAAATGCTCCGATTCCCACTATGGGATATGTATGAGAAGATCCACGGATCTTTGCGAGCACAATAATAACAAACCTAGAAATCCCACATAATCTCGTTTCTTAAAATCCAAAGGAGAAACTTTCCCAATCATAGAAATAGCAATTAAAAACACACAACATATCAAACATATTCATATATAAAGTGTAGATAACTACATATATTTAGGGTGCTCCATCTATTCCTTTATATAACAATCCCCTTACTCGAATCTCCCCAATGCGTTATGTCTAGTTTGCGCTAGTCATTCGCATATCAATATCAATTGAGGGTATTTCACTTTCCCTTTTCATAATCATTAAATCATCTTTCTTGTGTTGAAAATAATAAAGCTTGATACTCGCGGCATCTTTATAAACAAATCAAAAGATTTAAATCGTTGCGTACCGGAAGATCCGAACTCACGTTCGCATCCTCAGGCGCGTCACCTTTTAACGCGAACACAATCGTGATAGTGCTTTGGAAGTAGCTTTTGAGTATGACTATGATGAGTATGTTGATTTTGAGGAAGGTGAAATTCATAGTTTCTAATGACAAGCAAAAAAACATAAAGAAAAGTGGGGGAAAACAAGGAAGAAGTCAAAGGGAGTAACACTGAGAGTGAAGAGCTGGAAAGTGAATGTGAAAGTGATGACAATAGTGGATCTACAAAAAAAAAGTATCCAATGTTCAAGTTGCAATAGGACGTGTCAAATTACAAGTAGGATGTAGGAATGTATTTTCGTATTGTAACGCCAATTACTTTAATTAATTATTTAATTAAATTATATTCGAATTATTTCTTGAAATGTTGGTATAAGTTGTTATGTTGTTATTAGTTGGTTAACTAGTGGATTAATTGGTTGACTAGTTGTAGAAATAATATTATAATAATTATAAGATTAATTATATGGAATTATTTTTATGGTTATATGTAGCAAAGGTGGGGGTGTGAGAGTTAGGCCTAATAAGAATAATAAAGTTATAAGGTTAAGTTAGGCCTTGATTAAACAACAAGGATGTGTGTGTGTGTGTGTGTGTGTGTGTGTGTATATATATATCATAAACTGAAGTTTTGAATTTTTTTGAAAACAGAAAAAACGCGCGTACTCCATCTTCTTCTTCCTCAAGCCTCATAGATTTCTATCTCCTTCGCTTTTTGATTAAATTGGATGAAGTAAAAATGAAACTTGCTCGATTTTTACTCAGGAACATGATAGTGATCTTTAATTTTATTTGTTTTAAGCATATGGTGACTGAATTTGTAAAAATCATATGAACCCTAATTTTTAAAATTGATCATGAAATCGTGTTTGTGCAACAAATCATGCAATTGATTGAGAGTTTATGATCCTCACACATGCAGAAACACAATAGTATAGCAATTTTTTAACTAGAATTCAGAAATCAAAGAGTTCGAAGTTGGAGTTACTTACCTCTATGAGCAGAAACCTGATTCCTTGCTAGAGTGCTTCCAAAAGTTGTTTTATGATTTGTATAGCTTCACTGGACCTCAAGGATCATGTAGAAATGCTCATCTTTCTTTGAGATAGCCTGAAACTTTCTACCCAAGTTCAACTGCAGCTCGAGCAAGTTGAAGATGATGATGGTGATTCTGGAGTTCCAGAAGTGATTCAAGGGTTTCGATCACTTATATGGGGTATATGGATGATGTTGGAAGTGAAATTTTGAAGTTTGCACGAGTGAATTGAGAAATGGCAAGTTAAGGCTCAAAATGCAAGTTTATGAAACTTGGAGTATGATTCTGAGTTTGGCTAGTTTTTGTGATGGCTTGATGATTCTAACAACTTCCTAAGGGTATTTGGAGAGTTTTTGAAGCTTGAGATTGCTCAGAAATTGCAAGGTTTAGAGATTTGCAAATTCTCACATTTTGGAACTTTAAAACTTGAAAAAGAATAAAGAAGTGAGAAAGCAAGTTTATGAATGCTTTGGTGTGATTTCCAAATGAGGAAAGACCTTTATTTATAGGCCAAGAGGTTTGGAGAGCAAGGCATGATAAGATTGGAGGATTTGTGCAAATTAGCTTAAGAGGTAAGAATGGAATCTTTGCCATAAGTGCACATGGTTAATTTCTAAACCATGGTTAAAAATATCAAGTGATCTTATCCTCCTCTCAATCATACCCATCAGATTTTTTTGGATCAAAACCTATCTTTTATGGTGACAAGGCTTCTAAAACAAAGAATTTGCAAAAATGACTTGAAAACTTGGAAAAGAGCTGCATATTTGGGAAAATTTTCAGCTTTTGATTTTGATTTAGAAGAGAAAAAGGAAAAAGAGGCAAAAATCTAGGTTTAATCGGAGAGTTATAGAGTGACCTTTAATCCAAGGTAAGGGTGGGGTTTTGAATCTATAATGGGAATTATGATGAATATTATATAGGAATTGGGGTTGTGTAGAATTTGTTGCTTTATGTGTATAATTGTTGTGGCTGTTTCTAAATTGACTGTTATTATGTTATGTTGTTTATGAATTGTCGGCATAATTGTCCTGTATAATCGATGAAACCTCTATGTTGGAAATTGTATTTTGTGATATAGTTATTGTGGTTATGTGTGTGATTATGTCGTTGTAATTACGCCGACGATCGATAGAAAAAATAGGTTCGGTATTGTTCGTAACAAAGTGGAAGTTAGCGTGATACATGTTGTGGCGAGGGGCATAAAGGTTGTGCTGGGTGGCAAGAGGTTGGTGAAGGACCTGCCCAGGGGCATGGGAGGGTGCCGAGCGGCATAGGCTGGGAATGGTGTGTCGAGGGGCACACTATGTATGTCGAGCGGCATGACTTTGGACAACATATTCTCATTCTTTTTCTTTGTTTACTATGTCTGTTATGTCTTCTATTTTGGTTATCACCTTGTGTAATGACTTGGCATAATAAACTTATAGGGTAGTATATATATATATATATATATATATATATATATATATATATATATATATATATATATATATATATATATATATATAGTAAGAGTAGAAGATCAATACATTGGCATGTTCTTAGTATTTTTGAGTGGCCATATATTTTTTTTTGTTAAGGATAACAATTGGAATCCAATTTATCTTAATACTGTAGCGTAAATTAACCACCAGTTTCAATTTTATGATATACAATGTTTTATTTGTTTAAATAATAATAATAATAATAATAATAATAATAATAATAATAATTTATTATTAAGTATGATTATTTCTTTAGAATTTTTGGGTTAGAGATAAACAATTGAGTTGTACCTGAGTCTTGGAATTAATATAGCAGAGATAATATAGTTCAATTAAATTTCAGAGTTAGTATATTAATAGTATATTTAATAATTTAGTATAGAGCTATTAATAAGGTTACCAGTGGAATTAATTTAGCAGTTCAGAGTAGAAAATATTAGCAATTTAGCAGAAGATTAATTAGCCGAGTATAGTTGAGTTGTCCGAATAATTATGCAGAGCATTGTAGTATATTTTGGTTGAACGGTGTATTGTATACATCTCTGTAATATGTGGATTTTCAAGTGCTGATGAATATATGTTGTGTTGCAGGCTTATGACCAATGTTGAATTGTTGTTGAGTTGATGTTGAATTATTGTTGTTAATAATCATTATTGTCGTTGTTATGTTGTCTATAATTATTGGCAAATCATAAAGTTGTAGGCTTATTTCCAATATTGAATCGTTGTTGTTATGTGGTCGTTGTATTCATAATGTTGCCGCATAAATAGCATATCGAGTTGGGAGCTTATGCTTTGTAAGTTGGCATGGATTGACAAAAGTTTAAGTTGTAGGCTTATGCCTTGTTGATGCCTCTATTAATTGGCAATAATAAGTTGAAGGTTTTTCCATGTTGGTACCATATGCAAGTGCATCGTAATGTGCGTATTTCATGTTGCATCTTTGAGTTGTTGTAATGATGAATTAGTTGTTATATTGTGTTGATGACTTGATCGTGATAGATGTTGTTTAAAAGTTGTGAATTGGTGATTTTGCATGAACTAATTCTAATATAGTATTTATCATACATCCAATTATATTTTTCGATATCTCACCCCCTTCTGTTTGAATGTTACCCTATGTTGGTAATGTGCAGGTAATCCAGAGTGAAGGTTGTTTTACCTTCTTTAGTCTGAGTCGGTATCGTCGCTCTGATATGTAAAACTCGGGGGATGAACGTTTATTGCTTGGTTGCTATTATTATTTCATTTGTCGAGTTTTAAGTTGATTTTCATTTAAGTACCTAGTTGTTTTGAAGTTGTTTCGCTTGGACACAAATGTTATGTTATTCACAAGTTGAAATATGTGATTCATTGCGTAATTTGAAAGTTGTTTTATTTTAAATACTAAATTATGTTGTTATCAGTTCATCCGAATTTATGTGTAATGTATCTGTTTTACATGCGATCAAATGTCGTTGTTGTTAAGTAGTAAGTGTAGCATCCTATTGGTATGTCAAAATTTTAATAATATTCGTCGGGTAGAAATGGGGTGTTACATTAGTGGTATCAGAGCAGGTCAGTCCGTCCGATCAAGTTGTTGAGTCAGTAGAGTGGTGTGACAATTGAATAATATTGATGTGTTGTTTCTTAGTATGTGACATGTGTGCGACACACTGTTAGTACTTGTTTGTTTTTCCAATCGATTGTATGCAGGAGTTGATTTGAAGATAAGTGGGGGAGAAGCTTTGCTTCATGAGTATGTTTTGGTTGTAAGATGTTGGTTTAGTATATTGCTGATGGCAACAATGCAAGTATTGTTAAAGTTTTGTTGTTTCACGAATCCGAAGGTGACATGGATTCTAGATTTTTTTGTTAATCAAGTTTGAGCTTCTTGAGGGAGGATGACCAGACACTGTTGATGTTTACTTCTCGAAGGATGAGGAGCAATGTAAAGGTTGTTGATATATGAATATAGTGTAAATTCTTGATGTTTCTAAAGGTAATTGTTAAGTCACAAGGATAATTTTTAGAAGATGGAATTTAGAAAGTTGCGATGTTTCAGCGCTGCTTGTGGACTGTGAAGCTGTCGATTTGAGTAGCCCTTGCGTCAGATATCGACGTTTGAACGGTGATAGAGTGACAGATTGTTGTGGACCGTGTCATATGATCCTTATGAGTGATTGTAAAAGTTGTTGAAGTTGTTGGAATATTTTGAATCGCGAGTCAGAGTCAGAAATGTGAGGAGATGAGTATAATTTCAAGAATGGTAAGTGTTAATATTGGTACACAAAATTCTATTATGATCTTATTGTAAGGTGTGTAATAGTATGTCGATGCATAACTTCGGTGTTTGCATTTTTATATTATGTTGGAAATTTATATCTTGTGTTCCGAGTATCGGATTGATGTTCCGTTTGAACCTATAAGGAGATCTTAACTAATACATGGTTGGATAGCCATGTAGTGTATTGGGATTCCGTTACAAAATTTGCCTCTAGGAGGTCTCTAACAGCCTGCTCGGCAGCCTCAGTTTTCTCTGGGGACTGCTTTCGCCTACGTTGTGCTACTACCTTAAGGGCTGGATCAATAGCGAGATAATGGCAGGCGACCTCGGGGTCGAGTCCATGTAGTGTTGCCACTTTTCCGTTGGCGGTGTAGTATTTCATCTTCAAGTGAACGGTAGAAGGCACGACTACCAACTCGGCGAGAGTGGGTCGACCAAAGATACAATGGTACAGGGAAGGGCAATCAACGACCAAGAACTGTGTTTTGATCGACCTCCCCGTTTCACCAGACCCAAAAGTAATGATCAACTCGACATAACCCCATGGCTTGGCGGTCGAACCGTTGAAACCTTGTAGGTCCGAGCCAAGGTAGGGAGTCAGGTGGGTCTCGTTCAGCTGTAAGGTTTTGAATAACTGGGTGTACATGATGTCCGTTGAAAGTATGTGTCTCACGTTGAAATTGGCCACCCGGGCGCGTACCAACAGGGGAATGTTGGAATTGGGGGAGCCCCCTGGTAGTTCTTCCTTGTAGAACGCAAGCGGATTGGATTGACCTTGGTTTTTGTCCAGGGTGGCGCCCAGATCGGAGCTCGCCTGGACGAGGTCATCGAATCTTCTTTTGATTGATCTGATGGTATTCTTGGTAAAGCCCCCACCAGAAATGACCATGGCCGTTGGAAAGGATTCCCAAGGGCTATGGGCGGAAAAATAGGTCGGGAGGAAGTCTATGTCGAGGAAGATGAAGTCTTCAGGCCTGGTTATACTCAAGGCTACCGGCATGAAGGAATTCTCAGTTGGCTTTTCTTCTTCGACCTTGCTGGAGGAAGGTGCTTCTTCCTTTGCGGATTCTTTCTTTTTGTATTGTGTGAGATGTCCGTCTCTGATCAAAATCTCGATCGCATCCTTAAGATGGATGCATTCTTCAGTCACGTGATCATAACTACGGTGGAATCGACAATATTTACTTTTGTCCACCCCCGGTTTGGCCGGGGTCGGACGGGGAAAACGCACCCTGCCCTATTTGAATTTGGAGTTTGCACAGTCTGTGAGGATGCGCTCCTTGGAAGTGGTGAGGGGGGTGTAGTCGCTGAATCGACCCACCGGCCCCTTGTTGTCTCTGAAGTCGCGAGGTTTGT
This sequence comes from Vicia sativa, assembly GCA_021764765.1. Taxonomy (NCBI): domain Eukaryota; kingdom Viridiplantae; phylum Streptophyta; class Magnoliopsida; order Fabales; family Fabaceae; genus Vicia; species Vicia sativa. The sequence continues at coordinate 188,052,941 of CM038792.1, read as the reverse complement.
CTTCTCTCCTATGTTCCCCTCCCCGACGAGATGTCGAGGGATCTTCAGTCTTGGAGCTCTGGACATTTTCCCGATGTCGGGTGTCGCGAGCGGAGTTCGCAGCTTCTTTCTCCTCGTATTGCATGTGGGCCTGGGCCTTCAGGAGGAAAGCATCCAAAGTGGGAGGAGTCTCGATGCCTACTGCCTTCGTGAAGTCGCTACGAGGGCGTAGTCCTCTTTTGAGCAGGTATTTTTTCATGTCGTCCGTGGTTGAAACTTGGACGACCTCTTTATTGAATCTCTCGATGTAAGCTCGAAGAGATTCGTCTTTCCCCTGGATGATGACTTCCAGGGATGCTTCTGACTTGGGATGGCGCCGAGAGGCGGTGAAATGTCTGGAGAACAACTTTCCCAGGTGTTTCCAGGAGGTGATGGTCCCCTCGGGCAGGCTCTTGTACCATGTCATGGCTCCTTTTCTTAACTTCGTGGGGAAAATGCGACATTTTATGGCCCCACGAACTCCCCTGTAGTCGAGCAGAGCATCGATGTTTTCGATATGCTCGTCGGGATCGGTGGTACTGTCGTACTGGCTTAGGCGATGAGGCTTTTCTAGCCCCGAGGGGATGGGAATGTCCATGATGTCCTGACATAGCGGACCGTGGTGTTCATCGTCATCACTCTAGTAAGGAGACGAGGAGATGGAGTGGTTGCGTCTCTTGTGGGAGGGGAGGTGCCCTCTTTTGATCTTGGAGATGACTAGCGATCGCGGGGGCGATGGGGCTCGTTCTTTGCTCTTTTGTGGGTTGGCGACTTCCGATTCTTGTGGGGAGGGGAATGACCCCTCTTATTCTGACGATCAGAGCGATCTTCCCTTCGGGCTATCTTCTTCAGTGAAGGGCTTCTGGAGATGACAACCCCGGATCTTTGAGGTGGAGATGAGGGGCGGTTTCTTTCCAGAGCCTCGATGCGCTGGCCCTACTGAAGGAGGAGATTATTAGTCTGATTGAGGGCTGATAGGATAACGGCCAATGACGGATCCGTGTTGATGGGCAACAGGGCTATTGGTTGAAATTCGACGGGGTCAGTGAATGGATTCTTGGATTTTGGATTGTCCAAGAAGTCTTGATCGACTGCACCTTCAGGAACTGGGGATGTAGTTCTGCCGTCCCTTTTGGTGTCCTCGTGATGAGGAGAGGAAAATGCCCTATCTGTTTTCTTGACTAGTGAAATGATAGGATGGCTGGGAAGAGAATGATCGTTAGGCTTGGCCATCTTTTGAGGTTGAAAGTTATCTTTGATCTTCGAAGATGTTTTCTATGAAGATGGGGAAGAAAGATTCCCACAGACGGCACCACTGATCAGAACTGCGATCAGAACTGGAAATCGCCGAGCAATTGACAATCTTTCGAGCAAGTTGATGGAGAGGGGTGGTGGTGTACCTGCAAGGCACTCCGATGCTAAAGTAAGCGAATGATCGAAAGGATAGGTAGGAAGTATTTGAGTGGTTAGGGTGTAAGAAAAAAGATACATTGCCCTCAAAGATATGAGGGTTTATATAATGCCATAGGAGGATTCTCATTGGCTACTAAATATGGGCCGAAATATACGGGTCCACAAATATAGCCATCCGGTCTGACTAGGTCAAAGTCGGGCAGTCACGACCGCTACTTACTGTTATGTCGGGCACTTAGCTCAAGACGGGCGTTCGGCCGATGGCCGCAGGTTTTGGTCAGTCCGACATATGTCGGGCAAAGATATAGCGGGAACACTCGCGGGGAGCACTATGGCGACGTCTTCGGGTCGAATTGGTCGCAGTACCATAGGGACAGACCCCTTGCTCGAATGCGTTCGAGCTATCCAGAACATATATATATATATATTAACAATAACTATATAATATTTATTTAATATTTATATCGACTTTACGCGACCCGTACGAACGCACGGGTCTTTTACTAGTTACATGGAGGATAAAATGATGTTTTAAAAATGACCAATCAAAACAAAACAATTGGTTGCTTAATGGGATATGATATTCAAATTTATGAGATTAATTTGTTAATTACAAAAATGTCATTTTTATAGTGGGGAAATAAAATAAAAAGAAAGGGCAAACATAGAAGATTGCTCAATTGATTAGTATTAACTTTATTATTATTAATCCCTTTGTCTCATAATAAGTGTCACATTTGAGTAATACGCGGTTTTTTAAGAAAATGACTGAATGTATTGAGTTTAGTGAAAAAATTAATGTAGTTTACTAGAATACCCCTATTAATTATAATTGATAGAGTAGGTGAATAAAGTGAAAGTTAATAAATATGAGTCTAGTAGTGGAAAATAATAATAATTGATGCATTGGAATTGTAAATGGACAGTTATTTTAAGAGAAAGAAAAAGTGCAAATGGGACAGACTAAGGGAGTAACTTTATTATAGTTGATATATTAAATTATACATGTTATTATATTTTTTGTACAATTAAATAAAATAAAAATAAATATATTTTAAATAATGTAGAAATCTAAACACGGGCAAAATTTATTTATTGATGTTACTAATATTTATTTATACAATTAAAATAATATTTTTAAATACTATTTTGATAAAATTACTTCTTTTAACAATAATAATTTTTTTGGTAAAATAATTCAATTTCTCTTTTTTTATATTTTAAACACCCGTATCCGTACAATCACACAAGTATTTAAATCAGAACCTATGCGAACACATGAGTTACGATATTTTATGTACATTTAAAATCGTATATAAATCTAAACACGGGTACTATAGACTTTATATTTTTTGATGTTACTAATATTTATTTATACAATTAAATTAAATATTTTTAAATACTACTCTGATAAAAATAAATTCTTCTAACAATATTTTTTTTTTGGTAAAATAATTTTATTTCTCTTTTTTATATCCTTATTATATTTTAAAACGTCAGTATCCGTGTGAACGCACATGTAAATATATTTAAAATCATTTATGAATTCAAACACGCGAAAAATAAATTAGTTTTTAATTGTTTATGTTACTCATATTTTTATTTTGAAATTACTTTTAATTTAAAATATAATATTTTAAGATAATATATGAAAACTTGAAATATATATTAGTGTTGTAAAATAATTATGGTAAAATGATTTTGTTTTTCTTTTAAAAACATGTCTTTCTTTTAAAAATAATATTTTTTTTGGTAAAATAATTTTATTTTTATTATATTTTGAAAATAAAAATTTGCGTATCACATCAGTACTTGTACGAATGCACATGTAATATACCAATATCTATACAAACGCACAGGTAATACACTAGAATCCATGCGAACGCACGGGTAAACATACCAAAATTCGTGCGAACGCACGGGTAAACATATCAAAATTTGTGCGAACGCACAAATAATTATTATTTTTACAAATAAAGAAAATAAAAGTAAAATAATATATTAATCCAAACACATACAAAAATATGGAGTTTTTCTAATTATTTATGTATCTAATTTTTTTATTTTAAAATTATTTTTAATTTAAGATATAAGTTTTTTAAAGATATATATGGAAATTATTGATGTACAACAATTTTGATTTTGATTTTAAATTTATCTATTTTTTAAATAATAAACTATTTTGGTAAAATAATTTTTTTTCTTATTTACATTTTAATTATACTTTATAAACAAAAATATACACTTCGTTTATATTCTTACACTTCATTTTTATTAAATACGTGGGGAAGGTTTTTAACTTACATTAATAATTTATATTTTGTGGTTATTATATTTTTCAACTCTGTCATGACTTTCTATGTGAAATAACATTAAACATCTAATAAATAAATTTTTTATATTATTTTTTTCAACATAAAATTTATATTATTTTTTTCTGAATATATAATTGTGAGATAAATTTTATTGTTGAATTATATTTTTTTTTACTATTTAGTTTTTTTAAAATTAAATAAAACATTATCATATTATATAATAACATTTTTGTTATTATATAATATGATAATGTTTTTAGATATTTTATTATAAATTAAATACTTATTTTAAAACGATCCATCGATGTATACAGGTATCCGAGTGCAAATGGGACTTTATTATAGTTGATAGTTCATAGAAACTCCATAAACCCTTCCCCCCACACAAAAACATCACACTAGTCACAATCAGACTCTCCTAATCCAACCAAAACAAAACGATGTCGTTTCTCCGAAAAACCCAACTCAACAATCACCTTTCTATCCTCCGCCGTTTCGCAACCCTAACACCCAAACCCTTCCCCGACAAACCCACCGCCACCTACTACGACAACCTCGCCGCCGACGCAGCCAACGCCGCCGACTTCGACTCCCTCCACAGCCTCCTCAACAAACGCATCCAAGACGGTTTCTTCAACACCAAACGAACCTTCAGCTTCATCACCAACACCAACTTCACCCCCTCCTTCCTCAACAACCTCATAGCAACAATCTCCCGTCTCAACCCCGGGTTCACCCGACGAAACGCATTCGATTCACTCATCATGCGCCTCTGCAAGCTCCGCCGAGCAGACGACGCGTTGTACGTAGTTGAATCCATGTCGCGCGTGGATAGCTTCGAGCTTAGAGCTTGCACTTTCCACCCGATCATAAGTTTCCTAACGAGAGAGAAAACTCTCGACCACGCGATTCTCGTGGTCGAGGCCATGAATCGTCTCGGAGTTCCACCAGACTCGACGATCCACAATTATTTTCTCACGACATATTGTTACATCGGAAACATCGAAGCGGCAGTTGATGTTTTGAAGACAATTGAAAACGAGGGTTTGACTGCGGACTCGCGCACTTACGACGCGCTTGTGTTAGGCGCGTGTAAAAAGAGAAATTTGGAAGGTGCTATGGTGTTGGTGAGAAGGATGGTGGATGATGGAGTGCCGATGTTGTATTCGACGCATATGTTTGTGATTAAAGCGATGTTGAAGATGAATTGGTTTGAACAAGCGTTGTGTTATGTTAGGTGTTTTAGTGGGAAAGATAAGACTTTGGATAATGAGCTTTTTGGGTGTTTGGGTGGTAAACTTGAGGAGATGAATAAGTTGAAAGAGGCTATGGTGGTTTTTGGTGAAATGGATGAGAGGGGTTTGCAAATGTGTGGGAGAATGAGGGAGTTTTATGAAATGAATGTTGGAGTTGGAAATGGTGATGTAAGTTGTAAAGTGGAGTTGTAGGATGAAAGAGTTGTTGTATCAATAAAATAACTTTTTTAAAAAAACTTTAAACGTATTCAATTTGAATTTTATTGGATAGGGTTTTAAGATGATTATTAGTTGTGTTGTTTTAAATAATAAAAATTTCTCTATTCCAATTTTTATTTATTTGTGCTCAATTTGAATTTTATTAGAGATGATTTTTAATAGAGAGTTCCTCACTTCACGCTAGTTTGTTCTTACAACACTCAAAATTACTTCAAAATTGTTCTTACAACACTCAAAATTACTTCAAAATAGGGAAACTCACCATCGTAAGTCTGACATAGAATCTCTAAAAAATTTAAAGTCTTTGGCCAATCATACTAGCATAAGAGTATCACGAATTTATACTTTTGATAAGATATTATGGGACATGAGTAAAAATTTAATGAACCCGATATTGGAGAGTTTTGAATTGGATTTCAAGATTAAATTTTTTACATTCACTCAAACACTAACACAAACGTAATAATGATAATAGAACATAAGTATTTTTTTCTTGGTTTACCGTTAATTAGGCTATCATCTAGTGCATCGGCTAAGGTGATTTCGCCTATTCAACAAGGACTTAATTCACTAATAAAAAACTTTGATTACAACCTCAATTACACAATGTTAAAGACTTCTCAAGGATTTTGATTATACTAGTCCCTTAAGGAATTCAACCAACTAGTTAAGATTACAAGTTTTTGTGTTTAGAAAGAAAGTTAATACACACGGTTTCAATATAACAAGACTTTCTAGCAAAGAATGAAAGGTATAAAACTTTCAATATAACAACAACTTTTTTCTTTGTGTATTTTCTCAAATATTATGTTCTCAGTGCTTCTCACTTGATAGTTTTTCTTTTTACATCGTTGTTCTTTTCATGTTTCAAAGACTCCTTTATATAGAGTGAAGTTGGAATATGTTGTTCGCATGAAGACGTTTGAATATTCAGTAGTTGAGTGGCGCTTGTAGTAGTGGATGTGACGTGTTGAAAAAGTAAGTACAACAATACACTCTTTTATCCTTTTTGGCGGGGTAGACGAGGCTCTCGAGGTCTTGGCGAATAAAAAATATTTAAAAAATATATTTCTTTTCTCATCTCTACAAACTTTTTTACAAACAATTCTCTTTAGCAAAAATACACATATTTTCAAAGAGGTTTCTACGGAGTACCGTAAATGTTTAGGGTGCTAATACCTTCCCTTTTCATAACCAACCCCTTACCTGGATCTTTGTTTTTATTAGTTTTTAGTGTTAAAAATTTCTTTGGATTTTATTTGTTATTTTTCCAATTCTTTCAAAACAATAAAATGCGGTGGCGACTTTCACTTTGCGAGTTAAGTTAAACAATATCTTAATCTCAACTTTTCACCACTACATTCCTGTCTTGTCAAAGATGAATCAGAATGTCGATCTTCCTAGTCTATTTTTCCTAGGATCTAAGATCCTGGTAGTTTTGATATCCTTTGCAGCTTCTTCATCAAACACAACGATACACATGGGGTATAACATAAATCTTGAGCTACTCAACTTCCATTAATTTACAAAGTCGACGAGATCTTCTTCCACCTTGGGGAACACCACTTTCATCTTTTCATCAACGTCGTCTGAAGTATTTTGTTCAACTTGCTCAACTTCCATGTCTAAGCCCTTAGTAGCTTCGACCATCAAAATTTTGACGGGCTCTACAAAATGTGCCTCTTCAACTTTGAGAGGATCAAAGTCCACTTGCACTGAAGCCTCGAGCTTCTCTCCAAATTGTAGTCTGTCTTATTTGAGCTCATTTTAAACCAAGTGTCTAAAAAGCACGCATTGAGAAGTTTATGACCTAGGAAATTATGGTACTTATAAAAATCTATTTTTTCTTTGCTCTAATAAGGGAGTTTTTAGGCCTGGAGGCACTATAATCTTCCCGTCAGTGACTAATAATTAAAAAAATTCTTCATACTTTGTTATATCAAAAGTATATGTTTTGGTAAAAAAATTCTAATTTTTACTAGGTTCGATAAGATTTTTCCCGTTCGAAGGTTTCAATAGTTTACAAACTTATAGAGGCCATTGATTTAGAACCGCTATATGGACCTTACTTTATTTGACTTGTTCATCAACCAAGTCAAATTCGAAATAATCATATGCTTCTACATATGCGACCTTTTCTTTCTGCTATATTTGTTTGATTTGGCCTTTTCAGCCTTTAGTCGTTTGACTTGGAGAACCTTGTCCATCAATTTGGCTATGTTCCTTAGATATCGGGTGTCTAAATTTTTACTAATAGAATAGTCTAAAACACATGCGACCATTTCGACCAACTCATGTTCATGGACATGTGTAGAGCATCTTGCTTTTAGAAGTCTAAACCTGTTCAAGTAGTCATCGATTGACTCAGGTATCTTGCACCTAACACTGGCCAATTCTGTAAGGTCGATATCTGACTTGCCCATATAATTTTTTCATGAAACACTCTCTCTAGTTGACTCCAATTACATATGGAGTTGGGGGGTGTTGTAATTGTAGAACCCCACTTTCCCATACGTATAATTATAAAAGAAATATACGAAATGTATCAGAGTCCCCAAATGGAATGTCACATATTTCAAAAATTCATAAAGTCTCAAGTCACATTATTACTTCATTTATTCACAATAATCAACTAAGCAGCGAATCATCACTTCTATGGAACTGAGGCCTCAACAATATTAAAAGAAAACTCCACAAAAATGTGGTCCAACATAATTATGAATCAAGATACGTAACAAATAAAATAATGCAAGAACATAGCAAATTCCCAAATCTTGTGTTACATAGACTCGATCAGGTAAAACTCACTCCAAGCACTACTCGGGTACCTGATTATCTGTACTCCTGGAGGAGCACATACACAACAACATAAATTGCACCGGTTCATTTCCTACTCGTTTTGAGTACTCTCAACCATTGAATTTATGTCTAAAACAATGTTTCTACACTTAATAACACAAAGGCTTCATCTAATTTCATTATCCTACAAATCTACAACAATTTCCACCTCTAATTCTTCCATTTTAGTCACACTCCTAGATCTACAATTTTCCAGATTTGGGATTTAATGGAACAACATCACAACAGCAAAATCATCCACAATAATTCATCAATGGCATCATTGATTAGCAGATTTTACATATAATCACATAGAAGCAACAAAAAATCAAATAAAGATGATATATCAAATTTTATACGAAAGCTAAAGTGGAAAATAAATCCTCACTACCCTCTAATGTTAGAGTCACCATTTAGAGAACCCATTCTCCCCCTTACCTTAGTTTGAAGCTTTGATCCCTTAAAGATGGTGGAATTCTCTCTTGCGCTAGTTCCTCCTTCTCTTCTCTTCTCAGTTTCTACGTGATAATAGTTTTCCCCCAAAAAATGTTCTAACCCTCTTCTAAATTTTATTTTATTATTACTAATACCAACTAATAAAAATAATAATGGAATAATTATAATAATAACTAAAATATTAATAATAATAGTATAATTCAACAACCACCAATATTATTACTCTTATGACATAACTAGGTCAAATTATAATTATCTAATTAAACTAAGTCCTCACATGCCCTTCGTCATGTCTATATACCCTTAACGATACCGAAATAATTCAAATATAATAAATAATGACACAATATTTAAATGGGGTGTTACATTGTAAACCATGTAAAGGCGTTTTTCGTTAGAGAGTTTGGAAAATATCTCATTCTCAAATTCTCATTACTAGGGCTTAGAAGCTTGCAGACAGTTATTCCCTAACCATGGTGTCTCATGATTTAGGCATCAAACCTTGCAAATGATGGATCAAACCTGTTCTATGACACCTCGGGAACATAGTAACATGATTAGTTCAAGTTAAAACACAATAGAATGCAAAATAAGAAAATCAAAAGAATAATGCAAACTGAGTTTATGAATGGATCCATTCAGACGCGCTTGGCCATTGTTATGGATCCATACCTATCTTTGATACCTCAGGAACACGAATGGCTGCTTGGAACTGTTTGAAATAGGTTGCGACTAGGGTTTCGGTGGTGCAACTTTCTCTTGAAAATTTTGAACAAGAACCCTAGCTTTATGGTGTTGTACACCAAAATTTACCCTCTACTTTTCCATATTTATGGCTTATAATTAGATTTCATAAACATACATGTAGTCACATGCATAGTATTGATCGTGGAGTTACCAGATTCAAAATATTCCAAGTATGAAAGAAACAGTGCGTTTCAGCTATCTGAGATCATTTTGAGCCAATAATCGATGTTTCTCGGTTCGTACGGCTATTTGCAAGATTTTCTGGTCAGGAAGTTATTTTGGTTTGATTCCGTAAGCTTTGGGATCAAATCAACATGTCCTCCAGTTTATCTGTTTAGATCAAAGGCCGTTTCGTCGAGAAAAATAATTTATTCGCTTATTTCTCAATAAAGTGAATTTTGGGTTTTCAATGCATTTTGGGCATTTTAAAAGACGTATCTCTCAGCTCATTTGATATTTTCTAATGATTTTTGACCGGAAAGTCCCTATCATCATTATCTACAACTTTTTTTTGAAAGCCAGAATCAAATTGTGTGAGAAAAGTCCCCGGAAAAATTGATTTCTCAAGTGATCTAAACTGAACTTTAGTGTTGTTCCGTGTGCTCAATGCACTGAAACATTCGTAATTCCCAGCTGGAAACTCGAAACTGAGCGGGGTCGATGTCTAAAATTACATATTGAAATCCTCTACAACTTTCGTTTGCAAATCCAAAACAAATTCATTACCATTTAAGAGCAGGTTTTTTATTCTTCGGAGTCATTTTCGAACTGAACCGAGCAATTTTCTTCTGATACGTGAACTTCGAAAAATCATATCTCGCTCTATTTTTATCGAAATGAGGTGAAACCGGTGCTAAAAGTTCACAAATTTAGTTGGCTTCATTTGTCTCAGAAATACCCAAGTTCAAATTTTTATTAGAAGACCCTCATTCGAGGCATTTTCCCTGAAGAGCGCAAATGAAATTCTGCACGTGTTAGTCGACCTAAAACTGTGCTGAAACTTCAAAAACTCATATCACCTTGATCGTTCATCCGATTGAGTCAAAATTTTGGCTCATTCGAACATTTTTCGTTTAGAGTCCGACTTCAAATTCTCGACGGATTTAGCTGTTTTGGACTATACACGAATTTAATTCGGATAATCGCGATTTAGACTTAATTGTGGATCCAAGGCACTCTAAGGCCCAAATTTTCACGCTATAAATATATTCTACCACTCAAAAAATTGGTAGATAGAATCATTTGCTAAATTTCACCCAAGAGCTCTCACTTTTCTCTCTCAACTCAAAGTTGCACAACCACCTCCAACCACCAACAACCACCAGTGAAATTCCAAAACCACTACGCTGGAAAAAATTTCTTATTTTTCTCTCTCCCTCTCCGGTACAGTCCCACACTCTTCTATTCTATCAATTCTCAAGGATCAAATCAAACCTCTCATCAAGTTTTCTCAAGAACATTCAAGAACATTGAAGAACGTTCAAGGTGTCGAGGTGAAGAGTTGAAGTTTTCCTCTTCTATTCCTCAAGCTTGCGCCTCCTTCTCTTTCTATTATCTCCACTCTGATTTCGATTATTCTCATCAATTAGGGCATTGCTTTGGTATTTTCTTCATCAATTTGACTCAAGCTTCAAGAAAAAGTAAGTGATTAATTCAATTAAGCACTTATTTTAAGTGATTTGTTCACTTTTTGATTTTCTTGAAATCGAATAGTGAAATTGCTTGCAAATTCCGTGTGGATTCCGATTATTGAATTTTTTTGTCGATTTCTTTGATTTGATTGCATTTTGGTGATATTAAAGTGTGTTCGTGTGAAGCTTTTTACACATAACACACACATACACTTGTGATGTTAGTTTGCATTGTATATAGGCTTCTAATTTGTGCATTTTGCATCATCTATTGTATGTTCATGCACTAGAGAGCATATAATTTGAATAGAATGCGTTGAATTGTGTGAATTAAAGCATGTGTTGCATATAGAATTGTGCGAAATGTAGGAATTAATGCACCTAGTTTTAGGCACACTTGCACTTGTATATAACTCACATACACGCATTTGAATTCATACATTATGACAAATTGCATATTTGCATATCCATACATTTGCATGTAGGATAGTTGAACTAATTTGATGTTGTGTTGTTCAACTTTTATGGCATGAAAATATGTTGAAATTTCACTTTTTACTCACACTTTCACATGTATGCCTTCACAACACTTTGACACTTTGCACATTTAATTTCTTTCAACATTCTTACATGTTTGCATAGCATTTAGGTAGCATTTGCATTGAGTATGTATCACTTGCACATGATATCACATACACTTGCATTTTCATTCATCTAAATACTACCAAAACACATTGGAAACAAGTTTGTTTGAGTTTGGTGGAAAATAACATGACACTTGAAAATTGATAAAGTTTGACATAATATTTGTTTTGGCTCTAACTTTTGATCCGTAATGAGTTTTTTCGACTTTTCTTAATGTAAACCATGTTTCTCGAGCCATCTGAAGCTCTCCAAGTGAAAGGTTTCTTGATGTGGACATGTTTCGGTCAAATCTGGGAGCTGCTGACCTTTGTGCGAAAATTGTATTTTTGAATGAGATTTGACTGAACCGTCCGTATTTTTGAGACCGTACGCGTGTGCATAGCTTCCGATATTTTTGATAAATCATTTTGATTGTTTTTTTAGCTTGTGCCTTGTGCTTCGGTTCACTTTTTCAATTTATCCGTAATGGTGATTTTTGGATTCGATAGGTGTCGAAGTATAACTTTTCATGCATATTTTCACGTGTTTATGATACATTATTGTTTGTATAAAATCAAAGCATCATGACACATTGCACTCTTGATTTGACTTGGCTTTGATCCATGTATTGCATCACACTTAGGTGTAGTACACATTGAGCATGCATTGATTACATATTGTATGTCATCCATTTGCATTTTTACTCATGAAACATCATTGAATATATGAATAAATATGCATTTCCATGCATATTTTTTTGCATTCATTTTCCTCTAAGCAACTTTGAATTTGTGCACTCTTTTGCATATTAAATTGTTGTGAATTGTTTACTTCATGTACATGAAATAATCTCCAACTCTTTCTTATTTCAAAATCAAAACAAATGAGGGTTGAGATTAATTTGACACATGAATTTTCATTTTTTTTATAAGCCTTTTTAGGCATTTTTGTTCATCAAACCTCATTTTTCCTCAAAGGTCCGAGGTACCAATACTTGTCCCCCACGTTTTGGCACGTTTTGGAATCGATTTTGGAAGTTTCAAAACCAAATTTTGAGCACAACATGCCTAAACGGAGTTGTTGCCCCGTCACTTTAATGCTCAAAAAGTACGACTTCCACTCGGAATTAATTAAAAGCATACGTTTTTGAAACCGTTGACGTTTTTGCAAGCAACTATGCGATCTTTAATCGATTCCGAGAAGTTGATTTTTTCGCCCCAATTTCGAAAAATTGACTTCCCATCCCGATTTTCCGATTTTATTTCACTTCTTACATGCTAATACTAGATTATAATCATATTTGTAATCAGTTTTACATTTGGAACATTATTTCCACCACTTGCTTTGTTAATTTTGACACTTTATTTCATGTCTGAGGTACTTGGACTCCTTTCATGTGGGATTTAGACTTCTAGCATCCTTATTCTGCATTTGTACACATACGTGTACATCTTATTGTTTGCTTTTTGGGTCTAACTCCCTTCTTGTAGGTGTTTTCCGCTTGTATACCCACGTATACATTCTATTTGCTTGCCTTTTGGGTTTAACTCCATTCTTGCAGGTGTTTTGCGCTTGTATACCCACATATATATATTCTATTTGCTTGCTTTTTAGGTCTAACTCTCTTCTTGTAGGTGTTTTGCGCTTGTATACCCACGTATACATTCTATTTGCTTACTTTTTAGGTCTAACTCCCTTCTTGCGAGTGTTTTGCGTTTGCACACCCACATGTACATTCTTTTTACCCGCTTTTTCGGTCTAACTCCGTTCTTGCAGGTACACTTGATTGGAGTGTGTATACACATGTTCCTTGGCTTGTGCGCATATGCGTATATTCTATTGTCTGCTTGCGTGGTTTTCTTGCAGGTACATTTGATCGGAATGTGTATACACATGTTCCTTGGCTTGTGCGCATACGCGCACATTCTATTGTCTGTTTGTTAGTATTTCTCCTCCCTTGTAGGTGTTATTACTTCGGATGCGTAAGAATGCGTATTCCGCTTGTTTTTGATACCCTGAGCGTTTCTCACCGGTTTACTCTTATTGCGTGGCTGCAGTACTTGAATTTTTCCGGAGTATTCTTTAGCTCGCAGTGCTCTTCGAATTTGATATCCGTTTGGTAGTTTCTACATTTTTTTATTGCATTCTCTTACAGTTTTCCTAGATATCATGAGAAGTAGGTCTTTACAGCTTTTTCTTTGCCATAAGAAGTAGGAATAGAGATGCATGATGGGGCTTACGTAGTTGGAGCATGTTCAGGAACCCATCTGGTTTATTTAAAGACTCGTTTATGGCGCTTCTATGTGCTACTTGTGTTTGGTTATGTTTAAAGTCCTCATCCGTGCATAGAGAGGCCATTCTCAGTATGTGTTTACGTTTTGTGCTTGCATAGTTCAGAGTGGTTAGGCAACTCGACGTGGCACCACCAAGCAAAGTCCCATTTTTATTTTTTCTGCTATCGAGTCATGATGATATGATGGACACGCACAAAGGGTCAGCGATCGACCCCCGCACGGTTCTAGTCCGTGTCAGCTCAGCACACGCGAACCGTGTTGCTTCTTTTATCGAGTCAATAATAACAAAGTGGCAAGAGTCCCCTATTCTGACTCTCTATGCTTTCCTAGGGTTCACATTTACTACTGAACTTGTATCATTTGCTCTTCACACTTGACAATTCATGTCATGCAGTGATACCACTCAGGGGAATCAGAATGTGTTGGTTCCTGGTTGCTTCCGACCCTCGGCTTGCTGTTGTAGGCTATGAGACATCCTCTTTTTCATGCGCTTCTATGACATTTGCTTGTGCATTGCATTGCTTGTGTGCTTCTGCCAAAGCACTTGATTGCTTTATCCCTTCGCATCCTTTGGTTTTACAACCAAGACGAATATATGATAACTTTCCCTTAGGACCGCTCGGCTAGGATGGCTCTCGAGCATATACATTAGGATATACATCCTCTGCATGTCAATATAGGTAGAGATTCCCTCATTCTCAACCATAGGTCTAATCTTTGCATGACAACATTAGGGTTAATACTAGTTAGTCTCCCTTTTGTTTTGCTTGTTGCTTTTGCATCCTTGCATGTAATTAAAACTAAAACTTTCTTTCTTTTTCTTTTGAAAACAAAAACACTTAATAATGGTTTAAATCCATTTCACAAAGGTAAAAGCAACCAACCAAGACAAACTCTTTTTCGCCTACGAGGGCATTTTCTTTTGTGTTTAAAACCTTTTCATAAGTAAAAAACACAAAACCCACCAAAACAAGTGATCCGAAATACGACGCTCTGACTTTTCCATTGCACGAGGGCATACGTAGGCATCTTGTCACAAGGCTCGATCGAGCACAACTTGTAGAAACTTCCTTCTTTTCCCCGTGGTTTCTTTATTTTTCCTTTTCTTTTGCATGCATTGTAGAGATTAAGTGATAGATAGATATAACACACCCTTTAGCTAGAAAATAGAAGTGGATACCGTAGGGTACTACGGGCGTGTGGGGTGCTAATCCCTTCTCCTCGTGTAACAAACTCCCTTACCTAGATCTCTCGGTCGTGAGATCGTGGTTTCTTCCCTTCGATGGCGACTTCATTGATATACCATATCAGTCGAAAGTTCAGCCGGGCGATTTCATATGGCTGCAAAAATCCGTCTCCTTGATGTATGAATGCGTTATGTACTTATATGACAAGAGAATTAGGTCAAAACTTGAGAGAAAATATATGCCATTTAATGAAGAATATTTGATTGGCAATTTGAATCTAATCTTTCTTTTTCTTGCTCAATCTTCTTCTAATGCTTCCATGCATTCCTTGCCAGCTTCCTAAGTGTTAATTGGGCATCAAGATACCTAGAAACCAAGCCTTGAACGCATCACATTTGGCCTTGTATTTTATTTTAATTAAAATTGAATTTTAATGATTTAATTCAAAAATAAATAAAATAAATGGAAGAAGGGAGTGTAGATGGTATTATAGACTCCTGACAATGTTAGAAACAAGTTTGAAACAAAGAAACATAGGCCCATTTGGAAAATTTCCAAGTTTTATCAATATTCTCTTCATGTATTTCTTCAAATTTTCCAAACTTGCTCAAGTTGTAATTTGCTCAATTTTTATCACTTGGGAGTGTTCTTGGACTTTTTAGAAAGCTCAAGATGTCCTCTAAGGGCTCATTTTTGTTTCATTTTCATTGAAGCTTCCATGTTCATGTACACTTCTTTGGGAAAATTACTTTTTATTGACTTTTTGTTGACTTTTAGAAGGACCTATAATGTCTTGACATATAACTCTCAAATGAAGTATTTTTTAGCAAAGCTTGTGAGATACAAAGTTGTAGAGAATTGAATTCCCTTCAAAATGAGCTTTGATGGAAAAATTTCTAATAAAGTATGTGAAATTTATGCTTGGTCAAAGTTCTGTTGACTTTTGATCAAAAACCCTAATTTAGAAACTTTGACTTTTGATCAATTATTTGATCTTCTTGATTAATCAAGATCAATCCATGGTAAAATGATGAATGTGACTTCAAAATCTTGATTTTGACCAAAAATGATGAAGTTTGACTATATTTTAACCATAGTTGATTTTTTGTCCAATACAACTGATTTTTAACCATCTAAGCAATTGACTGAGTACAACTTGAGTTGTGAAGCTTGAAACTTGACATGGTGATGCTTTGAGACATATGAGGAGGCATGGTGCTCACTTGAGGTAATAGAAACTATCTTTGACTTGAGAAAATCAAAACCCTAGTTGTGGGTTGATTGCTTAGGAGTGGGTTCATCTGGTCAACCCTTGAGGAATTCTTGAGTATGGTGATGTATATTGACTGGAAAGCATGAGGGAAAATTTTGGGGTATAACCGCCGCAGTTGTGTTTGTGTTGAATATTTGGAGGAATTATTTGTTTGGTTCGAGATTTGAGGTGTATAGCGATCATAAGAGTTTGAAGTATCTGTTTGATCAAAAAGAATTGAATATGAGGCAAAAAAGATGGTTAGATTTCTTGAAGGATTATGATTTTGGTTTGAATTATCATCCGAATAAAGTGAAAGTTGTAGCTGATGCATTAAGTATGAAGTCTTTGCACATGTCAATGTTGATGGTGCAAGAATTGGATTTGCTTTAACAATTTCGAGATTTGAGTTTGGTTTGTGAAGCAACGTCTTCTTGTGTTAAGCTTGGTATGTTGAAGCTTACTAGTGGTATTTTGGATGAGATTCGAGAAGGTCAGAAATCTGATTTGGTCTTAGTAGATAAGTTAATGTTGATCAATCAAGGTCGCGGTGGTGATTTTCAGATTGATGAGAATGGTATCATGAGGTGTCGTGATAGAGTTTGCATTCCTAATGTTGGTGATCTGAGAAAGAGAATTCTTGATGAAGGACATCATAGTGGTATGAGTATTCATCCTAGTTCTACTAAGATGTACCAAGATTTGAGAAAGTTATTTTGGTGGTCTAGTCTGAAGAAGGATATTGCTGAGTTTGTGTATTCTTGTTTCATCTGTCAGAAGTCTAAGATTGAACATCATAAACCATCTGGTTTATTGCAGCCATTATCCACTCTTGAGTGGAAGTGGGATAACATTTCTATGGATTTTGTTTCTGGATTTCCGAGGACTCTGAGTAGTCATGATGTTGTTTGAGTTATTGTTGATAAATTGAGAAAATCTGCTCACTTTATTCCAATTTTGATGAATTATCCTATGGAAAGCTTTGCCAAGTTGTATATTAAGAAAGATGTGAGTTTGCATGGTGTTTCGTCGAGTATTGTTTCGGATAGAGATCAGAGGTTTACTTTGCACTTTTGGGAAGGTTTGCAAAGTGTTTTGGGTACGAATTTGCGTTTGAGTTTGGCGTATCATCCGCAAATCGATAGTCAGACTTAAAGGATGATTCAATCATTGGAATATCTTTTGAGAGCTTGTGTTCTAGAGCATGGAGGTGCTGGGGATGGTTATTTTCCTTTGATTGAGTTTACCTATAACAATAGTTTTCATTCGAGTATTGGAATGGATCCATTTGAAGCTTTGTATGGATAAAGGTATAAGACGCCTTTGTGTTGGTATAAATCTGGTGAGAGTGTTGTGGTTGGACCTGGGATAGTTCAACAGACTACTGATAAAATTAAGATGATTCAGGAAAAGATGAAGATTTCCCAGAGTCGTCAGAAGAGTTATCATAATAAAAGGAGGAAAGATCTTAGCTTTGATAAAGGGGATCACATGTTTTTGAGGATTGCTCCTGTGACTAGTATTGGTAGAGCATTGAAGTCAAGGAAGTTGACTCCGTGTTTTATTGGTCCTTATCAAATTGTTGAGAAAGTTGGTGAAGTAGCCTATTAAATTAATTTGCCGCCGTCACTTGCTAATCTTCATGACGTATTCCATGTATCTCAATTGAGGAAATACACGCCAGATATATCTCATGTTGTGGCGCTAGATGATGTGCAAGTTGGAGATAATTTGACGATTGAGACTTTTCTGATGCGTATTGAGGATCGAGAAGTTAAGCAACTTTGAATGAAGGAAATTGCTTTGGTGAAAGTTGGTTGGGGAGGTCCTGCTAACGATAATGTGACTTGGGAGCTTGAGAGTCAGATGAAGGATTTGTATCATGAGTTGTTCGCTTGAGGTAATTTTCGAGGGCAGAAATCTTTTAAGTGGGAGAGAGTTGTAACATCCCGATTTTTAATAGTTAATTATTAATTATTATTATTTATTATATTATGTGATAATTAATTTAATTGGGTGATTTAAATGAATATTTGAATTATTTGAATATGAGTTTTATTTGAATAATTGTGTTTTATGTGTAAAAATGTGGTTATTTGGTATTGGGCCTAAGTTTATGAATAGAAGTAATAAAGAGATGTTGAGTGTTAAGCCCAATAAGAAGTTACTAGTTAGTAAAGGGTTAGAAGGAAATCATAATTAGTGTTGTCATTTGGAGAGAGAAGAGAAAGAGGAAAAAGAAGAGAAGAGGAGAGGAGAAAGAGGAAAAGTGAAGAGGAAGTCCTAGAAGAGGAATCTTCAAGAGGTAAGGGGGAGAATCCATGTTATTATTTACTTGTATGTTGTTGGGTAGTGATTAGTAATATGCTAGGTTGTTTAATTTCAATTTCTAAGAATCTTTGAGTGTTAGGGTTTGAAGAAGAATTGTGTTTTCTACTTAAAAATGATGACCCATGATTAGAGACATGTTAGGATATCCTTTAATGATTAGTAACAAGAATTAGATTTGGGTATTTCAATTTCTAGGTTTTTTATTCACTTAGGTTGAAATTAGAATCCGAAATTGATGTTGAAAATTATGTTAAGATGTTTGTATTTGATATTATATGTTGGAAATAGGTTATAACACCTTAAAATGGAGTAAATTGCATGTTTAAATGTGTTTTTGGGTCAAAGGTCTGTGTGGGAAGTTGTTGTCTTTGCAGAAAAGTTTCGTAAAAATGCGATCGCTCAATAGCTTTGGGGTTCAACGCGGTCCATCAGAAATTTTTCCAAAACTTCAAAAATTCATGACTTGAGTTTTGGGTGTCCGTTTAACGCGCCGTTCGAACCTGTGGAAAGATAATACAATGTACTTTCTTGTAAAAATGGTTTCATGTTCTAGAAATAAATTTAATTGGTATTTAAATGGGGTCTTGTGGTGTTAGTGTATGATGTCGGGATTTGCAATTCGTAAAAGTTTCAAATATTCATAACTTATAAACCATAAGTCTGTTTTGAGTGTCGTTTGAAGCGTTAGAAAGCTAATGGTAGATCTAGGTTTGAAGACATTAGATGATTTAATAATTATGTGATTGAGAAAAATGATGTGTATATGTGTTATGTACATTGTGAATTGGTATTGAATTGGAATGATAGTTTGCATATCAATTTGTATGTGTTATGAATTGATGATGAATGAAAAAAATATGTTTTGGAATTGTTTTCTATATGTTATTATGGTGTGTTGAGTTATTAAATGTCATGAACACATAATACTTGATTTTACTTATGTGTGTTGTGTTTGGATGATTGTAATGAATAATCATTGTTGGTTTATGTGCAAAATGTTGTTGGTGAGTATGTGATGGTAAACGTTAAATGATTTGCATTGATGTAATGATGTATGTGTATTTGTGCAATTAGTGTATAATTCAAGATGTTGGATTAGTGAGGATAACATGTGTTGAAGTATATGTTATGTGTTTATTGTGATGTGTGGTGATATGTATATGCCACATGTAATGCTTGTTGTTGTTGGAACATGATGTTGTGCAAATGGTGGATAATTCACATGAGTTGAATTACGGTGATATGCTTGGATAATTGAGGTTAGTGGATAATCTTAATTGCATATGATGTTTGATGAATTGCACATGCATACATGGTTGACCTTGAAAATTGAGGTGGTGAAGCTTTGGATTCACATTTTGGCTAGATTCTTGAAAGAATAAGTAGCGGTGAAACTTTGGGTTCACATTTGGCTCGATTCTTGAATGAATAAGTAGTGGTGAAACTTTGGGTTCACATTTGGCTCGATTCTTGAATGAATAAGTAGCGGTGAAACTTTAGGTTCACATTTGGCTCGATCTCCGAATGGATAACTAGTGGTGAAACTTTGGGTTCACAATGGTGGCTTTGGTCTTGTCCGGATCAGAAGCATGACTTTGATTCTAAGATAATGAATCAGAAACGAGGTGAACGAATTATTCCCAATGGTACCACATGCATGAGTCACATTGTATTATTGTCTCATGAATCATTGATTAAAATGTGTTGTGTGTATTGGAATTGTGATATTTGATCATGTGAATATTTGAATTGATTGGATTGGTAATATTTATGCTATTTGTAATAAATAAAAATATGTTATACTTGGAATGTTGGTATAATCATATTATTTTGGAATATCACTTGAAGTGTGTGGAATTCTTGAATAAATGTTGTTTCTATATTGCTTCCAATTATATACATTTGGATAATGATGTGAAATCTCACCCTTCTGTTGTGATGTTGCCTCTATGTGAGTAACGTGCAGGTTCCGAGGATATCGGTACTTCGCACGAGACTAGTTGAAGGAGTTTACTTAGTTTATTCCTTACACTAGGTAGTGAATCGTTGCTCTGGTCATGTAACACGTGGATTATCTGAATTTCTGCTTTTATGAGATATTTGTTATGTATTCTCATATATTTTTGATTTGTATGTTGAGATACTATTTTGATGTGGCCTTGGTGCCGATGTATGAATTCTTATGTCTCGTTTATGCTAAGGATTCTTTGCTTTTCATCCAATGATTATAGTATGGGATATAATCATTGATAGTATCTGTGTGTATGAAATAATCTGCTGTGAAATGCATGATTTGATTTAAAGTATGAGATTCGATTATGTGTTATGATTATGACCAGTATATATTGTTTTAATTTGAAAGAAATATGTAATGCCCTCTTAATATGCATTCTATTTTACTCTGATTGTGCAATATATTTATGTGGGATTAGAGAGTGTTACAACAGTCTTTAGTGGGGAGGGCCTTGGTGGACGGCATGTCCAAAATCCCAACTCAATCCAAGCCATATTTTTGGTGGGTACGCGGGTCGGTCTGGCGGACTACGACTCATTTTTCCAACCCTACTTTCATGGACTCTTCTCCATGAAAATAAACATAAGTTATCACCATAAAATAATTTACAACATCGCAATATGTCACACATATTCTTACAATTACATCTTACCATAACATATAATCTTCTGATCAGTCATAATGTTCATCAGTCTCAAAAACATCATCATAAATATTAATCTCCTTTTCATAGTCATTAATCATACATACACAATTAACCTTCAAAGACATTATCATAGAATAGTACTACGCGTTAGCTTTGCAATACTTCAAACCGCGTGTTAAACGGATCTATAGAACTCAAGTTATGATGAAAACAAAATCAGAAGAATTTTGCCGATGAAGTGTCTCGCTATGTGAGGCCCTCCCTTGCTAAGCAAGGACACACATATCTGCAAAAACCAAAATACAATTTTTCACTATTGGAGCACTTCTGGAGCTGCGATTTCGATTCTTTAAAAAGTCAAACACTCAGAATTCAACATACAGTAATTATATAACATTTATACAACAATCAACATAAATTATACAGACCTAACATCAATTAATCATCAATTATGAAATTAAAGTTAGGTTGAAAACACCAATACACAACGATGGCAACACCAATATTAAAAATTCAAATCAACCGATCATATATAAAAATATCACACAACAAAACACAAATACCCAAAACACAATACTTAATATAAATTTCACATGAGTATTAAATTCACATAAATACTCTTATGGTAGGTGCTCTAACTAAACTTAAATATTTTAAATTACTTAATAATAATAATAATAATTTTTTAGTGATAAATGTGTAAGTTTCTCAATCATTTAAGTGTTCACCTTTACTGATATTCATTGAAAACCATTTAATAAGAAAGATTAATTATACGTAAATGATTTATTAAAAAAGTATTAAATAAATCTCAATTAATTTAGTCAAAACTAAAACATCAAGCATCTTTAATGTGATTTTTTACTTAATAAAAACACACTTTTTTTGTATAATCATAATTATAAATATTATTTTTTCATGCTCCTATCATCCCTTTTCAACCTAGTTTATTGTGAGACTGAGACACATGAATTATTTTATTAGAAAATCTTGGCCAATAGTCAAATCATAAGTCAGAATTAGGTCACCAAAATTAATTATAATACTCCTATAAAATTAGTCAAAAATAATCCACACACATATTTTTTTTCCATTTATTATAAAATTAAAAGATACTAACAATTAATATTATTTTCCATAAACAAAATTTGATGGACCCCACTATCCTCCTACATAAACTCCAACTACTCAGACAACATCTCTCATTCATTAATTTCCACACCAACACATCCAACTTCACCAATTACTTCAACGGCAGAAAAGTTCAAAACGACACACAAAAAAGTTTCCATAATTTCTCCTATAGTTGATTATTTATTCATCCTTTCGCCAGAAACTTTCATTACTCAACCAAATCTCAAAACGCAATGTCGTCTACGAACAAACCCAAACCCGTTCTCCCTTGGAAAACTCGCCTTTCAATTTCACTCCTAACGGCTTTAACGGATGCTGCATGCCGATCTGACGGAACCATTAACCGCCGTTTTCTTGGCGTTTTGGATCGTAAAGCTTCCGCTAAAGTCACTCCTATTAACGGCGTTTCAACAAAAGACGTTACGGTTAGCGACGAACATAACGTTTGGTTCCGTCTATACACACCCGCCGTAACTAACGTCGGAGATGAAAATGAAACCAAAACTGCTTCTCTTCCGGTGATAATTTTCTTTCACGGCGGTGGATTTTCGTATCTCTCTCCTGCCTCGATTGCATACGACGCCGTTTGCCGTAGATTCTGCCGGAAAATCTCTGCTATTGTAGTCTCTGTCAACTACCGTCTCACGCCGGAGCATCCTTATCCGGCGCAATACGATGATGGAGAATCCGTGTTGAAATTTCTCGACGAGAATAAATCTGTGTTACCGGAAAATGCTGATCTGTCAAAGTGTTTCCTTGCCGGAGATAGTGCAGGTGCAAATCTAGCTCACCACGTGGCGGTTCGGGCGTGCAAAGCGGGGCTCCAGAGAATCCGGGTCATCGGGTTGGTTTCGATCCAACCGTTTTTCGGAGGAGAGGAGCGGACGGAAGCTGAGATTCGTCTCGAGGGATCGCCGTTGGTGTCGATGGCGAGGACTGATTGGCTGTGGAAGGTGTTTTTACCGGGATCGGATCGGGATCATGGCGCGGTGAATGTTTGCGGGCCGAATGCGGAGGATTTGTCGGGTTTGGATTATCCGGATACGGTTGTTTTTGTGAGCGGGTTTGACCCGTTAAATGATTGGCAAAGGAGGTATTGTGATTGGTTGAAGAAATCAGGGAAAAATGCTGAGTTGATTGAGTATCCTAATATGATTCATGCTTTTTATATTTTTCCTGATTTGCCTGAAGCTACTCAGTTGATTATGCAAGTTAAGGATTTTATTCACAAGAGGGTTTAGTTATGATAAGGATCTTATTAATAAGAGAGTTTAATTATGAACGATGATTATGATTATTGATTATTGATTATTGTTGTAATAATATTGTTATGATGATAACATTAATTGATAATAATAAGTTAGGGATATTGTATGGTGTGTTTATGATAGTTTAGTTTAATATAATGTGAGTGATCTTGAAGCAAAAATGTTGTATTCATGCAGCAGAATACTTTTATCGTTGAATCTATATCGCATGATTTAAAAAAAAATAAACTTATTCTATATTATATTTTATAATTTATAAACTATCTCTTTTAAATTGTAACCCTCCAATTTTAATCTGTTCACCGCGTGAATGTGTGAATGCAATGAATCTCAATCCATAATCCTTGAATGTATAGTGCTCACATTTTAAAGTTTGTACTTGTCTTGAACTTAACATAGACAAGTTAAAATTATTGTTGCTATTTTGACAGGTGAGGACCATTTTGGCTAGAAGTTAAAAGATATGAATTTCTCTTTTTCATAAATTATTTTTTCAAAAGAGAAAATGTATGATATATTATAAAATATTGGATATCATTATATCTAATTGAATTATAATTTTAGTTAATTTTTTTAATAATATAACAAATTAATAACTTTTGTGTTAGAACATATCCATTAAACTCTTCCCAAAATCTATATCATCATGTTTCTTAAGCCATCAACACTATTATTTATTGTTAAACAAATTTCATATGAGTTTATAATAAGTCATAATAATTAATTTTTATAATTTAAGATTTAAGTTATACAAAAGATGTTTTAGAATAAGTCACTTCAAAACTACAATTAATTAAATGTCTCCGCATCTATTAAGTTTGATTCATTTCTTTTTTTGCAGAACGATAAATTCATATTTTATCGTAAGGTTACAGGAAAAAAACAATGAGGAGGTTCAATTTCATGATTACAGCACATAAGGGTCGGTATCTACCAATCACATGAAATATTAATGCCCATACGAATCATATACATACGTGGCAGACAAATCCTTCAGCCATGCCCATACTAGTCTATACGTAAATGCAATTAATGCACATGGAGACATATTTTCCAATTCGAGTATGTTAGGTATATTGAGCTGTTAAAATCGGTTATTCGGTCTATTTAAAGTCAACTCTCATTGGTCTAGGTTTTTTTAAATTGGGTAAAAAAAATTGTTATTTTTTTTAATTAAAAAAATTATAATAAAAAATTCATAATATTGGCTATAAATAAAATAAAAAATTATAATTATATTATTCTTAATATAATACATTTTTATGTACTATATTATCTTTTATAAATAATATAATGTGTTTTTAAATACAATATATGTTTAAATTATAGAAAATAATACTCAAAATATTTAAAATAAGATAAACTAATAGAATACGAGGAAAAAATGTTGATTATATTACTGTATAGTATTTAAAAGAGAAAAATTTAATAGAATAGAGACAAAATCTAGTGAAGTGAGAAAAATTAATGTGTTATTTTGGAGTAAATAATATAAGAATTAATATAATTTTTTTAAATTTTATGAGAATGCGGGCCTAATGAGCTACCCATAACCCATATGGGCTATCCCTAATAGATAGCAGATTTTTTAAGGCTGGGCTAAAAAGACCCTTAAAAATATGGACTCTAATTTGAAGGCCCGAGCCTTGTGATTTTTAGGGCTGGGTGGGTCGGCCCATATGGGCTAGCCCATTTTGACAACTCTACACTACACATATGTAGTATATATTTGCCATTTTGAATAGGTTAGGTATATTTGCATATAGCATTAATAGGTTTAATTTTGGAATTTCGCATCACGCGAAATTTTAAAAATATTTATAAAAATCAAAAATTTATTTTTGATACACACCAACATATATAATTTATTTGTTTTTTGAGATTCACTTTATTTTATAATAACTTTTTTTTGAAAATGTACTTCCGATATAAATTAAAAATATATTTTCGATTTTTTTGTAAAGTTACTTAATCATGAAAGTGCACACATTGTGTTTTAGTTCTGTATTATAAAACTATTGTTGAAAATGAATGGATAATTAATTCTCATAGGTGTGTTAAATATGACAAAGTTAAAGAGGATAAAAGTGTCCTGTAGACAAAGGTAGGAGTTGCTTTTAAATTTGTCTAAGGCCGATGAAAGTTTGAATTTTGAATTTAAAATACACAACACTTCATGAAGTGGTGCATAATGTAACTATAGGCGAACCATTGCAATCTTATGGTGAAAAGGTGTTGTTTCATCAAGAGTTGCAAACTTGTGAAACAACACATACATGACCTATAAATACATTATTCAGAATTCGAAAATACTACACTCAAAAATCTTACATCCTCGTTGTTGGTGCACAAGAATCAAAGATGATTGGAATAATGGAAGAATAAAAGAGAATGACAGCTACAAAAAGGAGAAAGAAATAAGGATTGTTATTATAAATGACATCTACTACTAGTCTATTTATACAAGGATAAAATTGCCACATAGACCCTAAGAAAGGTAAACTTAATAACTAAGCAAACAGTACAAACTAAGAAATACTAAAGTACCCTTAAAACTAAACTTAACAGCTACGTTAACTCAACTCCAAAACCCAGAACTTCTAGACGCAATCTCAGAAGCTTTCCGCTTCTGACTAACAACAACTTCTAGCTAATCAACCTCATAAGTTCTACTACTTCTGAACAACAACTATGGAGACTCAACTTTGGTGATCAGTCAGATCAAGGGCGAATGAGATACGAAGCATCCGAAACTCATTCCGTATCGAGAGCATGTGTTGAATATGATCCCCTACTCCGAAGAAATCGCTTGTGTGCATATCCCACGAGAAGAGAATCAGTTGGCAGACGCGGTAGCTACCATGTCATCTATGTTCAAAGTCATATGGGACAACGAAGCTCCTCAAATCACTATTGAAAGACTATACAAACTGGCGTACTATTGCGAACTTGGTACCGAAGGAGTAGAAGAGAAACCTTGGTTCTACAAAGTGATGAGGTACCTCGAGGCTTAAGAATACCCTGAAGGGGAATCTGTCAATGATAAGAAGTTTCTAAGGAGGTTTGCCGTCAAGTTCTTCCTCAGTGATGACATCTTATACAAACATAATCACGACTTGGCCTTACTCTGATGTATAGATCAGAAAACAACTGAATGAATTATGGAAGAGCTACATGAAGGCGCATTTGGTACTCATTCCAGTGGACATACAATGGCTAAGAAGATTCTGAGAGCATGTTACTATTGGTCTACTATAGAAGCTGATTGTTATCATTATGCTCGATCTTGTCACAACTGCTAGATATATGTAACACCCCCTTCTATTTACCCGCGTTTTATAATAATAATCAGAGTATTTAATCATAACCAAGAAGGCGTCACAATTCTTAAAACATTAAGATTTCCAAAACTTGTGTCATGCTTTCATCAAGAAGACTTATCAAATAATTAATGTAATGCTTATGTTTAATGAAATGTAACATAACCAAAACTTCTGAATACAACATTCACAGTATTCCAAAATAATAAACGAAATCCAGGGTAATAAGTCAACATAATTCAAAGTCATTCAAAAATATCCATTAAAGGATTCAAACAACTGCTCCCAGTTGTTACATCTACCGAGCACGACATCGACACGCGGACTAACCGACCGACTCAATACTAGAGCTATCCTCACCAACTCCAAGCGCCTAATCACTGGATCCGAAAATGTTGAGTAAGGGTGAGGTCTCAATTCAATATAACATGCATTATACGCTTTTAGAATACAATAGAATAAAAGATACATTAATCCGTTAATCAAGCACAAGTCATAATCAATTCACATCACAACCACACAATGAACATGTACATAATTCAAACAATGGAAATTGCAACACCGAATCCATCCTAGCATGTTACAATCCCATATGCAATGCACTCTATGCATGTGGTACCAAAACGTGAACCGAGTTCACACACACCGCTCCGCTTACATGTGGATAGACAAAGCAAATTCATGATTCGCCCATAGCTATTGGGTCAAGAATCCAGCCTCACTACCTCAACCTCCGGTAAGTATATTGGCTCAACCAGTTCGCTCGCACAATGGAATGAACCAAATCAATAATGTATATGCATGCATCATAAAAGCATGCCATCATCATTTCACATATCATGATATTAATACAAATCACATCATGTCAATTCACCAAAGGTATCTCATTCAATCCAAAATAAATAGTATTATATAACACTGCATCATCAATACCTCATAGGTAACTCATACCATTCATAATAGTTCACATTATCCTAATTACTCATTCTTTCAAAAGTCGGAAGCGCGACCATTTTAAAAATAATTTAGCAAAATAATATTTTTCTCTTTTCAAAAGGTAGTATTCGAAATTTAGAAAATAACGCCGAAAACGGCACTCGAATCGGAGTTACGGTTTAGAAAATATGAATTTTTGAAGTTTTAGAAAAATTGGAAAAATGAACATGGAACCTTGCTACCTTAACGGAACCGGTTCCTGAAAGTTAAAATAACACGCCCCTGATTTTTGAATGGGGAACCGGTTCCGTCATATACAGGAACCGGTTCCTGAGTCTATTTTTCCCGCCGCATTTAACACTGAACTCGGTTCCCCTCAGGAACCGGTTCCCATGATGTTAATTTTACTAGTTTTTGACAAGATTTTCCATTCTTACTCATTCCCAAACTTACTAATACGATTTGGCACATTAGGAACATCAATTCATCGTTATTTCACACCATTTTAACATCAATCAACATGATTTATTCTCTCTCATCAATCACTTGACATACTTATGATTTCTAATCCCAACACCGACACAAATAGGGTTTATTTCTATAACTCATAATCATCACAATTCAAACTATCTAACATACCCAATTATCCCTATGATTCCCAAAACCCATAAGGCATATTAATTGATCGAAACCACCCTTACCTCGCATGATTCTTCGATTCTCTTGGTGTCGCTTTTCCTCTCTTTTCCTCTTCTCTCCAATTCCACGTGAAAACAGCTTTCTCCAAAACCTATTCTTTCTTTATTTTCCTTTTATATTCCTTTAATTGTTCCTTTAATTATTCCAATAAAATAATTAAAACTTAATAATTAATTAGTAGAGTGATTTACTCTCTTACACCCACCGCTTACTCGCATTAAT
Organism: Vicia sativa; assembly: GCA_021764765.1. NCBI lineage: Eukaryota > Viridiplantae > Streptophyta > Magnoliopsida > Fabales > Fabaceae > Vicia > Vicia sativa. The sequence goes on along the minus strand of CM038792.1, from coordinate 188,024,121 downwards.
CGTGATACGTGAACTCGACTTTGTAGGATTTTTGTATCCAAATGTGCGGATAGCAAGAGTCGCCACCGACTTTTATTTTTATCCAATTAAGGGAAGGTAAAAGTAATGTAAAAGACCTTCGTTAGATTCGAGTTCGGGAGAATGGTTATGAAAAGGGAAGGTATTAGCACCCTTTCCATCCGTAGTTATCTACGGCTCTTAGTTGCTCTAGATCACTTTTTAAAATTGCTTTCTGTGTTTGACAAAAATGTTTTGAAAAGGAATTTCGCTTTGACTTTGTAATGACTCATGTAGGAGTGTATACAAAGTGTTCGAAATGTTTGTTTTGAAAGGAAATTGAACTTTGAAAAGAGTGTAGTGTGAAAAGCATTTGATAGAGCAAGCAACTAAGAGACTTATTTACCCACTCGTAATTGGTCGCTTTGTTGTACTTCTACATTCCTTTAGAATAGCGCTAGTCATACCATTAGTTAGTAGGTAGCTCCATTCGTTGGATGTAAGCGGACATTCGGGACATCGGATGGTCATAGAAAGCAACTTGTAGGAAGTATCCTAGCACATATCGAAGGGACTATCATCATTTTTCAGGCGACAATCGAGGGTCAAGATCATGTATTCGGAGGCGACATCGTGGGTCTTATGATCTTTGTATCAAGGGACTATGATGATTTGTTTGAAAGCAACGTGCTAGAATACCTCTACGCTCGAGGGACATGACCATAGGCATCGAGAGAATTACCCTAAGGTGCGTGTGAAAGAAGTGTGTTGAGTTCGTAATATATTATCTTGAAGATTAGTGTGAGCTATGTCCAATTATTATCTTGCCATACACGCCTAATTACTAGCAATTGATAAGGTGCGAAAGTAAAAGTGCGGAATGTAAATGCGGAAAATAAACCTACGCTATTACATGGCTTTGGGGATACATAATTAGGAGTGCGGAAAGTAAAAGTCCTAAATTAAACTATTACAACCCATGAGCAATTACATTATTGAAAAGTAAAATAAAACTAAGAATCGTCGAATCGGATCAACCCGTGAAAGAATGGGAAATCTAAAATACGAGATGAATTGAATAAGAGGAAAATGTTAGAAAAATGCAATTTTTAATATGAGAAAATTAATATGTGCTGGAAATAAGATAAATAAGTTAAAATAATTTTTTGGGATTTTTTGGAAAAGATTTAATAATTAAAATGCAATTTATAATGATTTAAATGCTAAAATATAAATAAAATAAATATGCATGCAAAAATTATAGTTTTTAATTTATTAAATTAAATAAAGATTTTTATGAAAATAATATGAAAAGCAAATATTTTTTGGTAATTTTTTTTAATGCAGAATAAAAATTATGAAGATAAATTAAAATAAGAGAAAATATAAAAAAAATATGAAAACATGGAAAATAATGCAAGTTTTGGAAAAAGGAAAAGGGATTGTCTGAACCAGGAATCGAACTGGAGACATCCCCTTCAAACCTTAAAAACCAGCACGCTGACCACTACGCCATGATGCACTTGGTGTTTGAAAAGCTGGAAACAAATCAATATAAGTGATGACGCGTCAGGGATATTTTGAAAAATCAAACACAGTCAGCGCGCGGGCCCCAGTTGATTTTGAATGAGCGAATCAGAACGCATCTTCCTGCCACGCCAGCTTCCTCGCCGGTCAATCAACGACGCCGGAGCCCTAGCTCCGGTCGTCTTCTCCGATGAGGAGATTTTGAAAACCTGCAAAACACGCGAAATAAAAGAGAAAGAAGGACCTTGTCCCCCTAAACCAGACCTCCTGAATTCAATGGTGATATCGTTGCCCTAAAATGTCCCTACAAGCCGCTCAAGCTTATGAGTTCGAAACCCTAAGTATGGCGTAACGCGATTCTAACGTCCAACCTCTCAAGCGACTACCCAGATCGATTCTGGAACCTCATGAACACAATAAAAGCATTAGATTCAATGGAAACACAGAATAATAAAATGCAAAAATCAAAAGTTTGAGATATGTATGATCATGTATGCATCGATCCCGCTTGTTTTAAACCATGGGACGAGTGTGTACTTACTCAAACTTACCTCCGAGCACGATGGAATGATGTTTGAGGTCGAAACTCACTGAAATTGAAATTCAATTTCAAAGATTCTTGGAAAATTTTGACAAAATAAGGGTTTGGCTTGAGCTAGGTTTCCTTCTCGCTTGTGTGTATTCTCGGCAATTTATAAGAAATTTGGATGGCAAAAGGAGTGAAAAAGATTGCTTGAATGTGCAAATATTTCCATTTAAAATAAAATCAAATATTGAAAATATATGATTTTCTCATGAATGCAAGGCTATCACGAATTTGGTAAGGGTCATGGGCCTTCTTGGACATTTAGAAAGATATAAAATCATTCCTTTTGAGAAAATGTTTAATTTTCATATTTTATATAATTTATTTTTGAATTAAATGTTATAAAATTCAAATATAAATCATAAAAATAGAAAATAACCAAGGCCAAGCATTTATGGGTCAAGAATAGCATTATGAACAAGTTTGGATCAAAAGATTATAGGCCCATTTGGAAAATTTTGCATTTTGACCAATATGTCCTTTTGTGCAATCGTCCAAAATTCCCCAACTTGAATAGTGTATCTTGCTCAATTTTCCACATTTTGAGTGTTCTTGGACTTTTGAAAGCTCTAAGAGTCCTCTAAACAATGTCTTTGGTCTCATCTCAATTGGAGTTACCATGCTCAAAATATCTTCAAAACAAAAGTTGACTTTTGTTGACTTTGAAAATGACAGTAATGTTTTGAGCTATACCTCTCAAATGAAGCATTTTTGGACATTCTTGTGAGACATGAAGTTGTAGAGAATTGAATTTCCTTCAAAACAAGAGGTGGTGGAAAATTTCGAGAAAGTATGAGAAAGTTATGACCAACAAAGTTCATTGACTTTTCATCTAAACCCTAATTTAGAAAGTTCGACTTTGGGCAAATCTTGAGTTTTCTTGATGAATCATGATCAACCCTTGATCAAATGATGAATGTGACTTCAAAATGAGGATGTTGACCCAAAATCGAAGTTTTGATCAGTATGTTGACCACGCTGACTTTTTGTCCAATACACCGATTTTCAACCATCCGAGCAATCGATCGAGGAAACTTGACTCATGAGACTTGAAACTTGACATGGAGAATCTTTGAAGCATATGAGGAGGCATGAAGGCCATTGGAGATGTTGAAATCCATCTTGATCGAGAGATACCAAACCCTAGTTTGGGTTGATTGTCTAGAGAGAGTTTGTCCGATCAACTCTCGAGGAATCCTCGAGTATGGATGTATGAGATATCTTGAGTAGATGGAGGGAAAATTTTGGGTATGACAGCTGCCCCTGCTCAATCTTCTTGTACGAAGGGTTAGATTGACATGCTTGTCTTTCGTGACCGGAGGTAGAAGATGATCGAACACCGAGTACACCGAAAATTTGCACTCGCCGGTGGTGGATGACGGGAACGGGCTTAGATGCCATTTGGAGAAGTTGGAGACTACTGGGAACGAGTCGCACGCTAGACTCGAGTTTGTTAAATAGAGAGACGGAGATGGGCTTAAGATGCCATCCGAAAGGTCGATGCTGGGAATGAGTCGACGTTAGACTCAGAGATGTTCCCGAACGGAGAGAGACGGGCTTAAGATGCCATCCGGGAGTCGACGTTAGACTTCGTGATCACTTTGAATGAAGTTATTGGTCCGTATTGATTTTAACCATATATGCAGATTCGAAAGTGAAGAGATGTTGACAAGTAGTCGGAGATGGGCTTATGATGTTATCCAAGGCAACCGAGTCGTATGCAGTCAGTTGTCTGATAATCGAATAAATCTTCGTGTTGATTACTCGAGGGAAATTGTAGTTGGCAAGAATGTGGATAGCTTCTGTTGTGCATCGGTGTTGATCCATTGCCTGTTATCGGAGGATAACCGAGGCGGTCTTTCTGATAGTTTTCCGCCGATTCGGGCTTAATCTCGACCTGCTCAAGGCGGTCTTTCGATAGTTTTCCGCCGGCTCGGGCTTAATCTCGACCCGCTTGGCGCAAGTGACTATTACTGCTTTGGAGAAAACAAGAAAAAACTTTGATAGAAAATTGGTTAGTTTTATGCAAAGTATGATGCATGACAGTGTATATGAATGATATATGCATGAATTATGACTTTATGAGAAATGAATGAATGATGAATGTCGTGATATTTCAAAACATATCCATCTTGAAGAAGATGCGATATTCTGCTTGAAGATTTCTAACTTCGCCTGGGAATTGAGTAGGTGAGAACCCCGCTTTGAAGGAGAAGAAAGATATCTGGATTCCTCCGATGCACTATCCGACCAAGTCTTGGGCCTAGACATTGTTGAGGAAGGTAGAAATTTGAGAAGCTCACGGGGATCTCATATATAGACCTCGCCGAGGAGAATGGGAGGCGATCCGTTGGGGACCTTGTATGTAGATCCCCGAGGAAATTTAAGAGATGCTCACTGGGATTCCGAGTGTAGATCTCACGGAGAGCATTTGATGGTTACCGAGAGACCGGCTTGAAGAGTCTAGAGTCCGTTGTAATCTCGGCCGGGAATAAAGGTATATGTTTCCTCCGATGCACTATCTCGACCAAGTTTCGAGTCCGGATACGCTGCGGGAGAAGGGAGGATTGAGAAATGTCCGCTGGGATGAAGCGTTATCGCTGAGACCGATGTAACGTTGTTTGGTTGAGTGAAATTGTTGCTCGTGGATTCCTTATGCCCGCTGGGAAGGTGTGTTGGGTGACACCTTTATGCTCGTGGGGAATTGTATGGGTGACTTTCGTCGTCGTCCCAAATCCTAGAGCCCGTAGTAAGTACTTTTGCATATTCACTTTTCGTATGTTTGCAGAGATTTTATTGTCAAATGCGATAATCATTCAAAGCAAACGTTGGACTTATTGCAAATAACAATGTAAATTGTAAAGAGAAAGAAGTTGATTTATTTGATGTGGCGATGGCCAAGTAATTTGTACACAAGAAAGGTAAAAGCTATGCGAAACAATCTCGTTAAGTTCCAACTATGCTAGTACTCATATATTTCAACTATCTCATCTCCTTGTCAAGAGAAAGTGAATAGATCGATCTTCGCCATTTGAATCTTGAATGCCGATAGTAGTCTGAAACAGTGATCCGAAGAGACATAGTCGACGCTTAAATCCCTAACTTTTGCCTAGACCGCCTTTCGGTTTTCACCACCGATACCTTTTTGCCCAAGCCGCCTTTTCGTGTTTTCGACTCGCGTGTACATGTTTTGTATATATCCTTAATTTTGCCCGAACCTTTTGGTTCGCCAGATGCCCTTATTTTTGCCTAGGCCACCGACCTAGCGGGTCTATTTCATGCGTAGTATTTTTGACTATGTCTGCTCACAGGTGTGGGAAGTCTTCACCATCCATGGTGCTAAGTATCATAGCTCCGAAAATATCGTTTTGACTACAAATGGTCCCTCATAGGTGGGAGTCCATTTGCCCCGGATCACCTGGAAGAATGATGCGCTGACTACTAGATCACCGACTTGGTAGACTTGCTTGACCTTCTTGTTAAATGCTCCGATCATTCGCTTCGATAACCGTCCATGGCGTATGGACGCGAGTCGCTTCTCATCGAAGTTAACCGTCAAGGCGAGTCTCGAACCCAATCGCCTTCGCCTAACTCGCCTGGAGGACTCGTCGAGGGTATCCGAACCTCGATGGGCAAGACGGCCCATACCGTAGACAAGAGAGAAGGGGTTGCCCTGACGTCGTCAAGTGCGATAACCATGAAGAGCAAATGGTAACATCTCATGCCAATCTTTGTAAGTCACCGTCATCTTCAGATAATCTTCTTAATGTTCTTATTGGCGGCTTCCATCGCGCCATTCATCTTAGGCCGATATGGAGAAGAGTTGTGATGTTTGATCCCGAATCGCAGTTCGATCATCTTGTTGTTGAGATTGGAACCGTTATCCGTGATAATCCTTTCGTGAGTGCCATACCGATGATAAGATTATGCTTGATGAATCGAGCCACTACATTCTTGGTAATGTATGCATACGAGGTCGCTTCTACCCACTTGGTAAAGTAATCAATTGCCACAAGGATGAAACGATGTCCATTGGAAGTGGGCTTAATCTCTCCAATCATGTCAATGCCCCACATTGCAAAAGGCCACGGAGAAGTTAAAACATTCGAGGTACCGAGGTACGTGCACTTTGTCGGCATAGATCCGCATTTGTGACAAGATCGAGCATATGGTGACAATCGCCCATGGTGGACCAATAGTAACCTCGCTCTCAAAATCTTCTTAGCCATAGTGTGTCCACCGGAGGGTACCAAACTCACCTTCGTAACTCTTCCATGATACGTATTGTCGTCGTCTACATACGAGTAAGCACAAGTCGTGGTTGGCTTGTATAAGATGTCGTGTCGAGGAAAAATTTAGATGCAAATCTTCTCATGAACTTTATCATTAATGATGCCCTCGGATATTCCCGAGTCTCGAGATACCTTTTCACGCCATAGTACCAAGGTCTCTTCTCGCCAAGCTCATAACAATACGCGGTTCGTCGAACTTTCAATGATGATCCGGGAGCCTCGTTGTCCCATCTATCCTTGAACATAGACGACATAGTAGCCAATGCGTCCGCTAACCGATTCTCTTCTCGTGGAATATGATTGAAAGTAATCTCTTCAAAGTAGGAATCAAACTCGTAACATGCTCGATACGGAATGAGATTCGGATGCTCAGATCCCACTCGCCTTAATCGATCGATCACTAAAGCCGAGTCTCCATACACTTGTAAGAACTTGATTCTTAAGTCAATAGCGCTTTGATACCCATGATGCACGCTGATCGCCATGTTGTTAGTGCAATCGAAACATAATCTGTGAAAGGAGTATGTCCGTCAGGGATGTAATGATGGCGCCAATGCCATTGCAAGGCGCTTGAGGCTCCATCAAAGACCACGGTCCATCGATCCTTGTTCGTGTCCTTCGTCTGGGCTCGGTTCACAATCTGTAATTAGTAAAACATCTTCATCTCGAAATCGAATCGCATAGATCGATAGTCATCTACGGCTTGATGAGCCAAATGATCGGCTACTACACTTCCTTTGATCGCTCGAGAAGTGTACCGATGTCGATTCGGTCAAGATCATTCGCCATCTTGCTATTCTTCCCGAGAGAGTGGTTTCTCAAAGATGTATTTTATCGATCCATCTTGAAATCAATAAGGTAGTGTGAGTCAACATATACCGCCTTAGTCGGCGAAAGCAAAGCGTTGCAAGTTTTCTCGAGTCGTGAGTATCTTGTTTCACGGTAAACTTTTGCTAAGGTAGTATATTGCATGCTCGACTGCACTCGCCATGTTGCCCCAACACACACCCCATTGAATTCTCTAACATCGCAAGTACATGATAAGAGGTCTTCCTTCGACAAGCATCGATAGGAGGATTCTCAAGGTACTTTGATTTTGTCAAAAGCGATCCGCAATCGCTGCTCCATTCCACCACTTGATCTTTCTTTAGTAACTTGAAGATTGGCTCGCAAGTAGTAGTTAGTGTGCAATGAATCGCAATGTAGTTCAATCGCCCAAGAAACCTCGACCTCCTTCTGCAAGGGAGTCGGCATCTCTTGAATGGCTTTAACCTTGGTGGTCAACCTCAATACCTTTACCATCGACAACAAACCCTAGGAGTTTTCCTGATCCGACTCAAAGGTGCACTTGTTAGATTAAGTCTCACTGATTTCTTCAATCATCAAATAGTTTCGCAAATGATGAAGATGTTCTTCTTCGCATGATCGAGCTATCATGTCGCCAACATAGACCTCTATCTCGTGATGAATCATGTCATGAAATAATGTCACCATAGCACGATAAGTGGCGCTCGTTTCAAATCCAAACGGCATAACCTTGTAGCGTAGTGCCCCACCGTAACAAAAGTAGTCTTCCATGTCTTCGTGGAGCCATTTTGATCCGATTGTAACCGAGAAACCATCCATGAAGGAGAAAACCTTATGCCGAGCGGTGTTGTCAACCGTAACATCAATACGAGGAAGTGGGAAATCGCTTTCGGACTCGCTTTGTTCGATCTCTGTAATCCACACACATCCATACTTTACCATCTTTCGGGCACGGTACCACATTAGCAACCCATCGGGATGAGGTAACGGCTAGAAAACCGCTGAACCGCTTCATAACTTCGCTTTGATTTTCTCTCGACATCTCGTGACGATACGATTTAACCTTCTGCTTTCACCGAGAAAACCTTCTTTTGTCGCATCTGTACCACAATATCAATGTTAAACCCGCATGTCTTCGTATGACCAAGCAAAACCTCAACATAATCTCGTAGCATCCGAACCAACCTTTCTTTAACATCGTTCTCAAGACCCGCCCTATCTTGATCTCTTTTCTGCCTTCACAAGACTCAAATTCACAACCTCAACTCGCCTTCGTGGTCAGATAACTCGCTCTTCTTCAGAAAGCCCGCATGTTCTCCGGCATTTCACAATCTTCCTCACCTTCGCCTTCGCTTGGTAGATCGGATTATCAAGTCATATTTAGCACTAGCATAGCCGTTATTAATCTAGATTCGAGTGATTCGCATGTATCACGGGTGTGTAAGAACACATAGCCTTTGAAGGGGTGATAAAGTAAAAGAAAGAAAACACGATTGAATGCAAAAGTCCAACGATTTATTGAATGAAAATACGCAAACGATGATAATAACCTCAGAACGAGCCATGACGCCCGCAAGGCACGCTTTCAAAGTTTATTGTTCAAAACATAAAGAAATACGAAAAGCAAAACAAAACAAGAGCAATTACTCCCGCTAAAGGAGATTGGTATGACGCTTCGCCTTCCAATTGTCGAGCCCATGATCCGAGTCGAAGATCCACTTGCGATGTCGAAGCCGTTGTCGCCGCCTTCTATAGCATGGATTCCACTGGCCGATGCGGAAAGGAAGTTGGCAAGACGTCACGGCGTATCATCTTCTCGACCTTGATGGTGAAGCCTAAACCAGCCTTGTCGATTTGAAAGGAAGATCGTGGAGCCGCCCCAAATGCTACCTTCTTCAACCGCACTGAGCATCTTTCAAAGAGGCCATTCTAGGTGGAGCTTGTGTAACTTCAGAGGACAGAGAGTCATGTGCATGACTGGTATTGTTTCAAAAGCTTGACAGTAGTTTCAAAGAATTCACCCTCCATCTCGAGGTATCGGAATGGTGTAGATGACCGACCATATATTCTTCTTCACCACACCGTAACAACTTCCCTTCCACCGGTATTTCAGCTCGATGTAAGGTGAAGTAATAACGCCGCCCCATGTATCCAAGGGCGCCCAAGTAGGTAAGAATAAGTCGACGGATGTCCATGACAAAGAAAGTGGAATCAAAAGTCCGGGAACCGACTTTAACAGCAGAGTGAGCTCCAAGCATCGGCGCTAGAACCATCAAAAGCTCTCACGATAATGTCACCGGGTCTCGTAACCAACCCTTCGACATCAAGTCGATCAAAAGCCTTCTAAGGATATTCGAGCGTAACTGTATCCACCGTAACATGAGATAATGTAGTGCCTTTGCATTCAATGGAGATGCAAGGCCTTGTTATGTTTCTTTCCTAAGGAGTCAAATCAAGATCGAGAAGCCTAGGCCGTTGTTGGCAGCCAGCTAGCAATACAAACTTCAAATTGATCGGTAGTGTCTTCGGCACATGAGCATTCTTCGTAAACTTCACCAAGGCATTAGCATGAGCCTCGAGCACAAGAGCAGCAAGCATGGAGATCTTGGACGAGTCTCGTCCAACTGCTCCACAACATTGTAATCACTCTTCTTGATGATCTTCTAATTTCTCCATTTCTTGTTTGAGGTGTCTTCGAACTTCCTTTGGTACTTCGTCGAGCGAGGAGCCACCGTTCTTTCCTCTAGCCGGGATATTGATTTAGTAGTGGAATGCGAATGGAGTCGCAGTGTCTTTGGAGGAGAGATATCGAGAGAATACCCTTCCTGCTCGTCACCCATCGATCCGTGATGTTGTCAATGTCGAATAGAAACTTCAGCAGAAGATCTTCTATTGTCGAGGGTCTTGCTTGACGCCATGATAGTAAACATCGCTCCATAGTTCCAAGGGATAGCTTTGTCGAGGAATATGGAACCGGTCCGGGAGAAGTGATAATGAGGGTGCCACCCTAGGTATAGGATCGCAGAGGAAATCCTTATGTGTTAACATCAAGATAGTCTTCTGGAAATCGTCACCCCATCCGTCGCCTTAACATCTTCAATAGGAATCTTGTAACTATCGTGAAGGTACTTCACCATATAATCATACTTTCCACTTGCCCCAAGGTATCCCACACGATGATACAGCTGCTCGCATTGTCAATCTTCAACTTAGACATTTCTTCACACTTCCGCATGTGGTTTCGTAAATAGTATCTCACGGTTATCCATCATGCATCAACACGCCTTCTCAACCAAGCACAACCATCGTGCGTGGGCACCAACGACAACTCTCGGGCATCCCGGATTGACACGGCTTGTAACAAATTCTTCTTAACAACATCGAGGAATGGTCAAGTCATCTATGTTGAAAACATAAGTATCGTCACCAACAAAGATTGGAACTCTTGTCATGGTTAGGCATAGGCGCGTTAATCACATTCGAGTCTCAACAGAGGGTCAAACTCAATGCTTAGCTTCGATCATATCTTGAATCTTGTTCTTCGTGAGCCCAACAATTGTCGGTCGTGCCTGGTATTGGAATGGTAAGCACACTTAGCATTTGGATTGTACTTGAGAGGAAGTGTTGACATTCGAGGAGGATCCTCAAAGTAATTAGCTCGCTTTCAACATGTGTTGCAAAGCTTTGGACAAAGGCATGTTGATCTTCAGAAACTGCCTTCGTGGCGCGCCTGCCACGTGCTGTCTCACCGAGGGTTGCCGAGGTAGGATCGAGATCACAACCGCTCTACGATTGAGCACGGTCGGTCTTGGCCTGCTCGACCATACACAAGATTGGCTTCTTTTCTTAGCACCAAAAGATCTCTTCGCAAGATTTGAAGATGTCTCTACTGAATCTTCCCACTCTTGATACCACTTCAATGCGCCCGTCAATATCAACTCGGTGAATCCGGATGAAGAATTTCCAATCGATGATTGAAGAACGGCCTGCTGTCCCCATAAACATATCGACCAACTCCCTATTGGACAAGGGTGGTTGAACTCACCGCTAGATCTCTCCACTTCGAGCATACTTGAACTTCTCATCACGACCCATAGACATGCTTTGTAGTTGCATGCGAGTGGGTGTCAATTCAAGATTGTACTCATATTGTTCAGAGAAAGCATCACTAAGTCACCCTGCACGGATACGGCATTCTCTAGTCGATAGTACCATTCCAACCGAGTTCCGACAAACTCTCTTGAAAATAGTGCATCCACAACTTTCTCATCGCATGGGGTTGATCTTCCGGACATAGGACTTCAAATGCACTTAGGGCAAGACATGCCATCATATTTGGAAAAGTAGGAACTTTGAACTGGGAGGAATCACCACACCAGAACGAGACTCGATCATCAAAATTCATCCGACATCTTCGTATTTTCCACAAGATTCGACGATCTTCAAGTTGCTTGTACTTGTCATCTTCCTCGAGTGTTGGCTATAATCGACCGGTCCTCTCCTCCTTTCTTTGGCTCACGATCACCTTCATCACCCTTGGTACTCGGTATGGACACTTCCTTCAGAGCTCAATACGGTGACCACTTTAGGACCCCTTTGAAACGCTACCCATGTCGAGGAGACCAACAACCTTCTTCTTCTTGTTGATGAGCTTCTTGATCTTCTTGGCCTTGGACCAAGTCGGTAAACATCAAACCGAGCATTCGAGCTTGAAGATCTTTGACAACTGCTCAAGAGCCATTTCTCCTAAAATGAATAGCGAGCAAATGAGAAAACCAATCTCCAATGTACCTGTGATGCAATGTTATGCTATGATATGTAATGTTTATGCGAATGCCATGCAATGTTTTCAAGGACCTAAGAGATTTAAATTTGTTAAACAAGCAATGAACAAACATTTATTAGTACTTCTCATTATTATTCTTTTTCTTTTAAGTACAAGAGATAGTTCAAAGCAATAAAAGAGAACAAATAAATCCTAAAGCTCTAAGTCTCCCATGGGCGCTTCCTCTTGGTGCCGATGTAAGCGTTGATGTTTCGCTCCTCGTGAAGTAGCTTGGTCAACTCTAGAACTTTCTTCTCACTTGCATAGCATTGAGCTTCAAAGGTATCCTCTCTTCTTGTGAATCCGTGATCTCTTCAAGTCTTCAAAATCGTAGGCATGTCGTGATGGAGAAAAGATAGGTACGCCACCTATAGCAACAGTTCCATAATTACCGGTAACAGCGTGAATGGCATCATGAGGTTTTGAGCTCGAGCTCGCACCCATTTGAGGTAAGGTTCCCAAGGAATGGAGTTCGATGCCCCAAAGTCTTGGTATCGCCTTCTTTACCATGCCCCAAGCATGTATGAACCTTCGCTTAATTCGAGATCGTGATTGTAATCGAACACAATATCTTGAGAAGCATATCATGTGGACCATCTCTTCTGCAAAACCAAACCGACGTAGAGCTAGAGAAGGGTTGTAAGTAATACCTCCCTTATACCAAGGAGTGGTACATTAGGAATTCTCCACAACGCCAATGAATGTGAAATCCTTTTGAGAGAAAAGATTCCAACGGATATCCGAATGAGAGAGTGACATCAATCTTTGAGACCATCTCAACCTTTGTTCATTCTTCAAAATCGATGGAGGAAGGTGCGAAATAAACCACCTTGAAAGCAACGGATACAACACATGAGAGTTCCTTGTCGCTTAGTAGTACGAAAGGAGAGAATGTAGAATGTCTCCAAGTAAGGTAGGCACTGGATTGCGGGTAAGAAACAACTTGATGGCATTGACATCTATGAATTGATCCGAGTTAGGGAATAGAACCAAACCATAAATTAGCAAGGCCACAATGTTCTCAAATGCATGGAAACTCATAACTTTGAGGAATTCTCGGGCTTTCTTGATTAAGAACTTGGAAAGTAAACCCTTAACTCCACTTCTAGTTTCCCAATTGGCTTCAATGTCTGAGCGCTTAAGATGTAAAGCGGATGCAATGTCTTCGAACTTAGGGACCTTTTCTAAACCGGTGAATGGCATTTGATCAAGAATAGGTACCCCAAGTAGCTTAGAGAACTCTTCTAAGGTAGGAACCAATTGATAATCTGGAAATGTAAAGCAATGGTGCTTCGGATCAAAGAACTGAAATAGGACATGCATCATATCTTCTTCAAAACCGGAGATAACCAAATCAAGTAGATAACCATGTCTTTTAATGAACTGAGCATGGTCGGGAATTTCAAACCAATTTTTGAGTTGAGAAGGATACCCATGAAGTTGATTCGGATAGTCTTTCTAGAAGCCATAATCCCTACAAAAGAGCAAAGATAAATCCCTAGGTCCTTGAAATAGTTAGAAATGATATGCAATGCGAATGATGTCATGATGTCATGTTTAGCACACAACAATTCACACAATGAGCCTAGGTTAAGGCTTGCATGAGGTATAGGTGATTACCCTACCAAAAGTTTGAGTTGGTTCATCCCGTCCTATAATAGTAACCGGGTTCTAGGAATCTCATATCATAGATCTTTCTCAGGCGCTTATTTCAATACGACGCCAAGTGGTCGATCAAAATGTCCCAAAAGTCGATCTCAATGAGCGTAGCATCGAGTATCAACCAACCTCGGTCTACACCAAAGCCGCCATCTCACTACCTTCTAATGGCCAAGATGGGTCAATTAAGGTTCTAAAAGTTTAGTTAGCGCTGATGACACCACGCAGAAGCCAAATACTTTCTTCAACTTGGAAATGAAGAGTATCGGGCAACCAAAGTGTCACGCTAACGTAGCCATCATGTTGACCGTAGTTATACGCCTAACGGTCGCGATGATCTAATGCCACTTACCTAAAAGGAAACCCGATCCGGTGTAGGATCCCCAACAATATAATACCCAAGCAACCCTTAAAGATAAAGCATACAAGTCAAACAAAAGCAATAAATGTTATCTAGAAATCCCTAAGGCAATTCTCTTTTAGGGTGTTTTCTCACAGAGTCGCCAGCCTGGATACGGTGAACTCGACTTTGTAGGATTTTGTATCCAAATGTGCGGATAGCAAGAGTCGCCACCGACTTTTATTTTTATCCAATTAAGGGAAGGTAAAAGTAATGAAAAAGACCTTCGTTAGATTCGAGTTCGGGAGAATGGTTATGAAAAGGGAAGGTATTAGCACCCTTTCCATCCGTAGTTATCTACGGCTCTTAGTTGCTCTAGATCACTTTTTAAAATTGCTTTCGTGTGTTTGACAAAATGTTTTGAAAAGGCATTTCGCTTTGACTTTGTAATGACTCATGTAGGAGTGTATACAAAGTGTTCGGAAATGTTTGTTTTGAAAGGAAATTGAACTTTGAAAAAGAGTGTAGTGTGAAAAGCATTTGATAGAGCAAGCAACTAAGAGACTTATTTACCCACCTTAATTGGTCGCTTTGTTGTACTTCTACATTCCTTTAGAATAGCGCTAGTCATACCATTAGTTAGTAGGTAGCTCCATTCGTTGGATGTAAGCGGACATTCAAGGGACATCGGATGGTCATAGAAAGCAACTTGTAGGAAGTATCCTAGCATATCGAAGGGACTATCATCATTTTCGAGGCGACAATCGAGGGTCAAGATCATGTATTCGGAGGCGACATCGTGGGTCTTATGATCTTTGTATCGAAGGGACTATGATGATTTGTTTGGAAAGCAACGGTGCTAGAATACCTCTACGTTCGAGGGACATGACCATAGGCATCGAGAGAGAATTACCCTAAGGGGTGCGTGTGTGAAAGAAGTGTGTTGAGTTCAGAATATATTATCTTGAAGATTAGTGTGAGCTATGTCCAATTATTATCTTGCCATACACGCCTAATTACTAGCAATTGATAAGGGTGCGGAAAGTAAAATGCGGAATGTAAATGCGAAAATAAACCTACGCTATTACATGGCTTTGGGGCGATACATAATTAGAGTGGAAAGTAAAAGTCCTAAATTAAACTATTACAACCCATGAGCAATTACATTATTGAAAAGTAAAATAAAAACGGAAGAATCGTCTGAATCGGATCAACCTGTGAAAGAATGGGAAATCGGAAAATACGAGATGAATTGAATAAGAGGAAAAATGTTAGAAAAAATGCAATTTTTAATATGAGAAAATTAATATGTGCTGGAAATAAGATAAATAAGTTAAAATAATTTTTTGGGATTTTTTGGAAAAGATTTAATAATTAAAATGCAATTTATAATGATTTAAATGCTAAAATATAAATAAAATAAATATGCATGCAAAAATTATAGTTTTTAATTTATTAAATTAAATAAAGATTTTTATGAAAATAATATGAAAAGCAAATATTTTTTGGTAATTTTTTTTAATGCAGAATAAAAATTATGAAGATAAATTAAAATAAGAGAAAATATAAAAAAAATATGAAAACATGGAAAATAATGCAAGTTTTGGAAAAAGGAAAAGGGATTGTCTGAACCAGGAATCGAACTGGAGACATCCCCTTCAAACCTTAAAACCAAAGACGACCACTACGCCATGATGCACTTGGTGTTTGAAAAGTGAAACAAATCAATATAAGTGATGACGCTGTGATATTTTGAAAAATCAAACACGCCGGCCCCCGATTGATTTTGAATGAGCGAATCGTAACGCATCTTCCCGCCACGCCGCCTTCCTCGCCGGCCAAATTCAACACGAGCCCTAGCTCCGTTTCTTCGATGAGGAGATTTTGAAAAACGCAAAACACGCAAATAAAAGAGAAAGAAGGACCTTGTCTCCTAAACCGCACTCCGAATTCAATGGTGATATCTTGCCCTAAAAATGTCCCTAAGCCGTTCGAAGCTTATGAGTTCTAAACCCTAAGTATGGCGTAACGCGATTCTAACGTCCAACCTCTCAAGCGACTACCCAGATCGATTCAAGGAACCTCATGAACACAATAAAAGCATTAGATTCAATGGAAACACGCAGTAATAATAAAATGCAAAATCAAAAGTTTGAGATATGTATGATCATGTATGCATCGATCCATTGTTTTAAACCATGGGATGAGTGTACTTACTCAAACTTACCTCCCGAGCACGATGGAATGATGTTTGAGGTCAAACTCATTGAAATTGAAATTCAATTTCAAAGATTCTTGGAAAATTTTGACAAAATAAGGGTTTGGCTTGAGCTAGGTTTTTCTCGTGCTTGTGTGTATTATTGGCAATTTATAGAAGAAATTTGGATGGCAAAAGGAGTGAAAAAGATTGCTTCTTGAATGTGCAAATATTTCCATTTAAAATAAAATCAAATATTGAAAAATATATGATTTTCTCATGAATGCAAGGCTATCACGAATTTGGTAAGGGTCATGGGCCTTCTTGGACATTTAGAAAGATATAAAATCATTCCTTTTGAGAAAATGTTTAATTTTCATATTTTATATAATTTATTTTTGAATTAAATGTTATAAAATTCAAATATAAATCATAAAATAGAAAATAACCAAGGCCAAGCATTTATGGGTCAAGAATAGCATTATGAACAAGTTTGGATCAAAAGATTATAGGCCCATTTGGAAAATTTTGCATTTTGACCAATATGTCCTTTGTGCAATTGTCCAAAATTCCCCAACTTCCGAATAGTGTATCTTGCTCAATTTTCCACATTTTGAGTGTTCTTGGACTTTTGGAAAGCTCTAAGAGTCCTCTAAACAATGTCTTTGGTCTCATCTCAATTGAGTTACCATGCTCAAAATATCTTCAAAACAAAAGTTGACTTTTGTTGACTTTGAAAATGACCTGAATGTTTTGAGCTATACCTCTCAAATGAAGCATTTTTGGACATTCTTGTGAGACATGAAGTTGTAGAGAATTGAATTTCCTTCAAAACAAGAGGTGGTGGAAAATTTCGAGAAAGTATGAGAAAGTTATGACCATCAAAGTTCAGTTGACTTTTCATCTAGAAACCCTAATTTAGAAAGTTTGACTTTTGGGCAAATCTTGAGTTTTCTTGATGAATCATGATCAACCCTTGATCAAATGATGAATGTGACTTCAAAATGAGGATGTTGACCCAAAATCAGAAGTTTTGACTGTATGTTGACCACAGTTGACTTTTTGTCCAATACACCCGATTTTCAACCATCTGAGCAATTGACTGAGGAAACTTGACTTGTGAGACTTGAAACTTGACATGGAGAATCTTTGAAGCATATGAGGAGGCATGAAGGCCATTGGAGATGTTGGAAATCCATCTTGACTGGAGAGATACCAAACCCTAGTTTGGGTTGATTGTCTAGGAGAGAGTTTGTCTGATCAACTCTTGAGGAATCCTTGAGTATGGATGTATGAGATCTCTTGAGTAGATGGAGGGCAAATTTTGGGGTATGACACACACCTCAACACATTTCCTCATTTAATGACCCAATTAATCCAAATAAAATAATACTTAGGACTTCATTTAATTAAATAATTAAATCCTCACTTAATAAATATTTAAATTAAATCGGGGTGTCACAACTCTCCCCACTAAAAGAGTTTTCGCCTCGAAAACATACCTTAGATTTAACAGCGGGATACGAGTCCTTCATCTGACTCTCCAGCTCCCAAGTTACATTTCCTTCCGCTGGTCCTCCCCAAGCTACTCTTACCAGTGCTATCTCTTTACCTCGCAATTTCTTCACTTTCCGATCCTCAATCCTTGCAGGCACTGCTTCAACAGTCAAGTTATCCCGCACCTGAACATCATATATTTGAATCTCATGAGATGGATCCGCAATGTATCTCCTCAACTGAGATACATGGAAAACATCATGCAAATTAGCAAGTGACGGCGGTAAAGCAATCTGATAAGCAACTTTCCCAACTCTTTGGTAATCAAACGGACCAATAAAGCGGAGTCAACTTCTTTGACTTCAAGGCTCGACCAATACCATCATCGAGTAACTCTCATGAACACATGGTCTCCTTCATTAAACTCAAGATCTTTCCTCCTCTTATCATGATAACTTTTCTGACGACTCTGAGAAGTCCTCATCTTCTCCTGAATCATCTTAATCCTTTCTGAAGTTTGTTGAACAATCTCCGGTCCAATCACAGCACTTTCTCCAGATTCATACCAACACAACGGTGTCCGACATCTCCTACCATACAATGCCTCAAACGGAGCCATACCGATGCTCGAATGAAAACTATTGTTGTAGGTAAACTCTATCAACGACAAATAGCTATCCCAAGCTCCACCTTTCTAACACACAAGCTCTCAACAAATCTTCTAACGATCGAATCGCCTCTCCGTCTCGACCATCTCGTGCGTGGATGATATGCAGAACTCAATCGCAACTTAGTACCTAGAGCCTCCTGCAATCCTGTCCAAAACTTAGAAGTAAACCTCGGATCTCTATCCGACACAATGCTAGACGGAATACCATGCAAACTTACAACCTTTTCGACATACAATTCTGCCAACTTCTCCATCGGATAATCCATTCTTATCGGAATGAAGTGAGCGACTTTGTCAATCGGTCAACAATAACCCAAATAGAATCACGTCGTCGTCTCGCAAACCCGACACTAAATCCATTGAAATTCCATCCCATTTCCATTCCGAACAAACAACGGTTCCATCGCCCCGACGGTTTCGATGTTCAATCTTTGATTTCGACAAACCAAACATGCATACACAAACTCGGCGATTTCCTTTTCATTCCGGCCACCAAAATAATTTCTTCAAATCATGATACATCTTAGTAGCACCGGATGAATACTCAATCCACTACGATGTCCTTCTTCTAAGATACTTTTCCGATCTCAAAGAACATCCGGACACATACTATCACCAAATCTCATCACACCATTCTTGTCAATTCGGAATTCACCTCCTTGACCTTGGTTAATCAATGCCAGCTTGTCCACTAAACCAACATCAGACTTCTGTCCATTTCGAATCTCTTCCAAAATACCACTAGTCGACCAACATGCCCAACTTCACACTATTCTGAGTAGTTTCACAAACCAAACTCAAGTCTCTGAATTGTTCCACCAATTCCAATTCACGAACCATTAACATCGACATATGCAAAGACTTCCTGCTCAATGCATCTGCTACCACGTTTGCCTTACCAGGATGGTAATTCAAACCAAAATCATAATCCTTGAGAAACTCTAACCATCTTCTCTGCCTCATATTCAACTCTTTCTGATCAAAGAGATGCTTCAGGCTCTTATGATCACTGAACACTTCAAACCGTGAACCATACAGATAATGCCTCCACAATTTCAACACAAACACAACAGCCGCCAACTCTAAATCATGAGTCGGATAATTCCTTTCATGAGTCTTTAACTGTCTTGAAGCATAAGCCACAACCTGCTTATCTTGCATCAAAACACCTCCTAAACCCATCAAAGACGCATCACAATACACCACGAAGGATTCTTCCGGATTCGGCAAAATTAAAATCGGAGCACTAGTCAATCTCTTCTTCAATTCTTGGAATCCTTTTTCACAATCTATATCCCAAACAAATGCTTGACCTTTTCTCGTCAACTTAGTCAACGGTAATGCTAACTTCGAAAATCCCTCAATGAATTTCCTGTAATAACCGCTGCACAAGAAAGCTACGAATCTCAAGCATTCTTGGCGCTCCCAGCGAGATACGGCTTCTACTTTTGTAGGATCAAAAGAATACCATTCTTGGAAATCACATGACCAAGAAAACTCACTTCGCTTAACCAAAACTCACATTTAGACAACTTCGCATAAAGTTTCTTTTCTTTCAACAATTCCAATACAATTCTAAGATGATTTGCATGCTCCTCATCATTCTTTGAATAGATCAGAATGTCGTCAATAAACACCACCACAAACTTGTCAAGATACGGATGAAATATCCTGTTCATATACTCCATAAACACACCAGGTGCATTAGTAACTCCAAATGGCATAACTGAATACTCATAATGTCCATACCTCGTTCTGAATGCAGTCTTCTGAATATCTCCCGCCTTAACACGAATCTGATGATATCCAGATCTCAGATCAATTTTGCTAAATACACAAGCTCCAACCAACTGATCCATCAAATCATTAATCCTCGGCAATGGATACCGATTCTTGATGGTCACTTTATTCAGTTGCCTGTAGTCAACACACAATCTCATTGTACCTTCTTTCTTTTTAACCAACAATATCGGCGCACCCCACGGTGAAACACTAGGCCGAATAAATTTCTTCTCAAGCAACTCCTCTAATCGCTTCTTCAACTCGACAACTCGATCCCGACATGCGATAAGGCGCCATCGACACCGGACTAGTTCCGTGAATTAAATCTATGGCAAACTCCACCTCTCTCGGTGGTAACTCATTCACATCCTCCTAAAACACCGAAATTCATTAACAACCGGGAGTTCACCACTCTTAGCCTTTCCTTTCACTTCGTCAAGAATATAACATAAACACCACGCACCATCTCTAACATTGAATTCATCCGCTTAACCGACATAGTCTCATCTTCCACTTTAACTTCTTCAGAAATAAGACGTCTTCTCAAAACAATTGATATGAACTGGTTGAAGACCAACCAGTTCATTCAAGGATGATATCAAGTTGTTCTAATGGTAGGCACACTAAATCCATACCAACCCTCTATCAAAATAACAATAGGGCAATTCCTACAAACATAAGTAGTCACCGACGCAGAGTGTCAATAACCATACTTCCATCCAAATTGGAAATTTCAAATTTAATCTCTTAGCACAATCCAAAGAAATAAAAGAATGTGTCGCTCAAGATTAATAATTGCTATTAAAGGTATGCCATTAATAAAACATGTACCTTTAATCAACCGATCATCAGGCTTAACATCTGATCCCGACAAAGCGAACACCTTCCCACCAGCTTGCTCTTTCTTTGGTTTAGTACACTGCGGATGAGTGTGTCCTTCACCACAGTTGTAACATGTTATCCTTCTGGATCTACACTCAGCAGCTAAATGACCAAACCTTCCACAATTGTTGCACTTCCTCGCATCATTCTTGCATTCAGGAGCTCGGTGACCCAATTCACCACACCTGTAGCACTTTACGGAAGAACTAAAAGAACCAGAGTCTCCCCCACTAGGCTTCTTCCAACCTCCAGATTTCTGATTATTTCTATCGTAAGGCTTACCACGATCCATATGTCTCTTGCCCTTACGATCAGCATAACTCTGAGCATTTGACTTAGTACTAGCAAGATCTTCTTCCAAAATCCTACTACAATCAACCAAGTCAGGAAACCTTCTAATACCCTGATACCTGATTCCCTGCTTGATCTCGTCACGCAAACCATTCTCAAACTTGATACATTTAGAAAATTCTCCATCTGCATCATTAGGATAATTAGCATAATACTTTGCTAACTCAAAACTTGGTCGATACTCACTCACGACTTATTGCCTTGCTTGAGCTCCGAACTCAATCTCCTTCTTACCCCGAATGTCTTCGTGAAAATACCTTCCGTAAAAGCCCTCCCGAACACGCCCAAGTCAATGCAATTCCATCTTCTTCCAATTCATCCGGTAGCAACCCACCATCGCTTCTCGCCAACATGTGAGTACCATATCTCACCTTCACCCTCAAGACAATCAATCACTCAAGATCCTCTCGATCTCCTTCAACCATTTCGGGCACCCTGGATCATGTGCACCTTGAACAATGGAGGATTATTCCTCCGAAAATTCCCCAATTGTCTCGTCAAGACCGATCGCAGCTCCTCCGATTCCCTCCGAGTACTCCATTAACATTCCCAAAGCCTCGAATAGCATCATCATTCCTTCCGTTACCTCTTCCACCATTGTTCGTAACATTACAAAAGCCTACATCAGCACACAAGTATCGACAGTGTTACTTACACTAGTCGCATACTAAAAGGGATAATAACACTAAGACAAGACCGACTATGCTCTGATACCACTATTGTAACACCCCCTTCTATTTACCCGCGTTTTATAATAATAATCAGAGTATTTAATCATAACCAAGAAGGCGTCACAATTCTTAAAACATTAAGATTTCCAAAACTTGTGTCATGCTTTCACTGAAGAAGACTTATCAAATAATTAATGTAACAGTTATGTTTAACAGCGGAAATGTAACATAACCAAAACTTCTGAATACAACATTCACAGTATTCCAAAATAATAAACGAAATCCAGGGTAATAAGTCAACATAATTCAAAGTCATTCAAAAATATCCATTAAAGGATTCAAACAACCGTTCCCCAGTGTTACATCTACCAGAGCACGACACTGACACGCGGACTAACTGACTGACTCAATACTAGAGCTATCCTCACCAACTCCAAGCAGCTAATCACTTCGGATCTGAAAATGTTGAGTAAGGGTGAGGTCTCAATTCAATATAACATGCATTATACGTTTTTAGAATACAATAGAATAAAAGATACATTAATCCGTTAATCAAGCACAAGTCATAATCAATTCACATCACAGCTCACACAATGAACATGTACATAATTCAAACAATGGAAATTGCAACACCGAATCCATCCTAGCATGTTACAATCCCATATGCAATGACTCTATGCATGTGGTACCAAAGCGTGAACCGAGTTCACACACGCTCCGTTTACATGTGGATAGAAAGGTAAATTCATGATTCGCCCATAGCTATTGGGTCAAGAATCCAGCCTCACTACCTCAACCTCCGGTAAGTATATTGGCTCAACCATTCGCTTCGCACAATGGGAATGAACCAAATCAATAAATGTATATGCATGCATCATAAAAGCATGCCATCATCATTTCACATATCATGATATTAATACAAATCACATCATGTCAATTCACCAGTGTATCTCATTCAATCCAAAATAAATAGTATTATATAACACTGTCATCATCAATACCTCATAGGTAACTCATACCATTCATAATAGTTCACATTATCCTGAATTACTCATTCTTTCAAAAAGTCGGGAGCGCGACCATTTTAAAAATAATTTAGCAAAATAATATTTTTCTCTTTTCAAAAGGTAGTATTCGAAATTTAGAAAATAACGCCGAAAACGGCACTCGAATCGGAGTTACGGTTTAGAAAATATGAATTTTTGAAGTTTTAGAAAAATTGGAAAAATGAACATGGAACCCGGTTCCTACCCAGACCGGAACCGGTTCCTGAAAGTTAAAAATAACACGCCCCTGATTTTTGAATGGGGAACCGGTTCCGTCATATACAGGAACCGGTTCCTGAGTCTATTTTTCCCCAGTTTCTGCAATTTAACACTGGGAACTCGGTTCCTCCCCACAGGGAACCGGTTCCCACGACCTGTGACAGCAATTTTACTAGTTTTTGACAGCATTTTCCATTCTTACTCATTCCCAAACTTACTAATACGATTTGGCACATTAGGAACATCAATTCATCGTCATTTCACACCATTTTAACATCAATCAACATGATTTATTCTCTCTCATCAATCACTTGACATACTTATGATTTCTAATCCCAACACCGACACAAATAGGGTTTATTTCCTATAACTCATAATCATCACAATTCAAACTATCTAACATACCCAATTATCCCTATGATTCCCAAAACCCATAAGGCATATTAATTGATCGAAACCACCCCTTATCTCGCGATGATTCTTCGATTCTCTTGGTGTCGGCTTTTCCTCTCTTTTCCTCTTCTCTCCAATTCCACGTGAAAACAGTTTCTCCAAAAACCTATTCTTTCTTTATTTTCCCTTTTTATATTCCTTTAATTGTTCCTTTAATTATTCCAATAAAATAATTAAAACTTAATAATTAATTAGTAGAGTGATTTACTCTCTTACACCCACCGTTTACTCTGCACACCTCAACACATTTCCTCATTTAATGACCCAATTAATCCAAATAAAATAATACTTAGGACTTCATTTAATTAAATAATTAAATCCTCACTTAATAAATATTTAAATTAAATCGGGGTGTCACAACTCTCCCCCACTAAAAGAGTTTTCGTCCTCGAAAACATACCTTAGACGAACAGTTCGGGATACGAGTCCTTCATCTGACTCTCCAGCTCCCAAGTTACATTTCCTTCCGCTGGTCCTCCCCAAGCTACTCTTACCAGTGCTATCTCTTTACCTCGCAATTTCTTCACTTTCCGATCCTCAATCCTTGCAGGCACTGCTTCAACAGTCAAGTTATCCCGCACCTGAACATCATATATTTGAATCTCATGAGATGGATCCGCAATGTATCTCCTCAACTGAGATACATGGAAAACATCATGCAAATTAGCAAGTGACGGTAAAGCAATCGATAAGCAACTTTCCCAACTCTTTGGTAATCAAACGGACCAATAAAGCGCGGAGTCAACTTCTTTGACTTCAAGGCTCGACCAATACCAGTCATCGGAGTAACTCTCATGAACACATGGTCTCCTTCATTAAACTCAAGATCTTTCCTCCTCTTATCATGATAACTTTTCTGACGACTCTGAGAAGTCCTCATCTTCTCCTGAATCATCTTAATCCTTTCTGAAGTTTGTTGAACAATCTCCGGTCCAATCACAACACTTTCTCCAGATTCATACCAACACAACGGTGTCCGACATCTCCTACCATACAATGCCTCAAACGGAGCCATACCGATGCTCGAATGAAAACTATTGTTGTAGGTAAACTCTATCAACGACAAATAGCTATCCCAAGCTCCACCTTTCTCTAACACACAAGCTCTCAACAAATCTTCTAACGACTGAATCGTCCTCTCCGTCTGACCATCTGTCTGTGGATGATATGCAGAACTCAATCGCAACTTAGTACCTAGAGCCTCCTGCAATCCTGTCCAAAACTTAGAAGTAAACCTCGGATCTCTATCCGACACAATGCTAGACGGAATACCATGCAAACTTACAACCTTTTCGACATACAATTCTGCCAACTTCTCCATCGGATAATCCATTCTTATCGGAATGAAGTGAGCAGACTTTGTCAATCGGTCAACAATAACCCAAATAGAATCACAGTTCTTCGTCGTCCTCGGCAAACCCGACACGAAATCCATTGAAATTCCATCCCATTTCCATTACGGGACAAACAACGGTTCCATCAGTCCTGACGGTTTCTGATGTTCAATCTTTGATTTCTGACAAACCAAACATGCATACACAAACTCGGCGATTTCCTTTTTCATTCCAGGCCACCAAAATAATTTCTTCAAATCATGATACATCTTAGTAGCACCAGGATGAATACTCGATCCACTACGATGTCCTTCTTCTAAGATACTCTTTCTGATCTCAGCAACATCCGGGACACATACTCTATCACCAAATCTCATCACACCATTCTTGTCAATTCGGAATTCACCTCCTTGACCTTGGTTAATCAATGCCAGCTTGTCCACTAAACCAACATCAGACTTCTGTCCATTTCGAATCTCTTCCAAAATACCACTAGTCAGCTTCAACATGCCCAACTTCACACTATTCTGAGTAGTTTCACAAACCAAACTCAAGTCTCTGAATTGTTCCACCAATTCCAATTCACGAACCATTAACATCGACATATGCAAAGACTTCCTGCTCAATGCATCTGCTACCACGTTTGCCTTACCAGGATGGTAATTCAAACCAAAATCATAATCCTTGAGAAACTCTAACCATCTTCTCTGCCTCATATTCAACTCTTTTCGATCAAAGAGATGCTTGTGCTCTTATGATCATTGAACACTTCAAACCGTGAACCATACGGATAATGCCTCCACAATTTCAACACAAACACAACAACCGCCAACTCTAAATCATGAGTCGGATAATTCCTTTCATGAGTCTTTAACTGTCTTGAAGCATAAGCCACAACCTGCTTATCTTGCATCAAAACACCTCCTAAACCCATCAAAGACGCATCACAATACACCACGAAGGATTCTTCCGGATTCGGCAAAATTAAAATCGGAGCACTAGTCAATCTCTTCTTCAATTCTTGGAATCCTTTTTCACAATCTATATCCCAAACAAATGCTTGACCTTTTCTCGTCAACTTAGTCAACGGTAATGCTAACTTCGAAAATCCCTCAATGAATTTCCGTAATAACCGCTGCATCAAGAAAGCTACGAATCTCAAGCATTCTTCGGCGCTTCCCACTGAGATACGGCTTCTACTTTTGTAGGATCAAAAGAATACCATTCTTGGAAATCACATGACCAAGAAAACTCACTTCGCTTAACCAAAACTCACATTTAGACAACTTCGCATAAAGTTTCTTTTCTTTCAACAATTCCAATACAATTCTAAGATGATTTGCATGCTCCTCATCATTCTTTGAATAGATCAGAATGTCGTCAATAAACACCACCACAAACTTGTCAAGATACGGATGAAATATCCTGCTCATATACTCCATAAACACCGGTGCATTAGTAACTCCAAATGGCATAAGCGAATACTCATAATGTCCATACCTCGTTACGAATGCGTCTCAATATCTCCGCCTTAACACGAATCGATGATATCCGATCTCGATCAATTTTGCTAAATACACAAGCTCCAACCAACTGATCCATCAAATCATTAATCCTCGGCAATGGATACCGATTCTTGATGGTCACTTTATTCAGTTGCCTGTAGTCAACACACAATCTCATTGTACCTTCTTTCTTTTTAACCAACAATACCGCACACGGTGAAACACTAGGCGAATAAATTTCTTCTCAAGCAACTCCTCTAACTGCTTCTTCAACTCTGACAACTCAGATCCCGACATGCGATAAGGCGCCATCGACACCGGACTAGTTCCAGGAATTAAATCTATGGCAAACTCCACCTCTCTCTCAGGTGGTAACTCATTCACATCCTCCGGAAACACCTCTGGAAATTCATTAACAACTGGGAGTTCACCACTCTTAGCCTTTCCTTTCACTTCTGTCGAAGAATATAACATAAACACCACAGCACCATCTCTAACAGCTGAATTCATCTGCTTAACCGACATAGTCTCATCTTCCACTTTAACTTCTTCGTGAAATAAGATGTCTTCTCAAAACAATTGATATGAACTCGGTTGAAGACCAACCATTCATTCAAGGATGATATCAAGTTGTTCTAATGGTAGGCACACTAAATCCATACGAACCCTCTATCAAAATAACAATAGGGCAATTCCTACAAACATATAAGTAGTCAACGACCCCGACGCAGGAGTGTCAATAACCATACTTCCATCCAAATTGGAAATTTCCAAATTTAATCTCTTAGCACAATCCAAAGAAATAAAAGAATGTGTCGCTCCAGTATCAATAATTGCTATTAAAGGTATGCCATTAATAAAACATGTACCTTTAATCAACCGATCATCAGGCTTAACATCTGATCCCGACAAAGCGAACACCTTCCCACCAGCTTGCTCTTTCTTTGGTTTAGTACACTGCGGATGAGTGTGTCCTTCACCACAGTTGTAACATGTTATCCTTCTGGATCTACACTCAGCAGCTAAATGACCAAACCTTCCACAATTGTTGCACTTCCTCGCATCATTCTTGCATTCAGGAGCTCGGTGACCCAATTCACCACACCTGTAGCACTTTACGGAAGAACTAAAAGAACCAGAGTCTCCCCCACTAGGCTTCTTCCAACCTCCAGATTTCTGATTATTTCTATCGTAAGGCTTACCACGATCCATATGTCTCTTGCCCTTACGATCAGCATAACTCTGAGCATTTGACTTAGTACTAGCAAGATCTTCTTCCAAAATCCTACTACAATCAACCAAGTCAGGAAACCTTCTAATACGCTGATACCTGATTCCCTGCTTGATCTCGTCACGCAAACCATTCTCAAACTTGATACATTTAGAAAATTCTCCATCTGCATCATTAGGATAATTAGCATAATACTTTGCTAACTTTCAAAACTTGGTCGATACTCACTCACGGACTTATTGCCTTGCTTGAGCTCCAAACTCAATCTCCTCTTACCCGAATGTCTTGGAAAATACCTTCTAAAAGCCCTCCGAACACACCCAAGTCAATGCAATTCCATCTTCTTCCAATTCATCTGGTAGCAACCCACCCCATCGACTTCCTCGGCCAACATGTGAGTACCATATCTCACCTTGACCCTCAAGACAATCAATCACTCGAAGATCCTCTCGATCTCCTTCAACCATTTCGGGCACCTCGGGATCATGTGCACCTTGAACAATGGAGGATTATTCCTCGAAAATTCCCCAATTATGCATCCACCGATCGCACTCCGATTCCTCCGAGTACTCCATTAACATTCCCAAAGCCTCGAGAATAGCATCATCATTCCTTCCGTTACCTCTTCCACCATTGTTACGTAACATTACAAAACAACCTACATCGACACAAGTATCGTGTTACTTACACTAGTCGCATACTAAAAGGGATAATAACACTAAGACAAGACCGACTATGCTCTGATACCACTATTGTAACACCCCCTTCTATTTACCCGCGTTTTATAATAATAATCAGAGTATTTAATCATAACCAAGAAGGCGTCACAATTTTAAAACATTAAGATTTCCAAAACTTGTGTCATGCTTTCCGAAGAAGACTTATCAAATAATTAATGTAATTATGTTTAACAATGAAATGTAACATAACCAAAACTTCTGAATACAACATTCACAGTATTCCAAAATAATAAACGAAATCCAGGGTAATAAGTCAACATAATTCAAAGTCATTCAAAAATATCCATTAAAGGATTCAAACAACCGTTCCCCAGTGTTACATCTACCAGAGCACGACAACGACACGCGGACTAACCGGTGACTCAATACTAGAGCTATCCTCACCAACTCCAAGCGCTAATCACTTCGGATCGAAAATGTTGAGTAAGGGTGAGGTCTCAATTCAATATAACATGCATTATCGTTTTAGAATACAATAGAATAAAAGATACATTAATCCGTTAATCAAGCACAAGTCATAATCAATTCACATCACAGCTCACACAATGAACATGTACATAATTCAAACAATGGAAATTGCAACACTGGAATCCATCCTAGCATGTTACAATCCCATATGCAATGCACTCTATGCATGTGGTACCAAAACGTGAACCGAGTTCACACACACCTCCGTTTACATGTGGATAGTGCAAATTCATGATTCGCCCATAGCTATTGGGTCAAGAATCCAGCCTCACTACCTCGACCTCCGGGTAAGTATATTGGCTCAACCAGTTCGCTTCGCACAATGGGAATGAACCAAATCAATAAATGTATATGCATGCATCATAAAAGCATGCCATCATCATTTCACATATCATGATATTAATACAAATCACATCATGTCAATTCACCGGTGTATCTCATTCAATCCAAAATAAATAGTATTATATAACACATCATCAATACCTCATAGGTAACTCATACCATTCATAATAGTTCACATTATCTGAATTACTCATTCTTTCAAAAGTCGGGCGCGACCATTTTAAAAATAATTTAGCAAAATAATATTTTTCTCTTTTCAAAAGGTAGTATTCGAAATTTAGAAAATAACGCCGAAAACGGCACTCGAATCGGAGTTACGGTTTAGAAAATATGAATTTTTGAAGTTTTAGAAAAATTGGAAAAATGAACATGGAACCCGGTTCCTACCCAGACCGGAACCGGTTCCTGAAAGTTAAAAATAACACGCCCCTGATTTTTGAATGGGGAACCGGTTCCGTCATATACAGGAACCGGTTCCTGAGTCTATTTTTCCCCAGTTTCTGCAATTTAACACTGGGAACTCGGTTCCTCCCCACAGGGAACCGGTTCCCACGACCTGTGACAGCAATTTTACTAGTTTTTGACAGCATTTTCCATTCTTACTCATTCCCAAACTTACTAATACGATTTGGCACATTAGGAACATCAATTCATCGTCATTTCACACCATTTTAACATCAATCAACATGATTTATTCTCTCTCATCAATCACTTGACATACTTATGATTTCTAATCCCAACACCGACACAAATAGGGTTTATTTCCTATAACTCATAATCATCACAATTCAAACTATCTAACATACCCAATTATCCCTATGATTCCCAAAACCCATAAGGCATATTAATTGATCGAAACCACCCTTACCTCGCGATGATTCTTGATTCTCTTGGTGTCGGCTTTTCCTCTCTTTTCCTCTTCTCTCCAATTCCACGTGAAAACAGTTTCTCCAAAAACCTATTCTTTCTTTCTTTTCCCTTTTTATATTCCTTTAATTGTTCCTTTAATTATTCCAATAAAATAATTAAAACTTAATAATTAATTAGTAGAGTGATTTACTCTCTTACACCCACCGTTTACTCTGCACACCTCAACACATTTCCTCATTTAATGACCCAATTAATCCAAATAAAATAATACTTAGGACTTCATTTAATTAAATAATTAAATCCCCACTTAATAAATATTTAAATTAAATCGGGGTGTCACAATATACGCAGACAAAGTACACATCCCTCCAGTTCCGTTGAATGTTCTGACCGCTCCGTGGCCTTTCACAATGTGGGGTATTCACATGATCGGAGAAATCAAATCCACCACTTCTAATGGACATCATTTCATCCTCGTCGTTATTGTTTACTTTACCAAATGGGTAGAAGAAGCCTCGTTCGCATCTGTTACCAAGAATGTTGTGGCTTGATTCATCAAGCATAATCTCATCTGCTGATACGGCGTCCCTGAAAGGATTATCACAGACAATGGTACCAATCTCAATAACAAAATGGTCACCGAACTCTGCACGCAATTCAAGATTAAGCATCACAACTCTTCTCCATACCGGCCAAAGATGAATGGTAATGTGGAAGCTGCCAACAAGAATCTTAAGAAGATCATACAAAAGATGACAGTGACCTATAAAGATTGACATGAGATGTTTCCATTTGCTCTCTACGGTTATCGCGCTTCAGTATGAACATCTACATGGGCAACCCCATTCTCTCTTGTATATGGTATGGAAGTAGTTCTACCTATTGAGGTTCAGATACCCTCACTCAGAGTACTCAAGGACACAGAGTTAGACGAAGACGAATGGGTCCAGACTCGACTTAACTAGATAAACTTGATCGATGAGAAGCGACTCGCATCCATTTGTCATGGACAGATATATCAGAAACGCATGATCAAAACCTTCAATAAGAAAGTCAAACACCGAACATACCAAGTTAGCGATCTAGTAGTTAAGTGCGTCATCTTACCACAAGGTGATCCCAGGGGAAAATAGACTCCCACCTATGAGGGACCATTTGTAGTCAAGACAATATTTTCCGGCGGAGCCATGATACTAAGCACTATGGATGGAGAAGACTTCCCACACCCTATGAATGCAGACATATTCAAAAAATACTACGCATAAACGAGACCCGTTAGGTCGACTGGCCTAGGCAAAAATAAGGGCGTCCTGGCGAACCAAAAGGGTTCGGGCAAAAGTTAAGGACATATATACAAAAATGTACTCCCGACAAGTCGAAAACTTGCAATGGAAGCTTGGGCAAAAAAGGGTATCCCTGTAGACTGAAAACCCGAAAGGGCGCTCTAGGCAAAAGTTAAGGAGTAAAGTGTATGACTATGTCTCATCAAGATCATCTACTTACAGACTATATCACTATCAAGACTCAAGATTCAAATGGCGCAGACCAATCTAGTCACCTTCTTCTGGCATCAAAGAGATGAGATAGTCGAAAATATATGAGCAATAGCAGAGTTGAAACTCGACGAGATTGTTCCCACAAAGCTTTTACTATTTTCTAATTTTTTTTCGACAATTTCCTCTTACTAGGATATTTGTCTCTCTGTATATGAACTTTCTGTTTATAGGCCCCTTTTCAAAATCAATACAATTTCCCTTTTTCCATTTCAAAATTGTTACTTTTATCTGTTTTGTTTGCATAAGTCCAATGATTGCTTTGAATGATTATATGCATTTGACAATAAATATATGTTGATAAACATATGAAAAGCGACAAAAACAATTATTACTACAAACTCTAGGAATTGAGATGACAACTAAAGTCACTAGTACATCCCCATAGAGTCATTGTTATCCCCACAGGGTAATCCCTACAATCCCCACAGAGCCACCACTCCCAACAGAAACGGATCTCTCCAACAAAATGACTACTCTATCATCTCCTTTCAGCAATGTCCAACACTTCTATTCATCACATTAGTCCCCGAGCAGTGATAATATCAACATCATTACATTAGTCCCCGAGCAGTGATACTATCTACATCATCACATTAGTCCCCGAGCAGTGATCCTATCTACATCATCACATTAATCCCCAAGCAGTGATCCTATCAAAATCATCACATTAGTCTCCTAGCAGTGATCCTATCTACATCATCATATTAGTCCCTGAGCAGTGATCATCTACATCATCACGTCAGCCCCCGCGTAGTGATTATCTATATTCTCAACTCATCACGTTAGCCCCCGAGCAGTGATCATCTATATTGTCACGTCAGTTCTTGCACATTAAACATCAATATTGTTACATTGGTCCCCGAGCAGTAACCCACCATCAATCAACTTATTATGTCACTCTCTGAGCGATAATAGGTTATACAAGATCACATTATTCCCCAACAAGACTCGTACACGAGATGTTCATCCCCCAGCTGAATATCTCTCAAGGATTGTCATTCCCCAACAACATCAATATCCAGACTTGAAACTTGACCAGATAGTGCATCGGAGGAATTCATGTCCATGTTATTCCCCAGCCCGAGTCGCCAACAACTACACCCCCAAGCAGAAATCAAAATTCCCAGCAGAACATTTCCATCCTCTTCAAGATAGATATGTTTTGAAATACCACAATATCTACATTCATACATTATTCATAAAAGTCATAACATGTGCATATATCATTCACGAGCATTATCATATACACTCATGCATCATAATCTGCATAGAACTAATCATATCCTTTCAAGTTAAATTTCCCCCGCAGGTGAAAGTTATCTCCCAGACAGAAGGTCAAGGATTAATATCCGAAACAAGACGGGAAAACTATCTGAACGACCAAACATGTTTATCAATAGACAACAGGACAAAGATTAATACCCGAAACAAGACGGGAAAGCTATCTACAGCCTGACGAATACTCATTTCAGATATAGCCAAGATGAAGAATGCTACGTATAAGGTTAAAAAATCAATACAAACCAGTAATCTCATTCAAATAGGAGCATAGAGACTAACGTACGACTCACTCCCCAGCATCAACTTCTCCAAATGGCATCTATAATCCCATTCCAGCGCATCGTCAATTGACAATCTCATTACATACACCGGTACAAGAAGATTGAATAGGGGAAACTCTTATACCCCAAAATTTTCCCTCCTACTTTTGAGGTCAAGATATATCTCCATACTCAATAATTCCTCAAGGGTTCACCAGACAAACCCTCTCCTAAGCAATCAACCCATAACTAGGGTTTTGCTTCTCTCAAGACAAAATCAAGTTCTAATGCTTCAAGTGGTTATCATACCTCCTCATATGTCTCAAGGTATCATCATGTCAAGTTTCAAGCCTCATAGCTCAAGTTTACTCTGCCAATTGCTCAGATGATTGAAAATCAGTTGTATTGGACAAAAAGTCATATGTGTTCAACATAGAGTCAAACTTCATCAGTTTTGGTCAACATAAAGATTTTGAACTCACATTCATTATTTGATCAAGGGTTGATCATGAATCATCATGAAAACTCAAGATTTGATCAAAAATCAAAGTTTCCAAATTAGGGTTTTTGGACAAAAAGTCAATAGAACTTTGACCAGGCATAACTTTCACATACTTTATCATCAAGTTTTCCACCAAATCTCATTTTAAAGAGAATTCAATACTCTACAACTTCATGTCTTACAAGCTTTGGCAAAAAATGCTTCATTTGAGAGTTATGGATCAAGATATTATAGGTCCTTCTAAAAGTCATCTTTTTGAAAATAAGTGTACATGAATATGGAAGCTTCAATGAAGATTAAACAAAAAGTAGTGATTAGAGGACATCTTGAGCTTTCTAAAAAGTCCAAGAACACTTAAAAATGTTGAAAATTGAGCAAAATACAAGTTGTGCAAGTTTGACATTTTTGAAGAAGTGCATAAAGAGAAATACTTAGCAAATTCAAATTTCCTCCAAATGGGCCTAAGTTTCTAATCTTGACAAGAGCCTCCAAGCCCATTACACTCCCTTGCATTATTTATTTTGGATTTTTTTCATTTAAATCCAATTTAAATTAAAATAAAATATATAAAATCAATTTGATTAATGCAAGGCTTGCTATTCAGCATTTTTGAGGTCCAAGCAAGCCAACATAATTGTCAATTTCGAAATTTCTTGATTAGGCAAGAGATTGAATGTGATTGAATCCAAAAAAGGTAATATTTGGTGCAATTCCAAATCAAATTTTTTTGCATTGAAAGCATATATTTTCTTCACATCTCTTGACCTATTTTCCATCCTATATATATATATACAAGAGATTCAGACCACAAGGAGACGATTTCATGCAGCCAAGAAACCTAACCTAACTTGAAAAAAACCGTGCATTACAAGCCATTTGTAGACCAGGTTTTGCATCGATCCAGGCTAAACAAAGTGTTCCAACATGTTCCTTGGTGTTCACTGATCCGTTCTAGATGCTCACAGATCGGCCATACATCCAGAAACTCAAGAACATGATTCACGGTTTTCCTCAAAAGTTTTGAAATTGATTTCGTACATATACTCATATTTAACATGTTTTGATTGCATATTTGTATTCATATTGATGTTTCGAAGCTATCAGTATGGTTTGATTTGAGTTTAAGTGCAGGAACATGAATCCACCATTATTAGGGTTTAGAACTCAAAATTAGGGCTTTGTGAATCAGGTAAAATTGGACGAAACCAATGGCACTATCATGCTCAGAGGGTCAAACCGAATCGATCCATGGTCTACTAACAAATTTATTGTGCATATTTTTGATTATTGAAAAGTTGTAGGGATGTAGCGACGGACAAAACCGTGGGTATAGGCTTTAGCTATGATCAGAACCGTAGGTAAAAGTCTGGGTTTTAAAACGAAGAAGATGACCTTCCCCGCGCGCGTTTTAGTTCAAATATTTCCAATTTCTGATTTAGTATATATTATATTTGTTTCATATCACTAACAACTTGTACACTTGGCTCAGTTGGAAGGGAAGCGCGCTGGTGACCCTTGGGGACAGGGGTTCGATCCCTGGCTACCCCATTTATTTTTACAACCTTGCAAAACTAACATGTTTTCATATATTTTTCTATTTTCAATTTCTTTTCTATTTTAATTTTCTTTTAAATATTTTTTTAAATACAATAAAAAACCCAAAAAAATATTTTCTTTTTACACATAGGTCAGAAAAATCTTTATTTAACTTTTTATTATTAAAAAAAATTTATTTTTATTTTACTTTAATTAATTGTTAATTAACCACTAAAATTAACTTTTAATTATTTTCCTAATTAAAATCAATCCACAAAATTCCAAAAAATGTTTTCTTCCTTTCAAATAGGTGTACTAACCCTAAAAACATTTTTACTAATTGCCAAGACATTTTCACTAACATTTTTTCTTATTATTCTGATTATTTGTCTAGTATTTCGCATTTACAATTCTTGAAAACGATGTATAGGTCGCAAGGTTTATTCTATAATAGTGTAGATTTATATTTTCTGCCGTTACTTTCCGCACCTATATTATGTAACTGCCCCAAAGCCATGTAATAGCGTAGGTCATTTACTTTTCGTACTTTACTTTCCGCAACTTTATTTTTCTATACATATTAACTGTATAGTAACTAGGGTTTGTATGGCAAGACTAAAAACAATCTTAGACAACCCTGATTTCCAAGACTAAATATCTGAATTAAACACATCTTTCACACTTGCACCCCCTTAGGGCATGCTCTCTTGTTTCCTTTCGAATACAATGGTTATGTCCCTCGAATGTAAGGATACCATTAGCAAAGACGCTTACGAATAAAATCATCACAGTCCCTTCGATACAAAGATCATAGTCCCTTGATGACCCTCGATGTTGCCTACGAATATATGATC
The DNA here is from genome assembly GCA_021764765.1 of Vicia sativa. Classification (NCBI taxonomy): domain Eukaryota; kingdom Viridiplantae; phylum Streptophyta; class Magnoliopsida; order Fabales; family Fabaceae; genus Vicia; species Vicia sativa. The sequence continues at coordinate 187,987,841 of CM038792.1, read as the reverse complement.
TCGTCCCTCGATTGTTTCCTATGAAAAGTGATGATCGTCTCTTCGAATTGCTAAGGTATCCTTACATGTTGTCTTTTATGACCATACGATGACCTTTCGATTGTCCCTTCACATCCAAACGAATAAAGTTACCTACCAACTAATGGTATGGATAGCCTAATGGTACGAATAAAGTTACCTACCAACTTTGTATACATTACAACGAGAATCATTACAAAGTTAAAACATTTTCCAAACAAACATTTCTGAACACTTCGTATACATTCCAACGAGAATCATTACAAAGTCAAAGCGGAATGTCTTTTCAAAATACTTTTCAAACCACACAAACACAGAAAACAATTTTTCAAAAGTGAGCTAAGCAACTAAGAGCCCGTAGATAACTACAGATGGAAAGGGTGTTAATACCTTCCCTTTTCATAACTGCCTCCCGTACTCAGAATCTAACAAAGGTCTTTTCCTGTTCTTTTCATCTTCCCTTTATTGGATAAAAGAAAAGGCGATGGAGACTCTTGCTATCCGCAACATTTGCGATAAAACGCAAAACAAACAAGTCAGTTCTCTCACCGTGTTACAGCGTGAAAGGGTATATGTGAAGAAAGAGGCGTTTGTGAGTTTCTTGACTAACCCACAAGAGGGGAGATCAACTCTCAGGACAGTAGATGTTCTTGTATATGGATGGGTAAGAGGGAAACAATCATGCATAGATTTCACCAGAGTTTCCCCACTGGTGAGACTGAGATCTGCAAGTTTTACTGTGGGACAGACAACTCTCAATGCCGCTTCAAGTAAAGTGGTCAAACAAGAGAAAATATGTTCGACAATCAACATGTTTTTATATCGTTTGCCTTTGACACTTTTAGTTTTCAACCACTAGAAACAGTTGAATTTTTACAGATAATGAAAACGTTCATGCTTGGCAATATTGTGTCACATACAAAATGAATGTAACTTTTAAAAAGATTGATTTTGTCATCTAAAAAGAGTAGTAACACACCTTATTGTCCATTTGCCGGCTATTTCTGTATAATTTTGATTTAATTAATATAGTTCATAATCATATTTATAGAAAATAAAAAAATCTAAAATAATAATATAATTTATATATATAAAGTATCTATTTAATTTGTGAATTTCTTAACCCACCCCATGACCTTCTTGCCCACCCCGGCGAAACTCCCAAATTGCCCCATAAAACTAGAAATATATTTTCGGGGCGCATCATAGTATGATAAAGTTTACACCAAACCGGAAATTAAGTTTCGGTTCTATACCATAACTATATTTCTGTTTTTATTCATAACAGAAATCTAGAAAAAATCATTTCATTTTCTAACAAAGAGATACATAAACTTAGCAAATACAAACCGAAAGTTAAGCATAAATTAAACATTACAAATCAATATCCTGGTGAACGTTGCAGCATCCTCATAATGTCATCGACCTTGACAAAGTTGCATCTAGCTCGATTGGAAATTTCTTCTGAAAACTTTGATAAGTCGACCACATAGCCCGTAAATCCTCGTCGTTCTTCAATTCACGGTTCATGAACTACAGATTCCCTTCACTGTTGATTTATGGCGAGCGGTACTCGATCTTCTCTACCTTTCGACCGTCACCGTAAGGAACAAGTTCTTGCAAAGTTTCATGTACCTCTTCAATTGGGGTGTACATCGTGATCTTGAATTCGCGAGACGGTACGTCGTCGGGAAAATGAACAACTCCAGCAACCCATGTGATGTCTAACTTCATGTCAATTTCTGGTTTTATGTGTTGTGGTAGGAATAATTATAAGAGGAGAGGTATTTTTATAGTAGAAGGATGTAAATATGGACCATAGAAATCCTATCTTTGTGTCAGTGATAATACCGGAAGTTAAATTCTGATTTCCGATAAATGCCCTGGGTTTGAAAAACCAAAAATAGAACAGAAGACAACAACTGTAACATAAAATCTCATATATTCAATTTTTTTTCAAGTGGTCAAATTACAAAAATGAGTATATTTTCACATCATTTTACATTATCAAAATGAAGTTAACATTACAATGCTACCTATACTACTTGAAAAAGCCAAAACAAATATCACCGGATAAATCCATTGATGGCACCCCTTTCGACTTTTCCCTATTTATTTCTATATCTATTTCCCTCAACTTGTTGTATTCTTGCATCCTTTCCATGAATTTGTCCAGCCATATCTCCGATGGTTCTGTGAAATGAAGCGCCCACTCTAGTAATGTCAGTGGTAGAGGGCATCCCGGTTTCAAGTAGACTTGAAAAAATTGTCGTGGATTTGAAATCCACCCAACACAAATGATACGATCAATGAGATTTGGTGTAGAAGTCGTGCGATGAGGAAAAAAGTCTCCGAAAAACCGTATCTCGTCAGATTAATATACACCTTGTCATACGCATTTTCAATGAGATGACCGTTTTCAAGGAACCGCATTCATTTGTCCTCCGGTGCACATCTGACCTTAATAGGTACTAGTGCATAATGCATTTCCTCAACCTTCTCTTTACTCCCAAACACACGTGTGTACAACTCTCTGTGTTCTGTCAACTTTGTGATCAGAGTATCTCACACATTATTGTAATACTCTTCACGGCTACCTAGCAAACAAGAAATAGCTCGAAAGCCACAATTACCGTCACCAGCCACATTGACGATCCTTTCAACGTATTTGTGCATGAAATCCGGCATGTGATTAATGAAGAATATTTTTGATGGAGGCGGTGTAGGTGGTGGTTTGCTAATACATGCATCTTTAGAAGCATATTTATGAGATTTTGGTGTAGGTGAGTCGAGAAATACCTTGTCAACATGTTCATAATACGAAGGATTCCTCGTAGTAGAATTGTCGCCCGGTGTTACCAACTGTAATACGGTGAACTGACTTGGAGATTTTTGTATCGCAAATGTGCGGATAGCAAGAGTCGCCACCGACTTTTCTTTTATCCAATTAAGGGAAGGTGAAAAGAACAGAAAAAGACCTTCGTTAGATTCTAAGTAAGGGAGAAGGTTATGAAAAGGGAAGGTATTAGCACCCCTTTCCATCCGTAGTTATCTACAGGCTCTTAGTTGCTCTTAGATCATTTTCAAAAGTGCTTTTTGTGTGTTTGATAAAAATATTTTGAAAAGGCATTTCGCTTTGACTTTGTAATGATTCATGTAGGACTATATACAAAGTGTTCGGAAATGTTTCGTTTTTGAAAAGAGTTTGAACTTTGACAAAAGTGTGAGGTGTGAAAAGTATTTTCATAGAGCAAGCAACTAAAGGTCTTATTACCTACTCAGAATGGTCGTTTTCGTGTTTACGTTCCTTTAGAATAGTGCTATCCATACCATTAGTTGGTAGGTAACCCTATTCGTTGGATGTAAGCGGGACATTCGAAGGGACATCAGATGGTTATAGAAGGCAACTTGTAGGAAGTATCCTAGCACATTCGAAGGGACGATCATCATTTTTGTAGGCAACAATCGAGGGTCAAGATCATGTATTCGTAGGAGACATCGTGGGTCTATGATCTTTGTATCGAAGGGACTACGATGATATATTTTGAAGGCAACGGTGCTAGGATACCTCTACGTTCGAGGGACTTGACCATTTGTATTCGTAAGGCAACGAGAGAGAATTACCCTAAGGGGTGCATGTGTGAAGAGAGTGTGTTAAATTCAGGTATTTTATCTTGAAATTATGAGTGATCTATGTCCAATTTTATCTTGCCATACACGCCTAATTACTAGCAGTTTATAGGGTGCGGAAAATAAATTGCGGAAAGATAAAGTGCGGAAAGATAAAGTCCTACGCTATTACATGGCTTTGGGGCAGTTACATAATAGGAGTGCGGAAAGTAAAAATCCTAATTAAACTATTACATCCCATAGGCAGTTACATAATATGAAAAAAGAAAGCAAGAAAAATCGTCTGAAACGTTACAACCTGTGAACAGATACATAATCGGAAAATACGAGAAAATTGCATAAGAGGAAAAATGTTAGTAAAAACATGATTTTTGAATGAGGAAAAAGATTTTTGATTAGTAATAGCAGTACGATGATAGGATAATTTTTTGGTAATTTTCTGAATTGATTTCGATAATTAAAAACAATTAAAAGTCATTTTAATGATTAATTAGCAATTAAATAAAATATGCATGCAAAAATATTAATTTTAATGTAAAAAATTAAATAAGTATTTTTCTGATTAAAATGCAAAAGGAAACTATTTTTGGTGTTTTTTAAATGCATGAAAAAATATTTGAAGATAAATTAAATTAACATGAAAATATTAAAGAAAATAAGAAAATAGAAAAACATGTTAGTTTTGCAAAAGAGCAAAAAAAAAAGAAGTGGTCTTGCCAGGAATCGAACCAGGGACCATCTGGTGAAAACACACGCCTGCTTACCATCTGAGCCAAGTGTACTTGGTGTTTTGAAATTGGAAACAATGCATTATAAGTGAAAACGTGTCCTGATTTATGAATTTCAAAACACAGTTAACGCGTGGGACCCAGGTGTAACACAAAAGCCAATCAGATGCCATAATCGTGCCACACATGAAGTCAAAGGGTCAGCGCCGGAGTCAGCCATCAGAACCCTAACGTCGATCATCTTCTCCAGCGAGTTATTTTTGAAAACCTGCAAAATAGCCAAAATCAAAGCACAAGAAGAACCCTATCCCCCTAATTCGACCCCTGCGAATTCAATGGAGCCATCGTTTTGGCCTGAAAACGACTGTACGGTGAGTTTCGAAGAAGATAACTAAAACTGCCCTAACAATGGCAAGTTCTTATTCCGGCGTTAAACCTTGCATGTTATGCGTCAAATACGTTCTAATAAGTATCCTGAGTTCAAACAAACAAGCGAAAATAGTTAAGAATGCATGGATTATGGAAATCGAATTTAAGAAAAAATAGCAAACCGGTGAGAGCTAAGGAGCACGATCTGGGATGATTTTGCTTCGTGTAAAGGCTGAGAACGGTTGCTGGGATCTTCAGGAAGGCAATGGAGTGATTAAAACTCCTTGAAACTGGCTGGAAAGTGGAATTCGAAAATCACAACTTTGAAGAATTTTGAGAAAAATAGGGTTGCTTGCTAGGGCTAGGGTTTCGTCCCTTTGTCTTTGTGAATGCTTTTGTATTTATAGAGCAAGAATTGGAAGTAAAAAGAAGGAAAAAAGATATGCCATTCAATGCAAAATAATTTCCCTTTCAAATAAAATCAATTTTTTTCAAAATTTGATTTTTCTTCCCATGCATGAGCTAGCACGAAATTGGTATGTTTTGTGGGCTATCTTGGACCTCAAGCTTGATAAAAAACCAACTCAATTCAAATTATACCTTATTTCCATATTTAATTTAACTTAAATTTGAATTAAATGCTTTTAAATTCAAAAATAAATCAAAAAACTAAAAGGAGGTCGTGGCAAGGTATCAAGAGGTCATGGATAATATTATGATCAAGTTTGGATCATAAAATTATAGGCCCAATTGGAAAAAATTGGATTTTGACAAGTATCTCTCTTTGTGCAATTGTTCAAAAATGCCCAACTTGTACAAGGTGTATCTTGCTCAATTTTCAACATTTTTGAGTTTTCCTGGACTTTTTAGAAAGCTCTAGGTGTCCTCTAAACAACCTCTTTGGTTTCATCTCAATTGGAGTTTCCATGCTCAATAAAACTTCATTACGAAAAATTGACTTTTTGTTGACTTTGAAAAGGACTTGTAATGTTTTGATCCATATCTTCAAAATGAAGCATTTTTTGACCATGCTTGTGAGACATGAAGTTGTAGAGAATTGAATTTCCTTCAAAATGAGAAGTGGTGGAAAATTTTTTGGGAAAGTATGAAGAAGTTATGCTCAGTCAAAGTTCAATTGACTTTTCTCTAGAAAACCCTAATTTGGAAAGTTTGACTTTTGAGCAAATCTTGAGTTTTCTTGATGAATCATGATCAACCCTTGATCAAATGATGAATGTGACTTCAAAATGAGGATGTTGACCAAAAATCAGGAAGTTTGACTGTATGTTGACCACAGTTGACTTTTTGTCCAATACAACTGATTTTCAACCATCTGAGCAATTGTCTGAGGAAACTTGACTTGTAAGGCTTGAAGCTTGTCATGGAGATTCTTTGAAGCATATGAGGAGGCATGAAGATCACTGGAGATGTTGGAAGTCCATCTGGATCTGAGGATAGCCAAACCCTAGTTTGGGTTGATTGTCTAGGAGAGGGTTTGTCTGATCAACCCTTGAGGAATCCTTGAGTATGGATATGTGAAATGTCTTGAGGAATAGAAGGGAAAATTTTGGGGTATGACACCAACCAATTGAGAATATAGCATATTCTCCTTAAACTTGTGTTCCAATACCGTGATACTGCGACCAAATATCGTTTGTACCTCATTATGTTGGTTCATGATCATATGGTTCACAACTTCCCAACACGTAATCAAATCTCCCTTGCTATCTGCCAACCAATTCTTGAGATAAGCATGCGCATATTCAACTCGGTTTGATGTTGTATGTCCGAGGTGCATAACCTGATCAATCCATGCACAAACAAATTTCTCCTTCACTTGATCAAGTACTATGCTCTCCACATATTTCAACAAATTCAGATATTTTTCACAAACAACTTGGAATTGTAAAACAACATCAGTATACATCTCTTTTGTAGATGCATTAACAATAGAATTCCATGCATCCATGATTTTATCCACAATAACACCTGACTTTACCAACTTTCCATCTTCACCAGCTACTTGTTTCGACCCCACAACAGGTTTAACCCGACTTCTCACATTTTTTGTAATGTGGTACCTACAAAGTAATGCAGACGAAGTCGGAAATACGGTTGCAACGACATTCATTAATGTCGTATCACGATCGGTAACAATAACTTTTAGCATATAATTTTGGTCCTTCAACATAGACATACACACCTCTAAATCCCATTGAAAGTTGTCTTCTTTTTCGCACTCGAGAAATGCGAAACCAATTGAGTACGTATTCTCGGTTGATGTAACACCAACAATTTCCAACAACGGTAGCCTTTACTTGTTGGTTTTGTAGGTCAAATCCATTACGAGTACGGTAGGAAACGTGTTGAACAGTTTAATGAAATCAGGATGAGTCCAATAAATGTCTTTAATAGTTACACCATCATCCCCCCGTCGGTGTCTACAAACATAATTGTTCTCATCAAAAAATTTCAAAAGGTGTTGCATTTCAGTTCGATCCTCCCGAAGTGATCTTCGGTCTTTTGCGCTTCAAAGTTGCAAGAATGTTTTGGGAGGTACCAAATTCAATGTCATGTCAGAAACACAAATTTTCTCATCCGAAAGTAGCCGACATGCTATTGGATGACAGACTAACTTTGGAGTTAAATCATGATTGTGTTCTCCGCTAATCACATTAAACTTCCACTTATTGTTGGCCATGAAATAACCACGCAACCGAAACGGACACATATTTTCTTGTGCCGATTTCCTTGCATTTCAAATTTTGAATGCGAGCCACATATTTTCCGCTCCTTTCGCAAGTCACAATAACAAACACATTTCTTCTATCAGTGTCGTTATCGGACCTTGCTATCACAGTAGCGAATCCTAACCTTGTTGCCTCTAAACGAATCCACTGCAACATATCGTCCCGAAATTCAAATTCTTGAACATTTTCAAAATGTTCACGAACATTGACCGCCTTAATTACGCGAGGCGGAACTACGACCGGTGATACAACTTCAGTGACATTAGGCTTAGGAATGTTATCGGGGTGCACCATAGCTATGTAACATAATAAAAATCATAAATACACATATCACAGTGAAATCTGTTGCATTATTTCAAAACAGAGACAAAATCGAAAATAAACTTTTGGTTTTGTTCAACTACAAACTGGAAATAAACTTCCGGTTTGTACGTAACCTTATTTTCAGCAAAAAGTTACAAATTAATGCAGTCAATGAGGGATAAAAGGGATGATGTTTACCTGAAATTCTTCTTTGTTGAGTTTTTTCTGATATGATGAACAAAAAAATGTGGATTTAGATTGGATAATGGATTAACAATGGAGAGGGTTTTGTAGAGGTTTGAAGGAGAAAGTGTGTTATGGTGGTGATCACCATGGTTGTTGCTTCTAGCAATCAGCTTCGTGACAAAACCAGAAATAAACTTCCGATTTCATACAAAATATTCAGGTGTCATACAATTCAATATTTCCGCTTCTATGGTCGGAGTTATACCTCTGGTACATATCAAAAGTTAATTTCCGATACAATTTTCTATAATTTCAGAGGTCACACCACATTTTAAAGGGTTTAAACAAAATAAAGTGCGAACCAAAAATAAATTTTTAATTTTAAAATGATATTTTGGGGTTTTCATGGATGCGCCCCACCCTAAAAGATTAACTTTAATTCAACTAAATTCTTCATGAATATCTACTTAAGTCGTTAAGCCCTCGTTTATTGATTTTATGCGCAGATACCTACTATTTCTTTTTATACCTAGTTGTGAAACCAATCCAAAGTTATGGCAGTTGATCACATGGGGCTGGTAAGGACCTCACATATAAATTAATCAAATTATAATGCATATTCATTTTAACTGCCTTTAATTTTTGTAAACCAACCAACTCATTTTGTAGTTGAGAAACTTGCAGTTGCTTTAATTGCGAAGTTGTAAAATATTATTTTTGACTTCTTTAACAAGAAAAACTTGCATATATATGGATGTAAATCTTTATTATTATTATTACGAAGAAGAGAGAACATTTAATTTTTAATTTTTAATAAATTAAAAAAATATAATTAATTTGTAAAATTAAATATTATGTTGTGTGCACCTAAATTTTTTTCTTCCCGTGTTGTATGAAAAATATAGATAATCAAATAAATTTTAATTTAAAAGCAATATCTTATCTTATAGTTAAACAATTGACATCAATCTCACACATCAAACTTTTCATTTAAAGACTTATAGGTATGTATACCTGCATTCATTGGACCAAACGAGTGGTGCTAAAATAAATTAGTTATTAGATTGAAATCATTGCCCAATCAGTTATAAATGTGTTATCATCTCCTTCTTATTGTTCATTCCTTTAATATAACAACACTCCAATATGATCTATCATCTCATCTACTCAACAAACAAAGCATAAATACACACATGCTCAGTTAATCTTTCTTCACTTCACTTCTCAATAGTAATTACACCTCAGAGAAATTTCAAAATTTGAAAGTAATTGGGTTAATCTCAATGCAACCGTTTTTCGGAGGTGAGGACCGAACCGAATCCGAAATTCGTTTAAAACGGGCATCCATTAGTTCAATGGATAAAACCGATTGGTGTTGGCAGATGTTTTTACCAAATGGGTCGAACCGGTACCATGAATCATGTAATGTTAGTGGACCTAATGCAATGGATATTTCAAAATTGGATTATCCAAATACTCTTTTGGTTATAGGTGGTTTTGACCCGTTAGTTGATTGGCAAAAGAGATATTATGAGTGGTTAAGAAAATCTGGAAAGGAAGTGGAACTAAATGAATATCCAAATATGATTCATGTTTTTTATTATTTTTCGAATTTACCTGAGACTTCTCAATTTATTTCTAAAGTAAAAGATTTTATGATCAAGCAAATGGTTAATATGAATTAAGGGTTCGAAAATTTAGCACAAAAATATTAATTCTTAATTTATGTAATAATAATATAAAAAATGTTGTGTCAAAATAAAATAATGTATTTATTTTTCTTCATGTTTTATTAAATTAAGAGAAAGAAAAAAGTGGTGTATACAAATTGTTCATTGTGTTGTGTAGTTATAATTATGTTATTTGCCAAAGATAATTATGCTCGCATTTTTTTGTTTATTTGTTTGAGTAGTAGTTTTCATCTTATTTATATCTTTTTTAGATTTTTTTTATACTTTACGATGACAGCAATTTTACCAATCGTAGTATCCTAAGCCTTATTTGAGATGATTTTTTTTATTTATATTTTGAGATTTTAAAAAAATTAAGTTTGATTTCATTTTTATTTTTAATTCAAGCTTTAGTTTTTTTATTAAATTATTCTTTGTCTCATAGTATTATAATTATGAAACATATATAAATTTATTAACACATGAAAATGATAACAAATTATTTAAAAAATTAAATTTAAAAAAAATTAAATTTTCAATTATTATCTATTATTTATTTGTTGTTGTTGAAATTCCTTTTGATTTTTGAATAGTAAAAAATTGTATACGGAAGATACACAGGGTGGCTGACTAAGTTTGGAATATTAGGGCATATATGTAACAAGAATAAGAATGTCTTATTTTTCATTTTGTAAGAGAGATTAAAGTTAGTAGAGAGTAAATTAATGGATTAAATGTAAAACTAATGAAGAAGAGCTATAATGTCAAGTAATGTTTTCGTAAAATTGCAGATGGCTATTTCACAACAGCTGTAAAAGTTTTAGGGTCATCTATAATGAACATACAATGTAGGTTTTGAAGGCTAGATATCCGTACATACCGCCTCTCTCCATGTTGACCACCTTATTCTCATAAGTTTCCTTAGTGATTGATGCAAATACTATCTTCAAGTGTACTAAATCTCATCCCAATGAGACGTTATGTGGTAGATATGATCTGTGTGCTCAACATATTTTAGATGCACTGTGAGGAGAAGGTTCTGCTATGGCGAAATATCTTTTATAGGCAATAACTCTAGTTGTTAATTTATGGCTACGAGGGAGATGTCTCATGATTTTGCTAGAGTTTGTTGTCTCTACACCATTGACATCGTTATTAAAGCCTGATAGAGGGATACGACTAGTTGATATGGGTTCTATTTGGAGGCGGTTGATATCCAAGGTTTCTATGAAAGGGGTCGGTAAAGAAATGGCACGATACCTCAATCACTTTTAGTTTGGGGTTGGAGTGTCGGGGAGTGTTGAGGCCATTTTGCATTGTTCCAACAGGGTGTTAAGCAAGAAACACAGATATGGTCCCTTAGCTATGTTCACTGTAGATTTCTCGAATGTTTTCAACATGATAGATCAATCGGCCTTATTGCACGAGGTGAAGGTGAGATGCCCATCTATTTGTGGGTTGAGGTTCTTTATGGCAGAGAAGCAAGGTTGTATCTTGGGGATAAATATATTATGTCAGCCACTAGAGTGCAACAAAGTGACCTGTTAGGGCTGCTTCTTTTTGCTCTTATGTTACATCCACTCATTCATGAGGTTAGGGATAATTGCAAGCTTCTTCTTCATGCACGTTATCTCAATTATGGGACCATTATACAATATTCATAAGAGGTGGCTAAAGCCCTTGATTGATATCATTTGGGAGACATGTCCAAGATTAGGTCTTGAATTGAATATTCGTAAGACTGACATCTTTTGATCTTCATGCGATGGTAGTAAACTTCGTGAGGATCAGTTCCCGTTAGAAATTATGAGGTCGTTGTTATGGATGAAGTTGCTTGGAGAGGCTGTTCGTCAAGATGGAGATTTCATTAAGGAGTTATCCAATAAGAGGGCTTATAAGGCCATTGACTTAACGCACCTTCTACCACAATTAAGGAATCCTTATCGTGAGCTTCTTCTACTTCAATCACGCATGGGTATTGCCAAATTGTTTTTTGGACTAAGAACATGTCAATCTACACATATGGAATAAGCAATTATTTGGTTTATTAAAGAGTTGCGAAAGGCGGTTCAAGACATCGCGGTTGGTAGATGTCCTTTCTTTGAGAATCTTCAATGGAGTGTGGCTTCATTATCTATTAGAGATAGGGGTTTGGGTTTGTACTCGGTTGTAGAGGTTGCCTCATACGCCTTTTTGGCTTCTATGGTCTAATCTTGGGATTTGCAAGATCATATATTGAGACATAGTGAGGTGTATGGTATGGACTCAAATTTTGACAGAGCTTTAGATGGTCTTAGTGTTGTAATTCTAAATTTTGACCTTAGTAATTTTACTAGTAATTTTGGCGAGTTCCTTTTTTAGTAAAATTGTTAAGGACATGGATGAGAATTTTGACATGACCATAAGACAAAAGGCTGTTTTTGATTTTTTGCAAGCCATACGTGCTCAAGACTTTCTCATTTCTATTTCTATTTATGGGATAGGCTATGCCAACATATGTCAGCGGTGGAGTATTGTACTATCCTAAGATACCGCCTTATGATTCCTTTATTTCCTATTGATGAGATTTGCCCTTTATTTTCGTAAGGCACATTTAGATACATTTGGGGAACACACGATTCATTTTAGGGAGCTTCCAAACTTCAAATACTGATATGGCTTTGTTAGAGATGTCTTGTTTGATATTTTTCGACGTGCAGGAGTATCTGTGAAGAAAGAGGCGTCTGTGAATTTTTTGATTGATCCGCTTGAGAGGAGATTGACTAGGTAAGCATATGTTTTAGTGTACGGGTGGGTATGAGGGAAACATGATAATGTGGAATTGATTGGAGTTTCTCCACTGACGAGTTTGAGGGGTGGTGGTTTTACTGTGGGACATGCAACTCACAAAGTTGCTTTCAATAAAATGGTCAAACATCATAAAGCATGTTCCAAAAATCAACAGTTTTTATACCATTTGCCTTTGACACTTTTGGTTTCCTAACACCATAAGCTATTTATCTTTTAAAGAGAGTTCAAAAACTTATGAATATTAATGTTGTATCTCTTAGGTCTATGAATACAAATTTTAAGAGGATTAATTTTGTAATCCAAAAAATAGTAGTGGCGCAATTTGTTTTCCGTTTTTCTTCTATTTCTGTATTGATCTAATGTGTATATATATATATATATATATATATATATATATATATATATATATATATATATATATATATATATATATATATATATATATATATATATATATATATATAAAAGATGTTCTCCCAAAAAGAAAAAAAATGAATGTTAAAAAGAGCTCATTTCGGTATTGGTTGTTTAAAATAGCTTATTCACTTTGTGATTAATAAAAACGTACAACAAAGTTATCATTTTTATTAATTTTATTCAATTTTAGATGATGGATAGTTAATTAATTAATTAATTGGGTTATTGAAATTCTAATAGATTTGATGAAGAAGAAATTTAGATTGCGTGATATGAATTGAAGTGTTGGCTAAGAAATGAATGCGAGCCATGCTTCAGTTCCAAACATTGAAGGTGGTGTTTTTGTTGCTGAACAAATCGTTTTTTTTTATCGTTAACGTACATTTGATGTTGAGGATGAAGGATATTCATAAAATGGCGGATATTGTTGGTGTCCTATCTTGTGTTGTTGCACTCTCTATTATGGGCTCTACTAGTGATTTTTCCTTCAGTAATTACTTTATAATAATTCATTATGCTTATCTATTGGTAGGTTATTCAAGATGATGAAGTTAAGCATTATGTGTGTATGAGTTTTATTAATTCTGAGTTTGTATGAAAGTTGGAATAAAAATATGAACATAAATTTAAATTTTGGTCACTAATTTAATTCATGTTAGCAACTAAATTAGTGGTTGAATTCTGAATTAGTGTTCTATCTTCATCCCAATCTTCATATTTTCATTAAAATTCATAATTTTTTTAAATATATATTTTACTTAGATTCGATTTCTCTATATTTTGCATCATAGTTTGCTTTTTAAAAATACTAAATGATATAGGAAAATATTTATTTTGGGAGGTTGTTTTTTTAGACTTTTTTATCAAGAAGATGAATATAATAAAAGTGGATATGAAGATGTATTTTTAATTTTTAAAATTGAAAAACAAAAATCTAAATTTCAGATTCAACATGCCACGTACTAATGAATGTCATTTGATGTAAAGTGAATATAACAAATTCGTGCGTACGGGTTCTCGTATGAGACGCCTGCATTTGTTTTAAATGTATATTTTTAATAGAAAAATATCTGGTACATGTGAAAAAATAATAATTAAATGTATAACTAATGAAATAATATTTTGATCAGTTACTTCACATTCTCATTAATAATTTATATTTTGACTAATAACTTCATGTTTTCGAATACATCAATAATATTTGGATCAATAGTACATTTTCGTATATAAAAATATTTAAATCAATAATAATTTTTTTTTTCCGTATATCACTTATTGAATAAAAAATATTTGAATCATAAATACCATTTTTCGTATGTAAAAATATTTAACTCAATAATAAATTTTTTTGTCGTATACAAAATTTTTTTTGTTTAAGTATTATTTACAAAAATATCTGGATAAATAGTAAATTTTCGTATATAAAAAAATTTAGACCAATAATAAATTTTTTTTCGTATATTATTTTTTGATAAAAAAAATATTTAGATCAATAATAGATATTCTCCCGTATAAAAAAAAATTATATTTTAAAAAATTACTAAGATTCATATTTTAAGAGCTCGTCATCTCTATTTGTTTTTTTCTATACTGTATGTTATCTCAATATCTATTAAAAAAATCTATTAAATCAGTAATATAAAAATAATATCGTTTTAAATCATATTTAAATAAAAATTGCAGTTTCTTATTAATATTTAAATAAATATTTGTAGTTAAAAAACAAATGCCGGAAAAGATAAAATTGTGTAGGTTACATTTAAATATTTAAATTTATGAGATAGCAGTAGAGAGGTGGGAAATATTTAATTTTTGTTTGATGAAAAAGTGAATAAAATAATAATAAATTTAAAATTTTGAGAAATCAAATCCGATAAGAATGAGCTACCAAATAGGATAATGAGCCGTTAAATAAAAACCATGAATATTTTTATAAAATATTAAATTAATAGAAGATGAAATATGCATATTGATGAGATATTGATGTGTAGTCATATCACAGCAAAAGAAAATAGGGTGGTTGTATATTATTATAGGCGTCATATAAGAAAATGGTATAGGAAATAGGGAATGGGTTAGTAGTTTTCCTATAAAATTTTAAAAAATGAGAGTATCATCTCAATGTAAAGATAAGAATATAATATTCTGGTATTTTACTTTATGAATCATGAAAGAGAACTAACATTAGTGTTAACCTATTAGAAAGGGAACTTTTTAGATTCATAGTTGCTTAAAAAGTATCTATGATGAAAAAGTTGTAACAGATCAATTGGTTGCTGATGAATTCCACCAAACAACTCGCTTACATATTGTTTTCGGTTAGAATGATGTAAAGAGAAAGTGTTATTTGGGGGTTTATTGAAAAGAAATATTGATGTTGTACTCCAAAAATTAATTATACTTTAATATATTGTTGTACTTAGAACAACAAAGTAATGAAATAAGATGAATACCAAAAGAGGAGATCTGGCAAAATATCTAGTCGAATATTAAAATTCAGTTAGATCTATTTATTTATTTTTTGTATTTTTGTAATTTTTCATGTATTTTGTATCTATTTCCACTCTTATTTACTGCCAACCACTTTCACTTAGATCTTTTAAAAATCAGAACCTTCAAGAAAATATACCAGGTTTATATGATTTTTTTAAAAAGAACAAAATAAAAATATTTTTTGAAAGCCAAAATGGAAAGTTAAAGATGAAAGAAAAATTAAAAGAATCAGGCATATATATTTTTTATGAATGTGTTTATTACTTTGGATGTTTCCTAATGAAGATTTGTTTAATGTTATTTTTAGTTAATACATCTTGTTGGTTTCAAAGAAATAAATATTTATTTTATTTGATAGCACATCTCAGTTATCATAGTTATATGATTAACACTAAAAACGGAATATAAGTAAAATGAATATAATTATTAGAGAAAGTAAAATGAAATTTAAAAAAAAAAGAGAGAAGAGAAAGAAAAATTATGCATGACAAAGTGATTGGAAGAAATGAAGAGAAAAAAACATTTTAGAGATATCAAGTGAGGGATTATTCTTTTATAAAAAAAATAGTGTTATGTGAAGTGTGTAGGGGAAGTTTGATGTTTGAGATTTAAAATTCAAATTTGTAATATATGGATGTCAGAAAGCGTGCAAAACTTATGTTGGAAATAGACTGCAATGTATTAAATAAAAAGTAGTGTGATGGAAAAAAATAAATATTATAATAAGTAAAACATTTTTTATATATAAAATATTTGATTTGAAAGTATAATTGAAACTTTATATAGTAATAGAAACAAAAAGAATAGAAACTATCCACGTGAAGTGGTGGTGTTGCAATAGGATAAAATCGAAACTTTGAACACAATCATTTATTTTGAAAGGGATATGAAGGTAAAAGTAAAAGTCACATTTTGTTGCCTAAATTTAAAAAGGAAAAAAGGTGGCTTTTTAACTTATCCTAATTTTAAAAATGTAAATTATTGAAATAAGGAACAACTGAAGAAGAACACAGAGAATATGATATAAAATTGACTAGGTTGTGACGCGATGGTCATGAGTGTCATACATAAATTTTCATCGTTACGCAAAAGGATTGGATGGAAAAAATTAGTGTGGTACAATTTTGTAAAGTTAAAAAACTAATATGGATAATTGTTTAGTTAGGGGACAATATAAGCTTTGGAGTAAAAAGAAGAGACCAAAAATATGGTTTTGTTTATTTTAAGTGACTTAAGGGGAGGTTAGTGTGTATTGGAAGAAATATAAAAGATTTATAAATTATAGTAATCAATTTTTAAAGATTAAAAAATATAAAATATTTATAAAAATTAAATTCAAATAAAAATATTAAATGAATCAAAATTCAAATATATATATATATATATATATATATATATATATATATATATATATATATATATATATATATATATATATAATGAATCAAAATATATATATAAAAAAATATTGATAAACAAAAAAGTGGAGTACTCGATAAAAATTTACGGAGAACGACTTAAATTTAAAGAAGGATAAGCCTAATATATCTATTATCTATCTATAAAAATGATAGTACCTGGAAATTACCACATCAACCCAACTGATAAAATTCCACTTTGGTCTATTCTATGAGGGTAGAAATGTAACTTCCTAAAATGCTGCAACCACATTCATTTGAATCTGATGTGGCAGTCCCACAATTTTTCTCCACTTTTTCAATTTTTTTTTTACATTAAACAAACTAATTGGAATTATCATATTTTTAATTTTTCTTTTACAGTAAACAAACTAATTGGAATAATTGGAACGTGATCAAAACCCAACGAATTCCAATTTCTGGGAATACCAAACGTGTTTCCCTTCCCCATGCCTATTCATTATGTTTCTCTGAATCAAAATTCAAATTGTAGTGGAACACCAAGCTCTCTTCCTTCAATGCTTCCCCAAACCCTAAAATCATCAATCTCCTCATTCTCTTACTTCCAACAATCCGTTCCTCGCTTCTTCTCCTAAACTCACCTCTTTCCATATATCTTCATAGAAACCCCTTCATTCTCTCACCGAACCTCCTTGAACTCCTCTACACCGCCACGCCATACGCAACTCTGTTCCACCTCCAATCCTTCGCAGTATCTCCTCCACCGCCACCATCATCTCCATTCTCATCGACAAACACTCCTCTGCTCAACATCATCCCGCCCCTCATTCCTTCTTACGTAAGCATTGATTTCTTTCTATCAGTTGGTTTGTAAAATTTTGCTTTTCCTACTACAAGCATTCGTGTATTCTATAGGACTGCAAAGACAGGATACGGATCTAATGTATCAAGGTTGATACATATGTGCTTTTTTATGCAGATCTATGTTGTTGATAGTTTGGACCGCGAGAGAATTGGGAAAGCAAAGCAAGATTGTCAAGTGTGGTGCTCTGTGGCTATGTAAAGACTGATTCATGTATTTGATGAATCTGATTAATATGGCTTTATTGATAGTATGTTTTTTATTGTTGATTTTGACTCTTTTTTTCATCAACCGTTCCACAACTTATTTTTCTTACATATAGTTTATGAGATGTATTACTGATTTGCAGTTCTAATGGTCATAAGATGCTTCTTACTATTGGAGGATGAAGATGCGGATAGTTACGACTTTAGTTGCTAAGAATCTTGCAGAAGTGAGTGTTTGTGTCATTTTCAACTACATTACTTTTCTTGGATCCATGTAAACCTGTGCTATATTCTCCAATTTTCTTCTGTTTTCAAAAGTTATCCATGTAAACCTGTGCTATATTCTCCATTTTCTTCAGTTTTCAAAAGTTATTGATGCACTAAATCTATGTCGCAGATTCTATACAAGATCTTATAACCCCTCAATTGGAGCTTTTAAGCATTTCTGTTATACCATACTGATTTTGTAATAACAGTTTTGCTATACCATATTGATTTCTATGGCGATTCGCTATACCATATTTTGGGTTTTTATGGTAGGGTGTGAGCAGCTGAATCAATGAAATTGCTCTTGGTCCGCACTGGAAGCAACACAACTTTGCAGCTTTACAAAGTATCCCCTCGAGGTATGTTGCATTTTGTGAAACACTACAAATTTGAGAAAACTGAAATTGTTATAAACTGATTATTTTTCTCTTAATCTATTCAGGAAGCAAAGACAAAAGATTTGTTAGAGAAAACAACAGAACTTATGCTAATGTCAACAAAACTTTGTATAGTTTGTTGAACATCACTATAGTTTGTTTTCATGTCAGTCTCCTTCGATTAGTTAAAGGTAACATTTGAGCAACTATATTCTTTTTGGTTGAACAAATGCCCCTGCCAATGTATATGTTTGTGTTATCTTCTGTTCTAATATATTAAAACTGGAAGTATTTAACTGAAAGTTAACTATATTTTTCTCCATGTCTTGCAGGAGTACGTCTCATGGCCATCCTACGGCAGAACCTTATTTGATCTTCAAATAATAAGTGCGGACTTTTTAAATAAGTGAAGTATCATTGAAATTGTGATTTGTTCGTCTATTCAAATATTATATCCCTGTTGTCAAAAATCTAACTGTCGTGACATCATTGCTATCTATAAATTTGAGGCCTTATTGAAACTACACCAGACATCGCCGAGACTTGGTTGTGGCGTAAGCATAAGCGAACGCATAATATAAATCCAAGTATCGAAATTGCACTGTAAAGAGGAATTATACAAGTTGCTGGAGATGATGATGAGGCAGGTCCAAGGAGTTTGAAAAATATCAAGATTGAGAATGAATGAATAACTTATTAGTCTGAATCACATAAGTTTATCTTTGATGCATTACTTTTTGTTTTGTGTACGATTTCAGAATTATGGATTTAAGTGGCACTTCTTTAGCCCAAGTTTTCTTAATACTTTGGTACATTAAAATATATGCAATGCATTTCATGTGTTCCATTTTGTCTAATTTTACCTTTCATATTGTTCTTCTGTGTTCATTTGCGTTTAATAATTACAAATGTAACTAACAGTCCAAATAATTTATACCACCTTGATTGAACTAATGGTATTCCTTATGCCTTGGATGACACCTTAACGGTATTCCTTATGCCTTGGATGAACTAATGGGATTCCTTATGACTAAGTGGATTTAATTTCATATACAACAATTATGACTAAGTGGACTTAATTTCATAATTTATTTTAATTTTTTTTAAAGTACGACTAATTAATATATTTTTATACAATATTAGAAACAAATATTACAATTTTTTAATCAAATATTTGAGTACAATTTAATTCGATACTTTACCAATATATCTTTTGAATGAAGACATTATTATAATTTATTTTTATTATACTTATATGGAAATTATTTTGAAAGGTGAAATAAATATGTTTAATTTTTATGTATGATTTGATTTTGTAAAATATTATGATCAATCAAATTTGAATTCTCTTTTAATATTATATGTTTGATACTGTTTCATATTGTAGCAATATTTTATACATTAGAATATATAAAAATATGAAAATAATTAAATCAAAACTTTACAAATATATCTTTTGAATGGAGGTATTAATATTATTTAATTTTATTATATATAGAAATTATTTTGAATGGTAACATTAATACATTTTATTTTTATGCATGATTTGATTTCAAAATTTATGATCAATAAATTTTGAATGGAATTATAATTTAACCAATAAAATTTTCTACTGACTTCTAAATATATTTGTGTATATTTTTTGAAAGGTTACATTTATATTCTTGAAAAGTTAACGTAGTTTAAACGATGTATTGCTAACTATAAATATATTGTTAATAAAATTAACAAAAAAGTATATTATAAATATATAAAAGGTAAAGTAAATAAGAACTCTAATATTTATCTTAAATATTTAAAGCATAGGGATCTTAAATACTATTTTGTATTGATATATTTTTTTAATTGCTATAATTTTAGAAATAAATATTATAATTTTTAATAAAATATTTATGATTTATTTTTTTAAGTACGACTAATTAATATATTTTTATACAATATTATAAACAAATATTACAATTTTTTAATCAAATATTTGAGTACCATTTAATTCGATACTTTACCAATATATGTTTTGAATGAAGACATTATTATAATTTATTTTTATTATACTTATATGGAAATTATTTTGAATGGTGACATAAATATGTTTAATTTTTATGTATGATTTGATTTTGTAAAATATTATGATCAATCAAATTTAAATTCTCTTTTAATATTATATGTTTGATACTGTTTCATATTGTAGCAATATTTTATACATTAGAATATATAAAAATATGGAAAAAAAATTAAATCAAAACTTTACAAATATATATTTTGAATGGAGGTATTAATATTATTTAATTTTATTATATATAGAAATTATTTTGAACGGTAACATTAATACATTTTATTTTTATGCATGATTTGATTTCAAAAATTTATGATCAATAAATTTTGAATGGAATTATAATTTAACCAATAAAATTTTCTACTGACTTTTAAATATATTTGTGTATAATTTTTGAAATGTTACATTTATATTCTTGAAAAAATTAACGTAGTTTAAACGATGTATTGCTAACTATAAATATATTGTTAATAAAATTAACAAAAAGTATATTATAAATATATAAAAGGTAAAGTAAATAAGAACTCTAATATTTATCTTAAATATTTAAAGCATATCACAATCTTTTAAATTAACTTTAAAATTGTAATCATGATAAAAAATGTTAAATTGTAGTCATGAAATTTTAATGAAAAATGATAATCATAAAAATTAATAATAAAAGGTATAAATTTATTCATACAATCCTTTTTATAAATTGAATAAGTTACATTTTGTTATAGTTTAAATAATATTTTCTTACTAAAAATATTTAAAATCATATATTTTTATAAAATATTAATAAAAATCATGTATTTTAAAGAAATATTTATTTAACTAATCATTTACTCGATTATATGTATAGTAACTTTATTAAAGAGTTAATTGATCAATTAATTCAATTAAATTATTTTCAAAATATTAGTTGATCCATTAAAAATCAATTTAATGTAAATAATGGAAATAAAATATATAATATTGGAATGAATTCAAACTTTCCAAAAGATAATTTGGTAGACATGTAGTGTGAATCACGACTGGAAGTTGTCATATATTTTATATTTGGAAAATATGCTAATATCTAAAATTGGTTTAATAATACATTTTTACAATTAATTATTTGGATTCAATTAGGATTTATTAACTCATCGAGATTCACGGGTAAAATGTGAACGTATGACAACCAACTATTGACTGGTTTCATTTTTTGAAAGGTTACATTTATATTCTTGAAAAAAATTAACGTAGTTTAAACGATGTATTGTTAACTATAAATATATTGTTAATAAAATTAACAAAAAAGTATATTATAAATATATAAAAGGTAACGTAAATAAGAACTCTAATGTTTATCTTAAATATTTAATTTATCATTCAAAAAATGTAAGAATAAATATTATTTTGTAATTATTTAGATCCTTATTTGACCTAAAATAAATTATTTCAATTTTTATAAAAAGGTTAATAAAACAAAACAAAATCAATTGAGATTTGATAATTTTTTTAACTTTATGAAATAACTAATATATCATAATCTTTTCAAATTAACTTTATAATTGTAATCATGATAAAAAATATTGAATAGTAATCATGAAAATTTAATGATAAATGTTAATCATAAAAAATTATGATAAAATAAAAAAATTATTGATATAATCATTTTAATAAATTGAATAATTTATAATTGATTTTATAAAGGTGAATAAAAATCATGTATTTTAAAGAAATATTTATTTAAAGAAATATATTTTACAAAGGTGAATAAAATTCATGTATTTTAAAGATATATTTATTTAAAGAAATATATTTTACAAAGGTGAATAAAATTCATGTATTTTAAAGAAATATTTATTTAACTAATCATTTACTCAATTATATGTATAGTAACTTTATTAAAGAGTTAATTGATCAATTAATTCAATTAAATTATTTTCAAAATATTAGTTGATCCATTAAAAATCAATTTAATGTAAATAATGGAAATAAAATATATAATATTGGTATAATTTTAAATAGTATTTAGAAAGTAGTTAAAGAAAAAACTATATGATTTTGAATGTTATTGATATATTTTTAAACAAATGAAAGTCATGTCATATCCACAAACATTTCTATATGATCTTTTACTATATCGGTTTCTCTTGATTTAATTGAATATATGTTTTTGAATATATGTTTGTTAACTCATCTGGATTCACGGGTAGATGTGAACATATCTATGAGATATCAATTGTACTGATATTAATAACTCATCTAGATTCACGGGTAGATGTGAATGTATCTATGAGATATCAACTGTACTGAGTTTGTTAACTAATCTAGATTCACGGGTAAATGTGAACGTATTTATGAGATATCAACTGTACTGGGTTTGTTAACTCATCTGGATTCACGCGTATTTATGAGATATCAACTGTAGAGTGTTCATTTTAATGTTAATCTTTTAAATTTGTTTTACTGTTGTTTTATATAGTTGAAGTTAGAGAATCGAATGTACGATTTATTATAAATACAGATCAATACTTATTAGTTTGTGTATATTATTAGTTTATATTAAAAACTATAAGAATGTTAACCGATTGAAAAATGAATTCAAACTTTACAAATAATGATTTAGTAGACATGTATAAATGAGAATAAACTACATATATTGAAAGTACATTCGATTTTTTTAATTTTGTCTTATATAATTGAAAATACGCTGTCATACTTAAAAAATATAGGAATATTCTATTACATGACAAAGTTAGTTCAGTGTTATATGAAATCTCGACCGGCCCCGTGCGACAGCACGGGTTATTTACTAGTTCTTTATATAATCATTCCTAATATCAACAAATAAGGAATAAAAAAAAGTGAAGGCTGTAGTTGTGTGATCTATATTATAATATAGATCACATAACTACAACCTTCACTTTTTTTTATTTCTTATTTGTTGATATTATGAATGATTATATAAAGAATATATTACGCTTATCCTTCTTTAAATTTAAGTCGTTCTCCGTAAATTTTTGTCGAGTACTCCACTTTTTTTTTAATTATAAAAAAAATTGCACAATTATTTTTTTCTCTACAAATGTAAGAGTTGATGAAGTTCATTTCTGAAATAATCCTAGAACAATAAATTCAACAAGACCTTAGCTGCCAAGGCACCAAGTTCAATTTGGAGGTATTAAATACTTTACCATAGTGTTGGAATCCGATTCAAAACCCACAAATTGAGCCAACTTTTGTCTTTTGCAATTTCATTACTTCTAATCACACCATATAATTCAGCTAACAAAGTGTATTTCCAATCTAGAGGCTCGACAAAGGCGATGATATAAGCTTCATTGTTATCTCTAAAGATGCAGCCACAACTGGTAGAAAATGGGTTAGAACAATAAGCACCATCCTTATTAGAATTCGTCCAATTTAACGCGGTACATTGGTAGAGAGCTTATTGTATAAAAGCCTCCAAGCAACCAGCGACTTGGAGAGAGGAATCTCATCACTCCAAATATAGGAAGTTCAAGCTATATTTAGAAGGGAATAATGTTTGAAATTATAGGCCTATTTAAGGGAAAGTAATCCATTGCCAAAGAGCTCCCAAATGAAGTGATCATTTATGTCACCATCACCAAGAATGCACTTTCTCAACATGTCTTCTAAGAATGGGAGCATACACTACTGCGAAAATGATATATAATAATGCCCAGGTTACCACGACTAAAGGATCCACACCATAGTAGAATCTATTCAATTCAAAACTTATTTATTTATTTTTATTTTTAAGTCACTTTTTACCACGGTTGGAAGTTCCAACTATGGTAAAAAGTGGCGCACGATCATGAGTTCGAATTTTGTTGTTGTTGTTATTTTATTGCTACATTTTTTTTCTATTTTATTATAATACATACAACAACGGTTGTTTAATGCAACCATTATTGTATGTAGCGTGCTATAGTTTTGTTTTTTTATATATATTTTAAGTCATTTTTCACAACGGTTGGAATTTCCAACCGTGGTGAAAAGCCACTTAGTATCATGGGAAAATATATGCATGGTGAAAAGCCACAAGGGTTGTTCAATCATTATTATAGGTTTTTCACAACCGTTATTATATATGTTTTTCGTAGTAGTGATATCATACCAGACAGTGGGAAAATTTCAAGAATGGTCCATAACAAAATCAGAATAAAATTCAAATTAAAAGATCTATACATTAAAAAGTTAGCATTTATATTATTAATCAAGGGTTCTCCACCCCAAGAATATTTCCAAAAGTTTATATTTGAGCCATTGCCCAAACACGAGTTAGAATTAGCAAGCACAATTCTGAGTTCCGAACGGATACCATGCCAAATAGAAGAGAAAATATGATGTTTAATTTCCCCCAGGCCTTAAAACTCTATTTCTAAGAATATCATCCCAATCCTCACAAGAATTGGAGAAGTCAAAGCAAAGTTTGAGATTAGTGGACTCATTAAGGAAAACCAAGAACCTTAATCCAAGATCCCTCTTAGATTTAGGTTGGTAGAATTTCTTCTAGAATACAGGGACCAATTTCCTCGTATTGATAGAACCACTCCAGATAAAATTTCTAGAAGTTATTTCTATAGTTCAGAGTAAAGAAGTAATCTAAGTATAAATATTAATAAAATGAGTGAGCCTCAGAGGCTAAGCAAATGAAATCTCTAATATTTCTACCTTTAATGAAGCCTTTTTGCTCTT
Organism: Vicia sativa; assembly: GCA_021764765.1. NCBI lineage: Eukaryota > Viridiplantae > Streptophyta > Magnoliopsida > Fabales > Fabaceae > Vicia > Vicia sativa. Next base: position 187,962,651 of record CM038792.1, on the reverse strand, counting down.
TGGAAATAAGATAGGGCATAAGGGCTGCCAACCTGTCAGCCAATATCTTGGTGATGATTTTAAATTTAAAATTAGACATAACAATAGGTCTAAACTGTCTAGAGAGTCAATATTTTTAATTTTGGGAACAAGAACAATGGTGTTAACATTAAAGTTGGGAAGGATCTTCCCATGATTTAAGAATTGAAGCAGAGCACTAGAGACATCCTCTTTCATAATGTCCCAGTATGTTTGGTAGAAATTCCACCAAAACCATCTAGCCTAGGAGAACTGTTTTATTGAGATTATACATTACATTATGAATTTCATCCATTGTGGAGTAGGAAGTCAACATTGAGTTCGTTAGTTCATTAATAAGGGAGGGGATGATGTCCATCATATTAGGAAAATATTAACCTGCAGTTGCACCAGAAAAATGTTAGTGAAATAGGTTGTGGCATGGTTTGCAATGCTTTAAGGATCCAAAAGGATGTTGTCTCCATCTTTTAAGTGAGTGATCTTGTGTTTAGAGCTTTTGATTTTGGTCATCATGTGAAAGAAATAAGTATTCCTATCATTCTCAAGATGCCAAGTAACTTTAGATTTCTCTTTCTAGAAGCACTCCATAATGGACAAAGCTTTATCTAAATCCACCTGGATTTGCCTTCCTTTAAGATAAGATCATTTGTAGTTTCATTTGATTGGATGGTCCTTTGGATGAAATCAAGTTTATAAGAATAATCCTTGATGTGATGTGAACATTCCCAAAAATATCTTTGTTCTAAAATTTAAGCTTATGCTTGAGCATTTGAAGTTTCTTGTTAAGAATAAACATGGGACAACCCACCATAGTGGAATTCTAACAAGCGTGGATAAAGTTATAGCAAGATTAATTCATAGTCCACATCTTGGGGAATTTTAATTTGGAGGAAACTCTAATAGGGGAAAAGATAAATTCAAAAATCCAAAGGAAGTGATCTGATTTAAACCTAGGCAAGGTAGAAGTAGAAAAAGTGGCACAATCAGAGAGCTAGGTTTGATTACAAAGCACCCTGTCCAATCTTCTCTTAACCAAGCTTGATCCAAATCTACCATTATCAAAAGTGTAAAAAGCTCCATAATTATCCAGGTCAACTAAATTATTCTGATTAATCCAATTTGCAAAGTCCAAGTATTCCTACTAGGTATAAAGTTGCCTCTATGCTCATGAGCACCAATGACACGGTTTAAATCACCAACTAAGCACCAAAGGCAAACATGAGCAGCATGAATCAAGGCTAAGTCAATCCACAATTGCCTCCTTCGGATCTGAGAAGTTGAGGTATAAACAACAACAATGCAAAAAGATTTAGAATCCATGGTCACATTAAAAGCAACAAACTAATCAAAGAAGGTTAAAATACAAGGTTGGCAAGGTTAGCCCAAGAACTTCATCTTGATCATCAGAGTCTATATTGTCAACAAGGTTGGCCCAAGAACTAACCAAAAAGTCTTTATTTTTCTTAGAGTTAGCATTTTCCTACAACCTTGGTTCAAAATCATTAACATCATTGGTTGCATCTACAAATTCATACTCATATCAACTAATGACATCCAAAAAATTTAAGTTTAGGAGTTGCACTTAGGTTGTAAATATGAGGTTTTTCCAAATATGGTAACCGACTTTCAGATAGAGTAGGATCAGGATCAAGATTTCAATAGGAGAGCTACAAGTTTCCAAGCCCGTTGAAAGGTTTTCAATAGCATGGGTTTGGTTAACGTAGGGTTTTTATGAATAGTATTCATTAATTTACTTCGAGGATAAGATAAAAGGTAACACTTTTATTGTTAGGCTCTGGAATTTCCATTGATTGGTTGCCCTTGACAATGTTTGTACAAAGTGTGTTAGTGAGCACAGTAGTGGTGATGGTCAAAGGATTTTGATTCAACTTCCACAAAGGTTTTAGTTTTAGGTTCATAGGTTTAAGGGTTGTCCATTGGTTTTTTGGTGCGAGCATCTGATTTAGGAGCACAATTGGAATTGAGCTTAAAAATTTCAAGGTAATGACCCGACTTCTTGCAAAAAGCAGAAGCGGGGGAGGTTTTTATACTCAAAATTTGTGAAGAATGCAAATCCTTTCCCTTTTCAACCAGAATTTTATATCTAATTTAAGAGGGTATATTCATATCAACTAGAAATCTAACATAGCGACCAAATATTATGTTTATCATATGCTTATTGGTGGCAATATATGAGCAAATAGGAGTCCAAATGATGCTTGCAATGGCGAAGAGTATCTTAGGACACCAGTATTCCTGGGCCAGATCATAAAAACGAACACAAACTTGGGAAGTGTTGCTTTGTTGCAAGCTAGGGATAAAATCTTTAGACTAAAGAAAGAGTTTAAGTAAAACCTGGTGTAAGATTCTACGAACTAGATGAACTCACCCTTCTCACATCTCTCAATGATAAAAAGTGAACTTAAAGAAGCTTTTGCCCAAAGAAATAATGTACTAAAGGTTGGGCAAAGACTTTTTTCTTTCAGAAGGTAAAAGGAAAATGCATTGTTTTTTTTCCACATTAATATGCAACTAATCACTAAATTACAATAAGATACAATGTTTAAAAATCGGACTGGACATCAAACCGGTGAAGGTACTGGGTCACTAGTTTATTGTTCAAACCACTGAGTCACTGGTCGAACCGCATGACTGAATCGGACAACTCGGTTGAATACACCAGTCTTTGTAACAAAACTATATAGATATAAAACTTGTCAAACCTGATGACTCAATCTCTACAAAATATAACTAGGACTTAAATTTTTTTAAAATATCATATCATAAATAAATTCACAATTTTATAATTTCAATTTCAATTTTAAATATTTTGAAAATATCATATCATAAATAAACTTACAATTTGATCATTTAAATTTAAATTTTAAATATAGGTATCATATATAATAAAATAGTACAAAATTACAAAGTTTAATTGCAACATAATACAATTGAATAATTTATAACAAAATAATTCTATTTTCTATTAAATTTAGTTTCAAAGAGTAAAAATTATTTCAATATTGAGATATCCTTCTTCAGTATCAAAACTATTTGCAACAAAATCAACCGTATTTGAAACATTTTCTTTGTGAATAATATAATTATTTTTTTTATTTTTTATTTAAATATAATATTTTAATAAAATAATCAAAATGAATAAAAAAATTAAACTGCAACTTTTTAAATAAATAAAAAAGAGTAAAAACATTTTTTTTTTAAAAAAGTAGTTGAAGCACCGATTTTAGAAAACTGTCGATTTTGAAAAACTGCCAATTTTTTTGTTTTTCTGATTTTCACTGGTGCTTACCGGTTCGTGCCGGTTCAAGAACATGTTTGATCCAACAATTAAACTAGACAAATTACCTGACTGATTCCCGATTCAACCAATCTCATCCAATTTTTATAACAATGATAAAATATCAATAAGAAAAAATTATTTAAAAAATCACTATAAATCAAATCATAAGACCAAACATTAATGTGTTGTGTCAATTTAATTTCCTTTCACCTCTTTCATTTTAAATAAATTCTTATAAAGTTGGATAATTTTGCCCAATTTTATCTAAACACATTCATGTGTCTACTTTTCTATGCTATTACTATTACTATATTAGTAGGGCATTTAACCTAAATATATTAAATGCCAATTTGTCATTTTCAATTCAATTTAATGGCCATCATCTCATCTTTTTGGATTGAACATGGCATATTTAGCTGTTAATGGCATATTCACTTTTTTTCTTCTAAAAACTAAAACAAGTAAAGTAAATATATTTCACCGTATTTACTTATTCTTTACATATTATTGTAATCCTTATGTTTTATTATCAATTTAAAAATGAAGATGCCATGTATTTTCTTTTATGAAAAATATGTTTTTATTTTTATGTTCATACACGCATTTAAAAAAATTAGGCAAAAATATGCTTAGGTCATTTAAGTTATTTGTTTGTAACATGTCATGTTGGTTTTTAAATAAAAAAAATTGTAACAACTTAATCTTTTAAATTATCAAATGTGTGTACCGTGTTGTGAATAATTCATGTTAGAAGTTGTTGAAAGACTAAGGGTAATTTTATAATTATTAGGGTACTTTAATATTTGTTATTTACTGTTAGTATCGTATAACTTAATCATCAAGATTCGGATTAGGGTTTGTTTTTAGTTAGTTATTTTTGGGCTTTTAACTGTGTATAAATAGGTACTCTTATTTCATTAATAGTAATCAATCCTTATTTTATACTCTTTCTTATTTCCATCGTTATTCTCTTTTATCCTTGTGCACCAACAAATTGGTATCTAGAGCTTCCGGTTTATAATTCAGGGAAACACGAGTAACTGTGAGTTATTTATGTGTTTGATTTTGTTTCTAGGATTCACGTTGAATCGAGAACAAGAATCGTCTTCTGTTTGTGGGTTGGGAAACACTGTGTGAGTTAATATCTAAGGATATTTGCGCAAGGAATAAGATGAACGGAAACAACAACATAAGTACCAAACTTCTAGTCTTTGATGGCAAAAACTGGAATAGATGGATGATCCAGATGCGTGTGTTGTTTGGAGCTCAAGATGTTCTAGAGCTTGTTACCGATGGTTACATTCCAGTTGCAGAAGTTGCATCAGAAGATGAGAAAGAGGCGCAGAGAAATAAAAGGAGGAGGGATCAGAATGCGTTGTTCTACATCCATCAGTGTGTGGATGCGACTGTGTTTGAGAAGATTGCAGACTCTATGATGTCAAAGGGGGCGTGGGACACACTGGGAAGGTGTTACGGTGGTGACGCATCAGTGAAGAAGGTGAAGCTTCAGTCCTTGAGAAAGCAATACGAAAATCTCAACATGAAGAGCAGTGAGAAGGTTTCTGAGTATATCTCAAGAGTGATTATGATCACTAATGAGATGAAGGCTTGTAGAGAAACTCTTTCTGAACAAGTGATCATAGAGAAGGTTCCGAGGTCACTTACACCTCAGTTTGATTACATTGTCATTGTTATTGAACATAATAAAGATCTGGAGACCATGAAAATTGAAGAGCTGCAAAGTAGTCTAGAAGCGCATGAGTTGCGCTTGATTGACAGAACTTCTGAGAAGGAAGTAAAGTAGGCTCTGAAAGCTTATTTTGTCAAGATGGACCAGAAGCAAAATAGACATGGTGACAGATCCCAGAAGCCAGAAACTTCTGCTTCTGGTGAGAAAAAGTATCAGAAGGGAAAGGACAAAAGAAAAGTTCAATGTTACTGCTGTAAGCAGTTTGGCCACTTTGCAAGAGACTGCAGGTCAAACAAAGAAAAGAAATCAGAAGAAGAGAATATAGCCATAGGAGACTCTGATGATGAACCTGTGCTATTAATGGCTTCTGACTCTGACTGTAAGTGGTAAGAAGATTGGTGGTATATGGACACTGGGTGTTCAAACCACTTGACTGGGAACAGACAATGGCAGATAGACTTTGACTCCAGAAAGAAAACAAGGATCAGATATGCTGATGATAAGTACCACAATGCAGAAGGTATGGGAAACGTCAGAGTCAAGGTGAAGAATGGAAATAACATTCTGATAAAAGATGTTTGGTATATTCTTGGCATCAGAAGCAATCTAATAAGTGTAGGTCAGCTCATTGAGAAAGGTTTCTCAGTTGTAATGAAGGACAACCTTCTAAAGTTGTATGATTCCCATCAGAAGTTGATCATGAAGTCTGAACAGGGAGGCAATAGAACATTCAAGGTGAATGTTAGTACAACTGAAGCAGAGTTCCTTAGTACAGAAGGTGTTGGAGGTGATAGTAAGTTGTGGCACAAGAGGTTGAGGCATCTGAACTATAGAAGCTTAGGGCATCTAAGTTCTAAGAAGCTCGTACGTGGAACTCCAGAGATTGTGAAGCTTGAGAAGTCATGTGAGGTGTGCATGAAAGGCAAACAACCAAGATTTCCATTTGCATCAGAAGTTGTTCCAAGAGCAAAATATGCTCTGGGAGTAGTACATTTTGATGTGTGTGGTCCATTCGCAGTACCTTCACTTGGAGGAAACAAATACTTTGTGTCCTTTGTGGACGAGTTCATAAGGATGACGTGGGTAACACTCATTAAGTTCAAACATGAGGTGTTTACTGAGTTTCAGAAGTTCAAGGTGAAGGCTGAGAAATAGAGTGGTCAGAAGATAAAGATTCAGAGAACAGGTGGTGGAGGTGAATATAACTCTGCTGAGTTCCAAAAGTTCTGTGAGGAGAATGGAATAGAACATGAGGTTACTGTTCCATACACTCCTCAACACAATGGTCTTGCTAAGAGAAGAAACAGAACTTTGCTTGATATGTCCAGAAGTATGCTAAAAGAGAAGAAGTTGCCTCATACGTTATGGGGAAAAGTTGTTGCCACATCAGCATATATTCTGAACAGGTGTCCTACAAAGAAGTTAAAGGAAATTGTTCATTTAGAGAAGTGGTCTGGAGATAAGCAAAGCGTTGGTCATCTGAGAGTGTTTGGCTCTGTATGTTACAAACACGTCCCAGAAGATAGAAGACAGAAGTTGGATGATAGAAGCAAAGTAATGATGCTGGTGGGGTACCACAATACATGTGCATATAAACTCTATTGTCCAGAAACCAACAAAGTTGAAGTCAGTAGAGACGTTGTTGTGAAAGAGTTAGAAGTTTGGGATTGGAACAAGTCTCAATCAACTTCTGACGTAGTGATAACTTCTGAAGGCGAGTCAGAAGTTGAAGGTTCTGGAAAAGAGTCAGAAGATGATTATGAAGACTTTGAAGATGAAGATAATGATCAGATTCTAACCCAGATTCTGATGATAGTCCAGAATCTGGTGGTGATCATGCTTCTGGAAGGGAAAACTCTGAAGACCAAGGTTCTGGAGGACAAGCTTCTGAAGATGATCATGTTTCTGAAGGTGATATCTCTGAAGATAGAACTTTTGGACAAGGTCCAAAAGTTAATACTGTTCCAGGTTCTAGAGAACAAGTTCAAAGGTCACAACGAGTCAGACCATACCTAAAAGGCTTGCAGATTGTGACATGTTGCAAGACACTGAAGTTGACTCATAGGGAGAAGTTATTCAGTGTGCCATGTTAGTAGATTTTGAACCATTGGATATAGAAGAAGCACTCAAGAAGAAAGTTTGGCTTGATGCCATGAAAGAAGAACTTGAGGCTATAAAGAGAAACAAAACTTGGAAGCTGACAGAACTTCCAAAGAAGAAGAAAGCCATCAGTGTCAGATGGGTTTTCAAGTTGAAGCTTAAGCCAGATGGATCGGTTTGCAAGCATAAAGCTAGGCTAGTAGCCAGAGGTTTTCTACAGAAACCTGGACTAGACTATTTCGAGGTATTTGCTCTTGTAGCTAGGCATGAAACAATCAGATTGGTGATTGTTTTAGCTGCGAACAGAAGTTGGCCACTGATGCATTTGGATGTGAAGTCAGCATTTATGAATGGTCCCTTAGAAGAGGAGGTATATGTGTCACAACCTTCTGGCTTCCTAAAAAATAATCTGGAAGAGATGGTGTATAAGTTACACAAAGCTCTGTATGGATTGAAGCAAGCACCCAGAGCTTAGAATCAAAAGATTAATTCGTTTTGCATTATAAATAAATGAAAAAGTGATGTCAAAGCTATGAAAATTATGATATACCATTAGTTTATTAGTCTAACGGTATTTTAGTATTATAGTGATAATTATACAAAAAACGAAAAGAAAAAACATTCTTCCTTAATGATATACAATTTTTTTATGTAAATTTCTTCACACATCTAGTGGATTTCTCTAACACTCATGAAAAACCAAAAATATCATTCGTAAGTGCACTTACGAATTGATCTTTTTGGGTGAATTTGTAAATGCACTTCTGAATTCACCTTATTTTGTACGAATTCGACCAACGTCCCAATTTTATTCGGATTTTATTTTTCGTAAGTGCACTTACGAATTCACTTACATTTCAGGGTCTTTCGTAAGTGCACGTATGAATTCGCCCAATATCTCAATTTTATTTTAAAAAGATATTTTGAATAATAGGTTTAACTTAATTTATTATACAATGAAAATATATCATTATGTGAAATATGATTTTACATGTAATGTTGGTTCTGAAAAAATATCATATTATGAAATATGTTTATAGTACTTTATCGCACAAGATTTTATATGTAATGTTAGTGGTAATTTATTATATTGTGAAAAATATCATATTATGGATTATGTTTATAGTAATTTTTTATGACAGTTCGTTCAGTTTTATTACAGTGTAAAAATATCATATAATATAATATTTTTATAGTAACTTTTTATCACAGAAGATTTTATATGTAATGTTAGTTCAAATTTATATTCCTACGGTTATAATAATCCATGAAGATTAGTATAATATGTAAATTCTTTTTTTTAGTTCTCAATACTGATTTATTCATGCATCATCTCCAAACAATTAAATAAAGAAGAATATTTTTTTAAATAGTTTACAATATTTTTCTATTACATTTTTTTTCTTTTAAAAATAATTATTTTTATTTCCTTTCAAAAAAAATATTTATTATTTTTATTTTCGTAAAAATAAATTTGAAAATTTGAGTTTATATTAAACTTTAATTAATTTTATTTAGTATTTATTTGTCATGTATTATTTGTTGCATTAAGTAGTTATTATTAAGTGAAATATACAATTATGTTTATTTTTATTTCGTATTATTTTTATTTTTTTTAAGATATTTAAATTATGCTTTTGTTATTAATTGTAATTCATATACTTAAAATCATAATTGTAAAATTTCATAAAATTAAATAGAATTATTAAGTATGTACCAACAAGTTTATTTCAAGTCTAAGTAATTAAGCATATGACCTAATTTAGGTAAGAATTTTATTTAAACATATTTATTAAGAATTTTAATTTAAAATATTTATTATAGAATTGATAAATTTCTTATAATTAAATTTAACAAAAAGTGTAATTTAAATTAGAAATTAAAAAGTGTCATTTAAATTAGATTTAACTTTTAAAATCATAATTAAAAAATATTTCTTATATTTCTTATATTTTTTATCATAAATTATTCATAATTTTAAATAAATAATTAAAAAACAATTACATTTCACTGTTTCATTGCTTAATTTCATATTATAAATTTACTTTAATACTTTTTAATTATAAATTTAAATTATTTTTATTAGTAATAATTCAAATTAATTATATTATTAAAAATATATTATATAATTAATACATATCAAGTAAATCAAGGCAAAAAAATCAATTGTATCTCTTTATATAAAAATTGATATTAATGGTATTAATATGGCTTTTATCATAGCCAAATTTGATATTTATATTAGTTGTATTAATAGATTTTATTATTGTAGACCAAATATAAATTAGACTTTTAATACCTATATATATATATATATATATATATATATTAGATTGGAAACCAAAATTTATGATAAAGATTACTATGTTATTTATTTTCTGTTATACCTAACGTAAGTGTACGTACGAATTCACCTTATTTGATTTATTTCGTAAGTGCACTTACGAATTCACTTTATTTGGTTTATTTCGTAAATACACTTATGAATTCACCTTATTTTTTAAAAAACGTGGATTATTTCATAAGCATATTTACGAATTCACCTTATTTTGAAAATTTGTAACTGCACTTACGAAATTTGAAGATATTTTTGGTTTTTCATCAAGAATGTAAAAGAAGACCACTAAGTGGTGAAGAAATTTCTTTTTTCTTTTTATATAAATATAATAGAAAAAATTTATAGTTATTAAAATTTATTTTGCGTCATTCATGTCTTCCCAAGTAATTAATTTAGTTGATAATGAAATAATAATAATAATAATAATAATAATAATAATAAATAATAATAATAATAATAATAATAATAATAATAATAATAAGGATTAAATATGTTTTAAATCCTTATAAAATAATAAAAAATAATTTTTAATTCTTATAAAAAAACTTTAAATTTTAGTCTTTGTAAAATTACTTTTGCATGCAGTTTTAGTCTCTGTCAAGAGACTAAAATTACATTCAAAAATAATTTTATGAGAACTAAAATTTGAATGGACTTAAAATTAAAATTGAGATATTTATAAGGACCAAAACATATTTAATTCTAATAATAATTTTAAGTTCTTAGTTAATCCTTAACTATATTAATGTAAAAAAATATTTAATTTTTCTTTTCAAACATCAATATGCAACTACTTTAGATCCGATATTAATAAGTGGCTACAAATACCATCCAAGAAGTGGCTACAAATCAAATCATGTGCCAAATCAATAATCAATACAATAATGTACTCTCTCAATTTAATTTCCATTATCCTCCTTCAATTTAATATACATTTATTCAATCTAAATCTCCATACATACACATGTCTTCGCTCTTCTCAACTTCAATTCTTATCTTCTTTCACTAACCAATAATAACAACTTACACTATCATCCATCACCATGACTTCAAACACCACACTACTCCTTTCATGGAAGATTCGTTTCATCATGTCTATCCTTTCTGCCCTCATCTCTGCCTCTCACCGCTCCAACGACACCGTCAACCGCCGTCTCTTCAATTTTTTTGATATAAAACTCTCTCCTAACTCCAAAGACGGGGTTTCTTCCTCTGACGTCGTCGTGGATCCCACGCGCAATCTTTGGTTTCGCCTTTTTACCCCTTCTCCAAACTTTGTCTCCGACGCACCTCTCCCCGTCTTCGTATATTTTCATGGCGGCGGTTTTGCATTGTCTTCTCCAGCTTCTATAATGTACAACAATGTTTGTCGTTTATTCTGTCGTTCGTTTCCCGCAATTATTGTTTCTGTTAATTACCGTCTTGCCCCTGAGCATCGTTTTCCCTCTCAATACGATGATGGTTTGGAAATTCTTAAATTTCTCGATCAAAATAACAATGTTTTAGGAAAATCTGCTGACGTCAGCAAATGTTTCTTGTCGGGTGATAGTGCGGGTGGAAATTTAGCCCATCATGTAGCGGTTCGGGTTTCTTTAGAAAAATTTCAAGTTTTGAAAATTATTGGTTTGGTTTCGATACAACCGTTTTTTGGAGGTGAAGAAAGAACCGAATCTGAGATCCGGCTCAACGGGGCACCTGCTGTTTCCATGGATAATACTGATTGGTTTTGGAAGATGTTTCTGCCCGATGGGTCAACCCGTGATCATGAAGCGGCTAATGTTAATGGGCCTAATGCAATGGATATTTCTAATGTGGATTATCCGAATACCCTTTTGTGTGTTGGTGGGTTAGACCCGTTACTGGATTGGCAAAAGAGGTATTATGAATGGTTGATAAAATCTGGAAAACAAGTGGAATTAATCGAATATCCAAATATGATTCATGTGTTTTTTTATTTTTCAGAATTGCCAGAAACGTCTCATTTTATTTCTAAAGTTAAGGATTTCATGACTAGACAGATGGCTAATGTAAGTTAGCGGGTTTACATAATTTGGAAAAGTAATCTTCGATTGTCTTGTTATGTGTATGATTGCATAAAAAAAAAACCAAAAATAAAGTATATACTGTCTATTTATATTGTATGAAAGCTAAAAAGAATATAGGTCAATATATGTAATATGTTTAAATATTCCACGTATGGATCTTTATGAAAGCTATTGTTATGGGTGAGAAGTGTCCAATTGATAAAAATGATGTGAATGAGGAATTGGATGATGACGTGGCAAATGATAAAGAAATGAGGCGTAGCAATAGAATCAAAAAGAAGCATTTAAGGTGGAGCCAATTTGTTAATGAGTGAGAGCTTATTAGTAATGGGTAGCTCTAAGTGTGTGGATGTGAATTTGTATGAGATCTTTCTCTCTCTTTCGGATTCACCACACCATAGAGAGATTGTACTCTCTTATCCTTTTTTTTTATTCCTTGTATTTTCTCTTAAAGTATATGTACTGGAAGAGTATTTGATTCGCCTGAGATCCATTTTTCCTTTCCTGCTATTGCATACTGTTACATTTATATAACTGTCATTACACTGGTGCTTTCATCTCATCCATGGCCGACAACACCAGTGAAATTCTGGTATCAGATATGAGATGTCAAAGATAATGTCACGGCACTAATATCTGTTATGAACACAGCTGAACATAATAGAATTTAAAGAGTGCAGAAAGACAATAAAAACACAGAGAGTTGTTAACCCAGTTCGGTTCTAACCAACCTATGTCTGAGGGCTTCCAAGCCAGGGATGAAGTTCACTATCATCAGTATTAATTCGGAGCTCAACCTTTCCTGTTTACACCTCCTCACTTAATCAAACTGCAGCTGCAATCGGCGTATACGCGAGAGTCTTATGCTATCACATTGGCATTAGCTAAGTTTCGACACTATCTATTGGGTCACAAATTCATCCTACAAACAGACCAGAAGAGCTTGAAAAGTATGTTAGATCAATCTCTTCAAACCCCTGAGCAGCAAGCTTGGCTTCATAAATTCATTGGCTTTGATTTCCACATTGAATACAAGCCAGGGAAGGATAATCAAGTTGCGGGTGCTTTATCCATAACGTGTTCTTGTCAGTATCATCCCCGAAATGTGAGTTTTTTGATGAATTAAAGAAAGCAATTGTTGAAGATAAGAAATTGCAATTAATTGTCCAACAATGCATTAAAAATACTGTGAACAATGATAATTATGCTGTGAAAGATGGTTTATTGTTTTGGCAACACAGATTGGTAGTCCCGGTTGAGCGTAATTTGATTCACAAAATTCTCACGGAATATCATGACACACCTATAGGGAGACACGCAGGAGTGACCAGAACTCTTGCAAGGGTTGTATCTCAGTTTTATTGGCCTAATATGAGACAACATGTGTAGAAATTCATCACAGCTTGTCTCATCTGTCAACAATCTAAGTCTGTTAATAAGCCTTATGTTGGTCTGTTGCAACCATTGTCGATTCTGAAGCAACTTTGGGAAGATATCGCAATGAATTTTATTATTGGCTTACCTCCTTCTTCTGGTTTTACTGTTATCATGGTAGTAGTTGATAGACTAAGTAAGTATGCTCATTTCATACCCTTGAAATCGGATTATTCTAGTAAGACAGTTGTCGAGACATTTATGAATAATGTGGTTAAATTACATGGCATGCCTAAGTCAATAGTGTCTGACAGAGATAAAGTATTGAGTAGTCAATTTTGGCAGCACTTATTCTAATTACATGGCACAACATTAGCGATGCGCTCCGCGTATCATCATCAAACGGATGGCCAATATGAAGTTGTCAATAAGTGTTTTGAAATGTATTTGCGGTGTTTTTCGTTCAAGAATCCAAAGGCATGGTCCAAAGCTCTCTCTTGGGAGGAACTGTGGTATAATATTGCGTTGCATTCAAGCTTAGGAATGTTTCCATTCAAAGCTTTATATGGGAGAGATCCTCCTATGCTAATTTGTTACATTGTTAACATTGCTGATCTTGTAGAACTACAACAACAGTTAATGGAAAGGGACAAAATTCTACTTAAGTTAAAAGAGAATTTGAGGAGAGCTCAACAGGTGATGAAAGTCAATGTTGATAATAAAAGAAGCAATGTTTCTTTGGAGATTGGTGATCAAGTTTTAGTCAAGTTGAAACCATATAGACAATCCTCGGTAGCTTTGTGAAAGAACCATAAGTTAGGGATGCAGTATTTTGGCCCATTTAATATCATTGAAAAAATTGGTGATGTAGCTTATAAGATCCAATTTCCCGAGACAGCTCGTATACATCATGTATTTCATGTATCACAATTGAAATTGTTCAAAGGCCTCACTATTGTACCATACTTGTCGCTGCCATTAATTATAGTGGAAGAATGACCGATGCTTCAACCAGAAGTTGTGTTGCATACTCGAAGCATTCGTAAAGGAGTACAAGTGGTGGATAAAGTGTTGGTGAAATGGAAAGATATGTCAAGTCAGGAAGAAACTTGGGAAGATAGAGAAGAAATGCTACAGAGTTACCCGAACCTCAATCTTGAGGACAAGATTGCTCTTGAAGGGGAGGGTAATGTTATGGGTGAGAAGTGTCCAATTGATAAAAATGATGTTAATGAGGAATTGGACGATGACGTGGCAAATGATAAAGGAATAAGGCGCAGCAATAGAGTCAAAAATAAGCATCCAAGGTGGAACTAGTTTGTTAGTAAGTGAGAGCTTATTAGTAGTGGGTAGTGTAACACGGTGGGAGAATTGACTTGTTTGTTTTGCGTTTTATCGCAAATGTTGTAGATAGCAATATTCGCCACCGACTTTTCTTTTATCCAATAAAGGGAAGGTGAAAAGAACAATAAAATACATTCGTTAGATTCTGAGAACGAGAGGCAGTTATGAAAAGGGAAGGTATTAGCACCTTTTTCATCCGTAGTTATCTACGGGCTCTTAGTTGCTTAGCTCACTTTGAAAATTTGCTTTCTGTGTTTATGTAGTTTGAAAAGTATTTTGAAAATACATTTCGCTTTGACTTCATAATGATTCTCGTTGGAATGTATACGAAGTGTTCGGAAATGTTTGTTTTAGAAGGATGTTTGACTTTGTAATGATTCTCGCTGGAATGTATACAAAGTGTTTTTGAAAGGTGTGAGGTGTGAAAAGTATTTTTGATTGGAGCAAGCAACAGAGTATTATTACCTACTCGGAATGGTTGTTTCCATGTTATTTTTCCTTCTTCTTTAGAATAAGGCTATCCATACCATTAGTTGGTAGGTAACTTTATTCGTTTGGATGTGAAGGTATATTCGAAGGGTCATCATATGGTCATTGAACGCAACATGTAGAGATACCTTAGCAAATTCGTAAGGACGATCATCACTTTTCGTAGGCAACAATCGAGGGATGAGATCATATATTCGTAGGCAATATTGAGGGTCATCGAGGGACTATGATCTTTATATTGAATGGACTATGATGATGTTATTCGTAAGCGGCTTTGCTAATGGTATCCCTACGTTCGAGGGACATGACCATTGTTTATTCGTAAAGGAAACAAGAGAGGATACCCTAAGGGGGTGCATGTGTGAAAAGTGTGTTGTTTTCAGGTATGTTATCTTGAGATTAGAAGTGATCTAGGGTTGATTTTAGTCTTAGCATGCAAACTCTAGTTACAATACAGTTAGATATATGTACAGGAAAGTAAAGGTGCGGAAAGTAAAAGTGAGGAAATGTAAATCCTACGTTATTACATGACTTTGGGGCATATACGTAATAGGAGGTGCGGAAAGTAAAGGCAGAAAATATAAATCTACGTTATTACAGAATAAAATTTTGCGACCTATACATATTTTCTAGAATTGTAAATGTAGAATAGCAAATAAATAATCAGGATAATAAGAAATATATTAGTGAAAATGTATTAGAAATTAGTAGAAAAATGCTTTTAGGATTAGTAAACCTAATTACTAAAAGAAAATATTTTTTGGGGGAATTTTTTGGATTAATTTTAATGTGGAAAAAGTAATTAAAAGCTAATTTACGATTAATTAACAATTAATTAAAATAAAAGTGAAAAATATGATTTTTTTAATGTCAAAAATTAAATAAGTATTTTTCTGACATAAATGCAAAAAGAAAATATTTTTTGTGATTTTTGTAGTATTTTAGAAAAATATTTGAAAGAAAATTAAATTGAAAAGGAAATATTGAAAAACATAATGAAAATATGAAGAAAATGATTAGTTTGGAAAAAGACCAAAAATAATATGCAAGGCCAGGGATCGAACCCAGGGCCCTTCTCTCACACGCGCACATCTTTTCCAACTAAACCAAGTGTGCAAGCTATTAGTGGAATGAGTGAAATATATTATAAGAGAAAATAATTTCCAGAAATCAATTAAAACAAAAAACGCGCGCCAAGGGTCATCGTCCCCAATTTTGAATTTGCCACGACCTTACCCACGGCTTTTCCGTAGGTAGACCTATATCAACAGATTCCGTCCATAGCTATAACACCTGCAGACCAAGCATCAAGAAATATGTAATATAAATGAGTTATGAGGATATGGATCAACTGGAAATCATGTTCTAAACACGATAATGCCCTTGGTTCTTTCCAATTTTTCCTAATTCGTAAAACCCCAATTTTGAGCTACGAACCCTAGCAATGGCAAGTTCTTGTACCTGCACTAAAACTTAAATCAAGCTATACATAAGGCTTAGAAACTTCATTAGGAACACATATATGCAATCAAAACATGTTAAAAGTGTATGTATGTACAAAATCTAATTTTAGAGAAAGGTGTGCAAACCGTGAGTTGGATATCGTGATTCTGGAGGTATGGTCGATCTGTGAACGTCTGGAACAGATCAATGAACACCCAGGAACATGTTGAAACACTTTGTTTGGCCTGAATTGATGCAAAACTTGGTCTGCCACTTGCTTGGAATGCATGGATATATATATATATATATATATATATATATATATATATATATATATATATATATATATATATATATATATATATATATATATATATATATATATATATATATATATATATATATATATATATATAAAATAGATGGAATTAGGTGAATAATCATGAACGAAATATATGACAATCAATGAGAAAATATTTGATTTGGAATGAAACTAAATATTGTCTTTTTTTGATCAAATCTCATTCAATCTCTTGCCAATTTCAATGATTTTCGAATTTTCCAGCTTGTATGGCTTGCTTGAACCTCAAGAATGATAAAAATCAACCTTGCACTTAATGTTTTGATTTTATATCTTTTATTTTAATTAAATTGAATTTAAATGAATAAAAATCCAAAATAAATAAAATAAAAAACACAAGGGCGTGGCAATGGGCTTGGAGGTTCTCGTTTAGATTAGAAACAAGTTTGAATCAAGAAAACTTAGGCCCATTTAGAAAAAAATTGATTTTTCTAAGTATTTCTCTTCATGCACTTCCTCAAAAATGCTCAACTTGTACAACTTGTATCTTGCTCCATTTTCAATATTTTTAGGTGTTCTTGTACTTTTTAGAAATCTTAAGGTGCCATATAAACACTCCTTTTGGTTTCATATTCATTGAAGTTTCCATATTCATGTACACTTCTTTTCAAAAAGATGGCTTTTGTTGACTTTTAGAAGGACCTATAATGTATTGATCCATAACTCTCAAATGATGCATTTTTGGCCAAAGCGTGTGAGACATGAAGTTGTAGAGAATTGAATTTCCTTCAAAATGATAGTTTTATGGAAAATTTTCTGATAAAGTATGTGAAAGTTATGTCTGGTCAAAGTTTTGTTGACTTTTTGTCCAAAAATCCTAATTTAGAAACTTTGACTTTTGATCAAATCTTGACTTTTTGGGCAAACTTGAGTTTTAAGGCTTGAAACTTGACATGGTGATCCCTTGAGACATATGAGGAGGTATGATGACCACTTGAGGTAATAGAACTTAATTTTGTCTTGAGAGAAGCAAAACCTTAGTTGTGGGTTGATTGCTTGGGAAAGGGTTCATCTGGTCAACCCTTGAGAAATTCTTGAGTATGGAGATGTGGATTGTCTTGAGAAATAGGAGGGAAAATTTTGGGGTATAACAAGTATCTCTAAGTGTGTGGGTGTGAATTTGTATGAGATCTTTCTCTCTCTTTTCTCTCTCTCTTCCGGATTCACCACACCATAGAGAGATTGTACTCTCTTATCCTTTTCTTTTATTCCTTGTATTTTCTCTTAAAGCATCTGACTGGAAGAGTATTTGATTCACCCTGAGATCCATTTTTCCTTTCCTGCTATTGCATACTGTTAAATTTATATAACTATCATTACATTATGTTATATTTATAATGGTTTAATACTATTTTTCATCCCATATTCTATAGTGGAATTCATTTTCCTCTCATAATTTAAAATGAATTATTCTAATTAGTGTTTTAAAAATTGGACCGTTCATTAAATCAGTGAAAATATTGAATTATTAGATTATTGGTCAAATCATTAAATTACTAGTCGAACTGTATGACTAAGTCGGATTAAATTGAATAATTTTGTTGAATAGACCAGTTACTATAATAAAATTAGGGTTAAATATATTTTTGATCTCTATAAATTAATAAATTTTGTTTTTGGACCCTATAAAAAAATGACATGTTTTAGTTTCTACAAAATTATTATGCACGTAGTTTTAGTATTAGTTGTTAAATCGATTTATATTTTTGACTTCAAACACCACATCACTCCTTTCATGGAAGGTTCGATTCACCATGTCTATCATCTCTTTCCTAATCTCCGCCTCAAAGGCTCCAACGACACTGTCAACCGCCGTCTCTTTAATATTTTGATAGAAAAGTCTCTCCTAACTCTAACTCCAAAGACAGGGTTTCTTCCTCTGATGTCACTATAGACCCCATGCACAATCTTCAGTTTCGCCTTTTTACCCCTTCCCCAAACTTTGTCTCTGACGCACCTCTCTCCATCTTCGTATATTTTCACAGAAGAGGTTTTGCATTGTCTTCTCCGTCTTCTATAGTGTACAACAAAGTTTATTTACAACAATGATGCTTCTACACAAGCAGATATGTAAATTGAATATTAAGAATATAGACTTAGAGAAATATGAAAGAATGTAAATTAGAAGCCTTCTCTCTTCGTCTTCAAGCCTTTTTTATAGCTAAATAAAATATAATAACCGTTGGAGGGTATTTCTGGAATTTCCATAAATTTGGAAGCTTGAGCAATCACGTA
Organism: Vicia sativa; assembly: GCA_021764765.1. Lineage (NCBI taxonomy): Eukaryota > Viridiplantae > Streptophyta > Magnoliopsida > Fabales > Fabaceae > Vicia > Vicia sativa. The sequence goes on along the minus strand of CM038792.1, from coordinate 187,943,913 downwards.
GGGGGCAAGATCGTATGCATCGTTTGTCCTTCATGGTAGTGGAATGGAATAATTTGTTTGTACCATGTACTGTTGTATCAGGCAATCATTATCTTCTTTTGTTCTAACGTCAGAGGCTTCTAAGCATGCGTTGAAAGAAAGAGAATAACACTTGGGTCTTTAGAAATTCAATTTTTCAGAGTCTTTAGAACCGCGTCTTCAGAATCTTCAGCACTTGGTCTTCAGAATCCCATGTTGTATCTCTGATCATAAGAACTTCAAGCGTTCAGAATCTTCAGAACTTTGTCTTTAGAAGCTTCATTACTTGGTCTTGAGAACCCTTTGTCTTCATAAACAATAGTCTTTAGCATCTGGACTTTAGTTAGAACTTCTATCTTCAGATCTTCAGAACTTGGTTTCTAAGACGAGTATCAGAGTCACTACTTCAAAGTCTTATGAAATTTTTTGTTATTATTCATCAAAACTTGTGTAGCCTAGAAGCAGAACATATTCTCTTCTAATGTCTTGGCAGCACCTTTCATCAGAAGCATAATGTCGCACCCCAAAATTTACCCTCCTTACCATAGTTTTTCTTGGAACATTCGTTCGTGCTTTTTCTTGTATCCACCAAAATTATTTGAAACGAATAATTTGTCAAGATTCGTGGTTCTGAATTTCTTGAAGTTTATGATTTATCGGTCAATTATTCCATTTTTTGGATTTCTTTTAAGCTTGTTTGAAGGTCTTGGTCTATGCAAGTATTTGAGTTTTTTAGACCAATCTTGTACATCCAAGTTTATATCAATTACAAGGTATAAGGATTGTGGTTGATGCAAATCCATCCAAATTCCAATTTACAGAAATTGTAAATTTCTCAAGCCCAAAAGGACGTTCAAAGTTTTCGAGCCAATTAAAAAGTTGGTTTATGATTTAGCAAGTTGATCATGAGTTGGAGTTCAAAGGAAATTTTGAATTCTACTTATGGAACAAGGACTTGTTTCACTCAAAGTTCACTATGAGGACAATTTCATCAACATTTCAAGGATTGTCAAGTATGGAACAGTTGTGTTATGCGATTCAAAGATCGGAAAATGTTCAAACCAAGCTTGTTTCTTTCTATTCTAATTACAACTTCTTCACAAAAAGAGAAAAGAAGGAAAAGTTCAACATTGGAAATTTGAATTCAAGTTTTCATTTATGTCATGAATATTACAAATTGCTACAAGTTTGCTTTCAAATTACGATTTGTTACAAAAAGTAATCCTAAATACTACAATTCTAAATACTACAAGTTGCTAAGGTTCCCTAATCTAATGCTACGATCTCCGAAGTTGTTTCAAACTTTTTGTCGTCCTCCGAAGCTTTTCTTCATGTATGGTCGTTACTCTTCATCTCCATGTCGCGCCATCCAAGTGTGCCAATTCTCAACATGAAATAAGAAACAAAGAAATCAAGTTAGCAAGCATAAAGTTAAAACAAAACGCGAAATTATGAAAAACTGTTTTTCAAAGGATCATCATTAGGTGTTGGCGGGAATCAGGTTTTGTCGATAAGCCTCAGAATCTCATTTTAAAAGATTAATCATCGGCAGAAATACTTGTTTGCAAATCGCGGGCTGACCCGGTTCACAAACAAGCACACAACGGGCTGCAAGAAAAAGAAGCAACAATTATAAATTCCCAGCAGCATATACATATATATCACATTTTAATCCCAAAAGGCAATGACAAGATGTCCAAGACAAAGAGCAGATATCAGTTCATAACAAGGCAGCAGGGGCAGTTGAGAAGTCAGAAGGAAAAGAAGCACTTAGCAGCCACAAGCATGTAATGATCAAGACAGCAGTAGTAAGCACATTGAGCCCACAACCAACATATCCAAAAGCAACAAGCATCATCGAAGCAAGCATGTAGCAGAGGCAGTTGAGAAAAGAAGAAGATATAAGCCACAAAAGTCAAGAAAAACTCAGAGCAGAGCAGAGCATGGTAGATAAGCACAAAATCAGGAATTCAGAGCAGGTCATAGCAGAGCAGGCAGCATGGTTTAAGTTAACAAAAGTCAAGAAACTCAGAAAGTTCATCATGACAGTATGGTTACCCCAAGACATAGGCAACTGGGACAAGAGACAGGGCTAAGACACAAGGCAATATCTGTTCTACATAACCAAAAACTCACCATAAATATAAAGGAGATAGTTCAGACAGTTCAGGACAGAAAAAAGAAGAAGAAACCTTGTTTTCAAACCCAGAAAAAACCAAGTGCATTTGTTTTCAAACCAACAACAACCAAACCAGAAAACCAAGTGCAGACCTGTTCTAAGCTCTACTGACACAAACAAAAACATAACGCAAACATAACAGAGCAACATCATTTTCTCAACGCCAACGCCTTCTTGGTCTTATTTCGAAATTTCCCGAATCGAAAGAATAAGAGATTAGAAAGGTAATACGGGTTTTTGACGAGGAGGTTGCGATTTCTCTTCCTTTTCTCTCCCGGATTCTTTTTTTCGAATAAAGATCGCCACCATCACCAAACAAATTCTAGGGTTCCGTTTTCCCTTTCCAATTCCATCAATCTGTAACAAAAGAAAATCAACATAAACAATCAGAAATCACCACAGAAATCAACATGCAAACGGAGAAAGAGAATGTAAACGTGAGAGAGAGAGAAGTCACGGCGGTGAGAGAGAGATAGAATCGCCAAACGTGAAACCTGAATGGAAATCGCGGTAGCGAGAGGAAACCCAACCGCACGCGAGAGATGAAGGGAGGAAACCGGAGTGTTTTCTTTTTCTTTTCCTTTTTGAAACAAAAATAACAAATAAATCCATTTTGTTTTTTTATATAATAATGTTAGATCTTGTCACCACCTTGTGTTTTTTTAGAAAATGATAAATCTCTCTTATTTCTTTTTATTTCATTGTAATTTAAATTTAAGAATAAGAGAGAAAGTTTTGGTTAATTAGAAGATTTGTAAGTGGTGCGATGATGTATCATTTGGGCCATTGGGATATTTTCGAAGAAGAAAGATCTGACGCACCCGAATCGCCAGCATATGAGGAGTTTTGCGGAATAATCAAAGTTCAGATGGATTTCTTTCCACACCGTCCAGAATCACGGCAATACAGGCTATTTCTGAACTTATTCTATTTCAATTAATTATTTTGTCGTAAATAATATTCTTGTTGCGATGTAATAAATAATTGTTGGATCTGATAGTTTTCGTTTGATGACTTATCGATTAAACTATTAGTCGATTTTTCATCAAACAGAAAAGATCGTCTCTACTAATTATTTAAATTTCCAATTGTATTGTATGGTATTTTGTCTGTTTATTTACTCATTCAGTATTTATTCACCAATGTACACGTTGCACACAACGGAAATTAAAATCAATTCGACTTCATCCTGATTGGCTCATACGCCGATTTCTTAAAGGGTCTCATGGTTGGGGATGGGCATGGTCATCCTCACGAGATTGGTTAAAGCCCTTGTTGCTTTAATCGATCATAACCCGAAAACAACATTGGTCTATATACCAATCACCATGCACCAGGGTCTCATGGTTGGGGCTAGGAGCACCTATCCTCACGAGGTTAATTAAGTCCATATACTTGATTAATCATAACCCGCTTCCATTTCATCTCAGCACGCGTATCAGAATACCTTCGCAATTAAAAATCAAACCTCGATCCAACGTCGAGTGCATTTTCAAAACTTTTTCGTAATAAAGTACAAGTTTTTTAGTCGTTAGACGATAGCCTAGTTGCTAAAAAACTTGTAACCAAACAAACTTTAGTCTTTAAGTCGTTGGACGCTAGACCTGTGGCTTAAAGACTCCTAAATAACGTGAACTCGTTTCACTTCACTTTTTCTCAAGGAAACTTTTTGGGTGATAGACGACTCATGCGAGCATTCGTTCCTCGGGTTTCTAGTATTTGAATCGTGAGACGCTAGCCTCGTTGTTCAGTACTTTTTCATCCACTTTAAAATTAACTCAACTCATTCAAAATCCTTTTCTCGCTCATACGCGATCATAAAAAACTCTTTTCAGACAAAGAGTGTGCAATAGTCGTTTCAAATACGAGCGAGGACTTAAGCTTTTCAAACAAACAAAACAAGTCCTAGCTCAAAGCATTTGAAACGTCTAAACGCACGATTTTTCAGATAAAATCAATACAACCAATTAAAGTCTTTTTTAAGAGGAACTACAGAGTTTTGACTTTCCCATTGCACGAGGGAATATGTAGGCACACGGTTCTGAAACCGTGCCAAACTCAAAATAATAATAAACAAATTCTGTTTCCTTTATGGTATTCATAACTTAGTAAACACACACACAAACGCGTAGAATTAAATGGGTCCCATCGAGTACGATGGATGTAAGGGGTGCTAATACCTTCCCCTTACATAACCGACTCCCGATCCCACTTTTTGGTCACGTAGACCGCCTTATCCGCTTGTTTGGGGTTTTATCTATATTTCCCCGTTCCTTTTGGAACGAATAAAATTAGGTGGCGATTTCACCGTTTTCGAGAATTAAAAGATTTTTGAAAATCGAGTTGCTTCACATAACCTGTTTGTTGACTTCAACAATAACAAACTTTAGAGTACCAAATTTTTTCATACAAACATACTCGTTGTTATCATCAAAACTCAGAGATACAATTGCAGAACCAAATCTTGTTTAACAAAATAGTGTTTTGATGTGGAAGTGTGGTGGAACATTCGATTCGGGGAAGCGGAAAATATTGAAAGGAAAGCAAAAGTAATTTGCGAAGGATCTTTGAAGTATTGTGGTAAGTTGAATGTAAGGTATTTTGGGGGGTGGCATGTTCTTTTGTCCTGAACATTGATTGAGGACAAGCAACGAGCTAAGTTTTGGGTTGTGATCGGTCACTAATTTTACTATATTTCTATCACTTGTCTAGTGATAATCCAGGTAATCTGTAGCACTTTATTTCTTATTTTGTTACTGTTTGAGACAATTTCATGTTCCTTAATTTATTTCCCTATTTTAGTGTTTTAAGTTTTATTTCAAGTATTTCAGCATTTTATGCTTTGGTTGGTTGTTTGTGATTCGGGTTCAAGTAACAGATCCAAAGGACTCGGTGCGGGAAAGTGAAGGAATCGGAAGTTTCGGAGGAGAATTAGCAATGTTACAGGAGACCTGACACGACCACCCGTGTCACCTGACACGGGACGTGTCAGGGTGGAAGCCTTTGCAAAGTGGAAAAATCAGGGGGCTAACAAGGTCACCTGACATGGGTCGTGTCAGCATATTTGGGACATTAAGAGGAAATTGGAAAGGGCATAAGGGCAACACGGCCACCTGGTGTCAGCTGACACGAGTTGTGTTGGCTCAAGCGCTGATTTTACTTGTTTTCCTGATTTTTCACTAAGTTCTAATCGGTAAGGGTATATTGGGCATTTCACACCATACCAATGGACTTTTCACTATTTGAGACAGTTTCTACGAAGAATGAAGGGACTTTTTTGGACGAGCGAAGAATTTTGAGACGAGAGAAGATTGGAGAGACCAAGGTCATTGGAGGGCGGGAGATTTTCATGACCACACGCAATTGAAGAATCGAAGTTATCCAAATACTTGTAATTTCTAATTTTTATCTTGAAATTACTTTGAACAATATGAGTTTCTAAACCCCCCAATACTATGGGAGTATCCCTGATTTAATTTTGTAATGACTTTGAATTCCTAAGTTCCGTAATATATTTGTTTTTCATATTCAATGTGATCATACAAGGTTTTTAATGCTTTCTTTATCGGACCAATAAAGATTGAATTACGGGTTAATAATCAGCTGGAATGCAGTTGTTAAGATTTTTGTGCGATTAAACTATAGTAGATATCACCTAGGACTAGGGATACCCTATAGTTACCGGTTAAATCTTGATAAAATCAAGGCTTGATTTCATCATAATTCTCTAAGGAGTTAGATTTTAGGATGAAGGATCAAAGATTTTTTCACTAAGGATTTAGGAGAAAATAAACTAAAGATCTAGTAATTGAGTATTTAGAACTTGTTGATAAAATAAGGATTCAAGGTTGTTACATGACAAATCATACACTTTACCCTAGCATAGCCAATTTATTATTCTGCTTACTTTTACACTTCGCTTAGTGATAATATTCAAACAAAACCTCAGTTTAAGTTTTTGTTTAATTGAACCACGAATTGAACTCGGTACTTCTACGCAGTCCTTTAGATCGACATTCGGCAAATTTTTTGTTATTATTATAAGAGATAAAAATAGTACACTTGCTATTTTTCGATCACTAACACAATTGTGGTCGCAATATTGCTAATTTGATAGCTTTGTAACCGCGCCGGATCGCAATTGTGATGTAAATTAAAACCATGTATTCGACCGCCATTATAAATCACATCGGACAAAATTTTATCTTTGTTTTTTCAAATATTTTCATCAAAACTCAAAATTTCATAGCTCAAAAACTCAATTTACTTCTTATATAATAAAAAATCTTAACATCAAGTATTTTTTTGACACTATATTCCAAACACCTCCCAATTAAAATTCATACAACAACGAGTGTAATGTGCATCACAACAACCACAATGAACAGAGTCGTAACACTCGCAACAACAACCGCAGTCACAATTTAAAATCATAATTTAACTTTCGTTTTCACTTTTTTTAGATTAAGTTTTATGTCTTCTCATTCTTTTTATTTATTCTTTTTATTTATTTAATAAATTGTATTTATTTAAACAAATTATTTAAATACACTCCTATATATACTATAGATTTAGAAGTTATTGTTAAAAAACTAAATAAAATATTTTTTAATTTAGTACTGACTATTTGTCTCCGCAATATGTTTCGGAATTCGTTTCTATTTTCTCTACAATGGTCATCAAATGAACATTAATTATAATATTTCTTATCATAGTCGACAAATAAATATAAAAAAAATTATATTTATATTTTTTACAAAAAAAAATATAAATAAATCATAACATTACTAATTTTATTCAAAAAATGTTACTATAGCATTAGTTGATTTAGTAGCAGTTTAAGTAAATTAAAAAATATAAAAAATTATGTAATTTAATCATGTCTAACGATATTTTTAATATCAAAGTTATGAAAATTAAAATAAAAACAAAGAAAATAAGTATTCGTGTTTAATTTAATAGGCATATGTTTGAAGCATGATGTGGCATAATTTAAAATTATGCTTTCACCAAGACTTGAACCTTGGTCACAAGGTTAGAAAGCACATTACCTTGCCACTTATCCACTTCGCCCTTTTTGATATAATTTACACATTAAATATAATTATTGTAATCTTAATTTAACCTAACCAATATCCAACACAGAAATCCAAAAACCCAAAAATGCTTGAATGTTCATCATCTTCCTATAAATCCAAAAACCTAAATATTAAAACCCTAGAAGATAACCTTCTGCACCATATCTGCCTGCAAATCATCTAGATGAAGAAAAGAGACAGTCCTCAACGAGCTTAACAACCGTCTTGTGTCAGAGCTTGAACAAATTCGTCATCTCAAGATTCGAATTGAATCAAACGATTTTAATGAAGTTAAGGAAAAATAAAAGCAGTTGGATCTTTAACAGAATACTCAGTTTCGGTTTGATGAAGCTGAGGAAAAATAAAAGCAGTTGGATCTTTAACAAAATGCTCAGTTTCGGTTTGTATGTACAATTTCAATTTTGATTTTGATTTCATTTTTGGATATGTAAACATAGAAATGTTGGGATCCTAGAGGTGCAAGCGGACAAGGGCACACTCTTGTTGGGACATATCCACAACGTGAGCGTGTTTACTCTCTATCTCTTGTTGGACATAGGCTTGTTGTAGCAACAGCTGGAAGACATGTTAATGTTTATGACTTGAGGAACATGTCTTTGCATGAACAACGAAGGGAATTATCATTGAACTATCAAACCAGATGTGTACGCAGTTACCCAAATGGAACAGGTAAACTTTTGTGTATTTTCAATTGTGGAATAGTTTACAAAAGTTTAGGTTTGAACTTTGTTTTGTTTCATAAATCTCATTAACAATCTTTATCAAATCTGGGTTGGCGTTTGTTTATACCCTTTTGTTTATGAGCTCTAGTATTGATTGGAAGGTGATACTAATGTGTAAATTTATGGATATTATCAATTCATATCTTTTTCATGTTGCGTAATAGATTATAGTGATGGCACTGATTTTTGTGATGCCTTTCTTAGCCTTGATGTTCATATTCCATGTACTTTTGGCTTTTTTGCAGGATATGCACTTAGTTTTGTTAAAGGGCGACAAGGGCTTCAGTCAAGAAACAAAAATCTCTTAGCTTATACTAATTGTTATTATTATTATTGTTGTTATTGTGCAAAAGTATGACAATTCCTTTCATACATGTTATTGATGATAGTAACTATGTCATTTGGTAATTAAGTTCTTTCAATTTGCAAGTATATTGTTGTGAAAGGTTGGTTGTGTATAAGAACTAAATGCTGATAGTATCGTAAACAATTGTGTAATTAGTTGTTGGTCAAGATAGTTAGAGCATATCATGGATTTACATGATGTTTGCAAGTGAAATTCTATATGAAAGATACAAAAGAAAGAGTGGCTAAAGTAATAAACACTGAGTTGTTTCATAAGGAATACAAATTTAGTTATTTAGATATCTAAGCCACTAAGAATTTTAGTTGTTGTTCCTTGACAAGAAAGAAACCATTTCTGTAAGGAATTAAATGAACAATCTCCATATTTGAGATTGATACAGTGTGGAGAGAGAGTATTCTTGGTTTTCAATTTATTCTTTTACTGTTGTATAAAAACAAAAAAATGTTAATATATAAAAGAATTGAAACATTAAGCATCAATTGCAAACTAGCCTAGTGGTACATTATGTTGTATAGGAAACAAGGAAACGTGGGTTTGAATCTTTGCTAAGGTAAAGTTTTGTATTTTTTCATTGGAATTTTAAGGACCTTTATGATGACCATATTCCACGTGTATATGCCACTTGTATAAACAAATGCCATGTAGGATGCCAGCATCCAAAAATAGACGTTGTTTGTTAAAATTAGACGGAAATGACTTAAATGACGTCGTTTGAAGATATAAAGGACTACTTTGGTCTTTTTAAAAATTAAGGGACTAAAATGGACCCCTAGGTAAAGATAAGGGACTAAAAAGGGTATTTTGCCTATTATTTTTAACCAAAATAAGAAAATTTATGAAAAGAAAGAACCAATATACACAATGGAGACCAAACCAAAATCTCTTACGAATGAATTCTAAATCTAGGGGTACCAGCCTTATTTAACAAAAAAAAATTAATTATCTCTCTATGAACATGAATATGCATGACCATAGAGAGAAAATCGACACAAAAATTGGATTCACGATGAATATGCATGACCATGAACTTAATCGAAAGCAATAAAGTCCAACAACTAAGTCAACGAGACTTGATTTTCCAAGGAACAAATATGGGATTAGTAAAAGCAAAAACCGCCTGTTTTGATCCATAACTTCTTCCAATTAAGAGCTTTAGCGTTTTCAATAGATATGATTGTTGCCATTAACTTTAGCATATTCAAAATTGTCGACACCCAAAAACCTTGAGAAACTTCCTAAATGACCAGCATCGGAGTCCTTGAAGATTCCACCACAAGCTGCGAGCATGGGAGAACCAGACGCAACCCCGTCAATATATGCTTTGATCCATCCAGCAGGAGGGGGAGACCAAAGGATATCTAGATAACGCATAAGCTTTTTCGGATGAATATTTATGCCAAAACCTTTTAAGAAGATAAAATTGGATATCAAATAATCGGTATAGTTTATTGTATGGTTACCAGCTAATTTGGCATTAGCCATAACTACAGCAACGAAGCCTTCCAATCCAGAGGAGAATCTTCAAATCTATCCAAGTTCCTAGCACGCCAAATCTAATAAAAAATGTTATTTATACACAAGATAAAAACAGACTTGGCTTGAGGAGACCAATTGTAGTTCAACAACTCTTTGCAATCCGACATATTGTGAATAAGTTGATTATTGGCTTTACTTTGAAACCAGTTCCACATTTTGCACGCAAAAGGGAATTCAAAGAAAATGTGGAACGAAGTCTCCTAAGAAGATTTGCAAAGATTACACATTGAGGGGAATGTGAAACCTCTTAATGTGAGGTTTTTATCTGTCGAAATTTTGTTATGCAGGAACTCCAAACAATCATGGAATGAGAAAGAGGTGAATTCTTGTCCCAAAGGAAATTAGACCAATCCAAAATCGGGTGTGGATGGTGACAGAAATTGTAACACCCCATCTAAATACTCCGAATATATTAATTAAATTAATATCTAAATCATCTTTAATCAGAGTTAACACGGCAAATGCGGGATGTCACAATTAATAGATATAATAAAACTTCATTCAAACAGTAGCCATGCTACACTGAGGATCAACATTTTCAATAATTCAGTCAAATTAAGACCATGTCTTACACAGCGGAAAATATCATCACCAAAAATGGAATAATTCAATCATTGTATTCCCAACAAAATTTTAATTAAACAATAAACCAATGTCTAATTTCTCATCTAACGTTCCCCAGTGTTACAATCTAATCAGAGCATGACACTGACACGCGGACTAAACGATAAGCTCTAGAGCCATCCTCACCAACTCTTCAGCTGCTAACCTTAATCTGAAATGGTAAAGTAAGGGTGAGACTTCTCATAATGAAAGCATATTATAAGTCTTTCAATCAATAATATATCACAAGCATATTATTTCACCCACTTAACATAAATTCAGATTCACACACACAACCATATTCATCATGCATAATCATAACAATCCAAGAAGAGTAACACTGGAAGACATCCTAACATGTTACCACTTCATACAAATACAATGCAGACTCAATGCATGCGGTACCGACACGTGACCAAGTCACCCAACACTGATCCATCATCAACGGATATAGTTCCATCGATTCGTCCATAACCACCCGGACACGAATCCCTAACCACCCATCCTCACTGGTATCGGTTATCGGCAATCCAAGTCAAATTCCGCACAATGGGAATTAACTTCACCAAACAATGCAAATGCACGCATCACTAGCATGCAACATCAATCACCTATGTATACATTCATTTAACATAACGAATCACAACAATCAACATGATATATCAACCAATCATGCATACATCTAACATCGGCATAAACATGCAACCCAATCAACATGATATATCAACCAATCATGCATACATCTAACATCATAAACATGCTATTACATCTACACATTATCAATACATCCATCAACACGGGATCTCGCTACATACAATTCAATATATCAAAGTCACCTATCTCGAATCGGCTCATTTTCAAAATAATTTCAAGTTTTGGAAAATATTTTCATTTCATAAAATAGAGCATTAAATTTTGAAAATAACGTCCAAAACGGCGCTCAAAACGGACTTACGGTTTGAAAGTTATGAATTTTCAAAGTTTGACATTTTTCAAAATTAGAAGTGGAACCGGTTCCTACATACAGAACCGGTTCCTAAAAGTTCAAAACCTCGCTCGAAAATGTATGGAACCGGTTCCTACCCATACAGGAACCGGTTCCTGAGTGCATTTTTCCAGTTTTTACCAAATTTTCAAGGTGGAACCCGATTCCTCCCCACTGGGAACCGGTTTCCACGTGCTAAAAAGCCATTTCCTGCACTTTTGACAGCATTCTTTCATTCTCCATCAAACACAAACTTTCCCATACGAATCCCAACATGGAAAACACCAAAACATATCCAATTTGCATCATTATCACATCAAACAACATATTTTCATCATTTTTTTTCATCTACTAATACCCTAATTGTTTTCAATCCATCAACTGACACAATCTGACATCATCTGACACAATTAGGTATACATCCATGGAAACCTAGAAATTCCCAAACTAAGGTTTCCTAACATACTATGATCTATAATATCAAAGTCAAAACCTATAATAAGCAATAATCAATCGAAATCACCCCTTACCTTGTGGGTTCTTCGAATTCTGACGCTTCTAGGTTTTCTTCCTTCTTTTCTCCTCTTCTCACTTCACGTATCTTGTTTTCTCCAAAAATGATTCTATTTTCCTTCTTTCCTTATTTTATTCCTTTTAATCATAAATAAAATAAATATTACTTCTCTTCCCCAATTAATTCCATCATTTAATCTTAATAATTCAATATATTAATAAATTATGTTCTAAATTAATTTAATAATTTAAAAATCACAATTATTTAATTAGCGAATTATTTTGGGGTGTCACAGAAATCGTACGCTTGCTTAAGACTTAAATTGCCATTAGCAGTTTCTTTTCAAACAATGTATCATCAAAAGCACAATCTGGAAGAGGAAAAGAAGATATAAGAGGCATGAGATTAGGAATAGCAAGTTGAGTGTTATTTGGTATTTTCTGAATTCCATTTTCAAGCCAGTCACCAACTTTTGTAGACAAGGAGTTGTGAAAAATATTAGGAATATTGAATTTAGAGGCAAGCTTCTCACCAGTCCAATTGTCCAGTCAAAAATTCATCCTAGCACCATTGTCAATCAACCATCAACTTTGCTCCGCAACCATGTTGAATTTATTTCTGATGCTTGTCCAAATGGAAGATTTGATAGAGTAAGATATGATCATGCAGTTCCTTCTAATTCTAGAAGCAATGAGCGAGGTCCATGTTTGATCTCTTTTGAGGAAATGCCATTAAAGATGCGGGTCGGTAGTGTTGTTGAAAGACTAAGAGACTTTAAGTCTAGTAGTAGGTTTTCGAATTAAATAGTAGATCGAATAATTATCGTCCATTCGAGTCTAAACACTTCATTCCTTTTTTTAATGTAATGGTATATTCCGACGGTGTAAATTAATTTTATATTGTCATCCAATAAAATACAAACAAATTACCAAATCTTCAAAATATTTTTAAATTTTTAATGTGACTTATCATTTAACATAATTGTTTGTCTTTAATACGCAACATGTTACTAGACTCCAACGAGATATTCATATGAAAAGAAAAATACCATTCAATAAGACACTATAAATCAAATCATAGGACCAATCAATCAGAGCAATACATATTCAGAGGTCTAAATAATTTTAAGAGTCATGCTATTCTTACAATTTTTTTCACACTACACCCAACCATTTAACAAAGGATGATGTATTTGTACAAACTTCAAGCAAGATAAAATATTTAAAAAATCAAATTAATACCTTGTGTAATATTAATAATAACAAATTAATTATTATTTCTCTCTTATTTTACTAAATGTGAGTGTGTCCAAATACAAAATATTTGTGGTTGTGTCTATAGTAGTCTTGCTCAATCAATAATGTGTTGTCTATTCTCAATTTATTTTCCTCTCCCATCCTTCACTTTAATACTCCATTTCATTCTTCTTTCACAAGCACTCTCACTCTTCCCCATTTCATTTACTATCTTCTTTCACTAACCAATAATAACAAATATCCCATCATCATGACTTCAACCACCACACCACTCCTTCCATGGAAGATTCGCTTCACCATCTCTACCATCTCTTCCCTTATCTCCGCCTCTCACCGCTCTAATGACACCGTCAACCGCCGTCTCTTCAACTTTTTTGATAGAAAAACCCCTCCTAACCCTAACTCCATCAACGGAGTCTCTTCCTCCGACATCATCGTTGATCCCTCACGTGATCTTTGGTTTCGCCTTTTCACCCCCTCCTCAAACTCCATCTCTGACGCGTCTCTCCCCGTTTTCGTGTTTTTTCATGGCGGCGGTTTTGCACTGTTTTCTCCGTCTTCCATCTCATACAACGCTGTTTGTCGTTTATTCTGTTCTTCATTTTCCGCAATCATTGTTTCTGTTAATTACCGTCTTGCCCCTGAGCATCGTTTTCCTTCTCAATACGAGGATGGTTTGGAAATCCTTAAATTCCTCGATCAAAATAACAATGTTTTAGGAAAATATGCTGACATCAGCAAATGTTTCTTGTCGGGTGATAGTGCGGGTGGAAATTTAGCCCATCATGTAACGGTTCGGGCTTCTTTAGAAAGTTTTCAAGTTTTGAAAATCATTGGTTTGGTTTCAATACAACCGTTTTTCGGAGGTGAGGAAAGAACCGAATCTGAAATCCGGTTTAACCGGGCACCTATTGTTTCAATGGATAAAACTGATTGGTATTGGAAGATGTTTCTGCCCGATGGGTCAAACCGTGATCATGAAGCGGCCAATGTTAGTGGACCAAATGCAACGGTTATTTCAAATGTGGATTATCCGAATACTCTTTTGTGTGTTGGTGGGTTAGACCCGTTACTGGATTGGCAAAAGAGGTATTATGAATGGTTGATAAAATCTGGGAAGGAAGTGGAGTTAATTGAATATCCGAATATGGTTCATGTTTTTTATTACTTTACAGATTTGCCTGAGACTTCTCAATTCCTTTCTAGAGTTAAGGATTTCATGAATAGGCAAATGGCTAATCTGAACTAAAGACCTAAATAATTTGAAAAAAATATTCGCCAATTGTGGTGTTGTTTAAAAGTGTATGCTTGCGTGAAAAATAAATAAAATGTATAATGTTGTATATACTCTTTGGATTATATATAATATGCTTAGATATGTAATAAAGTGTATATAATCTTTGAGCGGGTTTTACTCATTTTCTTTCCCAAGTCTCACTCTTCCATACAAAGTGAAATTTCTGCCATTGCCATAATATTGTAAAGGTTAAATTAAAAGTATGTTGAATGTGTACCATGAAAGGCCTTGTTTAAGTTCAAATTCAAACAATTGGAAGGTAGTATTCGCACCATTTCTTTCATAAAGTAACAGCAAAAACATCACCAAATCAAAAGACCCCAAGTTGATAGAAAAATATGAGTTTAATAGCATTATCCATTCAATCAATCCTTTTAAAGAATTGATTAAGCTAAGAAAAATCGCCAAGAAAACAACTCTATACAAGGGTTGGTTGCTTTCGGAACACTGAAAGATAAAACTTTGCAGTGTATTGGTGACTGCTGATTGTTATTCAAATGTTTAATATGATAAAAACATGCTTTTGAAGGATTCATGCCCTAATCCTCTAATTGGAGCTCTTACTGTCCAACGCTTGCTTGAGCTTCCTTCCTAATGCAAATGCCAGTGGAGGAGGAACAGCGTTACCAATCTGCCTGTGCTTGTGTATGATGTTACCAGAAAATTGATAGTGGTCTGGAAAGCCCTGCATTTACAGATGAAAAAGATGACAAATTAAAGATGGTTTGATTTCTTATCATAGCATTTAGCATAACGAGTAACTTAAGTAATAGACTTACTTGAGATCGGGCACATTCACGGACAGTAAGAATTCTATCTTGATCAGGATGGAAGCACATTCCAACCTTACCCATTGGTTGAGGGTCCGTGATGGAAGTTGGGAAATTACCTTGCCAATCCAACCTACCAAACAGTCCCTTCCATTGATTATGCCTGTCAGCTGTGTTTGGCAAGCACCATGGTATCAAATCAACAAGTTGTCCATTTGAGAGTTTTATCTGCATTATATTAGAAAATATTAATTAAAATAACCGCACAAAATTGCCATTGCCATGCTAAAATTCACAAAGATTTCAATTTACCTTTTCTTCTGGAAGATCACGCCAATCAGAACCAGGTCTCTTAGGAATTTTCTGACATCGAATCAAGTTCAGCTCATTCATTTCCTTTGATATATGATCAGTCAAGACAGCCATACTGCCTCGAATCTTCTTTTGAAACCATGAGATAGGATCGCTTTGATACTGCAAGCAGAAAGCCAAGTGAATATAAGTTCTTGTAGACCATAAGTGTAGTGTTACTTTGATTATTAATAATTTCCCTCTTCCACAATAATTTAAAAAAAAAATGTCAGTAGTGTAGAGGTAGGGTAGAAAGATAGATAACATGTCTCTTTCCTATTTCACATACCTCCATGTTTGTCCTAGAGGCTCCATTGCCCACAGCTGGGAGTTCACCAATGGTATCCCGAACAGTTATTGCACGTAATGGGGCACCATCTGCAGTACTGTGGACAGCAGCATAATGGACATTTTCTGACAATCTGATTTTCAACTCAGGGGCAGAGAAGACGTGCATTGGTTCTGGCCACTCGGGAAGCACATCTTCTGGAGAGGCAGCCCATATAAATGCCCTTTTTCTTGACTGAGAAACACCAAAAGCTCCAGCCTCAAGGATACCAAACCTCACCTTTTGAACAAGAAAATCAGCATTCATTATTTCTCCTCAAGATTCTATTCAACTCCAAAATGAAATAAATTATGAAGAATTACCTGATAACCCATCTCAAGAAGTGAAGCCAAAGTTAAACGGAAAGTCTGTCCTTTATTAAAAGACACAAAGTTTCTCACATTCTCCAATAGGAAATATCTTGGGCGGAAATAATCAGCAAAAGATAAGAAGGCTAAAATCATCTCACACTGGACTTTACTCCAAGTGCTTGTGTTAAATCTATTCATCCCAGAAAAACCCTGCAAAAACAAATTATCCAATAATCACCAAAGTACTTGTAAGAATATTATTGGTGGCACAGAGCAAAGAGCTACACAAACCTGGCATGGAGGGCCCCCATTAATGAAATCAACTTGCCCGGGTAATGGTAAACTATTCAAATCTTTATCATCAAGCTTAGAGGCCAATTCTGCAGCCTCGGTTGTTGAGATACATTCATCTATATCTCCACATTTCTCCATTATAGCCCTGCATTAATACAACTTATGAGTCACTTAAATGTTTTCACCTTTATTTAACCTTGTAGCATGAAATATTTTCTATTCAGGATCATTTACCTAAGAATCACATTACAGTTGTTAATAAACACCAAAGCTTCAGGATGATTAGCTTTGAATGCATTGCCAGCTGGTTCTTCATACTCAATAGCCCATTTAGTAGATGAAGCACCTGAAGCATGAAAGCAGTAACACAGAAGTTACATTTTGCATAGATATATATATAGCATATATAATAGTGTTTCTTTCTAAAATAAAAAGTGTAAGCTTACCAGACTGATGCAACCCCTCTGATAAGCCACCACATCCTGCAAAAATGTCCAGGGTTGCTAAACGGTTTTCATTTGATGTTTTACATTTTAGATCAGGCACTGAAATGGTATCTCCCTCTTTACATTTTCCCTTTTTCTTTCTAGCTGCATCATCAGCTGTAGTTCCACTAGAATATTTTACTTTGATATGAGATGGCAGCTGCGGAGCAAATGAAAAATAAAATAGTTATTCATTGAAAAACATATTTTCACAATAACAATTCACAAATCTAAAACAAAATAAAATAACTGCTTGAAATTTAATTGAAAAAATAATGGCAGCAAATATATCTATACAAGTACAAGAATTTAAAATTTGAATACTCAAATTTGAAATAAGAACTTCATAAAGCATAAAACTTTTTTAAAATAAAAGGCATAAAAACTCATAAATCATAAAATGCCAATGCTTTTGCAGATTTGTCTGACAATTAGCAAGCAAACTATACAGTTATAATAATCCAGTCAAGAATACACTACCTTCTTGAGTGATCCTGTGGCAGGATCATACAGGAGTTCACAGAAAAAGACATTGTGGAAGGCTCCAGGGGCACTTCCTTCAGGGATATCAATCTTTTTCCTGACTTCACATTTACCTTCTACAGATTGAACAGAGATCGTATATGTTTCATCACTGAAATACACCTAAAACCATAAATCACAATATATGTGTCAATATAAACACTTACATGAAGACAATTTATACAAAATAGAACTAAAAGTCTAAAGATAGCAGCAAATATTAACACACAAAGACCAGGTCTCTTACCAAATTCAACAAGTTCAAGCACAGATTGCTTGGTACAAAAAATAATTAAAAAAATGTGCATTACCATGTTATTCTTGTGCATGTTGATTCGATTAATAAGTTTTAAGTTCTATGTAGATTTTACCTCTTGAACATCAGAGCAGTATGCTTTCTCACTTGATACATCTTCTGGTCGAAAGAATCTTCTGACTTTGAGTTCTGTAGATTTTATTTCAGCTTGTTTTGTTTCCTTTTTGGAAATGATCTCGAGCACTTGGCATACAACATAAGCTTTCAGCCCTACATTCCTCCCACTCTTATGAGCTCCCTGCTCTATCTTTCCCTCAAATTCAAAAGGACTTACATAAACATAGTCATTGAGAGAATATTCTATTCCCTCCAATACAAAACTAGACTTAGACGAATTTACTTTGAAATTTTCCTTTGCCTTGTCAGCTTCTTGTATATTGCAAGAGTGACAGACGCCTGACCCTAACCCCAGTGTATCAAACGGAAGACTGAAGAAAGCACCCCTCTCAGGCCAGTACAAGCTTTTACAGTAATATTCAGTAGGCAGACCTTTCTTCTTCCTTTCTTCGGCTCTTTCCCTATCAATTTTACCTGCAGCATTACTATCCTTTCGATGCTGATGCCCCCAAGGTGTTCTTCGGATTCTTGCAACATTTATCTGCTTAACATCTTGCAGTCCCAAATCCCTGCACTCATTAGTCAAAAACACCTCTCTCTCACTCGCAGCATTGCCAAGAACAGTATGACAACCATGTTGCAACATCCTACCATGAAACATCTTTTTCCCATCCTTCGATTCATACATATATTCAATGTAATATATATCAGGAAGCTCATCTGATTCATCAACTTCGACCGACACAGATGTTCCCACAGAAACAACTTCTCCATGAATAATTGCCTGCTTATAAAGAGGCAATCCAGACCTGACCTTCCTTGCAGAACCCCCTTCCCACCTAATCTCTCCACTGTCAGAAAATACTTTAATTTGTTTGGGAACTAATTGTGGCTTTAGTGTTCCCTCCAACAGTACTGTATCTTCCTCAGCATCCTCGTCTTCATTCTCTTCCTGTTCCTCCGCTTCATCGTCATCCTTTTCTTCACCAACAGTTTCTTCTTTTGATTCCTCAGGTAAGTGGTTTGAGTAATACTCTCCCCATATTCTATTGATTAACTTTGTTGTTGTAGCTTGCATAGCTTTCCTTTTGGATACAACAGGAGCCATTGCTGCCCTAGGATTCATATTTGGCTCGCTCTTTGGCAACAGTTTCTTCTTCTTCACTAACCATTTGGTATGGTGCCGTTCTTCCATTTTGTTCATAAGACCGGTCACAAAAGGAGACTTCCTGATCTTGTCATCTGGAAATTCTGCAAACAGTTGCAGAATTATCTGTCCATGGACAACAATATATCTTTCTACAGCCAACGGATCAGAAGAAATATACGACTTATTGTCCTGAGTATACTCAGATACTTTTTTTATAACATCAGGAAATGAAAGCCGTGATACACGACTCTGCTCCTTCAACAACGTGATAATGCTTATACCAATTCTTGCAGTTTTCAATACTGTGTTATACCAAGGAGCGTACTGCTTTGATGGTTTACCAAGTCTATACCTGAAAGATAACAATTATGGATGAGTCCAGTCATCACTTTTCAAAGAAAATAAAACATTTAGAACATAAATATTCTAAGATCTGTGTAAATTCCAAACATACAAATAACTACATTCCTATCATACAATAACATTATCATATAGAGAGAAAATTACAAAAAGCATTAATTTTAGAGGAGGTACTATACCAGGCCAAATCTGTCCGGATGGATATGAAAACCATAGATGATCCAAATTCAATCATCCACTCTTTTATGGCACTCAGATAAATTGGAATACCATCAGTGTCCTTTGCTCCTGAAGCAATGGATGATTGGCCAGCCTCTGTATCAAGATTGAACCCACTTCCATCATCTGAAGTCATTATACCTGATCCAAATATCGTAACATCCATCTCTGAACAAGGTTTCATAGGAAGGAGTTCCAGGGAAATTAATCTAGAATCAGAGTTGTATAAAGCCCAATTATTCAACATGCTTCTAGGAAGATCTTCAGTGTCATATATGTCATCATTATCAAAAATTATAAATTCATCTGTTTCTTGAAGAGAAGTTTTATAATAAGCAGGGAGAGGGTAATCATTGGCAATCTCATCTTCATTAATTTTGATATAGAATTTGTTAGATGAAGATGATGATCTAGGATTTTTTCTCTGCCTATTAGATCTCCAATTCTCTTCATCCTGCAATAGTCGAGCTAACTTTGCATCCTCATCCTCTTCATCTACAGAATCCATCTGATTCTTTTTCTCTTCATCAGCAGTTCCCGAACCAATCCTTAAAGTCGCATTCGATGGCCTCACTTGTGTGTTTGCAAAGTGTGCTTGTTTCTTGCTCTCATCTCTAAGAGCAATCAAAGCAGGAATATCTTCAAACCCCTTGTCATTTGCCTTCAACATCGTGTCTAAACCAATGAGCTGCTTATAAATAAAATCTCCCTGAGAAATAATGAACTCCTTTAGTGATGCAGTTCCAGAAAAGTACTTGCTACCACTCATTGACCGTGCCATTCCAGCAAGTAACTCATCAAGACTTATGTCAGGATCTCCCCCAGAAGACTTAGCTAGCTTTTTGTACACTTCCAAGCAAGCACGAGCTTTTTCAAAGAAAAGATCATAGTGTTTTTTGTAGGTACCAGCTGGTTTCTGGCAATCATAATCAGCAATTTCAGTAGAAATCCATATCACTGGAGAGCCATCTTCATATCCAGATATATCCCATGATTCAATTCGACCAAAACCTTGACATCTAACACCTTGCTCTTTTTTCTTGTCAGCATTTCCTTCTAGTGGCAATACAAGTCCAGTGATGAATAAATCCTTGATTTCAAGCATCTCAGGTGCCTGTGCTGCACCACTTTCATCATGAAGGATAAAGTCTGTAAGTCTTCTATTTGCGCGGCCATCCTCTTGTCCAGCAGTCATACGGACAGCTAGAAGTTCTTCTTCTACAACCTGATCCTTCTTTGTTTCAACAAGACAAGACTTATCAGATATGGAAAAGGACTTCTCCTTCAAATTTTTACTTGCTGCACTTGCAGATCGTTTGGGCATTTTCCGAGTAGGAGCAGGCTGCTCACTACTCTCTGACAAACTTCGCTTCTTTTGCTTACCACCTGCCATAACTTCCTCTTCGGTGTTTGAAACAACAGGCTCCTCTTTACTCGTGCTGTCCTTACCACCTATTCAGACAGTAAGAGAAAGGGGGAAAACGAATATTCAGTTTCAATAACAAATCCAAGGGAATTTAGTATAAAGCAACACAGGGCAACAGAGCAGTTATGAGCATCATAATCATCCATTTTGCCTATAAATTAAAGACAAAAAACAGGAAGGAAATAGAACAATCGCATTCGATTGACAATCAATAAAAAATATCCAAGATATGGGAGCAAGGAAATAAACAGGAACCCATCTGAGCAATTTATGTTTATTTTAACTTGGAAGGGAGAACAAACATATATATACAAATAAATTTTCTCGGATATTTTCACATGGTAAAAATAAGACTAATAGTAGTAACAGAACAATATTTGATTAATTCAAAGGATAAGAAATGTGGAATAGGAAAATAAATGGACTAACTAGACACAACAGCAATGAAAAGAAAATTGCAGCCATTAAATATATAACTGGGGAAAATCTTCAGATATGCTTAGTAGTTAATTGAGAATAACACACATCAATATGAATTAATTAAATTAAACGACGCATTTATTGAGATGGTTTGGGTGCTAAAACCAATGCTAACAATGCATACACCTACATAGAATAGATTTCCAAAAGATTTTTTTTGTTTTCTATTCTGTTTTTGTTGTTTCCTCCTTGTTAATAAAAAACTAAAAAGTAAAAAATCTAAAGAGAAATGCAAAGTTTAATTGCTATTTTTCTATAGATTGCAATGCATTGCTAACGTCCTGTAATTAAACCTAGTAGTATTGCATTTATGAGCACACATTAGTTCGAATATCTACCACTGACCACAGCTGCAAAATTTGAATTGAAAAAATTTAAAGACCTCAAAACAGAAAAATGAATCACTTATTAGTTAGGCAACCAATAAGCTTAGTCACCAATGCTCTTAAATACATCAAACAAAAATAAACAATTCATTCAAATCATAGAACAGCATAATAAATAAAGCACTCCAGTTAACAATGCTGAACCCAAATTAATACAAAATTTCAAACAATTTTATTAGGTGTTTTGATTAGGAAAAGTTATGAATTCTGAAAGTGCTTTTTTTCCTTTACCAGAACCACAACAAGAAAAGTGGACCTGAATTCCAAGACACTAAATCCACAGCAAAACTACAAGAGTTTTTAGAAAACTTCAAAAAATGTATGTTTGAAAATTTTCAACATTAAAATAAATCTTATAATAGGTTTTCTAAAAATTCTTTGGGGGAAAAACCAAGAATTGTGCCCTGGGTCCAATATTCCAATAAACAGTATATACCAGCCCTAAAACAAACCGTTGGCAGAAGAAAACTATGATCACTTAGAAGACAGATGACAGCTGAAAAGTACAACAAAACCTTAAGTTGAAAGTTAGCAAAAAGTTTAAACCCTAAGCTAGAACTGCAGTAAAACCCAGAGATTGTATTACAAGAACAATGACAATAACAATATGAACAACAATTATCACTGCTTAGAATGCAGATCATGGTTGATGACTGGCAAAGTCCAAAACTGTTGTAGCTTCAAAACCGAAGCTAGAATCGCAGTAAAGCACAAAATCACAACACGTAAAATTGACCTGTAGTCACATACACAGTCCACATAGACTATAATCAACCAGTATGTAAGTATGGTTGATCTGGTTTGCAGTTGAACATTCCCAAACAACACAACAATCAATCTGGATGTTTGGTTTACAGTTAAAACATTGGATCCCAAAGAAAACAAAAGCCTCTTTAAATTGCTTTGGGACCACAATATATGTTCAAATTTTTCAACATTAAACCAAATCTAACAAAAGATTTTCTCTAAATTCTGACAAAAAAGTTTTCCATGTAAAAAAAAAAAGGACTAAAACAGCCATGCCATATGTTCCAATATATCATTAAACAGTATCACCCAACACTAAATCATACAAGCTTAAGCTTCTACGATTTGAAGACAAAAAACCTTCGAAATTTGATGGGTTTTTTTACTGAATTTTGGTTGTTATTTTGCAAATATACCAAAAGGTTGAATCATAACAACAACCACAGAAACAAAACAAAAAAACAACAAACCACTGCTTCAAAGACTGAATCATAACAACAAACACAAACACAAACAATAAATCACTGCTTAAAGATATATCATGATTTAAAAAAAAAAAATAACAAAACATTTCAGCTTCAAAGCCTAAGCTAGAAACACAGAAAACCCCGAAGAACAACCACAAAAACAAAACAAAAAACAACAAATCACTGCTTAAAAGATAAACCATGGTTTAAAAAAACAACGAAAATTTTCAATTGAAGACTAGTAAAGTTTAAAGATGTCATGCTTCAAAACCTCAAACAAGAACCACGGTAAGCTAAAAATTCAAACAACAGTAACGATTACAATAATCACTGTATAGAACTTAGATCTTAGTTGAAGAAACACAATTTCACAGTTAGGGTTACAGAAAGATGTAAAATACACAATACCTCACTTGAGATTGAAACACAGCAAATACTACACAAAATCACAAATCAAACCGTTAACACATTAACACAAAAATAACAAAAAGCGAGAACAAATAAACCAGCGACATGCAATGAAGAACTCGAAAGTACCTTGACGAAGAAACGAAAACAGAAAAATGAGAGGCACAAGCAAAAGCGAGAAACGATAAAAGAGGATGAAGAAAACCCTAGAAAGAGAGGCGTATTTATATTACCCGGTTGAGATGAATCGGCGGGATTCAAAAGCGAAGCGGAACCCATGAGCTGGGAAATTTTCCTTGTATGCAAAACGCAGATTGTAGATCTGAAGAAATGGGATTGAGAAGCGTTTTGGTATAGATGGAAAGAAAAATGGTTTGAAAATGAGGGTTTTGAGTGGTGTGTATTTTACTCTAGTCTTAGATTTGGCGGGGAAATGAATTTTGGGGTCGCGCCCATTGCTTTTCTTACGTTGCTTTTCATTTTAGTAATGCTTCTACTTTTACCATTTTCATTGAATTAAAATGATTCCATGTATTTTTTGTACATTATGTGTGGTCTTTTTAAAAGACTTTTTTACATTTTTCAATTAATAATAAGTATTTTATACTTAAAATATATGAATTTTTAATTATTATTGTTATTATATTTGATTTGAAGTTCTTATTTTTATAGTTAAAATGTGTTGACTGAGTAAACAAATTATATTAAAAATTCCATTCTGTATTTTATTTAGTTCTTATCTTCTATGTTTTTTAATATTATTTTTGGATAAAAATATTAAAGTTTATTAATGTTTTAAATATTTTTATATTTAATTATTGTTATTTTAAAAATTCATATATTTTAATAACCAAAATTAATAGATTGAGAAAAAAGAGTTATAAAAGATAACTTTTTTATTATAATTTTTTTGAATTAAATTAATACAAAAATAAAATGTAAGTGGACAACTAGTCACTATTTCTTTTTGGAACGCAAAATCAACCATTTTACATATTTTTTTTATAAAAATATTGTATTTCATATATTTATAAATATGATTTATAAAAAGATTTTGTTTAAAGAAAACACCAGTCCCACTTTTATATATATATATATATATATATATATATATATATATATATATATATATATATATATATATATATATTTGATTGTAAATTTTGTAATTTATTTTGATCTTATCTTTATGTTTTTTAATTTTTCTTTTCATTTTGATATTATCTTTATTATATAATTTTAGGTGCTACAAATATTGTCCAAAAACACTGAATATTTTAATATTTTATTATTATCTTTTGTTAAAAAATTATAATCATTAATATATTTGGTATTTTTAAAAAAGTTTAATGATAGTGCAGGATCAGTGTAAAGAAATATTATACAAATATTTAATCAAAATATTTTAAAATGTCAAATCATGTGTAATTTGAATTTTATAGATTGATTTGGCAGAATACATGATTGTCATTGATTGATAGTTTTTCATTTTTAAAAGACTTTTTTATATCATTATAATTATTTAATAATTAAAATATTTAAATATTAATCATTATTGTTTTTAGTCATTTATTTAAATTATCAAAATTTGTTGACCGTAGAAAACTCTTTATATTAAAAATTTGAAAAAATATCTTATGTTTTTTAATTGTAACTTTAGTAATTTATTTTGTTCTTATCTTTTAATATTGTCTTTTTGTTGATAGTAAAAATATTTTACACTGTCAGTGCACCATCTATTTTCTCATTTTTAAAATACTCTTTTATAACATTATATTTTTTTAATAATTAAAATATTTAAATATTAATCACTATTATTTTTAGTCATTTATTTAAATAATCAAAATTTGTTGACTGTAGACAACTCTTTATATTAAAAACTTGAAAAAATATTATTGTGTTTTTTAATTGTAACTTTGATAATTTATTTTGTTCTTATCTTTTAATATTGTCTTTTGGTTGATAGTAAAAATATTTTATACTGTCAGTGCACCATCTATTTTCTCATTTTTAAAAGACTTTTTTTATATTATTATAATTATTTAATAATTAAAATATTTAAATTTTAATCATTTTTATTTTTAGTCATTTATTTAAATAATCAAAATTTATTGACTGTAGAAAACTCTTTATATTAAAAACTTGAAAAAATATTATTATGTTTTTTAATTGTAACTTTGGTAATTTATTTTGTTTTTATCTTTTAATATTGTCTTTCATATAAGGTGTAAAAAAATTGTTAAGCCGTCGAGTGGCTAGAATTCATCTCTTAAAGATGAACAAGTGGAATGTTGTAATATATGCTCATGCATAATATATTTTTGCACAACTATCAATTAAGCTGAATAAACGATATTGTTTGATTTTTATTCTAACCATCGATAAAATAATATTATTCGTGTTGCACAATCACAAACAAATAAAACACACGATATTATAAAACTTTTTAGATTAACAATGCATAACAACTAATATCTGATAAAAATAAATCTCAAAAAATTGTTAGAAATAATATTTTAGAAAATGTTTCTTATGTTTAAATAACATAGCCCTTAATTTAAAATTATAGTATTTTTAATCATGTAATTCTTTGAACACGTCATTACATTTTTAATCGTGAAGAATTGGTTGAAGAGGATCTGGCACAAACTTCCCTAAGTGAGACTCATGGAACACATCATGAAGGTTGAATAGTGACGGAGGCAAAGCTAATTGATAAGTCACCTTGCATACGCATCTTATGATATAATAAAAGCATGTGTATCTCGAGCTTAGCTTCTTGGTTTTGGAAAATCCTTTCAGTTTGAATTTAGGAGTGACTTTTAAAAATACATGATTTCCCTCCTCAAATTCTAGGGGTATTATTCTTTGATTCGCGTAACTCTTTTGCCAATCCTAAACTTGCTCCATCTTTTCTCGAACTACTCAGAGCTTTTCTATAGTTTCTTGAATTACATGAATAATCAAACATTAACTCATCCCTTCATTAAAGCTTTCATAAAAAACAAAAGTGATGGAACCACCACTAATTTCGAAGTAGAGAGGTCGGTCGTGAAAACATATAAGAAATAGAATGGAACAATAGATGATGTCTTGAAGAAGCCTAAGCCAACTATATTGATTGGACGATACATTTTGAAGCAGTTTTTGAAATGTGTTGCTCGAATCGAAAAAGTTGTAAGCTATAAAATTGGTTTATATAGAGTCGAGTTTGAAAATTGTGTTTCAAAGGATATGGATAATAGTGTTATTTGGAAAATTCTTTTGGAGGATTGTGATTTCGACGAGGATTTGATTCGGAGGAAGAAGAAATTAGATGAATGGTTTTTGTGTAAGACCGACGAGGCAAAGGAGAAGAATTCCTCTGAATTGTGTGTGGAAAATGTAAAAATACACAATTCATACGAGTTCTTCTCCTTTGCCTCATTGATCTTACGCAACAACCCTACATCCAATGTCGTCTTCCTCATAATCATATATATCCTCGTGGAAATCACAATCCTCCAAAATAATTGAATAACACTACTATCCATATCCTCTAAAACACACTTTTCAAATTCGATTCTATATAAAACAATTTTGTAGCTTACAATTTTTCCGATTCAAGCAACGCATTTTAAAAACTGCTTCAAAACATATCATTCAATCAATACAACTGGCTTAGACTTCTTCGAGACATCAGTTACCATTTCATTCTCTATTTTTCTCTATTTATGTGACCGACCTCTCCGCTTCGGGACCGGTGTTGGTTCCATCACTTTGGTTTTTCATGCTTGCTTCATTGAATAAGAGATTTAAATAATCAAAATACGTTGAATGCGGAAAATATTTTATATTAAAAACAAAAAAAATTATAATATTTTTAATTTTAAATTTAGTAATTTATTTTGTTCTTATCTTTATCTTTATGTTTTTCTATTATTGCTTTTTCAAACAAATATATTAATATATTAATTTTTTATTATTATTATTATATATATATATATATATATATATATATATATATATATATATATATATATATATATATATATATATATTACATTTATAACAATAATATAATTTTTATAATTTAAAGACAATAACAAAAAATTAAACAAAAGAATTATCCAAAAATACATAATTTTTAATTGTGTTTTAATATTTTAATATTAATTTTTTATTAAAAATAGTAATAATTTATACGCATGATCTTTTTAAAATACTTTCTTGCATTTTTTAATTAATTATAATTTTTGTTAATTTGGTAATTTATTTTGTTCTTATCTTTATGTATTTTTAATATTGCTTTTGCAAAAAAAGAGGTATACAAATATTAAAAAATATAATAAAAAACATTTTTTTCAAGTTTTTAATATAAAGAGTTATCTACAGTCAACAAATTTTGAAAATTTTAAACAAATGACTAAAACCAATACTGAATAAATTTAAATATTTTAGTTATAAAATAATTATAATTACTAACTTGTAAAAAAAGTCTTTTAAGAATACATTATATATAAATTATTATTATTTTTAATAAAAGATCATAATAAAATATTAAACATTCAGTGTTTTTGGACATCATTTTTAGTGCACAAAAATATATAATAAAGATAAGAGCAAAATAAAAAGAGAAATTAAAAAAAAAAACAAAGATAAAGATAAGATCAAAATAAATTACAAAATTTATCATATATATATATATATATATATATATATATATATATATATATATATATATATATATATATATATATATATATATATATATATATATATATATATATATATATATATTATTATTGTTAATAATGTTTTTACAGTGTTCTTATGTCTAAATAACATCACCCTTAATTTAAAAATATATAGTGTTTTTGTGATTCTTTAAAATGATCACTGCAATTGTTAAATATTAATATAAAATAATGTAATATAAAATACAAAATAAATTTATTATAAATAACTCAAATTAGTGTAAATTAAAATCTATTATTCATGTTAAATATAATTAAAGTACATTACAAACATAGAATAACATTACATAATTCAAATACTATAATTGTGACACTAATTTTCAAATAAATTCGATATATTAATTATAACACTAAAATATAAATTAAATATTGTAACACCCCTATAATATACATCTATAAAATACATGTGATGTTAATTGATATTAATACAACATAAGTGTTTAATGGCATCATTATATATACATGTTCAAATGAATAATACACAATTATGGCACATGGTATACAATAATGCCTAAATGAATTATAAGATATGCATATAATATCTTCATTGCACATAACCCACAAGATCGTGATAATCCAAAATCTTTGAAACATCAACAGACAATTTCTCTTGTCTTTAACATGCAAATAGCACCTGAAAAATAATAAAAAATAATGGGGTTAGATAATAATAGTCTCAGTGAATTTCATATCTTATGGGTTAACTCAACTCTACAGGGTTACTAATCTATTTCTAACTCAAGTCTTCATCTTTTGTTACTCGTGTATCCCTCACACACGTAACTACAACTTACGCATTTAATGGTTATTTTTTTTGTATGAAAGCATGTCACTTGAGCTCACATAACTCAATAGATCACTATTTGGAAACATGAAACACCAATCCTTGATTGGACCTATGTCTAGGCCAAGGCTCAGCTTACGGATGCCCGTATGATTCGACTTTCATGTGTATATCAGGTTCTCCATATGACTCGAACCCACTTCAAGAATCGTCACATGTACGAGACTTGAATCCACTTTGAGTATCTTTCACTGTATAAGACTCAAATCCACTTAAGTGTATGCCTCTCCTCCATCTACTTAATTTAAAAATGAGACTCAAACACATTTTGAGGCACGAATCATTGGTGCCACATCTCCATTTTCTACTTTACATTGGATTCTCAAATGGTATATGCACGATCAATGGACATTCTGAATATGTGATTAGGTTTTATCATTCATGTGATTGCACTCATCAATCACTAAATGATCACATCACCAATTTTTATATTACCACAACATGTTCCATACAAAGCCCATTTATTTTGTAATTAGACTATTGTTCGCATCCATGTCATCAGACGCTCTTGTAGATGAATGATTCTTCTTAAGTGACTATTCACTCATGGATACATACTGAGATATCTTTCATAATCGAACATCACGACCAAAGTTATTTATCATAACCTATGTTTGTCTTTTAAAATCCTTTAGACCTAACCAAGATCCTAGGTTAAAACACATTAATTCTCGTGGAATTTAATCTATTATTGTTAATTCACTGCATATGTATCATAGTATAAGTTATAGAATATCCATGATAGCTTATAATCATCAAACAAGTGATATTTAGCATACAGTCAAGCATTCTGGTAATGTATGATCAACTATAACATATAAACACCACACACGCATATCATATTAAGTTCTCATATGAGCAGATAATAAACATATAAATAGAGGTTATAGAAACCATATTATGGCAATGTTAGTTTGTTTGATGATTCTAACATAATGAGTTTAGTATTGATCAAAACTACTTATGGTAAGAAGGTAATGCATTACATTTAATATGTTTCTAAGATAAACTATAATTTACTAATCCTAAGACAAAATGAGGAAAATAGTACAGTCTCACTTCCAAAAATCAAACATGCATCATATAAGGTTCCTTATTGATGGTAGCAATGAAAGTTATTTTCATACTGTTAACATACATGCGTGTGCATACACACACACACGTGCGTACACACACTATGAAAACCAAGGATTATGCCAAGTGGAAACTACATCCCATTTTCAATGAAAACAACTTTCTTTTCTTTTCCAAAATCGTTTCATTCTCTCTCTTACATCCTCTTTCTTGTCTAACCCCATTCTCTATTTGTGTTCTCTTTTTCACCTAAAATCATAAATTAATGTCCCCATATTTATGGTCATTTTCCTCCATCAATTTCAACCAAGTAAGTAAAACTCTAATGCATTCACCCATTCTTGAAGATTCGTACGTCAGAATTCTTACGGTTGTTTATTGGTGTTGTTCTTGGTTTCACAGGAAAGTGTAATGTGTTAGTGATGTTGATAAATCTAAAGGACGCGCTATTGATTTCTTGTCGATTTCTCTTCATGGTGTTTCTAGAGATCCCGAGGCTTATTCTGTTTTGTGTCTCTTCATGGTGTTTTGCGTCGTCATATGTGTTATTTCGCATTGTCGGTCGTCTTAATGTGCAACGCTATTTGAAGGGTTGTTGTCTGCCGCCTCTCAGACCAAATAGATATTCTCTCTTGTCTCATTCTCCTCCCTTTGGTGCGTCCAAGTGAAACACATTCCCTCTCGTTTATTTTTTATATTTTTGATGGTTGGCTATTTGTGTTCATGTTCATTTCATTTTGTTTACTGGGTCAATATAGATTATGAATTGTGGGAATGAATCAGTTGGGTTCATTTACTCAAAAAAAAAACACATGGTTCAGTGGTGAATGTTTGTTCATGTTCATACATTCAGTGGTGAACGTTTTGCTTACTCCATTACGAGGTAAATCACTTTCTACATATATTCAGAAAGTTTGGATTAACTAAGTTTGAATTAGCTATTAACTTGTATGGTCTTTCTAATTAAAATGAATTTATTGTTTTCCCCTAATTGAAATTTGCAATCTTCTTTTTATTGTTGATATTTTCTATTGGATTCTTACTAGGGTGTGAAGCTTAGGTAATGTCGGTTTTCGAGCTTATGTGTCGAAGTCGGTGTTGATGCAATTTGCGGTTGATTCATTATTGTTGATGTTGTTTGATGTGGTTTAATTGCAAATAGCATAGTATGTTACTGTCAGGAAACTACTCAGGTACGGTGCATTTGACTTTTCTACGCGTCGGTTTTGAGTTTCTTCTTGCGGTTCCAATATAAACCTTCATCATCTTGCTACAAATATTAACATCTAACAATGCAAATATGTCATTGTGTAGGACAATATTACACCCAATTTTATATTGCTTTTAAAAGGCCACTTCTTTACCAATCTAACCTTTGAATACAATAGACAGGTAATAAACAAAGTTTAATGTTTATTCAATGATTATACAATTCAAGTTTGATCCTCGAGATTTTGAATTCAGTTTGTTAATTTTGCTTGTTTTTTATTACTTTATTTCAACAAACTATGTTAATGTTGGCTTGGTGTAGAATAGGTGTTAATTTTGTAACAAAAAAGAAAAAATAATAACTTATTATTAATAATTCATTTAGCATTTTCTATTTTTGTTCAATTATCTAATGAATTATGGGAAAGACTTATGAGTTTGGTGGTACTGAGATCTTTACCATTCACGAATTGGTAAGAGCCGACTTTATGTTTGTATTTATGCATATCTTGTCAAAACAAGAAATATTGTTTTAGGGAAAAATTTCAAAGATATTAGTGAAATGATAAGAAAGTGTCTAAATGTGAGGAAAACTGAGAAAAACATATTTGTATGTGTAATCCTTCTATTTTTGAAATTACAAGAGTTACAAAACCTACAATGATTAAAGTGTTTAACCAGGAGACAGAAGATTCTAAAATAAGCAGCACGAGCTTAATATCTCAGCAATTCACAAAGCTAATAGTATTTCCCTAATAATGTAAATATTTTTATGTTAAAAACGCAGGATGAGATTATCTATGATGTGATTCGAGAATGGTCTCAATATGTGAACGTGCCTCAACCTATTGCTAACGTATGTTTATCACATATTCATTAGTTGATTAAGTTTCCTATTTTATCATAAAATCTTAGATTCAAGTGGCTTTTGTTACATTCAAGAAGCGTTCTGCTGCAACAGTAGCATCTCAATTGCAAAAACATTCACATTCCATATCACAAGTTATGTGATAGAGAAGAAAGATAGTATGTTCTCAGATTTAGGGGGGGTCTAATTATAAAGTTATTGGTTGCTTCAGAAAGAGGAATTGAACAACACGGGCTTGTTATTTCTTGTAAATGTAAATGTATTACGCTAATAATAGTGAACTTACTTTATTTGGATTGTGGACTCAACCCTGCAAACATAGGTGTGGTTTCACCAAACTGGGCTACTAATTTTCTATGTCATTTATCATTTTTCAGCTCCATCAACTTGCATAACTCATACTTTTATTTGCGTTGGTTATAATCTAACTTATCAAACATGTTGTTAAGGCGTCGTGTTTGACATATGTCCCATGAGAAACAAGCTTCATATGTGCGATAAAAACTTATATTGTGTATAAATGTAGTTTATTGTATTTTATTGAGTCTTAAAATATCTCTCGTTTAAACAATTTTGTTAGCCACATGCACTATTTTGTAAATTTTGTTTTAAAGGCACAATTAATTTATGTCTTAATATTACAAACATTTTGATGTATAACGACACCTATTTTATAATATTTGGTTATGTCCAATTCAAACATATATTTTTTTAATATTTTGGTACCTTAAAGTTTATAATGTGGTATTGGACCTATTTTTGAAAATAAATTTGTATTCATTATTTTTGAATTATTACAAATCTCTTTCAAAATGAGTGCATTTTATTTTACAATTTAATGCATGATTAAGGTGTCACACTAGTAGTATTAGAGTCTAGTTTGTCAAATTAGGTTGCATAAGTCATATGTTGGTCTAGTGATAGCTTTAAGTTTTACTATGAGTATGTCCATATTTATATATTAATAGAATAATTTTATGCATGTTGAAGTAACTCCAAGCACTAGAGGGTAAAGGCGAATTGTGATATTTGGTTTTCAAAAACTTTTTAGAAAAACAATTGATTTGAAAAAGATTTATTTTGAGAAGATGGTAGAAGAAGAAATTAAGCAATAGAAAATATAAATGATATATAAATAAATAGATAATTTAAGAGATATCACGCAAGAGATTATTCTAATTCAACCTTAAACCATGTGACCTATTCCAGTTCCTAGGAGTTTTCTCTTAATATTTTCACCAACAACAACTTGAACTTTTACACAGATTCGTCTCAACAACTTTACACTAAGATTTTTATAGGTTTATCTTGCAACCTTCCAATATATTACAAAAACACAAGAGAACTAAGCTCTTGACTATACAAATTCAATATAAAAACAAAGAAACACAACTCTCGGGTGAGGTTTTGACTTTTACATATGCAAAGATATTTGTTTGCACATACAAAGTTGCATTGATCATAAAAGTACTTAAGGGTTTGAACATTATTGTGTTTCCCCTTATTTTCTCAAACAAAATATTATATGTTCTCTGATATATATTTCTATTTTATTTCTCCAATCGAACCTCTTCAAAATCTTCATAGGTTCATGCTAATCATTAATACTTATTTAATGTAAATTTTATTATTATCGTTTGATATTTACCATTGTTTTCCATTTTAGTTGCAATATATCCTTTGTGATTTAAAACAATATTAAATAATATTTTCACCATAATTAATTATTTCTATATGTCTTGAAGATTTCACTTAGTGTGATGCAAAATGCACACTCATAAGACCAAACCCTTTCACCAAGATCATTACACGTCCGTATTATGAGTTTATTTTGTTAAAGACTGATCTTAATATTCTTAGAGTTAACATGATTGATGTTCTCTCATGTTTGATTTCTTGCTACTTTTAATTATATGAGTCTGATAACCTTCTCTAACAAAGAAAATTGTTTTGGATAGTTGACTTTAAGAATTACAAAATTCCATTCATTAAATCAAATGGTTCAATTTTCTCATGTGTATAATGTTGATTATAAAAAATTAAAACGTCTTGTTTTATTGTTTATATTATTTTCTAAATGTTTAATCTCATTTCATCAATTTAATTAAAAAAACATGTTATTTGGTAAATAAATACTATAACGAGTATTATAAACATTATTGAGGTATCATTTAATTTACTTTAAATGTGTGTCATGCAGGTTATATAATATGATGTGTAATTTGTTATATTGTATAAATATTTGAAATGCATATGATTAGTGGTACACGTGTCTTTTGTAATTTCACAAGTGTTGACAATGTGATGTATAAGTTATAAATGTATTTGTGTTAAGTAAAAAGTGTTAATGTGTTATAAATATGATATTAATATTAACATATGAATGTTGTAAATATGTTAGTAATATATGAGTTATGTAAATGCAAACATATAAATTATGTCGACGAGCTCCCAATGTATATTTAACTAATTATTCTATAAACATAAAAACATACATAAAAGCTACTTTATATAATGTAATATAGATTAACCACCTTGAATTATTATATAGTCCGCACTAAAAATTCATTTAGTATTTTTGTTGTAAGAAAATATTAATTAATTCCTAAAAAAGTACTTATTAGTTAATGTTCAAGCATTTTGATGTTATAATTTAGTATAGTCAATACTAAATCTATTTTTACTCTAAGTCAAACAAATACATATCTTATTCCACTCAAACTTACTATAAATTCTAACACATTATGGCTCAACTAATCTATAGTTATGTTACATAGAACTTTCTCTTTAAGAATGGTGTGACTATTATTCTTTTATTGTATTTACCCATACTCTACATACAAAAACCAATTCAATGTGATAATAAATAGCTTGAATAACGAGTCACAAGTCTCATTTGCTTCATTCACTTGTGAGAGAAAGAAAAAAAAGCATGCATCTCAAGTAGTAAAAAATAACTTTGTTGATTTGTGTTCAAATATTAAAATAATTGCATCAAGAAACTATGATCAACCTATTTTTCCTAAACCTATTAAGCCTTCACCTTCTATACTTGATTTCCTCAACTCAATCAAGTGTTCTAAACACATATTTGATTTTTTAGCATTCTAACACTTGTAATGCATGTCTAGTTTCTGACACATATACACATAATATATTTATTTTTTAAAATTATTATCAGTCTTCAAATGTCAATTTTAGTATCGTGTCTGATATTTAACTTGCTTAAGATTTGTTATACTTTTCACCAGTTAGCAAAATATTGATGAAAGGAATGGAGTATTGAATATAATCATTGAAATGTTTTGAATAATTTAACTAAATATATTAATGATTAGTATGATGAATTTGATTAGGTATATGAATGGTTGTTGATGGATTTTTGAATATCTATGCATAATGTTATAGATGGAATATAATCAATATGTAATGGATGCTTACCTTGTCGTTACTCGGGCTCTTCACCACTAAAAATAGATAATGCATTTGTTCATGATGTTGAATTTCTTCCTCAAAAAGAAGTTGTTTCACCATTGTTATCACGAACAAAATTTTCTAATAAGTTCAATATCACACCTGTTTCTACAATGTGAAAGTGGAAAAGTAGTTTTTGTTAAAAGGGGAGAAGAGTGATTAATAGGAGTAGTGTAGACGTAAAAAAATTTGAAAAATCATTTTATAGTAAAGTGTAATTAGCAGTGCTTAGTATACAAATGTAAATACATATGGAAGTTTCATAAACTCAATATATGTTTTTTCTATTTAGCAAATTTAGTTATGTAAACAAATATTACAATATTGTTTTCAAAACCATGAAATTTGAATCTTCAATTCTTTGATATTAGACTACTTTCCCATCCCCAACTTAAATTTTGGCTTAAATAGTTTTTTGGTTCTTATAAAATTAGCGTGTTTTTTTTATTTACATCCCTGTAAATGTAATTTATTTTTCTTGAAAATGATCCTTGAATGTTAAAATCTTTTTTGTTTTAATCCCTAAAATCAAAATTCACAAGAAAATTTGCAGGAATTTTCCTGCGGGTTTTGGTTTTAGGGACTAAGACCAAAAGAATTTTAACATTCAAGGATCATTTCCAAGAAAAATAAATTACAGGGACGAAAATAAAAAAACACGCCAACTTACAAGGACCAAAAGATTATTTAAGCATAAGTTTTTCTTATAATAACTCTTTTGAATTATTTAAACAACTAAATTAAAATTTAAAATATTTTTACCACTTATCAACAACTCTAAATTGAATCTCACATAAAGAAACACAAAAAAACTTATGATATAAACACTTTAATATCTTCAGTGATTAAAATTTCACCCCTTAAAAATTAATAAGTGAAATGTCACATATTCAAACGCGCACCACTATAATAGAATGTCTTTGCACGAGTATCAATTGAGTTGTGTAGGAATGACACTCTAATAAGTTAATAGTCAAGATTACAAACTGGTCAAAATAGTCGCACATTGCTTGGAAATTGAGGCTAAAAGTAGTTTATATACAACACTACTTGTACATCTTAACATAACAGTGCATCTTTTCTAAAAGTCAAAGTCGCGAAGATTTTTACAAGCAAAGTAGATGATAGCTCGTAGCTGTAGTGGCGCAAACTTGAGCTCGACTTTAATTCCACATTAAAACATTGATGTTGTATGTGAAACCTTGACATTCACACCGTTCCATTTAGCCTCTACTGAAAGACAATAATCCACTTATACCTCGTAACCTCAGTGGAGCAAACTTATGTCAATTGTTACATAACATCAAAAGAGAAAAGGCACTACTATCAAGGACTATCAAACAAAAATCAATAATGTGGACCCCTTCACATGGATATGACCCAGCCCACGTGGTTTAGTCAAGTTCATATTGACTCAATCCACTTTATACATTACTATAGCCTAATAATAAAAAATATCAAATTTTATGTCTTTTCTTCTAGATCTCACTCCCTCACTCCCTTTCACATTACACACACACACACATACATATATACTCTATTTATATTCTTATTCTTCTTACAAGGGCTTTATGTTTTGCAAAATGAATAACAAAAATGCCCAGATTCAGCAATAC
This sequence comes from Vicia sativa, assembly GCA_021764765.1. Classification (NCBI taxonomy): domain Eukaryota; kingdom Viridiplantae; phylum Streptophyta; class Magnoliopsida; order Fabales; family Fabaceae; genus Vicia; species Vicia sativa. The sequence goes on along the minus strand of CM038792.1, from coordinate 187,906,439 downwards.
CACCATCACCTTAATCATCTTATTATTGTTCCTTCCTTTCAGGGTATTCCCATTCCCAACTATTCACCTTGACGATGCACAACCAGTACTCCGAACCTGTCAAGAAATGGTCCTTCTTCTCACTATTTCCTTTTCATCAATGACCGAAAAGGGCACTGTATAATAGTACACCGATTTAGTTGATCGCAAAAGTCTAACACCAAGATTTTTCTAGGTTTAACTTGAAACCTTCCAATATATTACAACAACACAATAAAACTAAGATCTTATTTATACAAATTCGACATAAAAACAAATAAACACAACTCTCGGGTGAAGTTATGACTTTTGCATATGCAAAGATATCAGTTCGCACAATCATATTTGTCTTTTCCCTTATTTTCTCGAACAAAATATTATATATTCTCTCATATATATTTCCATTTTATTTCTCTCATCGAACCTTGTCAAAATATTCATATATTATTAATAACCATTAATACTTCTTGAATGTAAATTTCATAGTTAACATTTGATATTTCAACATTGTTTTCCCTTTTTGGTGCAATATCGTCTTTGTGATTTAAAATCGTATTGGTTAATATTTTCACCATAATTAATTCTTGCCACATGTATTGAAGATTCAACAAATTTTGATGTAAAATACATACTAATAAGACCAAACATTTTCACCAAGATCATTACACGTTATCACTATCACGGAAAATACTGACGCAAACAAAGTCACCATGAAACGTTGTTTATCTCAAAGAAGGGAAAGGAAAACATCGAGAAAACATAAGGAATGGAAAGAACACGGTCTTTCTACTAAGAGAAGGGTGCAGAAGTTGATTACGTAAGGGATAGGTATTAACATCCATCACGTCTGTTGTACTCAATGAGATTCACTCTAGTTGTTCTAATCAAAGAGTGTGTTATATCTAAAGTTTACTTGCTAAGGGAATGCACGAGAGAATAGATTGTAAAAAAGTAAAAGTTTTTTATTATTTTACTCGCTTAGGTTTTACAACCCAATGCCTATGTATCCTGAAGGAGTCAGAGCATCATAGTTCTTTACAATATTTTTGATTGATTGCGTGTTTTTTTAGTGAACGATGTTAAATTCATATTCTAATTGTTAATGTCTATCGCTCACCCTTTGGAGACTCACATATTGTTGTATGGTGCAGGATAAAAATAACATGTTCTTTTATGAAACATTTTCAAAATAAAATCCCTAAGGAAAAATAAGTTTGATTTGTTGAGTGTTTTTGTTAGGGTATACCTCAAGTGGTCCCAGGGGGGGTACTTGAATCAATCTCTTTTTAAGTTTTGATTTTTTTTGAGATATATATTATACTAAAGTATATGACATGAAAACCATTGGATGACTGAGTGAGATGTATTTGATCCAAAGTCTTCTTCATGTACTTAAGGCTCAAAGCATATTATACGTATCTGTTGTGAATGTTGTTGTTAATTACGACAAAATTCAATATCAATTTGTGGGGCAAAGAATAGTAGCAACCAAAATAAACGATCTGCAACAATAATAATTCTTATATAAAAAATATTACAAAATAAGGCAAGAAAAAGACGAAGATTTTGTTACCCAGTTCGATCAAACGATCTACTCTAGGGGAGAGAACAACTCTCTAATTCACTATACTCAAAAAACTGTTACAATAGATTATAGACAAGTTATAAGAAAATAGTATTTTCCTTCAAGTTCCCAAGAAAAATCCTGGAGGTGCCCAAGAATTACCCTATTTTCTACCCAAGTGTTTCTCAACCCCTTCAACCTTCAATATATGAATAACTCAAATCCAAAGTGTAAACAAGTGTTTCCCAATTTCCAATAACCTTAGATAACCCCAAAGGTTTCCAAAACCTTTGTCTTCTAAGGTTTCCCTTGAGAATAGTCAAAACTCTGTACTACGCCTTTAAACCCTTATTCTCCCTTTTGGTGTAAGCTCTAAGATTGTCACACCTGCAAACATATAAGAGATACACATTTATAATAACAAATACCCAACGAACAAATCCCAAAATCACAGGTATCCATGGACAAAACGAGAAACTGTCAAAAAAGCCCGAAAAACCCAAAATCACTATTCACCAGATGGACAACACTATTCACCATACAAACAATACTATTCATCAGTACGAATTGCACTATTCACCACCCAATTTTTTCTTTCTTTTATTTTTCGACTTTTCGTCCGACTTTCTAAAACTTCCAATTTTTGCAGTAAATGTAATCTCCAAAATATTTTTTCTTTCTCTTTATCAACAAAGGTTTTAAGGAACATTTACAATAATCTCCACCTTGACTTTAAACCATGTTGATACAATTTATCAATCAACAACATTGTTGCTCTCTACCATGTTGAAACTCTAATCAATAATCATGATCAAATTCAAACAATCCTTGAATCTTGAACTCGCCACTTGCATCCACTTGTTACCAATTACTTTTTTCTGCCTAGGTAATTTAACAAGCCTAGAAGTACGATTTTTCAACCACCCTTGACTCCGCTTGTTTTCAAATGCCTCCCTAAAGGTTTTTCTTCTTTTATTTTGCAGTCCTTCAGCCACATTATAAACATAATATTCAAGGCTAGTATAACCGTCCCTCTGAGATGCTACAATAACCCTCCTTATCTTATCATGAGTCAAATGATAATCAGAGATCTCTTAACTATTCCCTCACTACTGCTAGCACTCATAGTAGGAAACTCCACCTTAAAATGAGTTTTCTCCGTTATAGATTTTACCATGTTTCTCCCTTGGTTTTCACTATTTTTCTTCTGAAGAAATTCTCTACAAACCAAGTAAGATGTTTTAACCTCAGCTTTTCCCAAAAAACTCAATAACAACTCAGCAATAACATGCATTTTTATCCCTTGGTTTCAGCAAAATTCATTCCTGGTGACTTCTCTTAGAATTTTATCCCCGAGGCACAAGATAATGTCACTCCTAGCCTTATCCACCATCTCGGTTTGTATACCTGTGTAAGACTCACACACACATCAATGCTTCACTCTTTAAAACATCAATACACTTCTCTTGAATTAAAATTGCTTGCATCTTAATTTTTCACAACCCAAAGTCGTTGTTACCGAAAAATTTCTCGATCTCCCATCTGTCCATGGTGCTTAATACCTCTTTGCTCCATTCTCATTGCACCACTTGTTGTGAAACTTGTTGTTAATTACGAAAAAATTCAATATTAATTTGTGGGGCAAAGAATATTAGCAACCAAAGTAAATGGTTTGCAACAATTATAATTCTTACAAAGAAAATACAACAAAATAAGGCGGGAAAAAGACGAAGGTTTGTTTACCCAATTCGATCAAACGATCTACTATGGGGGAGAGAGCATCTCTCCAATTCACTATACTCAGAAAGTTATTACAAGAGATTACAGATGAATTATAAGAAAATAGTCTTCGCCTTCAGGTTCCCAAGAACAATCCTGAAAGTGCCCAAGAATTACCCTATTTTCTACCCAAGTTTTTCTCAACCCTTTCAACCTTCAATATATGAAAAACTAAAACCCAAAGTGTAAACAAGTGTTTCCCAATTCCCAATAACTTTAGATAACCCCAAAAGTTTCCATTGAGAATAGCCAAAACCCTATACTGTGCCTTCAAACCCTTATCCTCCCTTTTGGTGTAAGCTCTAAGATTGTCACACCTGCAAACATATAAGAGATACATATTTACAATAACAAATACCCAACAAACAAAGCCCAAAATCACAGGTATCCATGGACAAAACAAGAAATTGTCGAAAAAGCCCAAAAAAGTCGAAATCACTATCCATCGTACAAACATCATTATTCATCCCTACGGACATCACTATTCATTTGTATGGATGACACTATTCACCGCCCAATTTTTTTCTTCCCGATTTCTATTTTTTGACTTTTTGTCCGACTTTCTAAAACTTCCAATTTTTGCGGTAAATGCAATCTCCAAAATATATTTTCTTTCTCTTCATCAACAAAGGTTTTAAGGGACATTTACAACATTAAGTGTTTATACGTATCTTTATTCACTAAGTGTTTTGATTTTTTGACTAGGAAAGAGTTTTTATTTTAAGAGATGCAATGCAAAATGAAAGAGAAAAGGACTACGGGAAACTAATCCTAATGTTGTCATGCATCATGGTCCTAAAGTTGAGATTTTAAGAGAAATTATATCCTAAAAAGTTACCATGCTTGGATTAAAAGCCTGAGATCTAATTTAATTCAATTTAATCAAAGATTAAAACTGAATTAAAAAGTCTCAACGAAGCATGGCATAATTAACCAAACAAATAACAAAAATTTAAATAAATACTATCTAATATTTTTGCATTTATCATAATGAAGAAATAAAACCGAAGCGATAAAAAATTAAACAAAATGCAACAAAATAAGCCATGGGGTGCAAGCGGGATCTTATGGTGTAGATAAGAAACAATGAAGGGTGCAACCCAATAGCTAAAGTCAAGATCAATTTTTGTTCACAAACCAAGAGGGGTACCAAAAAAAATGATGTGGGGACTTAGGAAAGTGTGGTTCAGTCCATTATCTCACCAAGTCATTTCTACATTTTCTATCATTTTTAACATTATCCTTCTCAAATATTCAACATTTCTTTATTTATTATTCAGATTTTCAATTAAAATAAAATAATAATTTTAAAAAATGTAATGAAAACACATTGATTTGTTTAGGGTTGATAGTTGTTGTATCTCTTTATATTTTCGAGAACACCTCTTCAAATGCATTTCGCCATCTCGCATCGCACAACGCTGTTGTTGTGCCTCTCTTCTCACCTTCGCCCAAACTTCTTTGCAAAAGCTCCGTCATTCGAAACGTCATACATTCTTTTCGGGTATGTTTAGATTTGTGGTATATTATGGAATAAAATAGAATGAAGTGGTAACTAATGAGATTCCATTGTTTAGATTTTGTAAATAAAGGATGAAATGAAATGGAATATGATGGAATACATTCCATCCCATTTCATATAATTCCCAAATTTTATTTCATCCAATTTAGGGTGTATGTGATGGAATGAAACATTTAAAAAACCAAACAATATAATGTGATCTATATTCCATTCTCCTCTGATCCACTTTGCTCCGTCATATTCCATTCTGCTCCACTATATTATGTTGCATCAATCTAAACATAGTTTTCCTCTCCGTCTTCTTCAACTCATTTGATGTCGCGATGTCGTTCCTCATCTCCGTAGCTTTGCAACATTTTCATTCTTCCCATTTCGGTTTCACTCTTAATCAAAAAAGGCAACAAACATAGACGAAAAGATAGAAGAAGTCTTACCGACTGGAGTTTGTCTGGTGCATCTTCGACAACATTGAGACGCCGAGAAATCCAACAATAAAGGTTTAGGTATGTTTTTTCTTCTCTTATCTCACTTTTTCTCTTTTCTTCAGTGTTTTTATGATGTGTTTGTGAGGTTTTGTTCACGGTGATATGTGATGTTGTTATTGCTCGGATTCCATTGCAGAATGAAGCAGAAAGTGCATTAAAAATTGATGAAGAGCATAGAGAAATTTTTGAGTTTTTGTGATTCTTCTAAAAGGATGGAGAATGAATGTGGAAAATGGTGGAGAAGAATGAATCGTACTTCTGAATAAAGGTGAATGAAACTGTTATATAGATGAGGAGGTTGAGAATCCGTTAAGGGAGGATGAACATGGGATGTTAGATTGAGGAATCAGTTAAGGAACCAATGGTGGTGGATAGAATAAGTTATGGAGTAGTTATATTCAGTTATGAAATCGGTTGGTTGTTACCATGAGCTAATAATTTTTGTTATGATGTTAGTTATGAGTTTCTGTTTATGTTAATTACTTTATTGAGCTGCTTCATGATTTCTCGGTTTTATTCTTGATTTTATAATTTATGCACTTTTTGTTCACGTTTTTAATTGACCAATACTTTATGCTTTCCCTCTATGTCCTTGAACTGTGATGCAACTCTAGAGTTTCATTGTACTTTAAAACTTAGTTTTGCCGAATGCTTGTGATTTTATGCATAACTTGTTTTAACTGTGTCATATGATGACATGATCTTGAATTTGGATTTGGATTATATTATGCATGAACGTCTTGGTGTTTATCATGGTTGGTGGATTCAAAAGTATGGCATGAATCATGTTTGTAGCATGATGATTGTTGATGAATGCAGGAAATTAATCTTCTGTTTAGAATTTGTGTTAACTGATTTTTTTTCCCTCTGATTTTCTAATGTGTTAATGGAGTGGTTTAGGTTTGGATGTATATTACTGGCTGTAATTATGTGCAGCAGGTTATGTTAAACAGTTTTTAGTTTGATTCAAAGTGAAGAGCATGGTCATGACATGAGAAATTTGGCAAAGGATTTGAAGAGGAAAGCAATGGCTTGAAGAGAATTGATGAAACTTAACACAAGTTTAGAATTTTGGTTTATGGACTTGGATAATTTCGTAACGAATCATGAATGGTGTAATCTTGTAATGGTGATTCCAACTTCAAATGAATTTGATGGTTTTGTGTAACTTGAACTAAGAAAAACCACATGAACTTGAACTTGTATTGAAAATTACGAATGAACTTTGAATCATAATTAATAATATGATCTTGAATGAGTTTTTGGATGTATTTAAATCTCTTTTGCAAACCAATGATACAAGGAATGAATGAAGCTTGAATAAATGATGAATATTGGGTGATGAAGAATGATATGGATTCTTGCTCACTTGAAATTTGAACTTGAATAATGATGAACATAATGGTATGTAGACTTTGAACGAATGATTGATGAATTTGAATGGAGTTTGAATCAATACTTGAATGACAAATTCCACAATGTTTGAATCAAGTCATGTACCTTTCATATTTCCACAATAATTAAAATCTAATTACATGCTTGAAACGATCTTGTCATACAAAACCTTGGCTGGATGTATCAAAAGATAAATGAATCCATCACTTGCACAAACCATGATTCTTGCTTTATAACTCAAAAAGAGATATTAAATTGAACATCTTGAAAAGATAGAATCAAATAATTCCATGCTACAATGCATTGCAATACAAGCCGCAACTGATTAAAGAGTATGCCCAAAACCCTATTTTGGATGCCTCAAACTCATGCTTACAATGTCTTGCACCAAAGATAACTTTTGAACAAAACACAAACATTTATTGATTGAGAATTGAATAATGGAAGATAGTTCTACAATATATATGCACCATGTTTCGACCAAATAATAAATAAAAGCAAAGGAATTGATACTTTGAACTAAGAGCCACAAAGAAATCCTTATATTCTCATTCAAGCCTTTGAAAACACTTGATTGTAATTAAAAGGAAACCTTAGAGGATAACTAATCCAAAAAAAAAGGATTAGAAACCTTAATCTTCTGAGAAATATAGAGAAATAAACTCTGATTCACGACCTTGGTGAATTTCGGAGAAGAATATCCATGTAGCTTTATGAAGGAGATAATATCAATAACCATGAATCAAAACCCTAATTCCACACTTTAGTGCTTGAAGAAGAACCAGAAGAATAAGGCTTTATTGGATATGTACACCTCAAACTAAAAGAAAACCCTAGCTTGTACAACCATTGATATTTTGAACCTCATGTGCCTATTCAACAAATGAATGCTATGCAAATATCCTAATGAAAGGATACAAATGAATGCGAAGCCTAAGCCAAATAAAAGTATCATTAGGAGGGAAAATATTTTTGTGCAACACACGTCATCATTATAACTTTTTTTTGCTAAAGACTAATCTTATAATTCTTAGAATTAACCAGATTAATATTCTACCGTGTTTGATTTCTTGCTACTTTTTACTATATGAGTTTGATAACCTGCTCTAACAAAGGAAATAATTTTGGATAGTTGACTTTATAAATTAGAGAATTTCATTCATTAAGTCAAGGTAAAGGGAAAATGATTCAATTTTCTCATGTGTTTAATGTTGATTATAACAAATTAAAATGTCTTGTTTTTATTGTTTATATTGTTTTTCAATTGTTTAATCTCATTTAATTAATTTAATTAAATAAATGTGTTATTTGGTAAATAAAGACTAAGATGGATATTATAAACATTATTAAGGTGTTTTGTAATCTTCTTTAAATGTGTGTCACGCAGGTTATATGATATGATGTGTAATTTTTTATATTGTATAGTGAATATTGTATAATTATTTGGAATGCATGTGACTAGTGGTACATGTCTTTTATAATTTTCCAAGTGTTGTCAATGTGATGCATAAGTTTTAAATATGTTTGTGTTAAGTAAAAAGTGTTAATGTGTGATAATACTTGTATTGTGCCATAAAATTAATTGTGTAAATATGATATTAATAATAACATATGAATGTTGTAAATATGCGAGGAATATATGAGTTATGTAAATGCAAACATATTAATTGTGTAGATGTGTTGTCAACTTATAATTAGCTAATTACACTAAATACACAAAAACATGCATAAAAGATACTTTATATAATGTACTATAGATAAAAAAAATCTTGAATTATTATACAATTTGCACTTAGAAATCATTTTGTATTTTTGTTGTAACAAAATATTAATTAATTCCTAAAAAAGTACTTATTAATCAAGGTTCAAGCATTTTGATGTTATGATTCATTCTAGTCAAACACCAAACCTATTTTTACTCTAATCCAAACAAATATAGATCTCATTCCACTCAAACTTACTATGAATTCAAACACATTGTGGCTCAACTAATCTCTAGCTAAGTTACATGGAACTTTCTCTCTGAAAATTGTGTGGCTGTTATTTTTTCATTGTATTTACTCATACTCTACACACTAAAACCAATTCAACATGAGAATAAATACCTTGAATAGTGAGTCACAAGTCACATTTGCTTCATTCACTTATGAGAGGAAAAAAACAAATAACATGCATCGTCAAGCAGTGAAAAATGATTTTGTTGATTTGAGTTTAGATAGAAAAATGACCGTATCAAGAAATTATGAACATCTCATTTGCCCTAAACCTATTAGGCTTGCACCTTCCATACCTGATTTCCTCAAACCAATAAATTGTTTTAAGCACAGGTTTAGTTATATTTCTTTCTAAAACTTTTGATTGAATGCATGTCTGGTTTCCAACACATATACATATAAATATATTTATTTTTTAAAATTATTATCACTTTTAAATGTCAATGTTAGTATTGTGTTTGATATTTAACTTACTTCTGATTTGTTACACATTTTCACCAGTCAGCAAAATATTGATGAAAGGAATGGAGTACTGAATATGATCATTGTAAAGGTTTTGATTAATTTAACTTAATATATTAGTAATTAGTATGAAAATTTTGATTAGGTATATGAATGGTTGTTGATAGAGTTTGTGAATATTTATGCAGAATATTGTAGATGGAATGGAATCAGTATGTAATGAATGCTTACCTTGGTCTTACTCTGACTCTCCACCACAAAGAACAGAGAATCCATTGGTTCATGATGTTGAATTTCTTCATCAAATGGAAGATATTTCACCATTTTTATCATGAACTAAATTTAGTATTACCGCTGCTTCTACAATGTGAAAGTGAGAAAATAGTTTTTGTTAAAAGAGAAGAAAAGTTTATGATTAATTTGAGTAGTGTAGAAGTTAAATTTTGAGAGATTATTATATTGTAGAGAGGAATTAGTAATGCATAGTATATAAATGTAAATACATATGTGAGTTTCAAATACTCAATATTTTTTTTGTATATAGCGAATTTTGTTGTGTAAACCAATATTATAGCATTGTTTTTAAAACCATGGAATTTGAATCTCAAATCCTTCAATGTTAGACTACTTCCCCATCCCAACTTAAATTTTTCTTATAATAAATCTTATTAATGATTTAAACAACAAAATTAAATTTTTAAATATTTTTACCACTTATCAACAACTCTAAATTGAATCTCACTAAAAGAGACATAAAAAACTCCTGATATGAATACTTTAGTGATTAAAATTTCACCTCTTAAAAATGAATAAGTGGAATATCACAGATTCAAATGTGCACCACTAAAATATAATGCCTTTGCACAAGTCTCAATTGAGTTGCCTAGAAATGATACTCTAATAAGTTAATAATAACAATTATAAATTGGTGAAAATAGTCGCACATTACTTGAAAATTAAGGCTAAGAGTAGTTTAAATACAACACTCATACATCTTAACCAACAATGTGTCTTTTCTAAAAGACAAAGTCACGAGGATTTTCACAACCAAAGTAGGTAATACCTCGTAGCTGTAGTGGCCCAAACTTGAGATCGTCTCTAATTCCATAAAATTGACGTTGTATCTCAAAATTCGACGTTCACACCATGCCATTTAGCCTCGACTGAGAGATAAATGTCTGATTATACCTCGTAACCTAAGTGGCATGGACTTATGTCGATTGTTACTTAACTTTGAAATGGAAAATGCACCACTGATAAGGACTATTAAAACAAAATAGTTATATAAGGCCCATTCACATGGACATGACCCACCCCGTGTAGGTCATTCAATTTCATACTGGCTTGCTTCACACTATATATTACTACTTCTCACTAGCTTAATAATAAATAAGATCCAATTTTATGTATTTTCTTTTGGATTTCACAAGATCTCACTCCCTTTCACATCACACACACCCATGTCCTCTCTTTATCTTCTTCTTCTTCCAGGGGCTTTACATTTTGAGAAGTGAAGGACAAAAATGCCCAGTTTCAGAAAAATCATTATCACCTTAATCATCTTGTTGTTGTTCCATTCAGGGTATGATGCCCTCATATTCACCTTCATGATGCACCACAGATACTCCAAACCAATCAATAAATGGTACTTCTCGGCACCCTCTCATTCTCATTGATGGCCATAAAAGGGTATCATCTAAAACTACATTGAGTTAGCTAACTGCAACAACATTATACCAATATTATTTTAGGGTTAACTTGTAACCTTATAATATATTACAACAAAACACTAGAACTAAACTCTTAGTTATATAAATTCAACACAAAAACAAAGTAACACAACTCTTAGTTATATAAATTCAACACAAAAACAAAGAAACACAACTCTTAGTTATATCCTTTGTGATTTAAAACCATATTGAGTAATATTAAGGGTGGCAAAATGAGTCAGGACCACCGAGCTGAGCCGTTTGACCCACTATTTTTGGGAGGTTGGGCCGAGGTTTCTGGCTTCGTACCTTAAGTTGACTCGCCACCCAACCTGCTTAAAAAAGCAGGCCAATGCAGGTTTTCTCGGCAACCTTTTTTTAACTTTTATTTTTTATTTAGAATTAAAACAACTTTAACTATCAAAACAAAACTCTTCTCTTAAGATTACTTTAAATGAATTTTTTTCTAAATTATTATACAGACAAATTGAATTATAATTGTAAAATTCTTTCTATAACTTTCTAATACATCTGTTGGTTGAAAAAACTTAAAATAAAAGAAATTATATGTCATGGAGAATTATTAAGTTGTCAATACATTAGCTCACATGTTTTATTTATAAAGAGATGTTAATTTTTTTTAGAAAAAAGAAAGGTTTAAATTAGTCTATACTTTTGACAAATTTGTGATATAACTAAGGAGTGTAATTGTTATCATTATTTGTCTTGTGCAAACTATTAATTGGGTTATTTTAGTAGTTAATTTTTAAATAGGATTAGGATGATATGTATTGTTTATTTATTTATTTATTTAGATAAAAAATTTATTGTGATTGGGTATATTTTGTTATGTTTTTCTCGTAATTGTTCTTTATTTATTTTATTTTTGAACTTTTTGGACTTAAGACTTGTTGAAGTTCTATTATGCGTTGATAAAAATATCTTTTGTCGACCTATTTGATGATGATTAAACTTTTTTATAAATTATGTAATAAATTATATTGTAAAATAAAAATAAAAATAATTAGCAGGCCGGTCCGCCAACTTGTTAGTAAACGTGGCAGGTTTGACTTTTGAGCTCGGATGCCTAAGTTAGCTCAGCTCGCTCGGCCCCGCTTTTGGACGTGATTAAATAGGGCGGGTGTAAACGGGGAGGAAAATCCACTTTGCCACCCCTAAGTAATATTATCATCATAATTAATTTTGTTGTGATAATGACAAGGTTCAATTTTAACCAATACTTTGATATGTGAGGCAAACAACAATAGCAACAAAAAAATGACATTTAGCAATAATAATCAATAAGTAGAAAATATAACATAATAAGGCGAGAAAACATGAAATGTTTGATTACCCAGTTCGATCAAAATATATACTCTTGGGGATATAACAATTCTCTAATTCACTATAGTTAGAAAAGTTGTTACAAGAGATTACAAATGAGTTACAAGAAAATAGCTTTCGCCTTCTGAGTTCCCAAGAACAACCCTAAAGGCACCTAAAAATAAAACCTAATTTTTTACCCAAGTGTTTCTAACCTTTAGAACTCTGAATAATGTAAGCACACAAACCCAAGGTGTAACAAGTGTCTCCCAATCCCCTTACATAACTCCAAGGGTTTCTCAAAACCCTTGTTTTTTTAAGTTTTCCTTTGAGATGACCCTAAACCCTTTGCTCTACCATTTTTCTGTAAACTCTAAGATTATCAATCTATAATAACCAGAAGAGATACATATTTACAATTACTAAAACCAACATACAAAACCTAAAACACAACCCATTAATTATTAGAATAAAATATTGTAAATATCTTATAATATATTTTATATTAATTTAGATTATTTCTAAATTAATATATATCTAATTTCTAACATTAAATAATAGATCGGCAAAATGAACAGATCATAGCCAATATTCGTGAACCACCTAAACCGAACATTCATGTTGCTTTTCAGCTTCCTGATTTTTGGAAAGCTTTAAATATATTTTCTCTCTTCATTGACAAAGGTTTTAAGACATACTTGATAAGTGTCAAATTGTATTAATTATTAGTAGTAATTTGTGGCACTTATTAGCTTGATTCTTTGTATTAATAAGTCAAAACCTCAACTTTAGTGTAAATATTAGCTTTATCATGTAAATATTTTATAGATTTATCATTTTTTGCCTTATTTTGTAGGATTGTTCACATTATGGAAGCATTGAAAGGCAAATAAAGCTTCAAGGTGAAATTTTTGGATGAAAATAAAGAGTTGTAGACTGGGCTAAGCGCGCTCAAAGCGCAATGGTAGGTGGAAAGTCAGGGGAAGCGCGCTAAGTGCATAAAAGTGGGCTAAGTTCAGTCTGCGATTTCAGATGTGTATAAATAGAATTTATATCAAATTTTTTAGGGATCCGCCATTTTTGAGAGAGGTGTGATCATGGTTTTTAGAGTTTCCACCGTATTTTAGGGTGAGACACCAATTTTTGAGTGTTAGATGCTTAGAAATCAACAAAAGAGGATGCATCTTGAAGATCCAGAGATGGATCCGCGTCAATTTTGTTGTTGCGATAAAATAGCAAGCAAAAGTAAGTATTTTTAGTTTTGGTTTTATTGTCTCCATAATGATTAGTGTGAGGGAAAGTAAGCCATTCAATAGTATCTATGTTTCTAAGCTTGGTTTGAATTATTTAAAATGTAAAGTGTGAAAATTAAAATTACGTACAAGAAAATAAATGCATTCTTAGAGAAGAGAAAACTTGTCAAGTTTTGGATTTCATCTACCCGTCAAAGACTTAAATCTACCGATCAATTGTACACAACCTAAAATACTCGTCAATATCATCATGTATTCCTCACATCAGTGCTCATGTCAGAAGCACCTACGAGAGTTCTATCATATTGTCTCGTCAATAATGTCTCACACAATTAATCAGCACAGAGCATTAAGTAGTGATACCCACATGTGAATAACACCTACTAAATGTTCATCCTAGTTCCGGATTAGAAGAGTATATGTTTATAGCAAATCAAATGCAAACATAAAGAAAGAAAACAAGGATAACATTGATAAAGCTTTGTAAAATAGATTTTACACAACATCATGATTAATACATATACATAAAATCAAAATAAACTTACATATAAAACCCAACAAGAGAGAATACAAAGAGAAGCGAAAAAATGAACCGACAACTCTCGTGGTGTCAACACGGTTGTTACAAATCCACCTCCAGATCTTCAAGGTAAAATCTCCAATGTTAATTTCTAGCCTCTAAACTCAAAGAATGGTTCTGATGGAGTTGGGAGTAAAAAGCCCAAAACCATGCCCTAAAAAGATGTACACATGAATTTATAATGCTTCAAAGTCGCAGGGCTTGCTTAGCCCACACAGAGGTTGCTTAGCGTGTGACCTATTGTATCGAAAGAAATCAACTATTATTTTCGTCATAACTTGAGAACCCTAACTCTAATTTACACAGAGTCAGAAGTGTTGGAAATCTTATTCGATGATTTATATTACAATGAGTAAATATAATCGCTTGAATACCTACACAAATGAGATTAAAAACAATCAATTGATACAACATTTACATGAAAACACGATTATACTATTATTTACCCAAAAGTTGGGGTTTTACTTATTAATACACAAAAATAGAATGACAAGTGCCACAAAATACCACTAAAAATAATAACATTTTGGAACTTATTAGGTTTCCACCATATATTAGGGTGAGACACCAATTTTGGAGTGTTAGATGCTTAAAAGTCAACAAGAGAAAAGGCATCTTGAAGATCCAAAGATGGATCTGTGTCAATTGTTCAGACATCAAGGTTGATGTTGGTTCATTTTCTCTTTTCTCTTTGTATTTTGTTATGTAAGTAGACAAATCCCTATTTTGTTGGGATTGAATGTAATTTTACTTATTTAGTATGTATTTCAATTAATCATGGAGTTGTTATAATCTATGTTTGAATCCATATCGATGTTATCTTTGTTTTTCCTTTTATCTTAATGGGTTTGAATTTTTATTGCCAAATACGATTCAAAACTTGAACTAAGATGAAAACTAGTTAGATTCTAAACACTAGACATAGATTTAGGCTAACATTCACTTATACAATTCATGCAACACTGAACCAATGGTTCAAACCTCGTAACCAAACGTATATGAGAAGCAACAACTTCTCATTCACTTGTTTTAATCTCCCTCCTACAACAAGTGATTATAAACAATAAGAAAGTACCAAAAATATTTCACACACATGTTGCGTACTAAGGAACAATACATCGACAGTATCCCACTGTCACACTACATCGACTCAACAACTTGGCCGGAGATCGACCTGCTCTTACACCACTAATGTAACACCCTCTAAACCTTCGTGCAATAGTATGACATTAATCAGAGTAAATTAGCATGCATATCAAAAGCGGGCGCCACATGTATTTCAAAACTAACACGAATACACTGGTCATGCTCATAACATGCATTTAAAATCATGTTCCATACCTAACATATATGCATATCACAACGGAAATAACTTTATTTTCATAATATTACTAATAAAAAAATCTTATAATAGAATCATGCATTAAAAGTATTAGGCACCAAAGGTTAATAATCACATATTCTCAAATACAACATAAATAAAAGAGAGTAGAACATTATCTCTACAAACATAACATGAACCCAAACGTTCCCTGTGTTACATGACCGAAGCATGACACACTGCCTAATATGTGTATAAAACAAGAACTAGATCCTTCGATTAATCCTTGCAAGAAGCACCACTACCTTCGGTACCTGAGTAATGTCGTATGAAATATCATTCTAGCAGAAGGGTGAGAGTTCATATCATTATAGAAATATATAATAATAAGTGATGTATAACATACACACATCGACTGAATTCATCAAACTTCATATATTCATGTATTCAATGTCATTTCATCCAAATCACATGTTTACATATACAACATTTCTCAACAATCCATAATTCAAATGATAATCAATCACAAATACCACAAAATGTAACATTCACATCAATATCACATATTGCACACCAACTCAACATTTCACATTGACACATGTGACTCGAATGCAACTCAATACAATGCAAGATGCATTTTTCGTTTAAACTGAGTCCATCTCCAAGACAGATAACCCCCAAAATAAAGTTTGTTCTCTAAGATTTCAAACTAGTTCTATAGGTTTGAGACAAGTCAATAATTCTCGCAAAAACTAACAAACATTGCCTCTTGACCACAAATGATGCATGTGAAATCTCAACAATTATATGCAGTTAAGACCATATCCAAATCTTAGTCATACAAGCATACATTCCTTAATTCATCACATGTGAATTATCTCGCCATTGCACAAACATACACATCTCACCAATCAATCACATATAATTCACTTCCATAGTATCTCTGCACAAAAACATCTTCACAACACATAATAAACAATGTACAAAATATCGTTACAATCCAACACCAATCATCAATACACATAACATACATACATGTAATTTTACACAACCATATAATAATTAAATCGCATACTGCAAAAAAACTATTTTTATTGAAAAGGTTATTGCGCTAGATTTTTAACGCTTTGAACGGCACTCAAAACAGATACACGGTTTGAAAGTTACAAATTTTCACAGTTTCCAATAAAACAATTTTTGTCCCAAGTAACCCGTTACTTCAACCAACTAACTGGTTACTTCACTAAAAATATAACTAATATTTTGGAAACTTTGGTTAAGTAACTCATTACTTCAACTAAGTAACCCGTTACTTCAATGAAAGCATAACTAATATTTTCCTAATTTTGGTCAAGTAACCCGTTACTTCAACCAAGTAACCGCTTACTTCACTTAAACAACGTAAACAACCTACAATTTTAAGAATACGAAAAATCATCTTTCTCAACCCCCCAAAACCCCAAACTTCAAACAAAACATGGTTTTCAATGCATCAAATTATACCCACATATAACACAATATTTGCATACATTTCTAATACTAGTTTCATCAATTTGAGTGCATGCATATTATTATTTCATCAACTCCAAACAAAATGTAAAACATAGAAATAGAAAGTATAAATTCCTAATCATATTTGCTACCAATTACATACATCACATACTCCCATTATCAAGTAAAAAGTCACTCTTGCAGTGGATGTAGATCCTTATAGGGTTCTTCCCTCTTCTTTTCTCTTCTATTTTCTCCCTTTTCTCCTCCTTTCATCTTCTCTTGATTCTTCACTTTCTCCTTCTAAATTCTAAATTTCCTTATTTTATCAAACACCCACTAAACCTGTGTTTTACTAATGGGATTAATGTCTTATTCTCATACTAACTCATCACACCAATACCTAATTAATTAATAATGATATTCTCATACTTACTAACCCAATCAATTAATAATGACATTCCCAATTTATAAAATAAATCACGTATCACACATCATACCAATTAATTCAAATAACACATATATCCATAAAATCACACAATTTAATTAATTACTATATTATATAATAATTAATAAAATAAATAACTAATAAAATAACTAATAAATAAAAATTGGGGTGTTACATAAGACATTTTAATAGTAAGAATTATGCCATAACTATTATTCTTCTTGGGATCTTCTGAACCATTGTAGGTTGTTTAAAATTGGAAGAACCTTCAGCCTCACCATCAACCCTCCCTTTAATGACACAATTATTGTGAGATAATTAAGAATCATGAGTAAGATGTTGAGACATCTTTTCTAACATCTTGGTTGGTATTTCCTTTTTCTAGGTATTCTATTTATCAATCTTGAGACCTTGTAAACTCTTGATGTCTTCCTTAGCTATATCCTTCTTTATAAGATAATCTTTACCTTTGTTGCTGACACCACATTTGGATTTGTATAAGTTCATATTCCACCCTTGATCACGCTGATTGTTTATGTTTTCCATATTTTCCGTTGAGCCTTTCCTTAGTAGCGCCCTATTGACTAGTATCGATCAAATTCCTTAAGCCACTGGTTCTTCCCTTTTCTCTATTTCTGGAAGTGACATGAACTGTCTTTTCTCTAGAAATATATTTGGTGCCCAGTATTATAACACCGTCCTTCAGTTGAGGAACATCAGAACCTTGGTTTTGTTTTCAGGTAGAACAACCTTTTTTTAAGGGAATCTTCATCTCTTTCATGTTGGTCCCAAAATATATTATTTTCATATCCCTGGACATGTCTCCAAACTCCATCATTCCATTAAGTTTATTTGAACTATTTTTCAAATCACTTTCATAATGTGTCATGTTTCCTAATTTGGAGTTTAGTGAAGAAACCTCTATTTCTACACTTGTGATGGTTAAGGCAAGCTCCACAGTTTCCTTCTAAAGAACATTTCTTGTTTTCTTCCATTTGTCTATTGTTAAGCACGTTTCTTCCCACTTGGTGTGCAGAAGCATGAAAGATGCATACATCTCTTATTCAGTAAGATCTTCGTAACTTAACTCATATTTAGACTCAAATATACCATAATAAGCCATCATGTTGTTGACAGTTTTTCCCTTACTTTCATTATTAGAATAATCCTATTTTTTTATTTCTTTAGAAAGGTAGGAGATTCTACTTTAACGTGTCCAAAGTATTCACATTCAAATCACTAAGTACCTTTTTCATCATTTGGTTTTTCTTCACCCATGCTTTTGTTACGGGGACTCATGTTGGTCCTCTTGTCTTGGACACTTGTCCTCCATTTTTTCTCCAGATACTTCAAGGAGTTGCTGAATTTTTTCCAAGAAGATCTATAGCATGTGACAAGTTTTCTTCTTTATCATCTTGACTTCCTTCATCCTTAATGTTAGAAACAGAGACTATGCCTTTGTTTTTCTTTTCAGTCTTGTCATTGAAGAATATCTTAAAATTTTGTTAGGAACCAATGAGTTCATCAACATTCATCCAAAATCTTTTAATTCTAAATCTTACTCATTCAAACTATCTTCGTTAATCAATTTTAAACATTCCTCGTGTAACACCCTATTTTCCCCATTGCATAATTAATAAAATCATAGTAAATTAAAATTTTAAACCAACATTAAATAGGATGTCACATCATTCGACATCATGCAAGTTGCTCAACATTTAATAATTTGATCTATAACACACATTTCAGATGAACTGATAACATCATTATCATAGTTCTCAAAAATTCCACTTTATTAACGCAACGAAAAAGAATTCATAATTAATTCCAACATCATCAAATCATCATAAAAACAACAAATTATCAATTAAAAGAGAATTTACAAAAGTCCCAAAACTCCTCAAAGAAAACATCAATTGAATAAAACAAGCATTCATCCCCCGATGTTACGTATCAGAGCAAGACCTGACTCGATCTACGCAATACGAGGTGCAACTACATACCTCAAGCAACTCCAATCCTTATGTAACACGGTGGAAGAACTAACTTGTTTGTTTTGCGTTTTATCGCAAATATTACGGATAGCAAGAGTCACCACCAATTTTTCTTTTATCCAATAAAGGGAAGGTGAAAAGAACAGGAAAAAACCTTCGTTAGATTCTGAGTACGGGAGGCAGTTATGAAAAGGGAAGGTATTAGCACCATTTCCATCCGTAGTTATCTACGGGCTCTTAGTTGCTTAGCTCACTTTGAAAAATTTGCTTTCTGTGTTTGTGTATTTTTGAAAAGTATTTTGAAAGACATTTCGCTTTGACTTCGTAATGATTCTCGTTGGAATTTATAACAAGCGCTCGGAAATGTTTGTTTGGAAAATGTTTAACTTTGTAATGATTCTCGCTGGAATATTTACAAAGTGTTTGCTTGAAAAGTTTTTGAAAAGTGTGAGGTGTGAAAAGTATTTTGATTGGAGCAAGCAATAGAGTCTTATTACCTACTAAGAATGGTCATTTCTTGTTATTTTCCTTCTCCTTTAGGATAAGGCTATCCATACCATTAGTTGGTAGGTAACTTTATCCGTTGGATATGAAGGGACAATCATAAGGTCATAGAAGACAACATTGTAAGGATACCTTAGCAATTTCATAGGACCGATCATCACTTTTCGTAGGCAACAACCGAGGGACGAGATCATATATTTGTAGGCAACATCGAGGGTCATCGAGAGACTATCATCTTTGTATCGAAGGGACTACGATGATGTTATTCGTAAGCGTCTTTGCTAATGGTACCCCTACGTTCAAGGGACATGACCATTGTATTTAAAAGGCAACAAGAGAGGGTACCCTAAGGGGGTGCAAGTGTGAAAGAGTGTTCAATTCATATATGTTATCTTGGAAATTAGGGTGATCTAACGTCGATTTTATCTTGCCATACAAACCATAGTTAGCATGCATCTAAGCAGTTAATATGTACGGAAAAGTAAAGTGCGAAATGTAAAAGTGCAGAAAGTAAATGTCATATGCTATTACATGACTTTGGGGCAGATACATAATAAGAGGTGCGGAAAGTAAAGACGAAAAGTAACTACGCTATTAAAAATTTGTCCTTGCGACCTATACATCAATTTCTAGAATTTAAATACAAAATAGTAAACAAATTGGAGAAAAAATGTCTAAAGGATAAGAAATAACATCTAAACCCTAATTGTAAAGGAAAAAAATATTTTTGATATTTTTTTGTGGTTGATTTTAATATGAAAAAGAATTTAGAAGTTAATTTGAAATTAATTATGAAAGTAATTAATAATGATGAGAAAAATAAAATATTTGTGTGTTTAAAATTAATTAAATTTTTTTAACCTAAATCTAAAAACAAAGTATTTTTTAGGGTTTTTTGTTGTATTTAAAAAAATGTTTGAAAGAAAATAAAATAAGAAAAGAAAAATAGAAAATGTTAGAAAATTGAAAGGAAAGTAGTATTACAAAAATAAGGATGGTACCCCAGGGTGTTGAACTCGTGACCCTGGGGTTATTGTGCCAAAATTGGACCACTAGGCCACTGGCCTGTGGTGATATAGAAACGCCTCCCTTTGTTTATGTATGATAACCTGTAAATATTAAAAGTTTGTAAATTTTTTTGTAAAAGGCAAGGTTCAAACCCATGCCTTGAGAGACAAAGAGGACTAGCGCGTGCATGTTTAACCACTGGGGTGGTGATATATCCATGTATTTACATACAAGGATTAATATATATTGGAAAACAAGTTCATGTGATCAACTTAAAAAACACACGCGCGTTGGTGGGTCCCCTAGATTTGAATGGACCAATCATAAGGGAAAATGATGCCACACTTGCACGCGAAACCCTTGACTCAGGTCAGCACCACCATGGATGGTGTTCTGGTCATCTTCTCCGATCAAGCAAAACTTGAAACTTGCGATAATCAATCAAATAACAAAAGAAAAGTACCCAAATTGCATATTTAGGATGCTACGAGTTCGATGGTGGTATTATCTTGGCCTGAAAGCGCCTGTAAACAGGGATACAAAGCTCAACAGTTTATGAGCCTTAATAATGGCATTTCATGATTAAGCCATGAAAGCTTGCTACGATTGATCTAATATGCTCTAATGAACCTCAAGAACACGTTAGAATTGTTAGTTTCAATTAAAACACAAAACAAATCAAAATACGAATTAAAGAAAAAAATATGCAAATGGAGGTTCATGTATGGCATGATTCAGTATGTTTTAACCATGGATAATGATTCATTCTTACCCTACTATACCTCAGGAGCACGGATTGATGCTTGGAAGTGATTGAAAAAGGTTGTATTTAGGGTTTCAAAAATGCAAGCTTTCTTGAATATTTTTGAAGCAAAACCCTAGCTATTTGGCTACAAGAATCCCTCTCTTTGGCTTCTGATCTTGTAGTATATATAGTGAGGAGTGTATTAGGTCAAGCATTAAGTGAAAATATATTGTCTTTCAATGAAGAATATTTGATTGAAAATTTCATCAAAACTTTCCAAAATTGGCTCAATCTTGCCTTATTACCTCTTGTACGAATTTGACAGCTTGTGATGAGCTATCTTAGATCTCAAGTCATACAAATACTAAGCCTAACTCACCTTGTCTTTTATCTTTATATTTTATTTAATTAAATTTGAATTTTAGCCATTTAATTCAAAATAAAATAAAATAAATAAATGGAGGGCATGGAAATGAGTGTAGAGGTCATGGATAATCTCAAGAATAAGTTTGTATCACAAAAACTTAGGCCCATTTAGAAAAAAATTGAATTTGCTAAGTATTTTTCTTCATGCACCTCTTAAAAAATGCAAAACTTGCACAACTTGTATCTTGCTTAATTTTCAACATTTTGAAGTGTTATTGGACTTTTTAGAAAAATCAAGATATCCTATAAACACTAATTTTGGTTTCATCTTCATTGAAGTTTCCATTCTCATGTACACTTCTTTTGAAAAAGATGACTTTTTATTGACTTTTAGAAGGACCTATAATGTCTTGATCCATAACTCTCAAATGAAACATTTTTTGCCAAAGCTTGTGAGACATGAAGTTGTACAAAATTGAATTCTATTTAAAATGAGCTTTTGTGTAAAAATTTATGATGAAGTATGTGAGAATTATGTCTGGTCAAAGTTCTGTTCACTTTTTCCTAAGAAACCCTAATTTGGAAACTTTGACTTTTGATCAAATCTTGAGTTTTCTTGATGAATCATGATCAACCCTTGATCAAATGATGAATGTGACTTCAAAATCTCTATGTTGACCAAAAATGATGAAGTTTGACTGTATGTTGACCACAATTGACTTTTTGTCCAATACAACTAATTTTCAACCATCTGAGCAATTGACTGAGCAAACTTGAGCTGTGAGGCTTGAAACTTCACACAGTGATACCTTGAGACATATGAGGAGGTATGATGTAACACCCCTTCTAAAATACCTCACGAATTAATATTTAAATTAGAGTTAACATAAATGAAATGACATTACAATTTGTTAAAAACAGAAAATCTTCTCAACATGTCATGCTTCACCGAGGACTTTATTAAAATATAATTCAAAACCAATAATTATGTCTACACAGCGGAAAATAGCAACCAAAATGGAATAAACTTCAATTCATAAGTATTCCTAAAAATAATCAAAGAACAATGGGTACAAAACAAAATTCTCAACCAAACGTTCCTCAGTGTTATAACTATCAGAACATGACACTGACACGCGGGTAACTAACTAGCACAACTCTATAAGCCATCCTCACCAATTTCTGAGCTGCTAACTTTAATCTGAAATCATTAAAGTAAGGGTGAGATTTCATCAACAATTAAAATGTATTATACGTTTCTAAAACAATAAAACAGTTTAATACATTATTCCACCCTCATTAGCATAATCAGATTTCAATTCACAAATACAATTCACACAGTTCATTATGCATATAATAACAATCAATGCAATTATAACACTTGAAACCATCCTAACATGTTATAATTCTATATACAATGCAGACTTTATGCATGTGGTACCAAACGTGAACTAAATCACACCCTGTTCCGTTTACACCCCGGAAACAGCGTTAATCAACGATTCGCCCATACACCACTGGGACACGAATCTAGCCTCACCACCACTAAACCACTGGGTACGGGTATTGGCTCTGCAGGTCCAGTTCCACACAATGAGAATTAACCACCACCAGAATGCATATGCATGCGCAACATAAAGCATGCAACATTCAAATAAGGAATATGATATCACAACATCATTCCATACATGGTTAACACCATCAAAAGCACAACATAATCATGCATATACAACGTTAATCACAACATATGGTATTAACATCTACCAAGTATATACAACGTCAACGGCGAACAATCACGAATAACTACGAATTCCTCATACGGAAATCCATATCAATCCATCAAGATTCAGTTATTAGATTTTAAAAATATTTTTAATAGATAGTACGTACTTCCAGCTTTCCAACGGTACCAACTACGACTAAATCGGAGTTACGGTCGCAAAGATATGACCAAAATAAATTTTCAAAAGTACTTGTTCAATTCTGTCCAGCTTGGGTCGATACATAAGCTCTTGTGTCAATACAAAACTAGCTTGTGTCGACACAAGCTTCGTATGAGTCGACACATACGTTCCGCAAAATTCCATTTTTCCATTTTTCTTCAGTATGAGTTGACACATGCTGCTCTTGTGTCAATACAAAGCTCCCAAAAATGTCACATGAGTCGATGCATGGTTGTATGTGTCGACACAAGCAGTTTTCCTGCTTCTGTTTTCTTAAATTAACGCAGCTTGTGTCGATGCATAGCCCTATGTGTCGACTCATGCTGCATATTTTCCACCAAATACCTGATTTTTCAACTGTTATGCAGTTCCAATTGATACCATTCACCACCAACAACCACAGTATAACAGAAACAGTAAATATTATGTATTTTCACACCCAATTAACCACAAAATTACACTCCTTAATTAATCTACAAATCAACCTACACAAAGTAACCATTCCTATGAATTTCAATTGGGGTTTTTACGTCGGATCATATTGTTAGGTCATCACCTAGAAATTCTAATTCGAGATTCCCGACGTAATATTCCATCCTATTGATTATCAAAATCTATAAGGCATATTAACCAGACAAAATCACCCATTACCTTGCGATGATTCTTCGAATTCTGACGATTTGACTTTTTCTCCTCTTTCTCTTCTCTTCTCCAATGTACGTAGAATGAAAACTCTAATTCCTTTTCTTTTTTTCCCTTTTCCTTTATTTATTCTTTTTATTATTCCAAATAATAAAAATAAAATAATTAGAGTAATTAGAGTGTTTTACTCCACACACCCTTCAATTCCACTTCACACCCCCAACACTTCCTTTCTTATTTAATTAATTAATTAAATCCAATAATTCAAAAATACCAATAATTAAACTTCTAATTAAATTAGTAATTAAAATTCTAATTATTTAATAATTGAATTATTTGGGGTGTCACATATGACGACCACTTGAATCATTAGAACTAATCTTTGAGAGAATCAAAACCCTAGTTGTGGGTTGATTGCTTAGTAGAAGGTTCGTCTGGTCAATCTTTGAGAAATTCTTGAGTATGAAGATGTGGAGTGTCTTGAGAAATAGGAGGGGAAATTTTGGGGTATAACACCTTCTCACCTGCGCATTACCCACGCGGAG
The DNA here is from genome assembly GCA_021764765.1 of Vicia sativa. Lineage (NCBI taxonomy): Eukaryota > Viridiplantae > Streptophyta > Magnoliopsida > Fabales > Fabaceae > Vicia > Vicia sativa. Next base: position 187,881,348 of record CM038792.1, on the reverse strand, counting down.
GAAACATTCAAATAGAAGGGGTGAGATATCATAACAATATAAATGAAAATATGATAATGAATAGATAAGGTATGGCATACATAGTCATATTAAATCACATCCAACAATCAAATAAATCACATATGGTTGACTAATAACATCATGAATGCAATGAGACCAACTTCACTAACTATATGCATGTGGTACCATAACAACGCCACTATGCTATTTAGGCTACACAGTCACTTGCCATTTAGGCTACATCGTCACTTGCCATTTAGGCTACATCGTCATTTGCCATTAAGGCTACATCGTCACTTATGAACTGATAAGTGCTAAAATGTAGTTATTTTGTATATATGTTTTGTGGCACTTATCTGTTCTTTTGTTGTTAATATCGGTTGAATAACCCCCACTTTTTGTTGTAAATACGTTTTATTGCATTTTGTGTATATATTGTACCGTTTGATTAGTTTTGTATATATTTTGTAGGTATTTGTCGCATTATTGGAGCATTGAGAATAAAGTCCAAATGAAGCTCCAAGATGCAAGTCAGAATAAGGCAAAAGAAAGGAGCTATTCCAAGTTATACAGGAAAAGCAACAAAAGTTGCTGAACTGTCATGGATCATCGGGCGATGGCCAGACGAGGGCCACCGCGTATGCATCACCGGGCAATGGTGGAGCGAGAAGAAATGATCAATTTTTGGAGAAATCTCTTCATTACTTCGCTGCTGGGCGAGGAAAAGTTGTGTCACCGGAGAAGCTGACCGTTGCCGGGAGACAGTAGATATTTTTGGTTAGATGAGGACGTGGCTCACTCTGGGCCAAGTTTATAAGAAGGATCGTCGGACGATGCTTTATTTTGTCGGGAGATGCTTGCAGAACAATTTTTTGTATATATATATATTTCTTTTTCACTTCATTTTTGTGTTTTATGGTTCTGGGGTGAGATTTTTGTCTCCCAATTCCATCACTCATATAGTTCTTGATAGATTAGCTTAGAAAACAACACTAGGGCTTTGCTTATGGATGATTGTAGGTGGATTGCTCTTCGATTGGCGTTGATAAGCCAATGTAGATTTATGGTTTATCTCTTCTCCTCTCCATGTATTTCTCTATTTCTTGGGTTTGTATGTATACTTACCTTGAACTCATGTATATTTGTCACCCTTGGCGTTGTATAAAGTTTCCTTTATGAATATGTATTGGTGATTGTCTTAGGTTTTTACTCTGTGTTAGGGATTTGAGATTTGCTAGACATAGATTACTTTGATTCTTAGCTAGGATGATTATCTATTAGTTTCTGAATGCTAGAAATGGGTTTAGAGCTGACACTCACTTAGGGTGTCTGCTCTTAATTCCTTTGTGCTATGAGTGTCGGGCTAGACATAGTCGATGCGAGTGATGCAGTTGAATTCTCAATTTGGGTTAGAAATAGCTTGGGTTGTGAAAGGTATGTGATGACACGGACAAGTATCGTAGATATAGTATAACTGGACGGTAGATTTAAGTCTGTGATGGGTAGTGTGTATTCGTTCCGGACAAGTTGTCTATCCTTTATAGTTTTTAATCATTTACTTTTTGTCTTTTATTTTCAACCAATTTATTCCTAAACTCATAACGATAGAATTGTCGAATGATGAATCAATAACCAATCTTTATGGACACGATACGATATAACCTAACCGGTATATATCACCTGATAAAAATAATACTTTACTTTTTGCTTGCCTGCTATACCAACATTCGAACATGAACATGCATGGAACATAATATGTTATATTAATTTATGCAATGACACGACACATATCACATGATAAACCAATCACAGGTCACTAATCACACATCATTGTTCATACATCGTCGCAACATCATCACATCACAAAATCTCTTCAATTTCATCGTCGCATTCACAACTTCGCAATTACAACAAAACATTAGAATAAACAAAAATAAACCAAACTCAGGAAATCATCTCATACTGTTTTCAAATCATGTTTATTGAGTAGAAAATATTTTTAGCTTTCCGTAAGTTCAAACAACATATCAAATGGACACCCGAGTCAAAAGTTATGAAGTTTTCAAGTTTTCAAAAATGCAGTCAAACAGTGAGCAATCGATTGCACTAATAGAGCAATTGATTGCACCCTGTTCCAGAGGCCAAAAATCACGTTTTTAAGCAGTTCAATCTATTACTCTCATAGTGCAATCAATTGCTTACTAAAACAAAAGCAAAAACCCCAATTTTAAAGTTGTGCAATCGATTGCTCTTTTGCTGCAATCGATTGCACCCTGTGAAAAACAGTTTTACGAATTTTGTAAAGTGCAGTACTGAAACCCTTTTGTCTCAATTCCAAAAGCACAACCTTCATGAAATATTGCATAATCAAACATCCAATTATCATTGCTATCAACATACATCAATTACCACACAATTCAAAACATCAATTCATCGATTGTAGTCAATTTCAACGAATGAAATTAACAATCTACACCAATTCACTGTCATCAATCGTCACATACACAAATCACATAAACACCTGAATTTACACAAATATAATCATACAATTGTATAACCTACCTCTACCATAACCCATCATCATACAATCCCTTGTAGAGTTAGAACCCCACCCTTACCTTAGGCTTTTGAGTTCTCTTCCCTTCTCCAATGGAGTCTTACCTTTATCCCTAGCTTTCTCTTTTCTCTTCTGCTTCTCACTTCTACGGTCAATTAGGAATAATGATTCCCATTCTCTCTTCTAAATCCATATATCCTTAAATCAATATTCTCATCCTACCATTCCTTATGTTTAATTATTAATATTATAAAATACTATTGATCTATTAAAATAAAATAAGTAATTATAATAAAATAATAATATTATTACTAATATTCTCCATTCACCCCATGTCTCTACATTTTTAGCAACACACCCCTATAATCACAACTTCACTAATTTTAAGATATTTAATTCCCAACAATGCACCACACCGCATCATGAAATTCATTAATTTAAATAAAATACACCGTATCACTTTATTATTTTAAATAAAATAACTTCTAATTAAATCAGAGTGTTACACCTCGCATTATGGAGAAGCATTTGACAAACATTAAGTGAGTTTAATCTCTTCACCTATTCCTACATTACCATTTGTTAGTATAATAGATTAATTTTATATTTGTTTTTATTTAATGTACATTATCTTCGTTGCATCTCTTATTTATAATGTTGATTGTTTGCTTTGTGATTTTGTTAGATTTTAGGGTTAGGTTTTTGTGTTTTTGTGATCTCTTATTTGCAAGTATCCATAATTTACAGTCCATGGACCCCTTAACATTAATTTTCGAATATGATGTATCTCCATTATATACCATATGTTGAGATTAAATAATGTACTTTTGTTGGGTTTGATAAGTGTACTTATGTGTAAGCGATGGATAATTTTTCGTACCTGCAAGTATACATTGTTAAATTAGTAGCAAGTGATAAGAAAATTATCGATCCCATGAAGATTGTATTAAGCATAATGATTTTCATACAAGAAGTTGTAAGGTAAAAATTAGCAAAGGTAATAAAATAATAGTATGTGTCACGTGGTTAAGAAAGTGGAAAAACAGAAAAGATAATTAAGGTTTAACACATAGTGAAATAATATGTTAGAAAATGTCCCATTTAATTAACTCATCCAATGAAGGAGTATGATATGTTTTGTCCTAACATATGAGGCCAAAACTTGATCTAGTAGTGTATGTCTACAACATCAAAGCATATGCATTAAGTTAGGGAGAACAAATCTCTAAGTCTCATAATAACATTATCACATGTTTAGTATAACTTTTGATTCCCCATATGGTTATAGACCTTTATGTATAAAGTGACTAATCTAGTGTATATGTCTATCATACTATTTTCAACCACATTTATCATGATTTACTCTTGTTAAAGGATCTTTCCATATTTCCAGTTGCATAATGTCTCATTATTTAATTTTTGGGCTTTTACAATTATCCATTAACTTAAGCTCAAAGATTAAAGAATATTCCTCTATTATATACTATGATAATACACTTCGCGTGGGAGACAACATGAAACTATGGTTGGAACAACAACAGTAGGCTAAAACATATTTTCAGACTTTTTTCCTCTAGCTTTCATCGTTATATCTTTAACTTTACACCTAAACACTAATTCTTTTCCTTCCAAATCTGCCACGTCATCCCTAATGTCGTGATTCAAACCTTCTATTAGCATCTTGTGGCTCAAGGCCTACTAAGTTTGAGTCATATATTTATGATGTGACATAAGTCGTCATAAGAGCTGACTCTCCACAAGCACAAACCTACTTAAAATTGAAAAAAGAGAGCACCTAATGTGTTCAATCCTAAATTAACTAAAGTAATATAAAACATGAATAATTGACATTAATCAAGATTTAATCTATCCTAAAGCTCAAGCATACGAGGCTTACAAAATATCTCACACAAAATGAGGTATCAATAAGACCAAGTGGAAATACAGAAATATGGATTATAATTTTGATATGATTGCAAACTTGGTCTCTTGTATTGTATGAGTATATAAAAATGGGTGATGAACAAACTATATACATGTGTGGTCGATTATCACAACATGTTTTAGTTTGTAGAGAGAAAGCCAAAACTTCCAGGAATGAAATATCAGAGCTTAAAGAAGGGAAATTGTCTAACACTGTTGGGGAACCATTGTCATATAGTTATGGGCATTGATCACATGTAATACCCCAAACTCATGCACCTTCTCTTGCAATCGCTCTTGATCCTACTTCATCACTTGTTCCCTACCCAAGGGGTTTCTTGAAGGTTCATTAAACATGTCACTTATTTCACTATTTGTATGCCATGTTGTTACTTATTTTGGAACTAAGAGGTAAATAAATCATTTGAATCATGATTAATCATATTTATCTCTAACATTAGTCATTTGGCGTATATACATACTAATGGTTTTTATCAGAACTATTTTTAAGCATGGATCCTCCAACCTTTCATGCTTCATGATTTCCTGATAAATAAACATTGAGGGATTTCATTGATCAAGTCTTACAAACATTCTATTGATTGCATTCTCGAGGAAGATATATGTTTCACCCCATATGATGAGCATCGTCATACACAACCTTTATATATGATCAATTAGTACTCTAAATCGTTGGTATCTGAGACTCAATTATGTACCCATATTTACCAAAGAGATTATTGTGAGAGTCCGAGTATTTCATGTTATCTATAGGTATCCTACATTACTCGAGTCTCTCACGATGCACCATAAAGGTGTTGATGGGATATTTTTAAAATTCCTCGAGCATTCGGTACTAGAGGATGAACAAAGTCTACCGACAGATAAGTTGTATAGTATTTGTACATCTACATGACGCTAAAGTCAGAGGGAGACCCCCTAAAGGCTACCTCATCAAAAGATCTTATAGGACGAACAAACTATGGTGTATGTGTCGTGGATGTCTTGCCTAAATACGGTCATAATTTCAATGAAGTTGAATTGCCACAGATAGAAAAGAGTTTCATGAAGTCAACCCAGTGGGATCACATGGAAGAGATATATTCATAGGTACAATATGTACTTCAGTATATCAGACAAAAGAGGAACACATGTGTGTAATAGACTCGATACATAGACTCTTTTATATAACTTTTACATTTTTGTAAATCTTTTGAGTTGTAAGTTATGACACTGTCATGAGGATATATGATTATAAAGTAAATTATACATGATAACTAGTTGTATGTATGATATTTGGTTTTATGTGTTTAAACTAAGCAACTTATCCATGATAATCTTTGACTCTATTTATGTTAATATAACGAGAATTTCTATTCAAATAGAGTAACTTTAAAGTTTACCAAATGAAATTTTGAGTCAGAGGTATGTACAAATATTAATACATGTAAAATGTGCTTGGATATCCAATGTGATGAGTTAGGTCAATGGTATCTCATAATATTAATATTTGAACACACCTTTTACAAAATATGTTGGCTAAACAAGGTTTATAATTGGTTCATGGATTAGTTTGAAAATTAGTATATGGATACATCCTCAGTAAAAATATGTTCGCTAAACAAGGTATATAATTGAATCAATGGTTTGTCAGAATATTACTAGAGCTGTCAAATAAGCCCTATATTAAAAGGCCCCAAATATTAAGCCCTATTAAAGCCCTAATATATTAAGCCCTCTATTATTAAAATTTATTTTAGGCCCCAAAATTTTAGGCCCTTTACATAATCTAATTTTTTTTGGCCCCATTGAAGGGCCCTTGTTTTTTTCAAAAACATTCATCTCCACACAGTTTCACTGTAATTCTGGAATCCTGCTGCCATTCATCTCTCTCGACCAAAACTTCACCGTCACCGTTGCTGCCGCCGTCAACTCCACTACGTCGCCGTTGAATTTTCTCCATCACAGAACAAAGGTGCTCTTGTCTCTCCATTTCTCTTTAATAACTTCCATTTTCATCTCAATCTTCATGTTGTAGAAATCAACAGCAACTTAGAAGAATTTTTTCATGGGTCTTTATCAATAGTCCAATTTTTTCACATGGGTCTTCTTTTATATTTATATTTTTGCATATTATGTGCACTCATAAGTTGTTTGTGTAAATGCCTCAATAGCAACTTAGAGGAAACATATTTATAGATTCTGGGAATGACGAACGTATATGTTTGTTTTGTCCTCATTGGCCTTCCAATTTTCATATGGATGGCCCAACAATGCCATAAAGGTGAGCCGGTGGATGAGTTATACATATGTGCTACATTAGCTGTTGTTCTGGCTGCTGGGTTTGTCACAGATGCAATTGGGGTGATTTCAAACTAGATAGCAGTAAAGAGATCAAGCCACAGAAATGCCACAATGGCTTAAGAGGTGGTCGCTTGGAGCCCGTTTCTGCAGATCGGAGACACGCCATCGTAGAAGAAATTCTGGCAATGAGTGATGAGTGCTCGAGGCGGGGCTGGAACATAGAGGAATCCGCGAGGAGGTTATGCTAGAATCGATAGTGTGGAGCTCCATGACTAATGGTGGCAAAAACGTTGGGGATTTGAGGTGGAGGATCAGAGTTGATGATGGGGAGAGGAAAAGGAAGGTAGTGTGAGGCTAAGAATATAACAAAGTTATTAGAATTGACATAAAGTATCGAGGATGTTTTGTTGATTTCCTTGGAATATAACACTAACAAAAGATATGAAAGAGAAAAGAATAATGAAACCATATAGCGATAGATACAGCCAAACAAACACCATGAAGGTTTTAGAGGTGATCTCTTGGAACACATTTCTACAGCGTGAGATGCTTCATCAGAGAAGAAACTTTGGCAGTGAGTAATGATCACTTGAGGCAGAGCTGGAAGGTAGTTCTCTGCGAAGAGGATATGAGAGGGACATTATGTCAGGCACATCCATGTCGTGCCCACATGTAAGTGGACTAGCAGCTCTAATCAAGTGCTTACACAACTTACAAAAACAGTCAGACATTATTGGATAGTGCAACCAACAAGCCAGTAACTCCATTTGATTTTGGTGCTGGACATGTTGATCCCGGCAACTTGGAATCTCTATGGAACCAAAAGTGTTAAGATGAAACTTCAGCTCACAGACAAATTTTAAATGTGCAAATGGACGATGTGGTAGCGGAAACACTTGTAGACCTTGCCTATAAAGACACTTGGATGAAGTAGGTGTTACATAATTACACGGCATTACCTGAAGGTGAGAGGAAGCGTGTGAGAAAGAAGAGATCGAACAAGACTTTTACACCCAAAAATGGTGAATTGACTAAACCAATTATATCCGAACCTACCATAATATCGTTATCCGAAAACACACAAGCTCCAAGTACATGTCTTCCAAAAGCAATCTTCTTGAGGTGAAGCGAATGCCGGAACAAAAATAAAAGAAAGGGTCTCTCAAAGGATGGAAACATCGGTAATGTTCAACAATAAACATGCAAATGGAAATGGTTGGTTGCGAGGAAGAGCATTGGAACCAATGAATGTAATAATGCAGAAGAAATCGGGCACACTATAATGGATTGCACTCATCAAAGTAAAATAACCTGGACAGAGGTGTCAGTGTTACCGATAAAATAACTCATAATTTATTTTGGCCAACTTACAAAAAGCAATCCACCGCGCGGTGATATCAAGACAAGAGCGATTCTTCCACTTCTGCTACGAAGTTTTTCGATCATCTTGAAGGCCTCAGTCCTGAGAGTCAAGTTTGGTGGTGCATCTTGCTTACTTGTACTATGGAATGGGATGATGGAAAAACTGATGGAAAAATGTTTTAATTGGTCTACATTTAACCTCTTGTTTCTTGAGTAACTTAAGTTTCTTATCACATTTAAGCATCCTTATATGATGCTTTTTATTTTATACAATTTGTAAGTTAGTCTCTGAGTTCTTCTAGTTTACATTAAACAAATATGATCTTGTTAGTCACTCATGTCGCGCATACAGTCCCTTGTCACATTAAGGGTATAAATTGGTTGTTTTGTTGACTCAATGTCCATTAAATATGGTGAAATTCATTTCTCTTTACCTGTCTGAATGCAGGGGCTGTATCGAAACTAATGTTCATTCATGATATGTTTATTGGATGACGGAGAACGTGTATTTTGTTTGGTGATTTTTGGGGTTCAGTGGTAAGTAAATTATAGTTACAAAGAAATGTGAAGTTAAATGAGTATTGTTAAGTAATCTCGCTACAAGTTCACAAATCAATTTTAGTTTACTTTTTCAACTATTCTGCATGATATTTTGTTTATCTATCTACTTCTAACATGGAACTATGACATAACACATGTTTGTTTTTGTTATAGTATGGAGTCTATCGATATGAGTGAGTATGCACAAGATCAAGATGAAACTCGTAAGGAAACATTGTCAACACTTTGGATTATTTTCACTAAAATCGACAAAGGAAAGGATGGAGTTGAAAGAGCTGCATGCAATTTTTGTAATTTTTGCCGGAAAAATCCGTCAAAGTTATGGAACTTCGCATCTAAGTCATCATGTGTTTATTTGTAAAAGTTTACAATTGACCCTTCTTAGTCTAGAGGAACCGTCAAGTCTAACCCCAATCAACCAAAACACTCATCGTGGATTACTTGGAGAAGCCATTATTGCACATGATCTTCCTTTTAGCTTTGTTGAGTATGAAAAAATTCGAGTTTGGGTGAAATATTTGAATCCATATGCTGAAATGGTCTCTAGAAACACAATGGTGTCAGATATTGAAAAAATATATGATAAATAAAGGATCAAGCTTAAGGAAATCATGGGTAGGATTCCAAATAAAATTTGTCTAACATCGGATGTTTGGACAGCATCTACTAGTGAAGGTTATATTTGTTTGACTGCTCATTTTGTTGATGAAAATTGGAAATTAGTTAGTTGTCTTCTTAACTTTCTTCGAATGAAGCCCCCCCACACAGGTATTGCAATGGAAGCTACTTTATTTGATTGCTTAAAACAATGGGGAATAGATAAGAAAATATTTACTATTACGTTGGATAACGCCTCTGCCAATGATAACATGCAAAACCATTTGAAAACTCATCTTCGAGTGCAAGGCAATTTGATGTGTGATGGTGAATTTTTTCATATCCGATGTTCGACCCGTGTACTCAACTTAATTGTCCAAGAGGGTTTACAAATTTCTAGTGAAGCCCTCCATAAAATTAGAGAGTGTCAAGTATATTAAAGGATCCGATGGAAGGATGCTTAAGTTTAAAGATTGTGTTGAGGATGCGGATAAATGTTAGCGGTGGTTTAAGATTTGATGTATCAACAGATGGAATAGCACTTATTTGATGCTTGAAAGTGCCTTATAGGAAAGCTTTTGAATTTTATAAGGTGGCGATAGAAGCTATAAATATTGTCCATCGATGAGGAATGGGAAAGAGGGAAAGGATTTGTGATTTTTAGAACCGTTTTATGATATTACTAATTTGATTTACGGTTCAACTTATCCAACCCAATCAGATTTCATGCAAGTGTGGAAAGTCCAATGTATTTTAGAGAAACATCAAAAAGTATTGAGAAGGTGATAAGGGATATGTCGATAAGATGAAAGCGAAATTTGGAAAAACTATAGTGTTGTACTAGCTTTTGGAGCAATTCTCGATCCACGTTTGAAGGATAAATTTTTAAAGTTTTGCTACACTACACTTGATTCCTCAACCTCTAAAGAGAAGCTTGATAATGTGGTGGATAAATTCAAAGAGCTTTATGCAGAGTATGTGAGTTATTCTACCAATCAAGGTGTTTCTCTTTCTCAATCATCTTATGAGCTTAACTCATCGGCTAAGTTATCTAGAGAGGGGAAAGCAAAAAAATCAAAGATTATCCGTGTAAGTTTTTTATATTTTATCCCAACTCCTCTTGTTTTTATATTTATTTGAAAACTATAGGTTGTTATTGTATTAACTGTTAGATAAGATATTACCATGTGTTTGGAGTATTTGTTTGGCCATGTTGTAGCTAGATATTAACATTAGTTACAAATTGTAGTTGTAAATTAGTTGTAAATTATCAATATAAATTGGTAGTTGTGTTGCATATACAATACCAATGGTTTTGTATAAAGGTTGACATGAGATCTGTTATATATATATATATATATATATATATATATATATATATCTTGCAGGATTTTAAATCATGGAACTCGATTGAGAGTAGGTTTTCCCCTGGAAAGAGTGAGTTAGATATATACTTTGAAGATGAATTAATGGAGCTAGATGAAGAACACTCTGAAGATTTTGATGTACTTCTTTATTGGAAGTTTAATGAGAAGAAATTTCCGATACTCTCCATAATGGCACGTGATGTGCTTAGCATTCCTATCACGACTGTAGCATCCGAGTCTTCTTTTAGTATCGGTGGACGTGTTCTTACCAAATATAGAAGTTCTACTCTTCTGGAACACATCCAAATGTTGATTTGTACTCGGAGCTGGTTGCATGGATTTTCTGAAAATATGGATGGTAATAATATTGTATTTTATTTATTTTTATTTGTTCATTAGTTTGTTGCATTTGCACCTAAGTATGATTTATTGTGTTTTTAAGATGAGGAAGATATCAACACTAAGGATGGATGCGATACTGAGGTGACATTGACTCAACATACATTTGGATTGCAAGATTGAAGTGGAGAACTAATTGTAGTGTCATATACTTTATTGTGATTATTGAATTGATCTTTTCATGCCTTTTTGGATGGTTTCGTGTCTTTGTTTATGTGATATTTGACTTTTGTTTGTATTGATTTTCTTCAATTTCGAATATTGAATGTTAGAAGTATTGACATATGAATCATCTGATTCAAAGCAAAATATTGTTGCTTGTATTTGAAGAAAGAATATAAAGTCTTACTCAAATATATAATATCGAATGTTTATTGTAGGAATAATTCCATTATTTCTTTTCGGAAACATATGTTTTAAAGGGTATTTTTCCTATATTGAAATGCATAATATTGTTGCTTGCATTTGAAGAATATATATATATATATATATATATATATATATATATATATATATATATATATATATATATATATATATATATATATATATAAATCGATTTGATGGCGAAAATAAAAAATTGTCGATTTGTAAAAAAGATTGATTTTTTATCGAAAAATATAAATAGTCGATTTTTTCAGAAAAATATCAATTTTTTGAAAATACAAAAAATCGACTTTTTGTCGAAAATATAAAAATGTCTATTTTTCTGAAGAAAAAAATTCCTAAATACAAAAAGATGATTTTTTTAAAAAATAAAAAGTCAATTTTTGATTAAAAATATTTAAAAAAAAAACAATATAGAAAAAAATTTGTGAAAAATTTGGGGCCTTAAAGTTACTTAAAATTTAAGGACCTTTACTTTAGAAGCCCTACTTATTTTGAGGCTCATTTATTTTTTAAAATCTAGGCCCCTTATATTTTGAGGGCCTTAAATTTTAGGCCCTGACCCTTTAAATTGACAGCTCTAAATATTACTATCCGAAGACACCATGCGTAAGAAATATGTTGGCTAAAGAAGGTTTATAGTTGAGTCAAGGATTTATTCAGATTACTATCCAAAAACACCATGTTTAAAAAATATGTTAGTTGATCAATGTTATTATTATTTTAACCAGGGGTGTGCCTAAGTTTTTTTAGTATCTGGAGACAACACTGCATATAAAATATGTCGGTAATAATGTCTCGAAATTTTTTTACTTAAATACAATTATATCATATGTTCTTACACACAATCAATCATAATTTTTTTATTAATTAAAAAATAAATAAATAATTATTTTTCTTTTTTTATATTATAATCACTTTCATGAATCCAATTAAAATTAAAATTTAAATAAATTCAAAAAATTCTCTTTTTTTATTGATTGTTTTTTAAAATATGGATTTAGAGTTGTTTCCATATAAAAATTCCTTGAGGTAATGAATTGAGTTGGGGTTTGTCCAAATATTAATGTATGAATAACATGTATATATTAACATAGTATTTCAAAATATATCATATTTCTAAGTAATCAGTCAAATTTAAATTCGTGTTTAATAGAAAATAACCATTTTTTATAAATGCAAAACTTTGTAAACACAATTGAATATACAAAATAAAATACAAACAACTTGGTGACACCGCCTAAATCTGTGGGAGCTTCCGCAATATAATTTTTCCTGTTTCATTCCTTTTCAATATCATTCAAATTTTCAAGTTCGTTCATCATAATCAAAAAAGGAAACTGTCATTCATTTGCTTTTTCTTTGACAAGTTGTCCTTACTCTATAGATATTCGTAGTAGATGACAACAAGACTTCAAGTAAACTTTTACAAAATGTCTTATTTTTAAAATTTTGACATAATTTATTATTCAACTTAGTTCAAAGATTTTATTGAGTTGAATTCATTGTCCAACTCATAATTTTAATGTCAATACGGAACCAACCCAATCTATTATCCAATCCATTTGTATAAATTGGGTTGACTTCATGAGTAATGTATAAAAAAATTTGTGACTATTTTTTTTTTCAATTCTAAAATAATTATTGCTCAAATCGATATAATTACACACATTTAAATTTTATTCAAAAAAATCATATAATTTCTTATTAAATTTATCCTTGTGCCATAACACTTAATACTAGTAATAAATTTTCACAAAACACATGATTTTCATAAAGTCCATAAGTGGAATGATACAAAAACAAATAAACAATAACACTTCTTAAACCTTACTAAATGTACTTTTATTTAACTTCTTAATAGTCTCATGTTTAAGACTGAGTTTAAATTCAAAACTTCTGGACACCATGAAAAAGACTCGTATCATCTCATCCAAATACTTTACAATACTATAACAATCTTATTACAATTTTGCCAAATATAATATTAACAACATTATACAAAAAAAAAAAAAAAAAGACTTTTACCATAGTTTTTACAAAACTATTCAAAAAATGAACAAAACAAGAAAAAATTATTGACCGTATACTTCAACACTGATCGGTGTTCTCTTGTATAGTCTCAAAAGCATTCAAATTGACTTCACAAAGAAAAGAGAAAATAATAATAACAACAAAACATATATTACACGGTTGCTAAATACACCCCCATCAAAACTATGCAGCAACTGCACCCCTTAGCAGCATTTTGTTTTTGCTTCAAAAGCTCTATGAAGAATTTGAACTCATTTATCTCGTAAGAATTTGATCACCTCAATGAGGCTAATGAATCATTTTTTCATTGAGATTCTTTCTTCAGTGCCATTTGTGATGCTTGATATCAGGGTATAGTCCCAAAACATGTTCAGGCATGAAGTCGTGGCGCGTCAGAATCCCGACGATAGGAGGTCTCTGCAAAGTGTAGAGATTGTCAGCAAATTTTGTACCAAGGGTCTGTTTAAATTAACTTATTCGATCTTATCTACTGGCATAAAAACATGCGAGATTGTAGAGAGTTTATGAAAACAACTTATGCATATAATATCGATTACTATTATGTATGTGCAAGTAATAGCAAACCTCTTGGCTCTTTGGGACAACACACATGTGCCGGAGTCCTTGTTGACGGAAAATAATAGCGGCTTTAGCAAGTGACATCGTCTCAACTACGGTGTACGGTGATGTATTGGTTATCGGATGAAGATCAACGTACATATCCAAATCTTCGTCTCCGATATCTAAATCTTCTAATTTGACTCCTTTTCCCGATCCCGCCTTTCCAAAATCCAGCACGGAAATATTTTCTAAGATACCCGCGTCCGCGAAAACCCTCTCCCTTGTAAAATTCTTCGCCTTTAGTAAAACTAGTAAGTAAGACCTTAGCACGAGTCCACACAACTCTCGTGAGCCCGTGAAAGGCGGTTCATCTATGACCGGAAACCCGTTGTGTCCTGTTGTATTCAAAACATGTAAAATATTCCCGACCGTTTCGATGCCAGAAAAGGACATTAATGGACCCGTGACAACATCGCGTGTAGCTATGTTCCTCATGTAAGGTTCGGCATGCGCTTCCAGATAAGGAAGTCCTTTGATCTTCAATATTTGATCATAGACACCTTTGTTGAAAATGTCGGCCACGGATTTCGAGATTAATAAAGCCAACATCACGAGCGGAAGTAACAAGAGATCATTAGTGAGTTCGAGTAATATAACACAAATCGAGACCGTCATTCTCATTGTGCCGCCGAGGAAAGAGGCTGCTCCTAGGAGAGAAAAGAGTCCTCGGTCAAGTTTGGTGATCGGTTCAAAGAGTCTACTGATAACACGGCCGTACGCAGCACCAGCAAGTATCACCGGAATGAAAAGTCCAGACGGAACAGCGATACCGTAGGTGATTATTCCAAGAAAGTAAACAGCTGCAAAGAAGATAAACAAACTTGAAATGTGAAACTCTTTGTTTATCTTAGGACTGAATAGATTACGAATTGCATCGTCGTTGGTGTTTAGAAAGAGGGAAGCGAGATCGTTGTAGTAGCCCGGCGGACATTGGAAGATTTTGTATTCTCCGGACTCGTCAACTGAGGGACAGGCCACTGCCCCTTCGGTAGGACAAGGGAGACAGTTTGCAATCCATGGTAGGAAATAATAACAACATGATGTCAAAAGAGAAACTGTAATTGCAAGAGAGATTTTGAAAAATGGACCCTTTCTGCAACAAGAAAAAGAAAGAACTATTAGTTATATATCTAAGAAAGAAGCAAGTATATTGGCCAATAAATATTCAACATAAAAGCGAGGACATACTCATTGATGATGCTATATGAACGAACAACCTTGTCGACGAGGAAATTATAAATGCTTCCGAGAATACCAGCAATAGTCGCCAAGACTATAACTGCTAAAATGTCACCACTATTGTATGTTACTTTGGCCGAACTAACATCATACAATATAAGACCACCTTCGCCAAATAGTCCACATTTCCCGGTCGAACAAAATTGAATTCCACCTCGTAAAACAATAGCAACTACTGCTGTAGTAAAAAATGACCTCCATAGAAGAGCACTCCTCCACCAGGAAGCTGCCTCTTCAAGGGCAAAGAGGACACCACCTACTGGAGATCGAAAGGCGGCGGCAACACCAGCAGCTGCACCACAAGTAATCATGTCTCGCCGGTCTCGGTCATTTTTGAAATACCTAAGCCAACTCCAAGTCAAACCGTACTTTCGAGATCCGCCTTGCCCCAAAATAGAAGCTATGCATGCTCCTGTATGAACCATAGGTCCTTCTTTTCCTACCACAAATCCAGCAGACACTCCAAAGATGGAACCAACAATCTGAAATTTGAAACATAATCATCAGATCATTTGAAACATTTGAATTTTATCTTAATCACTTCTAAACACTGTAGCACTGGCACCTCTAAAAAAAAGTGTGTCAATGTCGGTGTCCGAAACCCACAATGACATTTGTGATTGCGTTTAATTTATTCATTTTTTCAAAGTATTACCAGCGTCAATGTATGTGTCGTGTTTTCGGTGTATGTGCTTCATCTAAATGTTCAATGAATTATGCATCTTTTGTCTGCAGAAATTCTAAAGAACGAGAGGAAGTACACTCGGTTCTACTACTTTAGTATTATTCACCTTTACAAAAAGAGTGGATGGAGCCAGAATCGAGTGAGCATCGATGCCGTTGAGATACGCTTTAACCTCCGGAATGCCAGAGCCTGCTGCCGAAGGAGCAATGAAAGCACAGAGAGCCGAAGCCGCTGCTGCTAAAGCCATATTCAAACCAGCATATACTAGAAACGCCTCAAAAAATCTGCACTACAAAAACTGTTCTATGAGAATACACGAACAACAATACGAACATATTTGTGCCGTTAAAAGCAAGCTCACCTTTGTTTAGACATGAGACTAGTTGTAAGAAGAAGCTTGAAACCGGCTATGTTCTCCACAGCAACGTTATTGAAAAGGCCAACCAATCCGGTTCCTAATCCAATAAGAAGAGCAAATACCCATTTAAGTACGACGTATTGGAATATCTGAACCTTCTTCCTGGACCTCCAGTCCTGGTTAAATGTTTCACTATCAAAAATCCTGAAAATTACATAATAAGTATACTTGCATCAAAAAACCTGAACATTGGTATTATCGCACATGGTTCATATTTGCTGATAAGTGGACAAACGCTGAATCCTAGCGTAACTGGACCGCAGTATTGAACTACAATGGTTTTGAATTCAGTAACTCTAAGCTTGCATGATAGATAACTACAATGGTTACTCAACAGTTTGAGACATATGCACAATTTTTTTTAACTCCGTATTCGGTTTCAGGACCGACTAATCTGGGGACCAGTGACGACTTATTGAAGTCAGAGCAAAACTCTGTATGGACTAATACAACACATAAATTGTTAGCATCTAACAAGATTCGAACATGAGACCTTAAGAGGAGCACACTCTTAGGTCCTGAGCTTTCACCAACAAGTCAACCCCTTGTGTTAACATAGGCACAATTGGCCGAACTCCGTGCTATTTATTCTTGCGAGTTTATTTATCTTTTCTTTTAGATCCCGATTTTCTATTCTAACGAATCTCTTAATGTATGCATCACGTCGCAATGATATGAATGTAAGTTATACAAAAGGAATTGAATGTTACTTACTCATAATCAAGGCTTTCGATAGGGCAAAGGTTGGAACCAACTATGGCAATCTGAGAGGTAGTGTTGATCCTCTTCACAAGAAGAGGTTCTTCATATGTCATGTTCCTTTCAGAAAACTGTGACCAATATCTTCCGATTTCTTCGCCGTTTCCATCAAAGCTACCGTCATTTTCAATATCAAGCACATCATCACCATGGTTTGCATTTTCTTCTTTCTCCATTTTCTCGGTAACTTCGTTCGATGATGTCACAGGAACCTGAATTACAACAAATGTATCAATCAGAAATATTGCCAAAAAAAAGTTAGACAGAAACAGCAAATCAGAACCACATCCTAAGCAAGGTATCTGTGTCCATGACACTTAAAATTTTCAATACTAAAATGAAAACTTTTTCCAACAAACATTCTATGGAGCCACCACAGTTTTCAACATTATACATATCAGAAAACTAGTTTTGACCCAAAGTTATCAACTATGAAGCATCGACACAGACATCAAACACAATAGTGACCGTCTCACTCTACAAGTTGGTTTTATGGGTATGAGTTAGGCGCAAACCACAATTCTTAACATGGTATTAAGATTTTGGTTTAAAATTTAATGGACCACCTCCTATCAAGTTTCTACTATCAGACTACCCACTATTTATTTCTACGCTCCAGATGTCCAATCCTAAGAGCGTGAGGGAGTGTGTTAAGAGTCTCACATCAGACAATATATGGTGTTGCTTGTAAGTGGAGGCAATCCCCACTCTAAAAGACAGTTTGGAGGGAAGGGTTAGGCCCAAACCACATTTAAGACTTCCGAAACCACATCGGCCTACAATTGCAGCTGCATCAATCATATTCGACCATAATTTTTCACAATATCAAGGATTGCCTTTTTACCAAATCAGAACTATTAACCTTGAATTAGCTAGTTTTACTAGCATATCAATGAAGAACATAAGAAAACATCTCAGGAGGGGCCATGCATGATCAATCAATCAGTGATCAACCAATTGGTGTAAGATCAAACTCCATTTCTGAATCCAATCCAAACTTAATCAATCATACATCTCTAAAATATTGAAAATCTTCAAAAGAAACAACAATTCATAACACAGAAGCACATAAAACATACATAAATTATATAAAATGAAAAAAAAACACATAAAATAGATAAGATTTCATAAGAAAGATATACATACACTCATTATAAATTGCAGCTTTTGAACTCAAACTCAAACTCAAAATCTTCAAAGCTTTACTTTGCAATAACCAATAACAATGCTTCTCAGGTGTTCCAATTATCAAGAAGATCACAAATAAATTAAAGTTGCTTCTCAATCATCACTTTGTAAAGTCAAAGAACTCTCTATACTTTGATGGATACAACAATCTCAAAAGGACAGTGTTTCTCTCTCTCCATGTCTCTCACATGCAACAGCTACCACAAAATTTGACTAATTTAAGAAAAATATATATTAAAATTGATTTTATTTACTTTTGGAAAATTGGAATAATTAGGTGTTCAATACCCACAAATGAAAATTGATTGAGGCTTTGAATATCTGAAGATAGATTTGAATTTTAATTTCAGGTTGTTCTTATCTTATCTTTGAGGTAAAATAAATAAATAAATAAAGGTGTGTTAACATGTTTTAAGTTCAAAATAGCAATGTTCCTGAAATTAATTGTTTTAAGTTCAAAATAGCAATGTTCCCGATATTAATTAAGTATGAGATACAAGGAAATTAAGAAACAATAGGTGATCACTCAATTTCACACTTTAAGAAATTTTAATAAGTATTAATATTTTAAAAAGAAATATTGAAAGAATGTATTTTAAAAAATATATATTTTTAATATTCAATTTTAGGAATGAATTTAAAATAATTTACAATGTAACAGAATCTTTACTAAAGTTGCATATTAGGATGAAGTTACATATTAGAATGGAATAGGGTAGTCTGGTGTAATTAAATAAGTTAAATTTAAATTATTTTAAGAAAATTATTTGAAATATACATTGCGGTGTACCGTCAGTTAATCACAGTCCTTTGATTTTCTTAAAATATTATAGTTAAACGGTTTTGATGTAATAATAGTGTAAAAGATTGTATGTTGATCGTGCATAACAATTAAACTCTTAAATTTTTTTATAAAGATTGATAAATTGGTATCTAAACAAAAAATAATAATATATATTAAAAGTTGTATAATTCATTTAAAAATTAATTAAAAAAATTATTTTTAATTTGAAATAGATTTTCAAAACATTAGATAAAAAACCTATAATAAATTATAAAACAGATTCAAATCTTAAAACAATCATAAATTAAGTTTGATTTTTTTATATAACAAGTCAAAGACACGTACTTCCGCATGGCTAAATTTATTTTAATATTAATGAAATAATTTTTTTATATACATGTTAAAAATTCATAATTATTAAAAAAGTATAATAAAAAATTATGAAATCAAAATATTATAACAAATAATATGATTATTCAAAATATAATGGTAAATTTGACAATAATGTATTTAGATACGCATGTGAATTTAATTGAAATACGTAATATTAAAATAAACTCAATATATTAAGTAATTTAAAAAAAAAAATAACTTGTGACATGGAGAAAGAAAAAAATTAACATTTAAAAATAATGGTAATAATTTGATAGTGACCCCTAAGATAAAAAGTTAGTTGTGTGAATGATATGTGTAGTATTATTCAATTTCATAAAATATATTTTAATTTTATTAAATTTAAATAATAAATTAATATTATTTAATGGGAAAAATACAATGAAAAATTATGAAATCAAAATATTACAACAAATAATATGAGTATACAAAATATAATGATAAATTGAATAAATAATGTATTTAGATACACATGTGAATTTAAATTGAATTACATAATCTTAAAATAAACTCAATGTATTAAGTAATTTAAAAAAAAAACTTATGATATGGGGGAAAAAGTTTAACATTTAAAATAATGATAATAATTTGATAGTGACCCGTAAGATAAAAAATTAGTTGTGTGAATGATATATAGTATTATTCAATTTCATAAGATATATTTTTAATTTTATTAAAATTAAATAATAAATTAATTAATATTTTCAATGATAATAAGCAAATAGAAAAGATAAAATATGTCATAAAATATAAATTTAAAATGAGATATTTAATTATAAAAAAAATTAATTATAAGAGAAGAAAGAAAAAAAAAGAAAAAATAGTGTAAGATGAGAAAAATAGTTTTTTAATTTTGGATCAATGAGAAATTGACAATTAGTGCATGAAATAAAAAAAATTAAAAAAATTAAAAATTATTTTATTAGTTAATAAAATATCTAAAATATAGTATAAAATATTTTTAAAAAATGGATAATTTAGGTAGTTTAAACTATTTTTTTAATATATGTTAAAAAATAAATAATAAATAAATAAATAGTAGATTCAAAGTATAGAATAATATTTTGGCAATGAAAAGTGGGGATTGGTAGCACGATGTCACGTTTAACATATTCACCAAACAGTTGTACAAGAAAGATAAGTTGTTCCCTACACGCAAACCACTCACTGGCGGTTGCTTTTATTACTCAATTCCTCATGTGACATTTGGATCCTGAAAACGACCTTAATTTCCCTTATTTTATATACATTTATTTGCTTTCTTTGCACTAGTGTTATCAATTTTTTTATGGAAATTTCTTTCTTCGTATAGTGATTTTCTCTCACACCATTGAGAAATCAAAAATATGTTTCGTAAGTTAACTTATGAATTCACTTTGTTGGGTGAATTCGTAAGTTAACTTGTAAATTGATCTTTCAGAATTTATAAGTTAACTTACGAATTTATTTTATTTGATCAAATATTTTAAATTTATTAAGATTAAAATACAATTTATATTTTACTATTTAATTAAAAAATTAATTATTAAATTAATTATTTAATTTTATATCATAAATTTATTTTAATAATTTTTAATTATAAATTTAAGTTATTTTTTATTAATAATAATTCAATTTAATTATATTGTTAGAAATATATTATATAATTAATGCATATCAAGTAAATCAAGTCAAAAATTCAAATGTATCTCTTCATATAGAAATTGATATCAATAGTATTAATATGATTTTTGTTATAGGTCAAATTTGATATTAATATCGATTGTATTAATAGATTTTTTTTATTACATGCCCCGAAGGTCGTTAATGGCAAGCTTGAAGCTGAAATTGAAGAATCTGATGTAGAGTCTGAAATCAGATTTTGGGATACTTCATTGATCATGTACGTGATCGGAACAAACTTGAGTATGAACGCGGTGAAGAATTATATGGTGAAGTCATGGAACTTTGTGGTGTTGTCGGAGATGTTCTATAACGACGAAGGATATTTCATACTAAAGTTCAAGAAGGTGAAAGATAAGGAGGAAGTGATGATGAGAGGACCGTATACGATTCATAATAAGCCAATGGTTATCATGGAATGAATGTAGGATTTTTCAATGGAGCGTGACATGTTGCGAACGGTGCCAATCTGGATAAAGCTGCCACAACTACCTCTGTCGCTTTGGGGTGAGTAGAGCTTGGGGAAGAATGGGAGTGTGCTTGGTAATCCGTTGTTTACGGACGAATGCACAGTTGAGAAGCTCAGAGTTACATATGCTAGAATTATGGTGGAGGTAGATGTCACCCAGAAACTGTTTGAGGAAATTACGATCAAAGATCGAAACAGAATAAAGAGGCAACAGAAGGTGGAGTATGAGTGGAGGCCTCAATTTTGTGAGAAATGTCAGAAGATCCCATGTTTGTGCAAAGGAGAAGAAACTGATTGAAAAACAGTGGTGCCTGAAGAGCAAGAGTAAAGAACAGGATGGAACCACAAGTGGCGCCAATTGGGGTGACGAGGCTAAGGAAGAAGATGATGACTCAGGTCACCAGGAAAGTGTTGGCGTGAAAGGAGCGAGCAAGAATGGTGAGAAGGGTAAATATGCTAAGCAGGTATGTACTGCGATGAACCACATTTTTTGGGGGGGGGGGGAGAATTGGTCATCAGTGGGGAGTAGAAAAGCAAAGAAAATTATTACAAATACGGTGATACCTCCTATTTAGTGTTTAAATGGTTTCAATACCTTGGGTGTTAGGAATGACATCAAAGGTACTCTAGAGGGGGTACCATGATTGTCTCGTGGAATATTAGGGGGCTGAATAAAGTGGCCAGAAACAGAGAGGTTGGCTCCCGCCTCTCTAGGCTACAACCTAGTATAGCTATTCTGATTGAAACAAGGGTCAAGAAGAGGAATGCAGAGAAAACTAGAAAAAATTTGGGTAACAATTGGAACTACTATGACAATTACGAGATTCATGTTAATGGTCGAATTTGGCTGCTCTGGGATGACACTAGATATGAGGTCAGAAAGATAAGAAGTTCCTCTCAAATGATTCATTGTGCAATATACAATACTGATGGTACTTTCAAGAACTGGCTAATGACAATTTATTCAGCTAATAGGCTTGATGAGAGGAGTTTTTGTGGCAAGAGATTGAGAATATAGGAAAGAGAACCCATGGGTCATGGTGCATAATAAGGGATTTCAACAATGTGATTGGTACCCAAGATAGAGTGAGAGGGCGTGTTGTGAAGGAATATGAATATGAGGATCTTAAGATGATGATGGATGATCGGTGGTTTTTACACAGTTATTTAGCATTGAATTTCGTTATCGTTTCTTTTATTTGTCTAGTGTTATATGTCATTTTATCGCATTTTACGCTTTGGTTATGTGTTTGAGTATTTTCAGGGTCATAAGAATAAAACAGGATAAATCGGGGCAAAAGAAGTGCAAAAATCAGAATATGGGAGGCTACAGATGCATCAACACGGGCCCCCGTGTTGATCAACACGGCCCGTGTCGAAAAGCCACTAGAAAACGCAAAAAAACCAAAGTCAGTGCATCAACACGGGCACCCGTGTTGATTAACACTGCCCGTGTTGATTAACACGGGCGCCCGCGTGAATCAACACTGCCCGTGTTGATTGACCTGGCAGCAAATATTTTTTTTCAAGAGATCAACACGGGCACCCGTGTTAATCAACACGGCCCGTGTTGATGGACGCGTGTGGAAACTTCACTTTTTTGAGTTTTGGACCTTTTCTTTGTCATTAAGGGTACTTTGGACTTTGACTAAGACTTGGATTAGAGAAGAGACTATTAGAAGGAATTGGAGGTTAGAAAAAACTACTTTTGAAATCACGAAAGAAATATCAGCAGAAAAGAAAGCTACGGAGAGGAATTCAGAGACGGCGAGATTCAAGGGCAGCCACCATTGAATATCAAAGTCATCATTCTTCTTTGTAATGTTTAACTCTTATTCGATGTTTTCTTCTAATACTATGAGAGGCTAAACCCCCCACTGCTAGGGGTGGTCCTGATTTAATTATTGTATGAATTCGAATACTTGATTTCCTTAATGCAATGTTTTTATATTTCAATTTAATTGTGTAGTGTTCTTATGATCATGTATCGGACAAATACATGTAGACCTATGACTAACAAATGGCAGGACTGTGATTGTTAGGGTTTCTACACAATTAGGTTATTAGGAGTCTAACCTAGGACTAGGGACTCTCTTTTAATCACTTGAATTCTTGATATTTTTATGGTTAAAACTAAGATTTGTTTGAATGGACATTCGAACAAGGATTAGGGTTTTAATAGTTGTCTTCATTAAGGACTTAAGGAAGAACAATCTAGAGATAGGTAATTGATAGTGTTCATTTGCAATTAGGAAATCTGCATTCGGACCATAGTTTTGTTAAATCAACCACTCACCCTAGCATCATTCTCATTATATTTCATCAGTCGTTACTTGTTACAAGCGTAATTGAAAGTTTTAAAATCAACCCAACCATTATTTTTGTTCAATTGAATTAAGAGCACGAATAGGTATTTACTACGCAGTCCTCGAGATCGATACTTGGGGAAACTCATTATAACTACATCGGCGAAAATAGTACACTTGCTATTTTTTCGATCAATGGACAACAACAAATTATTTGACATGGATAGCAAAGGTGAACAGTTCACGTGGTTTAATAAGCACGTGGATGGACCTATATATCCAAAAATTGACAGAGTGGTAGCTAACTTGGGTTGGTTTATACAAAACTAGCACTTGAGCCTGTATGTCTTGGAACCCGATATCTCAGATCATGCTCTTCAGTGTGTGAAAGGGGATAAGCACAAGAGGCAGCGTAAATTTTAGTTCAGATTTATCAACTGGATTACTGATATGTAGGGATATCAGGAGACTGTTGTTGAGAGCTGGAGGAGAAATGGGACTTTGTGGAAAAAGCTGTTAAGGATGCAGAATGTTATTAGGAGGTTTAGTCAACCCTTGATTGGTTTGAGTAAGCAGATTGAGGAGGCTAAAGATAAGCTAGCTGAAAGCCAAAGGAATCTTATGCAGGATAAAATGAATGCAGACCTAATAAAGCTAGAGAAGAATTGTAATGAGAAATTCATGTATCTCTTAGAGTGTGATGACGCAGTGATGCGACAGAGAAAAAATTTATTGGATTAGGCTGGTGATGTGCGATCGACCTAATGTGTCTAACGGTATCTTAACTGCAAGTGCACAGCCTATCGCGGTAGTAATAAAAGATTGTCGAATCCACAGGGACTTTGTAATCACTCTAGTGCGGGAGAGTAGTGCTAGTTTAGCTAAGGCGGGTATTGTCACGTTTGGTTTAAGGAAGGTTAAGGAAGGTAAACTAATTGGTTTTAAATTAATAATGAAATGAAATGGTCGGTATGAAATAGAGTGGACCTAAGGGATCTAATCGAACCTAAGCGTATAAGGATGGTTAACTTAGTTTATCTGTAGAAATAATCAGTTTAAAAACCCGCAACTCACACTTTCGTGGTCTTATCTCGGATTATACGTCTAAAGTCCTATGCCTGCTTTCGCTAGCCCATAAGTGTTTAGAAAATACTTTTTGGAAACTTAATTAATTCTAATTCGTTTTACAGCGCTTTCACTGTATTTAAATTGAATGCCTAACTTTAGCTATCCGGTTAAAACCTCACACTTTCGTGGTCTCGATCCTAACCTATTTACTTTTCTTACTTTCGTAACAAAAAGGTTTTATTTTTAAGCATAAAAAGTTATAACCAAAGCCTAAGTTAATTAAAGTTTTTAGCCTAAGTTTGATCAGATACTTATTGTCTCTAACTATCCCATACCGACACTAAAGGTTTAGCTAGCCATGGCAATCAGAATAAATTCGTAGGAAAAAGCATAAAACAAACATTATAAATAATTAATAAAACTTAAATTAATTAATTGAAATATACTATAATACAAATATAATATAAAGAACCTGAAAATAAAGCAAATACTTCAAATCCTTCTTCCACAGATCGGAAACTTGGACTGTCGGTATTGGAAATATAAAAGAATTCTGAAGCTCGAATTAAAATCTAAACTAGAATAACAATTTCCTAATGTTGGAAATTGTTATTTGGACAATGAAATAAACGAAGGAAATAAAACAATTGCAGAGGAAATGTAAACTGAAATTGAAAGGGTTTTGATTTCGGCAGAGCTTCCGCACAAGTAATCGTAAAAATGCTCTGTACATTTAACTTTGAAGGTTGAACTATTTATAGAAGAATGCAAACTGGCACTTGAAAAGAATTGGACTTCGTGGCTTCACTTGAATGTTCCAAAAATATAGGGACGTGGGTTGAGCGTGGCTTGAATTGAGGTTGAGTGAAATCAGGAGTTTAAAACTTCTTCTATTAAGCTTTTCCATGTTCTGCACGTTTTTAACAACTGATATAATGCTTGTTACGGTCGTGGCCTTGGTGTTACGGACATCTTCTATTAAACAGCGCGTTACGGTCGTGGCCTAGGTGTTACGGGCGTAACACGCTCTTGAAGTGTCTTACGGTCGTGGCAAGGAGCTGACGACCGTCACAGCTACAAAATCTGCATTTCTTTGACAGATTTCTCTTTTCTTCTATTCTTTGTTGCTAGCTCTGCATGTTTCATGTTTTCTTCTAGTTTGAGCTAAGTTAAGTGGTACCTGCAAAAAGTAATGACAAACTCGGAATATTCGGCAGTTAATCGGGTCAAAATAATACAAAACGGGTTAATTTCATGGTAAATATACGATACGATTTCGTGTTGTCAGCTGGGTGATGGGAACAATGCTTTCTTCTATGCCACCGTGAAAACAAACAAAAGCAGAGTACCATGGCAGTTTTGACTCGTGATGATGGGAGCATGGCTAGCAGTCAGGAAGGAATAGAAGCATAAGTGATGAGGTTCTACGGGAGCCTGATGGGCACGACAAACCAGAGGCTATCTGGTGTTGATATTGTTGCGCTTAGGGGAGGAAAGCAAATGTCGATGGGTCAGACATGTGAACTAGTGAGTAACATCACAGTGGCAGAAATTGAGGCAGCTCTTCATAGCGTTGATGATCTCAAAGCTCCAGGCATTGATGGATTTGGAGCTCAGTTATTCAAGAAGTCTCGGGGGGTGGTAAAAAATGATGTTTTAACTGTTGTGCAGGATTTCTTCATAGATTGAAAGTTTGATTTGAGATTCAACAGGACATTGGTGTCTCTAATTCCTAAGCATAATAATTCTAAGACTATCAAAGACTACAGGCCCATATCTTGTTTCACTACAGTGTATAAGATTATCTCAAAGGTTATATCAAGGAGACTTGGGAAAGTGCTGAATTGCATTGTGTGCAGGAATTAGGCAGCGTTTGTTCCAGGCCAGAAAATTCATGACCACATCCTTTTAGCTTACGAGTTAATCCGTGGTTATAATAGGAAGGGGCGTGCCAAAGTGTCTTATTCAAATGGACATTCAAAAAACGTGTGACTCTGTGGAATGGACAACTTTAAAAACTATAATGGAGGAGATGGGATTCTCGAGAGAGTTTGTTGGTTGGATTATGATGGCTATTCAAACAGTGAGCTATCAATTCATAATCAATGGGGAGAACTCAGATGTGTTGAGTGCAAAGAGAGGCTTACACCAAGGGGATCCTATCTCCCCAATGTTGTTTATGCTGGTTATGGAGTATTTGCATAGGAATTTTGCTGGCTCGAGCAAGGTGCCAGATTTTAACTACCACAACAAATGTGAAAAACTTGGAATTATTGATATCAGTTTTGCTGATGATCTCCTGTTGTTCATGAGAGGAGATGAAGGATCTGTGAAGTTGGTGATGGAAAAATTCAACGAGTTCTCTAGTGAAACAGGCCTGGTTGTGAATCCTGC
Organism: Vicia sativa; assembly: GCA_021764765.1. Lineage (NCBI taxonomy): Eukaryota > Viridiplantae > Streptophyta > Magnoliopsida > Fabales > Fabaceae > Vicia > Vicia sativa. The sequence continues at coordinate 187,853,871 of CM038792.1, read as the reverse complement.
GAAATGCAAGGTTTTTGGGGAGGTGTGGATGTTGATATCTGGGACAGGAATGTAAAGCAGGCTAGTTTTCACAAGGGATCCTTCCTTTTTCGATATTTGGGGGTGCAGCTGTCGAGCAAGAGACTAACAACAGATACTAACTGCCTCTGCCTGATAGACAAGATAATGCAGCATATTAATCACTGGAGTTCTCATCTTTTGAGCTATGCAAGGAGGACTCAGTTGATCAACAGTGTGCTATTTAACACTCTTAATTTGTGGATGCAGAGTTTGCAGTTACCTAAAGGAACCCTGAGGAGAATTATAGCAATTTGTCGATCGTTCCTGTAGACTGGTAAAGGAATAGTGTCCAGGAAGGCGCTTGTAGCATGGGAATAGGTTTGTCAACCAAAAAATAAGGGGGGGGTCTGAATGTTATCAACATAATTGTGTGGAACCAAGCTTGTCTTCTCAAGCTTCTATGGAACCTGAGCAAGAAGAAAGATAATTTGTGGGTCAAATGGGTTAATGCTTATTATGTTAAAAATGATGATATTGTGAGTATGCCTCTTTGGGAAACATGCTCCTGGATCCTTAAAGGTGTGCTGCAAACCAGAGAGGTGATGACAAGATTACAGGGTTGGCAAAAATGGCAAACAGTAGGGAAAATTAGGGTGAAAGAGGTTTATGTAGAGCTTTTGAAACTAAGAGCGTAAGTTCCTTGGCAGAATCTGATGTTTGATAATGAAGCATCACTGAAGGCAGTGTTCATTATGTGGTTAGCATGTCATAGGAGGCTAGCTACAAAAGATAGGATGGCTAGGTTTGGGATGATAAAAGAAGAGAAGTGTGAGTTCTGTAATAAAAAGGAAAGCATTCAACATCTCTTTTTTGAGTGTCCCACAATGAAGGAAATTTGGGAAAGGATCTTGGGTTGGCTGCAGATCGCGCATCAGGTGCGTGGTTGGGAACAAGAGATGGAGTGGATGATTGGCATCGGGAGTAAGAGCAATAGACAATCTAGGATTGTAAAAACTGCTTTTGTCGAAACGATTTATGCGTGCTGGTTGTATAGGAATTCAATTGTGTATAGAGATGTGAATGGAGATAGAAAAGCTGAAAATGATATAGATAGCAAAATTATAGAAAAAGTAGTGCATAGATGCTGGAGGAAGAAGAAACTACAGGATTATATAGCACAGTTGAGTTTAGCTCACTGAATTAGGTTTTGTTATTTTTGGGCTTGTGTTGGACCCTATGGGTCGCTTGTATTAACTGTTGTTTGGGATGTAAATAATATATCTTATTTCCGAAAAAAATAAATTATATTAATACTATTGATATCAATTTCTATATAAAGGGATACAATTGATTTTTTTGTCTTGATTTATTTGATATGCATTAATTATATAATATATTTCTACTAACAATATAATTAAAAATTGAATTATTATTAATATATCCTTTTTACCCAAACATATATACAATTTTGTATCAAATCCTATTATTTATTAAGAAAAAATCAAGTCAAATTTATTTTATCCATAAAAATTGTATACGAAAATGACTTTATTGTCGAAATTTGAAATCTTAGCATCGCTTAAGTCATTAAATATATTAAATTATTGTCAATATAACTATAAAAAATATAATATAAAATAATATAAATATTTTCTTTCCATAATTATTATATTTCACTGAACTTTTTTGTTTAATAATTTTTTTATTAATTTATATAATTAAAAATTATATAAATTCTTCCATTATTAATTCTTCATCAGATTTAAATTTCTAAATATATTGATTATTAATATTCACTTTTAATATTGTTTTTTAGGCTCACTTTTTTGTTTTATCATGATACAATTTCCTCAAGAGAAGTAAAAAAAATATTAAGACATCAGTTAACACACACAAATATAATTATTTGGTCTCACTTAGGAAGCCTAAGTGATAACAAAAATATAAACATCACCAATTACAATAAACAAAATAGAAAAGCTCAATTCAAAATTTAGGATTCAATAATAAATAAATAAATAAATAAATAAATAAATAAATAAAAATGCTCGTCAGCCATGATTTGTGATCTTACCCAAGTAGAAACTAGAACAAAGCTTATGTAATAGTCATCTGATAGTAAGATTAAGAAAGATAGAATAAAGTCTATGTAACTGTCATCTGATATTAAGATTAAGAAAGGTAGAACAAAACCTATATAAGTGTCATCTAATATTGAAATTAAAAAAGGTATAACAAAACCTATATAATTGTCATCTGATATTAAAATTAAGAAAGATACAAATTTTTCTTAATAATTATTTCTAATAGGATTTTTTCTTAATAATTAATTTTTAATTAAATAGTGAAATATAAATTATATTTTAATTCTAATAAATTTGGGATATTGGGCGAATTCGTAAGTTAACTTAGGAATTCCGAATTCCTAAGTTAACTTACGAATTTACCTTATTTTTTTAAAATCGTGGATTATTTCGCAAGTTAACTTATGAATTCACCTTATTTAGAGAATTCGTAAGTTAACTTACGAAATTGGAGGTATTTTTGGTATTCCATCAGAGGTGAAAAAGAACCCATTAGGTGAGAAAAGAAATTCTCTTTTATATTTAGAACCTTTTTTATTGTATTATTTGTCGTAGGTTCTACTTTTGTTTGCAAAAGTCTTATAATCCCCCCCCCCCCTAAATTTAGCTGTGATTGTGATGAAGCATAGTTTATTATTAATTTAATTGTTCAAATTGTTTGCATTTTAAATTTATTTTACAGGGCTAAAATCAAAGAAGAAAAATAAAAGATGAAAATGCTATATTCTTCAAAAAATAAATCATGTTATGTCAATTTTAAAGATATATTTAGTTTTTAGACGAGGATAATAGTGAACTAAGAAAATGTAAGAGATAGATGAGTGTTGAAGAATTTTAGAGATGGTTGGTCTCAGTTGTTGTTGATTCTCGGGAAGGATCGAACGATAAGTATTTTTATTTTAGAGATTTTTTCGTTTGAGCAACACATTTTTATGAGAGACACATCACTTGTCCACATAAAATCTTTATTATTTTTTTTACTTTTTTGTTTTTTCACTTTTTTTAATAATTTTTTTTTACTTTTTTAGTAACACGTTTTATTTAATTTTAATTATTTTATACTTTTTTTATACTTTTTTTAATAATTATATTTTTACTTTTGTTTATAATTATATTTTTTAACTTTTTTATTAAATTTGTTTTTACATTTTCATTAATTTTAAAACTTTTTTAGTAATTTTTTTCATTAATTTTTTAAATATATTTAATGACTTAAGCGATGCTAATTAGTTTTTTTCGCTTAAGTCATTAAATATATTTTTTCGCTTAATGATAATTTTTACTAAATGGCCCAATATATTTAATGTAAAAAACAAATTAAAAAAGAATATAAATAAATGAAAAAATATAAAATAATAAATGAAACATAAAAAATTCAACGTGGAAAAAAACTAATTATAAATAAATAAGTGAAAAAATATAAAATAAAAATAACAAATAAAAAATTCAATGTGGAATTAAAAAAAATGTCACATGGACTGCCACACACGTAATTGAAGAGAATCTTTTTTGCAATCTGGCAATTAGGGTCTATTTGACAAAATTTAGATATTACGAGAGGACGATTACAAAAAAAACCTTACCAGAAACTAAAATCAAATCTCGCTAGTATTGCAGGGGGTGTTGTATAATTTTGTTCTTGAGAAATTTATGGTCTCTAATTTTTTTATGATCTTCCAAGAGTTTCAGTTAAATGAGGTAAGAGATAAATGGGTGTTGAGGTATTTTAGAGATGGTGGTTCTTTTGTCTGTCTATTAAATTCAAATTATATTGGTTCCCTTTTTTCGAGGGCCTATCTACTATCTACTATCTAGTCACTAAAATACAAGGTTAGCACACTTCCTATATTGTTATTCTCTTTCAAATAATTATTAAAACAAAATGAATAGTTTTGTCTCTTCATAAACCAATCAATTTTATACACTTCAATCAAACTCTCTACTCCCACGTGTCCTCGCCTTTTTTAATTTCTATACACTTCTCACTCTCTCAACTCTACATCATTTCTCTTTCACCATTCTTTCTCTCTTCTCCTCTCTTCCTTTCCTCTTAAACCCTATCAATGTCATCGTCGCATCAACAATTTCTCTCTTTATCTCTCTCTCAAAAACTCTCGCGTTCCAAAACAGAAGAAGGTGGTAACCTTAAACCCCTAAAAATTATCTTCTTTTTAGTCAACCCTACTCCATCTTCAACCTTACTTTTTTTCAAAAATCATCATTAAAACATCTCAAAAAAGATAAATCCCTAGGTCATTGAAATGGTTAGAAATGTTATGATGATATGATGTTATGATGTCATGATTTCATGTTTAAATAACAAACACAAGCAATTCACACAATAGCCCTAACTTTAAGGCCTGCATGAGGTATAGGTGTCTACCATACCGGAGTTTGAGTTGGTTCAACCTGTCCTATAATAGTAATCAGATTCTAGGAATCTCATATCACCTATCTTTCTCGCATGATTTATTTCAATACGACTATCAAATAGTCTACCGAAACATCCCGAAATTCGAATCTTAATTAGTGTAGCATCGAGTATCAACCAACCTCAGTTTGCACCAAAGCCGACTATCTCACTACCTTCTAATGGCCAAGATGGGTCAATTAGGGTTCTAAAGTTGAGTTAGTGCTTATGACACCACGCAGATGCCAAGTACTTACTCAACTGAACATGAGGATCATCAGGACGTCCAAAGTATCGCGCTAACGTAGCCATCATTTTGACCATTTCGGTTTACGCCTAACAGTCGTGATGATCTATTGCTATTTACCTAAGGAAACCTGGATCCGGGTGTAGGATCCCCCACAGATATAATACCCAAGCATCCCTTAAAAATAAAGCATACAAAGAAAACAGAAAGCAATAAAGTGATCTAAAACCCTAAGGTAACCTTTCTTTAGGTAGGATCCCCAACAGAGTCGCCAGTTTTATAATACGGTGGGAGAACTGACTTGTTTGTTTTGCGTTTTATCGCAAATGTTACGGATAGCAAGAGTTTCCACCGAATTTTATTTTATCCAATAAAGGTAAGGTGAAAAGAACAGAAAAAGACCTTCGTTAGATTCTGAGTACAAGAGGCAATTATGAAAAAAGAAGGTATTATCACCCTTTCCATCCGTAGTTATCTACGGGCTCTTAGTTGCTTAGCTCACTTTTGAAAAATTACTTTCTGTGTTTGTATAATTTGAAAAATATTTTTGAAAAGTATTTGAAAAATATTTTGCTTTGACTTCGTGATAATTCTCGTTGGAATGTATACAAAGTGTTTGGAAATATTTGTTTGGAAAATGTTTAACTTTGTAATGATTCTCGCTGGAATGTATACAAAGTGTTTGTTTGAAAAATAGTTTGGAAAAGAATGTGAGGTGTGAAAAGCATTTTGATTGGAGCAAGCAATAGAGTCTTATTTACCTACTCAGAATGGTCATTTCCATGTTATTTTCCTTCTCCTTTAGAATAAAGTTATCCATACCATTAGTTGATAGGTAACTTTATTTGTTGGATGTGAAGGGACAATCCATGGGTCATCGTATAGTTATAGAAGGAAACATGTAAGGATACCTTAACAATTCATAGGGATGATCATCACTTTTCGTAGGCAACAACCAAGGGACGAGATCATATATCTGCATGTAACATCGAGGGTCATCGAGGGACTATGATCTTTATATCGAAGGAACTATGATGATGTACTCGTAAGCGTCTTTGTTAATGGTACCCCTATGTTCGAGAGACATGACCATTGTATTAGAAAGGCAACAAGAGAGGATACCCTAAGGGGGTGCAAGTGTGATAAGTGTGTTTGATTCAGATATTTTAGTCTTGAATTAGGGTTATTCTAATATTGTTTTTAATCTTGCCATACAAACCCTAGTTATTATACAATTAAGCAGTTAATATGTACAGAAAAGTAAAGTGTGAAAAGTAAATGTCCTACGCTATTACATGGATTTGGGGCAATTACATAATATAGGTGCGGAAAGTAAATTGCGAGAAAAGTAAATCTACGCTATTATAGAATAAACCTTGCGACCTATACATCGATTTCTAGAATTTAAATATGAAATAAAGTAAATAAATTGGAGAAAAAATGTCTAAGGATAAGAGAGAGTGTCTAAACCCTAATTGTAAAAGAATTTATTTATTTGATATTTTTTGAAATCGATTTAGTTAATAAAACCTAATTTTCTAAGTTAATTAACAATTAATTATGAAAAATAATTTAAATTGTGAGAAAAATAAATTATTTTTGTGTCAAAAATTAATTAAATGTTTAATTAACCTAATTCTGAAAATAAATTATTTTTTGGGTTTTTGAAAATAGTTTAAATTAATTTTGAAAGAAAATTAAAATAAGTTAAAAATTAAAAGAAATATAAAAAGTGTTAAGAGGATTAATGTTAAAAAATAAGGTTTGGTCCTGCCAGGGTTTGAACCCACGCCCTTGGAGTTGCAGGCACAAAACCTAGCCATTGTGCCATGTGTCACCGATGATAGTAAAACGGAACGAATATAATATAACAAAAAATATTTTCCTGAAATCCATTCAAACCAAAAATGCGCCAAGGAGTCATCGTCCCTATTTGAATTTTTCTGGGAAATTACCCACGACCTTTCCACCAGTAAAGGCTATACCGACAGACACGTCTATAGCTATAGCACCTGCATATTGTAAAATTTAGTACAAGCAATATAAACTTGTTAGGAGACCATGAATCGATCCGGTTTGATCCCCTGGACATGATGTTGCCATTGGTTTTGTCCAATTTAACCTAAATCGAAAAGCCCTAATTGAAGCTCGTGAAACCTAACAATGGCCTCATGGCTTTCATGCACTTAAAACTTAACCAAACGATCTAGATAGCTTCGAAACAAGATCATGAACACAAATGTGCAATCAAATTATATTAAATATGCATGAATCATTGAAACCGATTTTAAAATTTGAAGAGCAACCGTGATTCTGAAATTGTGTTTCAAGTGCTTTTGATTACTTGTGAATGGCTGGAATTGATCAGAGGACACCAAGGAACATGATGGAATGATTGGAACGACTTGAAATAATGCAAAGCCCTGGCTGCTAGTTGCTTGTAAGTTACAATTTTTTTGAGTTTTGTTTAGGATTCTTGGCTGCAAATTTTTGTCTCTTGACCATCAAGACTTAATGTGCATATATAGTAGAAGGAATTAGATCAGGAATTGCAATCAAATATATGCTAATTATGATGACTAAGGTTTGATTTGGAATTGGTTCAAAACTTGCTTTTTTGGGATCAATCTTGTTCAATCTCTTGCCAATCAAATATTTTTGAAGTTGCCAACTTTCAATGAGTATCTTGGACCTCAAGAATGTTGAATATGAATAATAAGCCTTGCATTTATTGATTTGATTTTTGAATTTTATTTTAATTAAAATTGAATTAATTAATTCCAAAATAAATAAAATAAAATAAAGGGAGGCGTGCAAATGGACTTAGGAGTCACGGATGATTTTAGGAACAAGTTTGAATCACAAAAACTTAGGCCCATTTAGAAGAAACTTGATTTTGTTAAGTATTTCTCTTCATGCATTTCTTCAAAAATGCCAAAATTGCACAATTTTTATCTTGCTCAATTTTTAACATTTTGAAGTGTTCTTGGACATTTTAGAAATCTTAAGATGTCCTCAAAACACTCCTTTTGGTTTCATCTTCATTGAAGTTTCCATGTTCATTTACACTTTTTTGCAAAAAGATGACTTTTTGTTGACTTTTAGAAGGACCTATAATGTCTTGATCCATAACTCTCAAATGAAGGATTTTTGGCTAAAGCTTGTGAGACACAAAGTTGTAGAGAGTCATAATAAACCTTCATCTTGGCTTTATCTGAAATGAGTATTCGTCAGGACATAGATAGTTTTCCCATCTTGTTTCGGATATTAATCTTTATCTTGTTGTCTGTTGGTAAGCTTGTTTGGTCACTCAGATAGTTTTTCCGTCTTGTTTCGGGCATTAATTTATGACCTTCTATCTAGGAGTTTGCGGATAATTTTCACCTGTTTGAGAAATTAAACTGAGAGAACGAGATTAGTTCTATGCACATTATGATGCATGCAAATATGTAATGATGCTCATGAATGATATATGCACATGTTATAATTTTTTATGAATGTAGATGTTGTGGTATTTCAAAAAATATCCATCTTGAAGAAGATGGGAATGTTCTGTCGGGGATCTTTGATTTCTGCTTGAAGATGTAGTTGTTGGAGACCCTGACTGGGGAACAAGGGAGATGTGAATTTCTTCGATGCACTATCTGACCAAGTTTCAGGTCTGGATATTAATGCTGTTGGAGAATGATAATCCTTGTGTGATACTCATCTAGGGATGAATATCTTGTGTACGAATCATGCTGGGGAATGATGTGATCTTGTATAACCTATTACTGCTTAGAGACTGACATAATAAGTTGATTGATGATTGGTTACTACTCGGGGACCAATGTAACAAGGTTGACGTTCACTGCACGGAGACTGACGTGACAATGTAGACAATCACTGCTCGGGGACTAATGTGATTAGTTGATATGATCACTGCTCGAGGACTAATGTGATGAGTTGATATGATCACTGCTCGGGGACTAACGTGATGAGTTGATATGATCACTGATCAGGGACTAACTTGATGAGATGATATGATCAATGCTTGGGGACTAATGTGATGAGTTGATAGGATCACTGCTCGGGGACTAATGTGATGAGTTGATAGGATCATTGCTCAGGGACTAACATGATGAATTGATAGGATTACTGCTCGGGGACTAATGTGATGAATGGATATGATCACTACTCTGGGACTAATGTGATGAGTTGACACGATCACTGCTTAGGGACTAATGTGATGAGCTGAAACGATCACTGCTTGGGGACTAACATGATGAATTAATAGGATCGTTGCTCGGGGACTAACGTGATGAACAGAAGCGTTGGACATTGCTGAAAGGAGATGATAAAGTAGTAATCTTGTTGGAAAGTCTGTCTCTGTCAAAGGAGCGATGGCTTTGTAGAAAGTTTGGAACTGGAAAAGGGAAATTGTATTAATATTTAAAAGTAAACCTATAGACAGGCAGTTTGTGTACAAAGAGACAAATATCCTAGTAAGAGGACATTGTCAGAAAAATAATAAAAGCTATGTGGAAATAATCTCGTCGGATTTCAACTCTACTATTGCTCATATATTTTCGATTATCTCATCTCCTTGTTGCCAAAAGAAGGTGATTGCATTGACCTGTGCCATTTGAAGCTGATAGTACTATAGTCTGTAAGTAGATGATCTCATTGATACATAGTCGTACGCTTTAATCCCTAACTTTTGCCTAGACCGTCCTTTCGGGTTTTCAGTCTACCGGGATACCCTTTTTTGCCCAAGCCGCCTTTGCAGGTTTTCGACTTGTCGGGTGTACATTTTTTATACATATGTCCCTAACTTTTGCACGAACCTTTTTGGTTCGCCAGGACGCCCTTATTTTTGCCTAGGCCAATCGACCTAGCGGGTCTCGTTTATGCGTAGTATTTTTTGACTATGTCTGCGTTCATAGGGTGCGGGAAGTCTTCTCCTTCCATAGTGCTCAGTATCATGGCTCCGCCAGAAAATACTGTCTTGACTACAAATGGTCCCTCATAGGTGGGAGTTCATTTGCCCCTGGGATCACCTAGTGGTAGGATGATGCGCTTGACTACTAAATCGCTAACTTGGTACGCTCGGTGCTTGACTTTCTTGTTGAAGGCTTTAATCATTCGTTTCTGATATATTTTTCCTTGGTATATGGCTGCGAGCCGCTTCTCATCGATCAAGTTTATCTGGTCAAGTCGAGTCTAGACCCATTCATCTTCGTTTAACTCTGCATCCTTCAGTACTTTGAGTGGGGGTATCTGAACCTCGATAGGTAGAACTACTTCCATACCATATACGAGAGAGAAAGGGGTTGCCCCTGTAGATGTTCGTACTAAAGTGTGATAACCGTGGAGAGAAAATGGCAACATCTCATGCCAATCTTTATACGTCACTGTCATCTTTTGTATGATTTTCTTAAGATTTTTGTTGGCGGCTTCCATTGTGCTATTCATATTTAGCCGATATGGAGAAGAGTTGTGATGCTTTATCTTGAAATACATGTAGAGTTCGGTGATCATCTTGTTATTGAGATTGGTACCATTGTCTGTGATAATCCTTTCTCGAACTCCGTATCGGCAGATGAGATTATATTTGATGAATCGAGCCACAACATTCTTAGTAACATATGTGAACGAGGCTACTTCTACCCATTTGGTAAATTAATCGATAACAACGAGGATGGAACGATGTCCATTAGAAGCGGTGGGTTTGATTTCTCCAATCATGTCAAGGCCTCGCATTGCAAAAGGCCACAGAACTGTTAGAACATTCAGTGGAACTGGAGGTACATGCACTTTATCTGCGTATATCTAGCATTTATGACAAGATCGAGAATAGTGAAAACAATCAGCTTCCATCACGGACCAATAGTAACCTGCTCTCATAATCTTCTTAGCCATTGTATGTCCATTAGAATGAGTACCAAATGCGCCTTCATTGAAATCTTCCATAATTCGTTCAACTCTCTTCTGATCTACATATCGGACTAAGGCCAAGTCATGATTGCATTTGTATAAGACGTCGTTACTGAGAAAGAACTTGGCGGCGAACCTCCTTAGAAACTTCTTATCATTGACAGATGCCCCTTCAGGGTATTCTTGAGCCTCGAGATACCTCTTCACTTCGTAGAATCAAGGTTTCTCTTCTACTCCTTCGGTATCAAGTTCGCAACAGTATGCTGGTTCGTCTAGTCTTTCAATCGTAATTTGAGGAGCTTCATTGTACCATCTGACTTTGAATATATATGACATGGTAGCTAACGCGTCTTCCAACTAATTCTCTTCCTGTGGGATATGCTCAAAAGTGATTTCTTCGAAGTAGGGGATCAGGTTCAACATATGTTCTCGATACGGAATGGGATTCGGATGCTTCGTGTCTCACTCGCCTTTAATCTGACTAATCACTAAATCTGAGTCTCTGTATACTTGCAAGAATTTGATCCTCAAGTCAATAGCAACTTTGATACCTATAATGCACACCTCATATTCAGCCATATTGTTGGTGCATTTGAAACATATTCTGGAGGTTAAAGGTGTATGGTCGCCCTTAGGAGATATAACCACAGCGCCAATACCATTTCCAAGTGCGTTAGAAGCTCCACCGAAGACCATGGTCCATTGGGATCTTGACTCAGGTCCTTCATCCGGTCCAGGCTCTTCGTAATCAATGACTAACATAATATCCTCGTTTGGGAACTCGAAATGGATGGATTGATAGTCATCTACAGCTCGATGAGCCAAATGATCAACTACCACGTTTCCTTTGATGGCCTTTTGAGTAGTATACTGGATGTCGTATTTGGTCAAGATCATTTGCCATCTTGCCATTCTTCTGGAGAGAGCAGGTTTCTCGAATATGTATTTTATCGGATCTACCTTAGAGATCAACAAGGTAGTGTGAGTCAACATATACTGTCTTAGTCGGCGAGAAACCCAAACCAAAGCACTGCAAGTTTTCTCGAGCTGTGAGTATCTTGTTTCATAGTCGGTAAACTTTTTCTAAGGTAGTATATTGCATACTCTTTTCGACCAGACTCATAATGTTACCCCAACACACACCCCATTGATTTCTCGAATACTGTTAAGTACATGATGAGAGGTCTTCCTTTGATTGGTGACATCAGGATAGAAGGTGCTTATAGGTACTCCTTGATTTTGTCAAAAGTTGTCTGGAAATCGGCGTTCCATTTTACTACTTGATATTTCTTCAGTAATTTAAAAATTGGCTCACAAGTAGCAGTTAGATGTGCGATAAATCTAGCAATATAATTCAGTCGTCCTAAGAAACCTCTGACTTCCCTTTCGGTACAGGGAGCTGGAATTTCTTGAATAGCTTTAACCTTAGCGGGGTCAACTTTGATACCTTTACCACTGACAACGAATCCCAGGAGTTTACCGGATCTGACTCCAAATGTGCATTTGCTCGAGTTCAGTCTCAATCTATATTTCTTCAGTCTGTCAAATAGGTTATGCAAATGACCAAGATGTTCTTCTCCGGTTTGTGATCGAGCTATCATGTCGTCGACGTAAACCTCTATCTCGTGATGGATCATATCATGGAATAAAGCCACCATAGCACACTGATATGTTGCCCCAACATTCTTCAACCCAAACGGCATGACCTTGTAACAAAAAGTTCCCCAATATGTAACGAAAGTAGTCTTTTCCATGTCTTTGGGAGCCATCTTGATCTGATTGTAACCAGAGAAACCATCCATGAAAGAGAAAACTTTATGTTGAGTGGTGTTGTCAACCAGGACATCAATATGTGGAAGCGGAAAATCATCTTTCGGGCTCGCCTTATTCAGATCTCGGTAGTCCACAGACATGTGCACCTTGCCATCCTTCTTAGGTACGTGCACCACGTTCGCAACCCATTATGGATAAGAAGTAACGGCTAAGAAACCGACATTGAATTATTTTATAACTTCGGATTTAATTTTCTCAGACATCTCAGGACGCATACGACGAACCTTCTACTTCACAAGGAAAGAACCTTCCTTCGTGGGTAATGGGTGTACCACAATGTCGATATCTAAACTTGGCATGTCTTCATAGGACCAAGCAAAAATCTTGATGTAATCTCGAAGTATCTGGATCAATCTTTCTTTAACACTATTCTCAAGACCCGCTCCTATCTTGATTTCTTTTTTGTCTTTATCGGTACCTAGATTCACAACTTCGATCGGTTCTTCGTGTGGCTGTATAGCCCTTTCCTCTTTCTATAGTAGTTTGGAAAGTTCTCTTGGAACTTCAAAATCTTCCTCACCTTCGTCTTCGGGTTGGTAGATCAGATTATCAAAGTCATATTTAGAAATAACAGAGTCGTTATTGACATGATCCGGAGTGAATGTGGATCTGCAGTTTATTACATGGGTATGCGTAAGAACACATAGCTTTTGAAAAGGTGATAAGATAAAAAGAAAGACATGGAACAAAATATATGAATGCAAAATTCCAATGATTTATTGAATGAAAATATGCGAATGATAAATAATAACCCTTACAAACGAGCCGTGGTGCCCCGAGCAAGGTACTAGGCTTAGAGTTTTATTGTTCGAAGCGTAAAAGCAAAAAACGTAAAACAGAAAAACAATTACTCTTGTCTAAAGGAGATTGGCATAATATCCTTATTCATCCAATTGCTTAGTCCATCGCCAGGAGTTGGGAAGATCAAATTGTTGATGTCGAAGTCACCATCATCATCTTCTATAGCATGAACTCCATTCTTGTTGATGCGGAACGGAGGTCCACCGGCACGCTCACGATGTATCATCTTCTGACCTTTGGAGGTGAATCCCAAACCAGTCTTGTTAGATTTGAATGGAAAATCAGGCAGCTGACCTCAAACGGTACAACCTACTTCTTCAACTACAGCTCTGACATCTTTTAGTGAGGCCATCTTCGGTGGAACTCTAGTAACTTTAGGAGTGACAGGAGAGTCGACAGGCATGACTCGTGGAACTACTTCAAAAGATTGACAGGGATTTTCGATAAATTCACCTTCCATTTCGATGTATCGGAATGACTGTAGATGGCTTACCATGTATTCTTCTTCTCTGCATACCTTAACGATCTTCCCCTTCACTGGGTACTTCGACTTCTAATGTAAGGTGGAGGTAACAGTGTCTGCCCTATGTATCCAATGGCGTCCGAGCAGGAAAGAATAAGCTGGATGAATATCCATCACAAAGAAAGTAGAATAAAATGTTTGGGAACCTACTTTGATCGACAGGTTTAGCCCTCCAAGTACCATTCTCTTCGAACCATCAAAAGCGCTTACGATTATGTCATTGGGTTTCATGACCATTTCTTTAGCATTAAGCCTATCGAGAGCACTCTTCGGTAGGACATTTATAGTGGAGCCAATATCCACCAACACATAAGACAATGTAAAGCCCTTACACTCCATAGAGATGTGCAAGGGTTTGTTATGTTTCCTTCTGGCAGGAGTAAGATCAACATCAGAAAAGTCCAAAACATTGTTTGTAGTCAGGCTAGCAATACAACTTTTGAATTGGTCAGCAGAAGTGTCTTGCGGTATTTGAGCATTCTTCAGAAACTTCACCAAGGCTTTAACATGAGCCTCGGAGCACAATAACAGAGCTAGCATGGAAATCTTGGATGAGGTCTGTCCCAACTGCTCCACTACATTGTAGTCGCTCTTCTTAATAATCTTCATAATTTCCTCCATCTCTTGTTTGGAGGTATTTTCTACAAATTCCTTTGGTACTTCTGTTTGAGCACGTTGAGTCATTTTCTCTTTCCCTCGAGCCTCGGGAGTTGGTTCAATAGCTGGAACGTGAATTGGTGTAGTAGTGTCTATTGAAGGAGAGATATTTGGAGAAAACACTCTTCCAATTCTGGTTACTTTGCTTGATTTAGTGATATTGTTGACATCAGGTCTGGTAGCTTCAACTGTATTGTCTTCAATGTCCAATGGCTCTTGCTTGATTCCATAATAGTAAACTTCGGCTCCATAATTCCAAGGTATAGCTTTGTCAGAGGAATATGGAATTGGTCTGGGCGAGGTAATAATCAGAGGTGCCACTCTAGATGTAAGATCGATAGAGGTGATCCTTATTATGTTCACACCACATTCTTCGGGATAATCATCATCTCCCCATCTAGTTGCCTTGATGTCCTTGATTGCAATCTTGTAGCTTTCAGGGGCGGTATATTTCACCATGAAATCAAAATTTCTACTTGGCTGCCCCAAGCTATCCCAAACTTCTGGTTTGGTTTCTTCTACGCTTACGTCTTCAACTTTCAAGCTTTTGGAAACATCTTCGCACAAACTCTCTACAGAGGTAGTTTTCATGAACAATACTTCTCGGTGTCTAATAGACGCTGAACACCTCTCTTAAACCAGGCACATCCATTGGGCTCGGACACGCAGTAACGACAGTTGTCAAAACATCTTGGAAATAAGTCGGCTTGTAGCAAATTCTTCTTAGCAGTCATCACGGGAGTGGTCAACTCATTCATAACAAAAACATATGAGTCGTTATCAATGACATTGGTACTCTTGCGATGATCGGGCATAGGTGCGTTGATCACATTTGGAGTTTCGATAGGAGGGTCGAATTCAATTTCCCAGGTTTCGATCATGTCTTAGATCTTGTTTTTCAGGGCCCAACAGTTGTTAGTGTCATGCCCTGGGCTATTGGAGTGGTATGCACACCTTGCATTGGGATTGTACTTCGGAGAAGAAGTGTTGACATGATGAGGAGGATCCCTCAAAGTAATCAACTCTGATCTCAACATGTGTTGTAATGCTTGACGCGTATTGTAACTCTTCTTGGCGCATTTTGCCTACGTGTGTTGTCTTTTTGAGGTTGCACTGGTGTGAGATTTGAGATTGGGACTGCCCCCACAGATTGATGGTGATCACCTTTGTCACAGTTCTTCTGACCATACACAACATTTGCTTCTTTCTTCCCACCAAAACATCTCTTCGCATCATTTGAAGATGTTTTGACTTAAATCTTTCCACTCTTGGCTCGGTGAATCTGACTAAAGAGTTTCCAATCAGATGATTGAAGAATGAACCTGCCAGTGTTCCCATGAACATGTCAACCAATTCCATATTAGACAAGGGTGGTTGGACTCTGCCTGGTAGATCTCTCCATTTCTGGGCGTACTCTTTGAATTTCTTGTCACGACCCATAAACATACTCTGTAGTTGAATACGGGTTGGTGCTAATTCAGCATTATACTGGTACTGTTTGTAGAAAGCATCTTCCAACTCATTCCAGGTACGAGTGTGAGCATTCTCTAGCTGATAATACCATTCTAATTGTGTTCATGATAGACTCTCTTGAAAGAAATGCATCCACAACTTCTTGTCAGCAATATGGGGTTGAATCTTCTAAACAAATGACTTCAGATGAAGATTCAGACAAGAAATGCCATCATATTTGGCAAAAGTAGGAACTTTGAACTTACGGGGAATGACCACTCCAGGAACCAGGCTTAAATCATCAAAATTCAACCCTGACATTTTCAAATTTTCCACAACATTCAGACGGTCTTCAAGTTGCTTATACTTCTTGTTGTCAAGAGGATAATGCTCACTCATGTAGTCTTCTTCCTCTTCTTCTTAAGACCCATGATGACTTTCTTCATCGGCCTTGACGCTTCCTCCAGTTTCACCGCTCTTGTCTGAGAACTCAAGTTGTCTGACTACTTTGACTGGACCTCGGTACCTTTTCCTCATATTGATAATGCCAATGGTCTTCTTCTTTTTCTTCTTGATGATAAGCTCTTTCAAATCTTTCTGTCCTTAGGCCAAGTTGGTGAACATCTCTTGGAACTGAGCGTTATGAGCCTAGAGATCTTTGACAGTTTGTTCGGGAGCCATTTTTGGTGAAATAAACAGCGAGAGAATAAGAAAATCGGTCTTCGAAGTACTTGTTATAAAATGATATGTTATGATGTGCAATGTTATGCAATGCAATGTTTTCAAGGACCTTAGGAATTTAAATTTGGTAAACAAGCAATAACAAAATTTTTATTAGTCTGATTAGCAATACAAAAAGAAAGTTCAAATACAAAAATAAAATGCCTAGTGGTTAGGCCTCCCATGGACGCTTCCTCTTTGTGTTGACTTAGGTATTAATGCTCTATTTCTCGTGAAGTTCCTTCGTCAGCTCTAATAATCTTTTCTCGCTTACATAGCATTAAGCTTCCGAATGTATCCCTTTCTTCTTTAAGTTGAATCCAGGATCTCTTCAATTCTTCAAAATCAGTAGGCATGTCTGGATGGAGAATGGTATAAGATTCATCGCCTTCAGCAATAGGTTCCATATTTATTGGTAGAATAGCAGCATATGCCATTATGAGGTTTTGAGCGCGAGCTCGCACCCATTTGAGGTAAGGTTCTCAAGGGATGTAATTTTTATGCCCCAAGGTCTTGGTATCAGTTTTCTTCACCATACCCCAAGCATGCACAAATATTCGGCGGTAACCTTAGAGATTGTTGTCGTAGTCGAATATAATGCCTTGGATAAGTGTATCATGAGGACCATCTCTTCGAGCATAACCAAACTATCATAGCGCTAGAGAAAGGTTATAAGTGATACCTCCCCTTATGCCAAGAAGCGGAACATTAGGGAATTCCCCACAACTATCAATGAAAGCGAAGTCTTTTTGAGATTAGAGACACCAACAAATATCTGAATGAGAGAGTGACATCAACCTTTGAGACCATTTCAAACCTTGTTCATTCTTCATCATTGATGGAGGAAGGTGCGAAATAAACCAACTGGATAATAACAGTATGCAAGACATAAGAGTTCCTTGTCTTTTCATAGTACGAGTGTGGAGAGAATGCATAATATCTCCAAGTAAAGTAGGCATAGGATTGTGAGTGAGGAATATCTTGATGGCGTTTACGTCTATGAATTGATCTGGATTAGTAAATAGTACCAAACCATAGTTTAGCAAAGCCAAAATGTCTTCGAAAGCGTGGAAACTCATAGCCTTTAAGAATTCTCGAGCCTTATTTATCAGAAACTTAGCAAGCAAACCCTTAGCTCCACTTCTTGTTTCCCAATTAGCTTTAATTTCTGACCGCTTCAAATGTGGAGCTGCTGCAATGTCTTCAAATCTCATAATTATTTATGAACCGATGAATGGTATTTGATCAATGATAGGTATACCAAGTAGTTTAGAGAACTCTTCCATTGTAGGTTCCAAATGATAATCTGGGAAAGTAAAGCAGTGATGCTTCGGATCAAAAAACTGGAATATGACGCTCATCGTATCTTCTTCAAAACCGGAGATAACTAAGTTGAGTAGTGACCATGCCTTTTGATGAACTGGGATTAATATGGAATTTCTGAGACTAATTACTTTGAGTTGAGAAGGTATACCCACAAAGTTGATTCAGATAGTCTTCCTGGAAGCCATAACCCTACAACAAAGAGAAAAGATAAATCCCTAGGTCCTAGAAATGATTAGAGATGTTATGATGTTATGATGTCATGATGTCATGTTTAAATAGCACACATAAGCAATTCACACTATAGCCCTGGGTTTAAGGCTTTCATGAGGTATAGGTGTCCACCCTACCGGAGTTTAAGTTGGTTCAACCTGTCCTACAATAGTAATCGGGTTCTAGGAATCTCATATCACAGATCTTTCTTGCCGGCTTTATTTCAGTATGACTACCAAATGGTCGACCAAAACATCTCGAAAGTCAAATCTCAATGAGCGTAGCATCGAGTATCAACCAACCTCAGTTTGTACCGAAGTTGGCTATCTCACTACCTTCTAATGGCTAAGATGGGTCAATTAGGTTTCTAAAAGTTTAGTTAGTGCTTAATGACACCACGCAGATGCCAAATAATTCCTCAATTGAACATGAGGAACATCAGGACATCCAAAGTGTCACACTAACCGTAGCCATTATTTTAACCGTTTCGGTCTACATCGGACAATCGCGATGATCTATTTCTACTTACCTAAGGAAACATGGATTCAGGTGTAGGATCCCCCACAAGTATTATACCCAAGAAACCCTTAAAAGTAAAGCAGACAAAGAAAACAGAAAGCAATAAAAGTGATCTAAAACCCTAAGGTAACCTCTCTTTGAAATATCCCCAGCAGAGTCGCTGGTTCTACATCACGGTGGGAGAACTGACTTGTTTGTTTTGTGTTTTATCGTAAATGTTGCGGATAGTAAGAGTCTCCACCGACTTTTCTTTTATCCAATAAAAGAAAGATGAAAATAACATGAAAGACCTTTGTTACATTCTGAGTAGGGGACGTAATTATGAAAAGGGAAGGTATTAGCACCCTTTCCATCTGTAGTTATCTACGGGCTCTTAATTGCTTAGCTCACTTTTGTAAATTTGCTTTCTGTGTTTATGTGGTTTGAAAAGTATTTTTGAAAAGTATTTCTCTTAGACTTCATAATGATTCTTGTATCAGTCCTCAAGAATGTATACGAAGTGTTCATAAATATTTGTTTGGAAAAATGTAACTTTGTAATGATTCTCGTTGGAATGTATACAAAGTGTTTGTTTGAAAATATTTTGAAAGGAGTGTGAGGTGTGAAAAGCATTTGATTTGGATTGAGCAAGAAATTTAGAGTCTTTATTACCTACTCAAATGGTCGTTTCTTGTCATTTTTCTTCTCCTTTAGGATAACGCTATCCATACCATTAGTTGGTAGGTAACTCTATCCATTGGATGTGAAGGGACAAGCGTATGGTCATTGAAGGCAACATTGTAAGGATACTTTAGTAAATTCGTAGGGACGATCATCACTTATTCGTAGGCAACAACCGAGGGACGAGATCAAATATTTGTAGGCAACATCGAGGGACTATGATCTTTGTGATGATTTTATTCATAGGCAACTTTACTAATGGTACCCCTACGTTCGAGGGACATGACCATGTTTTTCCGAAGGAAACAAGAGAGGATACCCTAAGGAGGGTGCAATTATGATAGAGTGTTGTTATACCCCAAAATTTTCCCTCCTACTTGTGAGGTCAAGATATATCTCCATACTCAAGAATTCCTCAAGGTGTGACCAGACAAACCTCTCCTAAGCAATCAACCCACAACTAGGGTTTTGCTTCTCTTAAGACAAAATCAAGTTCTAATGCCTCAAGTGGTCATCATACATCCTCATATGTCTCAAGGTATCACTATGTCAAGTTTCAAGCTTCACATCTCAAGTTTGCTTAGTCAATTGCTCATATGATTGAAAATCAGTTGTATTGGACAAAAGGTCAACTGTGCTCAACATACAGTCAAACTTCATTATTTTTGGTCAACATAAATGTTTTAAAATCAAATTCATCATATGATCAAGGGTTGATCATGATACATCAAGAAAACCCAAGATTTGATCAAAAGTCGAAGTTTCCAAATTAGGGTTTTTGGACAAAAAGTCAACAAAACTTTGACCAGGCATAACTTTCACATACTTTATTGTAAATTTTTCCACCAAAGATAATTTATAAGAGAAGTCAATTCTATACAACTTCATGTCTCACAAGCTTTGGCAAACAATGCTTCATTTGAGAGTTAGATATCAAGATATTATAAGTCCTTATAAAAGTCAACAAAAAGTCATCTTTTAGCAGAGAAGTGTACATGAACATGGAAACTTCAATGAAGATGAAACCATAAGGAGTGTTTATAGGACATCTTGAGATTTCTAAAAAATCCAAGAACACTTAAAAATGTTGAAAATTGAGAAAGATACAATTTGTGCAAGTTTGGCATTTTTGAAGAAGTGCATGAAGAGAAATACTTAGCAAATTCAAATATTTTCTAAATGGGTCTAAGTTTTTGTGATCTAAACTTATTCTTGAGATTGTCCATGACTTATAAGTCCAATTACACGCCACCTTGCCATTTATTTTATTTATTTTTGAATTAAATCATTACAATTCAAAGTTAATTAAAATAAAATGCAAGAATACAAGGAATGGAGTGTGGGCTTGATTTCTATTTGTCTTGAGGACCAAGGAAGGAAGCCCATGTAAGTGGAAAAATTCATGCAAGAAGGAATTAACATGATATTGAGCAATTTTGGAAAGATTAAGTTTGATTTCCAAATCAAATGTTTTCTCCATCAATTCAATATATCTTACCAAGTTTGTTGACCTAATCTCATGCCTTATATATATACCTAATACATTCAGACATCAAGAAGAAGTATTGCACGCCCTAAGAACCCTAGCCAAAGCTCTCAAATTTCTTAAGTTTGAGGCACATTCAAATTTCAATCTCCAGCCATCTTCAATCAATTCCAAGCACTCCATCGTGCTCCTGAGGTATAGTAGGGTAAGGATGGATCATTATCCATGGCCTTCGCTTTGAAATATGCCATACATGACCTCCGATTGCATTACATTCATGAATCTCAAATTTTTATTTTTATCGTGTTTCAATAAGAACTAACCATATTAATGTGTTCCTGAGATGTTATAGAACAGGTTTGATCCATCGCATGAGGTTAAGAACGCCCAAATCATGTCATGCCATTGTTAGGGCATAAACTTTTTGTAGCTTCATGTTTCAATTTCTAGGAACTTTAAGGCCAAACCAAGGCCACTATTGAATTCGCAGCCCTCGAATTAGGGGGTAGGGTCCTCCTTTTGCTTTTATTCTCGCTATGCAGGTTTGGTCTTGGAGGCAGTCGGAGAAGACGACCGGACCCTTGCTCCGGCGTCTCTAACATTTTCTTGACCGACGAGGGCAAGCGTGGCACGATCTGGTTCGTCTGTTCAAACATCCAGGGTCCCACGTGCGCGCGTGTTTTGTTTGTTATGATTTTTTGATTTTTATTACACTAATATATTTATGCTTTCAATAAAATAAGTGGATGTATCACCACCCCAGTGGTAACACATGCACGCGCTATGTCCCTCCCTCTATCAAGTCACTGGTTCGAACCTGCCTTTTGCCAATTTTTTTCATATTTTCTGATTTTCACAGGTTAACACTTATATACAAACAAAGGCCTGTTTTGAACACCATAAACAAGTGGCGTAGTGGTGTTGTTTTGGCTCAACAACCACAAGGTCCTGAGTTCAACACTTGCAGGGACCATTCCTATTTTACAACTTGTTTTCTCTAACTTTTTCTATTTCTTTTCAATTTTCTAACCAATTTAATTTCTTTTCAACTAATTTTTAAACTATTCTCTAAAACTCTAAAAAATGTTTTAATTTTAGATTTAGGTTTCTAAAACCTTTATTTAATTTTTGACACAAAAATATTTTCTTTTCCTTCACATTTAAAAAAAAAATCTAATTAAATACTGATTAATTAGAATTAGAGTTTTTCTAATTAAAATTAATCCACAAAATTCCAAAAAAAATTGTTTTCTTTCTTGTAATTAGGTACTAACCCTAAAAAACATTTTTACTAATTTCTAAAATATTTTCACTAACATTTTTCTTATTATTTTGATTATTTGTCTACTATTTCGCATTTATAATTCTAGAAAATGATGTATAGGTCGCAAGGTTTATTCTGTAATAGCGTAGATTTATATTTTCTACCTTTACTTTCCGCACTTATATTATGTATTTGCCCCAAAGCCATGTAATAGTGTAAGACTTTATTTTCCGCACTTTACATTCCGCACTTTATTTTTCTATATATATTAACTGTATAGTAACTAGGGTTTGTATGGAAAGATAAAATCAACTCTTAGACAACCCTAATTTCCAAGACTAAAATATCTGAATTAACACACCTTTCACACTTGCACCCCCTTAGGGTATCCTCTCTCGTCGCCTTTCAAATACAATGGTCATGTCCCTCGAACGTAGGGGTACCATTAGCAAAGACGCTTACGAATAACATCATCATAGTCCCTTCAATACAAAGATTATAGTCCGTCGATGACCCTCGATGTTGCCTACGAATATATGATCTCGTCCCTCGATTGTTGCCTACGAATAAGTGATGATCGTCCCTACGAAATTGCTAAGGTATCCTTACATGTTGCCTTCTATGACCATATGATGACCCTTCAATTGTCCTTTCACATCCAAACGAATAAAGTTACCTGCCAACTAATGGTATGGATAGCTTTATTCTAAAGAAGAACAAAAATTACATGGAAACGACCATTTTGAGTAGGTAATAAGACTCTGTTGCTTGCTCCAATCAAAGTATTTTTCACACCTCACACTTTTCAAAAACTATCTTTTCAAACACTTTGTATACATTCCAGCGAGAATCATTACAAAGTTAAACATTTTCCAAACAAACATTTCCGAACACTTCGTATACATTCCAATGAGAATCATTACGAAGTCAAAGTGAAATGTCCTTTTCAAAACACTTTTCAAATCACAAACACATAAAGCTATTTTTTCAAAATGAGCTAAGCAACTAAGAGCTCGTTGATAACTATAGACGAAAAGGGTTCTAATACCTTCCCTTTTCGTAATTGCCTCCCGTACTCAGAATCTAACGAAGGTATTTTCCTGTTCTTTTCACCTTCCCTTTATTGGATAAAAGAAAAGTCAGTCGCGACTCTTTCTATCTGCAACATTTGCGATAAAACACAAAATAAACAAGTCAGTTCTGCCACCGTATTACAAGTGTGTTGAGTTCAAATATTTATCTTGATCATTTGGGTGATTTAATGGTTAATTTTAGATCTTGTCATGCAAATCCTAATTAGCATACATATAAGCAGTTATATATAGTTTATAATAGTGCGAAAAGTAAAAGCAGAAAGATAAAGTCTAACACTATTACAGGGTTTTAGGGCAGTTACATAATAGAGGTGCAGAAAGTAAAGACAGAAAGTAAATATACGTTATTACAAGAAAAACCCTTGTGACCTATACATCGATTTCTAATATTTAAATACGAAATAAAGTAAATAAATTGAAAGAAAATGTCTAATGATAGGAAATAACATCTAAACCCTAATTGTAAAAGGAAAATATTTTTTTTTTGTTGATATTTTTGGAAATTGATTCTAATTAATAAAACTTAATTCTAAGTTAATTAGTAACTAATTATGAAAAATAATTTAAATTGTGAGAAAAATAAATTATTTTTATGTCAAAAATTAATTAAAAGTTTTATTAACCTAATTCTAAAATTAAATTATTTTTTTGGATTTAGAAAATAAGTTGAATTAATTTTGAAAAGAAATTAAAAATAAGTTAAAAATTAAAAGAAAAATAGAAAATATGAAGGAGATTAGTGTTAAAAAATAGGGAATGGTCCCTTCAGGGCTTGAACTCGTGACCTTGAGGTCACAGGTTCAAAAGTTGACCACTCGGCCACTTGCATGTGTTGTCCATATGCTACCTCCAAAATAAAATAAGTGAAACCTGTGTAAAATAAAAAAATATGAAAAATTTGAGCAAAAGGCAGGGATCGAACCCATGACCTGAGAGACAAAGAGGACTAGCGCGCGTATGGTTAACCACCGGGGTGATGATACATCCATGTATTTAGCCATAACCATAAATATATATTTGAAAATATTTCTAGAAAATCGAACAAGTAAAACACAACGCGTGCTGGGGCCCAGGGGTTTAAATAAACCGATCAAAACACACCATGTCTAGGTCACCGGAGTCAAAGAAAGTCAAAAACGCCAGAGCTAGCTCCGGTCGTCTTCTCCGATTGGCAAATACTTCAAACTTGCAAAACAAGAACATTTAGTGAAAGAGAGGAACCCTACCCCCTATTTTGAGGGTTGCGAGTTCAACGGTGGTGGCCGTTTGGCATGAATCGGTCTGGAAATTAGGATACGAAGCTTCGCAGTTTCAAATCCCTAACAATGGTATTTTGGGTTTCAGCCACTAAAGCTTGCAAATGATGGCTCTAATTGCTCTAATGAACCTCAGGAAACGATTAGTATAGTTAGTTTCAATCAAAACACAATAAAAATCAGAATACAAATTCATGAAAAATATGCAAACGGAGGTTCATGTATGGCATGATTCAGTGTGTTTTAACCATGGATAATGATCCATTCTTACCCTAGTATACCTCAAGAGCACGACAGAATGCTTGGTAGCCTTTGAAAGAGGCTGCAACTAGGGTTTCGAAAGTGCAAGTTTGTTGAATATTTTTGAACACAAACCCTAGTCTCTTGGCTGCAAGAACTCGTCCTCTTTTGGTCTGAATATCTTGTGTACTTATAGGACATGAGATTAGGTCAAATATTGAGAGGAAAATATATTCTCTTCAATGCAAAATATTTGATTGAAGTTTCTTATCAAAACCTTCTATATTTGGCTCAATTTTGCATTAAACTCATCCGTGCATTTTTGACAGCTTACATAGCCTTCCTTGTACCTCAAGGAACTTGGAAAATAAGCCCAACACGCCATGACTTCATTCTCTGCATTTTATTTAAATTGAATTTAAATGATTTAATTCAAAAATAAATTTAATAAATGAGAGGAGGGCGTGTAATTGAGCTTGTAGACCATGGGCCATCTTAGAAACAAGTTTAGATCACAAAAACTTAGACCTATTTGAAAGGAATTCAAGATTGGTCAATGTTTCCTTCATGCATTCCTTCAAAATTTCAAATTTTGCCCAAACCCTAACATTCTCAATTTTTATTATTTGAGAGTGTTCTTGGACTTTTTAGAAAGCTTAAGATGTCCTCTAAGATCTCCTTTTGGTTTCATCTTCATTGAAGCTTCCATGTTCATGTACACCTCTTTGGAAAAAGATGACTTTTTGTTGACTTTTAAAAGGACCTATAATGTCTTGATCCATAACTCTCAAATGAAGCATTTTTAGCCAAAGCTTGTGAGACACAAAGTTGTAGAGAATTGAATTCTCTTCAAAATGAGCTTTGGTGGAATTTTTTTTTGATAAAGTATGTGAAAGTGCCTGGTCAAAGTTCTGTTAACTTTTTATCAAGAAACCCTAATTTAGAAACTTTGACTTTTGATCAAATCTTGAGTTTTCTTGATGAATCATGGTCAAACCTTGATCAAATAATGGATGTGACTTCAAAATCTTGATATTGACCAAAAATGATGAAGTTTGTCTGTATATTGACCACATTTGACTTTTTGTCCAATACAATTAATTTTCAACCATCTGAGCAATTAACTGAGCAGACTTGAGTTGTGAGGCTTGAAACTTGACATAGTGATCCCTTGAGACATATGAGGAGGTATGATTATCACTTGAGGTAATAGAAACCATCTTTGACTTGAGAGAATCAAAATCCTAGTTGTGGGTTGATTGCTTAGGAGATGGTTCATTTGGTAAACCATTGAGAAATTCTTGAGTATGGAGATGTGGATTGACTTGAAAAATAGGAGGAAATTTTGGGTATAACAACCACCTATGATAATGTGAGTGTCAAATTCAAGGCAAGGGATTCGCTAAAGTGCTCCACCTTAAGTCCATTTTGGAACGACCCTATTGACCTACAACCCTGATGGTTACTTAGTTGAAGCGGGTGAGGTAGTCCCTTAGTGATTTTGACGGGCCCTAGCGAATATTAAATTAATTGATGGTGCACATTTTCATGTGACGACTATCGATGAACTAATATACTAACTTTCTTACTAGTTCCTGATAACAATTAATAGAGTGCGGGGTAGACCAATGTACAAGATAAGGACGACGTTCCTAAAATTTCCTGATAATAACTTTCATATAAGGGAATCAAACGTTCTTATGATTGCCATGTGCGTATTGATAAAGGCATCATGTTTGTAGGGATCCATGTTCCCATCAAACTTAGTCAAGGTGGAAGGTTTGAAACCTTATGGGATAAATGCCTCGTATATTTTCTCTGAGAGTGGATAAGGGCCCAATAGTTCCACCTTCTCATGGGGATTGAAATTCTACCGGTGCTTCCTGATGTTGTGGATATCATCTTCCAAAGCTTGGTTATGGCAACATAGTTCGTCCATGGCGGCACACATCTCATCCAAAGCATCTGCATCACCACTACCGTTGGAACCTTCCGGCGTAGGGGATAAAGCTCTCATGTTGACCATGATCGAAGATGGCTAAATACATAAGTGAATGGCACAACAGGAAGGGCGATGGTGATTAAATAATGGCGTGGCCTAAGTTAGTTTTACCAAGGTCTCATAATGGATGCAATTGTAATGGTCAAAAATATAGATGTGCGTGTTCACCTATGCAAGGGCGGGGAAACTCATATGTCTCAGTAGGTTTATAACACACTATGGTGGTTAGCCCTTGCCCATGACGACGAGAAGCTCTGTATCGTGGTGTTTGGTGGTGATTTAAGAGTCTTACCCATATGAGGTGAGAGGCTCTACAGGTAATTCATGGTACATAAGAGTAAGTTTATGACTATATTCAATCTTATATGATGACTACCGTAAATAATATGTGCTTTAGGACATAAGAGAATGTTCCCCTTAAGCGTTGTGGTTTAAGTATGTAATGATCTATTATATAAGTTATGATATATCTTTTTTCTCTTGAAGAAAGTGATATTTATAGTTTTGATTATAGGGTTTGGATCTCCTTAGTGGTGTTAATTGCTCCCTCTTTATTAAGAGAAGCTATTGACCTCTTATTTTCTAAGAATTAGTGGAGACTATTTTCTTTTAGACCTACACATAACAGACGATTTTGAACGAGTCTCTTAATCTCCACTGGCGCTCTAGTTATCGGACAATGGCGTCCTAATTTAAAATTTGTACGAAAATAACAGAGTTTTCTGAAATTAAAGAATAAACTTTTTAAGTTAAAAAACCGCACAAGTTTAAATAGTTTCTCAATACAACCCTAGAAAAAAAACTTGGAGAAGAGGTTTTTTGTTTTGTTTTTCTTTTCCTTCTTTTCTAACAATTTATTTTAAAATTAAAACAATATCAAAAAAAAAGTGTGCAGCCCACGTAACAAAGTAGTACAAAACACAAACCCTAATTTCCATCTCTCTCACTAACACGGCAACCTCTCCTCGGTCGCCGCCGTATTCTCCACCGTCCCCACCCAACCGCCGCATCAGGTATCCCTTTCTTCACCATCACAGAGCCAACGCTTTCTTTAGGTCAAAATTCAAAACCAATACACCCAAATTTGTTTATTAATTTGTTGTGAGTTTCAGCTTACGAATTCATTTTACCAGTCTTTCCCCTTAGCTTTTTCTATTGTTATTGGGTTTCGTTGCTAACTTAAATTACGCAGGAAAAAGCACTTTTTTTAATCCCAAAATAAGCAAATTTTCAAAAAATCAACAGCTTTATTTATAAAAAAAAGAAGATTTTTGAAGTGGGTTCTTTATTGCTGAAGCAATTGTATGAGATGTTTGTTTGGAGTGTTCTCATAATTAGCATTGGTGTTGAATTTATTTGCATTTGAAATATGGTTCTTTATTTTATACTGTAGATCTTCCATTTGAGTAGTCGAGTTCAAGATTTTCATCAGTCATGGCAACTAGTAAGTGAAACATTTATTGACATCCACAGACATATATGAATATGTTGTTATATTATTACTATGTGGTATTCTCTGGTGAAAATGAGGGTATATTGAATGTTTGTGTGTATTCTGCAGGACTTCAGTTTGAGAATAATTGTGATATTGGAGCTTTCTCTAAACTTACAAATGCTTATTGTATGGTTGCCATTGGAGGTTCTGAAGGCTTCTACAGGTTTTTCATTTTTTTTTCCGGACTTATGAAAATAATTTCCTGGGTTGATTTAAGTTATACTAGTCACTAGAATTTGTTTTCACATTGTTTGATACAGTGTATTTGAATCTGAGCTATCTGGTGTTATCCCTGTGGTGAAGACATCTGTTGCTGGCACCCGTATTGTTGGTCGTCTTTGTGCTGGTAAAGCTTTTCTTACCTCATTCCTCACGGCTCCGTAGTTCGTCCAATTTCTTTTTGTCTGTTACTCCCCCGTCTCGTGTTAATTTTCTTTCAAGGTTATGCACACCTAAGAAAATCATTGAATATGCCAATTTCTATGGTAAAATTAGTTTCATTTGCTAAAGTATACTTATTAGTGGTCGTTAGTGGAGTAATTAGGTGAGTTGAAATACAATAAGTAAGGGTATGCTAATGTAAAAAAGTGAGAAATGATTAGTTGGTAATTTGAAATGATAAATTATTTGGCTGTGTTGATTTTAGTTAACATAGAAAGAGATTGACTTGCTTTTCCTTTGCTTTGTAGGAAACAAGAATGGGCTTCTCTTGCCCCATACCACCACAGACCAAGGTAATTTTAATTTTTGTACTGTATCAAAGCTATTTTTATATGATGTGTACTATTCAAAACACCTCTGTAAGTCCCAGTTTCCTCAAGATAATACAGCAAATCTTTACTCGGCAATTGACCAATGATGCTGATGGCTGTTGTCAGCACAAATGAGTCGATAAAATTATCCTGTTCTTTCAAAATAAAAGACACTGCAATTATATACAATTATAAAAACTACTGGTTTGTGTGCAATATATACCAAGTTACTGACTCCCTAAATATGAAGACTGTTGGAGTTTTTAAGTTACTGAGTTCTGTTTGTTTGTGTGCAAATGGCATAATTTTATCAACACTGTAGTCTCTAGGCACACCTTCCAGCTTTTTTTCATTTTCGCCGAGATTGATCTGGTCTAACATGTCTTCATTTGCTCAAATTCTTTATGAATTTGGTTGGATTTCTAGAATGACACCAGTTCTGTTTCACCTTTGTTTGTTACTTTCTGCTATATGTTATATGAATTCGGAGTTATGATATTGATTGTACTTTCATGGTTATTGCTGCAGAACTTCAACATTTGAGAAACAGTCTACCTGATCAAGTTGTTGTTCAGAGGATAGAAGAAAAACTATCTGCTCTCGGGAATTGTATTGCATGTAATGACCATGTGGCCCTCACTCACACCGATCTCGACAGGGTATTGTCTTGTTGTGGATTATAGATTTTCTTCTCCTCTCTATTTAACAAATTATCACTGTCATATCCATTTATGTGTTGAATCTTACACATGAATCTTCGCTTCATTGTGAAATTATTTGATCAGGAAACCGAGGAGATAATTGCAGATGTTCTTGGAGTAGAAGTTTTCAGGCAAACCATTGCTGGTAATATTCTTGTTGGTAGTTTCTGTGCCCTCTCAAATAGTGGTGGTTTGGTGAGTACAAAATGTAATTTTCCTCGAAATTCGTGTATTGTCTGTCTATACCATCTTTTGATCACCAACATATACACTTGATACAGGTCCACCCTCACACTTCCATAGAAGACTTGGATGAACTTTCTACACTACTTCAAATTCCTTTGGTTGCCGGAACTGTGAACCGAGGTAGTGAAGTGATAGGTGCTGGAATGATAGTTAACGACTGGACAGCATTTTGTGGTTCGGACACTACAGCAACAGAGCTTTCTGTAATTGAGAGTGTTTTCAAGCTGAGGGGCTCGCAACCTAGTGTCATGGTCGATGAGATGAGGAAACCCCTCATTGACAGCTATGTTTGAAAATTGGTAATAGTAATAACTTTTGGTGTAAGATGTTTTAAATTTTGGTTATAGTTTTGTCTAATGCAATGTCCCAAAAAGGATTTGTTTGGGGGATCGGTTGTTGATTGCCGAGACCTATAAATCAAAAGGTGTATTGGTTTTAGTTGGATTAATAGAAAAGTGATGCGTAAACTTCTGCCGCGTGTTTTGAAATCGATCAAATCATGATGTAATTTTTGTCTGGTTATCCAATGCCTTCAGTTTGATTTCTGTTTAGCTTGTTTGTTTTGCTTCATACATTTCTCTTGACTCTTGTTTGAGTTTTTGTCTGATCTATTGGTCAACAGCTCACTCGAACAACTAGCACATCATCGTCATACTAGAAAAGTCGTACAAACTATTTTGAGTTTAATGCAGATGCATTGATTGTAAAAAAGTTTTATATGGTCGTTCAATGAAAAAAAATATATCATTCTAGCATGTCATACACGGAATTTAAAAATTTCAATTTGACTAGAGAGGATATCATAGCATACAAATATCATTTGACGTGACATGTCATTCAAGTAATTTTCAATTTGACTAGAGAGGATATCATATTAAACAAGTAATCCAATGAAAATATATCATTTCTGACATGCCATACAAGTAATCTAAAATTTTAAAAATTTCAATTTGACTAGGGAGGATATCATATCATCCAATTAATTCAGAAGTGAAATTAAAAATGTAATTCCGAAGTGAATTTAAAATTTTTAATTTGACTAGGGAGGATATCATTATCATACAAGTAATTCAGAAGTGTGCAGTGGCAACAGATCCCGAGATGTTAAGTTTTATGTGTTATGTGCATGGAGGATAGGACTGTGAGATAGCAAGATAACACTTAGGATATAACACAACAATGAAGAGGGTTAAAATAGAATATCCAACTTAGATAAAGCATTTCAGAAATGGTGCGGGCTGATGCACGAGAATTTTTCCTGGCACCTCCACCTCCACCTGTATTTGACAATTCTCATTTTGAATGAAAAGTCAATTTTGCCAAAATCTTCCTCATTATTAAAATTTCTGGTACACTGTATTTTTTAAAATTTTGGACGATACCAAAAATTTAAGAGTGCTACCGGATTTTTCGCAATTACAAATAAGTTTATGGTACTTTTGTTAAAATTTCCAGTATCACATTCCGTAGATTCTAAAATATCCGGTATTTTCGCCCGGAAATTTCGAAATTTACGGTATTTTTCATCGATGTTCATATCAGAAATTTTGAAATTTGCGGTACGCCAAAAATATCGAAAGTTTTGAAATTTCCGGTATTTTTTATTTTTTTCAAAAAATTCCTATTTTTCATGTTTTTTGACTTTGTTTGCAGTGGGCACTAGAGGCAAAGACGATTCTATTTCAAGCAAGACTACTGATCGAGCAGATGTTATGGCTCGAGCAGTAGATGAGGCACAGGCCTCTGAGGCGCAGGGTGATCTCCATCGTCCGACCGGTTCTCACCGAAAACGGATGGCTGAGCAGGCCGCGACGGGGTTTCGTGCACCACGTCGACAGATTGTCAAACCTTCTACGACAATTGTGGAGCAGGTAGTTGTACTGGAGCCGGTGGTTCAAGCACCGGTTGCTGAGGAGCAGGTTACAGAGGTGGTGCAGGAGCCTGTACTGGAGGTGGTGCAGGAGGTGGTTCCGGAGGTGGTTTAGGAGGTGGTTCAGGAGGTGGTTTAGGAGGTGGTGTCGGAGGTGGTTCCGGCGGTGGTGCAGGAGCAAGTATAGGAGCCGGTTTAGGATACAGACACCACGACAGGTCCATCTGAGCCATCAGTGTGTACTGATGGTGGTTTCCCTGGAGGACCTTATGACAGGTCCGTCTTGACGAGTTATACTGACCATGTCGCATATAGGATATGACAGGGCGATGTAAGTATTATTGGTTTGGTTTAACGCTTAATGTTTTATTTGTGTTACACTGTTTGATGTATACTAATTTGTTGTAATTGTGTTGTTTTGTTTTAGGAGTGTCCTACTTTGAAGGTCGCTTCTCATGAGTCGAAGTTGAAGAACTTCCTCGAGACTCTGATGCCTGAGCAGGTGAGGAGGATAGTTGAGGAGTTCAGACTTATGGACTTTACTGGATGCTCATTGACGATGCTGAACGCCTCCTACTATCAGCTTTTGTTGAGAGGTGGCACACAGAGACATCTTCCTTCCATCTTTCATTTGGGGAGATGACGGTCACTTTGGATGACGTGGATGCTCTGTCCACCTACCGATAGCTGATACGTTTTCACACCAGTTCATATGGATCAGGCGACAGCGGTGCACATGGTTGTGGATGTGTTGGAGGTGGATGATGCGGAGGTCCTACAGGACTTTGGCGAGACTCGAAGATTTCACCTCCGCAAGTCTTGGTTGAGGACTGCGTATAAGACGTTGGTGGAGGCACGTAGGTTTCAGGCTGCCACTAGGGTGTACATGCTATATTTGGTAGCATGTACTCTCTTTGCGGACAAGTCTGAAGTGTACATTGATGTCCGTTACCTGTCTCTATTCATTGCCCTGGACAGTCCCACTTGGGCTTGGGGAGTGGCGGCACTGACGATGCTGTACACGACGCTTGATGTTGCTTCCTGTCCTTATACCAGACAACTTGCTGGTTATCTTAGCCTGTTGCAGGTATGTTATAAATTATTAGATGTTTTTTTTAATAATTATTAGGTTTTCATAGAATAATTTGTTTATCCTTATTTATGTAATGTTGGATATACGAGCATTTCCCTCACATCTGTGACAGGAGGATCCAGCGAGTGGCAGCCAGAGAGATCCACGTGCGAAGAGGTGGAAGGCCAGACAGAGGCATCCTGGAGGTGTGACAGAGTACAAGAGGAGGTTGGATGCTATGACCCTGGACGATGTCATCTGGACACCATACACGACTCATCGCCCTCACCATCCTTTTGAGGTATCCACTTTATATTTAGGGCATATCAGGTGGGAGGGCTATGTGGCTAGGCAATTTCCTAAGTGGTGTCTACGACAATATGGTTATGTCCAGGGCATCCCACGACCGATACCATGCGCCCCAGATGGTGGCATTGATTGGTGGTTTCAGAACCACATCATCACCTCCCCCGGGAGATCATGGATGCAACTGTCAGGGTTCAGAAGCCCGGGCAATGCGAGGATGGGTACCTGAAGTGGTTCCTTAGTGTGTCACACCACTGTCTCCAGTATCTGATGTCCCGGGGCCTTCAAGTACTAGAGATTCTTCCGATCCATCACCACCACCACCACCTCCTCCTCCAGCAGCTGACCAGGACACCCGCCTACAGCTTATTGCAGTTACATTAGATAACATCATGGGGATGCTGAACCCCAATGGTGAGGCGTATCAGGGGTTAGCTAGGTTGACAGACATTGCCCGTGGAGGGCCTATGTTGATTTTTCTTTGTATTATTATATTATATGTATATGTTGTGACAAACCGCTATCTAGTTTATTGCATAATATTTTTTAGCTAATACTTCTTCTTTCGATTACATAAAGAAAACAAAATAACACAAATAAGAAACTCGAATAAGTTAAGAAACATCAGATGATAAAAAAATAAAATAAACAGTACTCCAATACATGAAACCTAGGAACTACTGAATTCAGATTCATCTAGACGCTTTAGACACTTCATTATGTCGTCAACAGATCTTCGGATCTCCGCGTCCAACTCGATAAGACCTTTGGTTATCTTACGACGAAATGATTTCCACATGGCCTTCACATCTTCATCATTCTTCAGCTCGATTAGGTTGTATTTCACCCAACCATCTGTACCAATCTAATCCTCTCGAAACTCGATCTTTGTCACCCTAATGTTCTCAGAATCAGGCAGCAAACCGTTCAACGTTTCCTTCAACGCGTCGAAGGACTCAGATCCATCTGGGAGCTTGAACTCAACGGATTTGCTGTTTCTATACGCATTAATTACACGAATAGCCACGCACATCCAAATGGCGGGATGGGTTATGTGTTCTCTGACCACTCACCGTTAGTTCCTCGAAAGCAAAGTGTCTTCGCAAATACTTGCTAAACACAAATACTCCCAACACAACCTCCACTGAGAGAGGGATCTCAAATTAACTTAGTAAGTAATGGTACTTCTCACAAGTTAATAGGACTATACCCCCACCTAGATCTTAAGCGTTTCTTATCCGGGTTAGGATTTCTTTCCATCGATGAAATCGCGAAACACACAATAAAGAAAAACAAACATATGCACATATGAAAGCTTAACCCTTTTTTTCTTCTTTTGAAAACAAAAGCTGGTGCTCAGAGTCACTTTTGAAAATAAAAGTTTAGCGTTCTCCCGTCGTCGCATTTTGACGCGTTAAATCGAATCGAATTTGAATCTCCGAAATGATTTACTCTTTTGATTTATTTTAAAGATGCCATCAAGATTTATTTTCCAAAACAAGAAAAATGAGAAAAAGGGAAAAATACCCTCAATAAATATGATATGCGACGACTAGCGTGAACTACGCAACGCATTGGGAGATTCCGGAATGGGGTTTGTTATATAAAGGGAATAGATGTGGCACCCTAAATATATATAGTTATCTATAGCTTTATATATGAATAGTTTGATATGTTTGTGTGTTTTAATTTGCTATTTCTATTCTTGGGAAAGTTTCTCCTTTGGATTTTAAGAAAGGTAGGTCATGTGGGATCCTAGGTTTTGTTATTATTGGGCTCGCAAAGATCATTGGGATCTTCTGCATACATATCCCTTAATGGGAATCAGAGCATTTGTAGCTCGGATCTAAGGGAGCTATGGTTTTGTTTGGTTTGAGGGAGAAAGAAGTATGTTCGCCAATGATGAGACCTTGTGCCACGTATTCTCAAAGGAAAGAAGCAATCGTAGTTCCCACTTATGCTAGTGGAAGAAACTGGTGTTATTAAGAGACAAAGACAAATGTCATCTTAATGAAAAATGTATCTAATCTATTTCATCACATGCATTTTGAAGGGTTGATTGATTGAATCTTTCATCGTAAGTCATAGGTGTTTTGCTTGAGTGTACAAGCGTTACCACTTACGAGTTAAGAAAGATGTTTGAAAGGTGATTGAATATTTAATTGTAAGCATTGGGTGTTTTGCTTGAGTGTACAAGCGTTACCACTTACAGATTAAAAGATGTTTCTGTTTGAAAAAGAGTGTGATTTGTAAAGTTGATTGTATGTGATGTGATAGATGAGATACTTCTTCCATAGAGATGATAAATGTCTAAATATCGAGGAGAAATTGATGGGATTAGGGGATGCTTTTAAGAAGCCCATGGGTCCTTGTATTGTAAGCCCAAGATGAGGCATTTCGAGGGTCATCGAGGGTCCTTGTATTGTTAGCCCAAGAGAAGGCATTCCGAGGGTCATCGAGGTTCCTTGTATGAAGCTCAAGAGGAAGATATAGGGTATGGCTGACTTTGGCTTTAAGAGTGGTTTCACCGGGAAACCATCCTCTTAGGATTCAAGAGTGATTTCACCGGGAAATCATACTCTTAGGGTTCTGTCCTAGCGCAGATGATTCTTTGTATTGGAAGCCCAATAGGAGGTTGTTAAGAGATTTCCAGGCCTCTTTCTTGTTTGATGCCCAAGAGAAGGCTAAACTCAACGAGGAGTTCTTTTAAACGAAGCCCAAGAGGAGGCTAACTCAGCCGAGGAGTTGTCTTATATGAAGCCTAAGCGGAGGATAAACTCAGTAAATGAGTTTTCTTATATGAAGCCTAAGAGGAGGCTAACTCAATAGATGAGTTATCTTATACGAAGCCTAAGAGGAGGCTATAGGGAACCTAGTTGTTAAACTAGTTGTTATGTTATAACCAAACAGTTATATGAACAAGTGTGTGATATGTATTCACAAGAGTTTATGAAGAAAATATATAAACAAGTGTTTAAAACGAGCAATTTAAAGCAACTATAACTTGAATATATACAAGGTTTTGGGACTTATACCTTAAGGGATGCCCATTGGTTTAAGATCAGTTTCACCGAGAATAATGCTTCTCTTAATACCAATGGAATCATTGTATAAACAAGCGGATGAAAACAAACGAACAAAGTTTGTTTATGCTTGAATATTTACAATGATGATTGAATGTGTACAAGGAAATGAATATGTACACGAAAGGGTGATTATGTACAAGGAAATGAATATGTACATAGGAGGATTGAGACTTACACCGTGAGGGAGGCCCATGATCAATTTAAGACATTCAAGGAGAAACCTGGTTTGGTTTATCTTTAAATTTAATTGATCATGAAAAAAAGGTGTGTAAGTTTGTTGAAAAGTTTTTGAAAAGGTTTTGAAAATGATTTTGAAAAGTGAAGGATATTCACAAGAAGTTTTGAAAAAGATTTAAGTTTGAAAGTTGGAAAGAAACACTTTTGAAAAGTATTAAGAATACTTAAAATGTCTCATTTTTAACTTACTAAAATATAATCAAAAAGAAAATATTTTTGGAGTTTTTTTGACATAATCATAAAATAGGTATATTAAATGACAACTGTACAAAAAATCATCTCAAAATGAGAAGTTTTGAATGGTTTTTGAAAATGTTGAAGTTTGCTAGAAACTTGAGAAAATTAGTGATAAAAAAAGAGTTTTTGGTCCTAAGGTGGTTTGAACCTTGGACATTTGGCTTAGAAGTGAAGAGTTTTTCCACTGAGCCATTTTCTTGACTTGTCATTTAATCACCTTGCTTAGAAGGAGTTTTGAAAAATAAAGTTTTGAAAAATGTTCAGAAGTTGTGCTTCTGAAGGGATCAGAAGTTGGCTACTTCTGGAAGGATCAGAAGCTAGCTTATTTCTGGAGGCAGAAGGCTTGGCTGCTTCTGGAGCGTGTGAGGCTTGCATCTTATGGGGCGTGAGAAAGAGCGTGTGGCTTCTGGCTTCTTGAGAAGCTGGCTGCTTCTGGCTGGAATGAGAAGCACGTTGCTTCTTGAGGTATTAGAAGCTTGAAGCTTCTGGAGATGGAAGCACTACAAGTGCTTCTGGAGAGCGTTGAAATGGGGGAGCTTCTAGGAGTAGAAGCTTCAGAAGTGCTTCTGGAGGGTTGAATCTCAGAAGTACTTCTGGAGAAGCAAGCCTCAGAAGCTTGCTTTGCCTTTTGTTAAAAAAAAGGTTCCAGGGGGATTCGAACCCTGGACCTTGAGGCAAAGGAAAGTTTTAAGGCGTGCTGGCTTTACAACTGAGGTGGCTATACATCCATTGTTTTTAATCAAGCTACAAATATATATTATAAACCCAGCTTTTAAAATTTAAAATTCCTACTTCATCTTCTTCGTGGAAACAGTTTCAAACGTCCATGGCTTCAAATTTGAATTTCTTCGTTTCTTCATCAATTTTAAAAGTTCAAAATACAGATTTGTCTAGAATTTTATCATGATTCTAATCATGTATCTTGTTAAAATTAATAATCAAAGATGAACGTGAATTTTGATAATCCCAATTTAAACCCTAACTGATTAAATGATTAATTCTTTGAACTCAATTGATCTTAGTTTAAATTGAGGATCCAAATAGCTTTAGTGATAGGATATCTACATTTTCCTTTTCAAATTTGAAGCTAAAGATGCATGTATAGAGGTATCAAAGTTTAGAAAACTTACCTCTTGGTATGAAATACCAGATCGAGTATGGTAGCTTCCAGGTGCAAAGTGATGATTGAAAAAGCTTCCCTGAACCTCACTGAGTATGTTTCTACTCTTAGATTGTTCTGAAAGTTGCTGGAACTCTCTGACCAAGTCAAGTTGCAGGTTGCTAGTTTTAAAATGGAAGATGATGATGGGGCTGTTCCAGAACTTGTTTAAGTGTTTGGACAGTCTCTATATGTTGTATAGAATGTGTCTGAAGTGTAAAATCAAGACAAGCACGAGTGGTTTTCAAGTTTGGAAGTTTTGGCTCAAAACTTGCACAAATGGAGTTTTATGGAGAAAACTGACTCTTGGCTTGTTTTTGGGTGGTTTAAAGTTTCAAACAACTTCTAAATGAGGTTTAGAAGAGGTTGGAAGCTCAAGTTTTCTCAGAATTGGCAAATCTTGAAGATTGCAAAATTCTCCCTCTTTGAACTTTGAAACTTGGAAATCAAGAAAGAAAGAAGGAAAGCTTGGATTATGATAGCTTTGGTGTAGTTTGAAATGAAGAAATGACCTTTATTTATAGGCCAAGAATTCTGAATGACAAGGCAAGGTTATCATTGAGAGAGCTTGCAACTTGGCTTAAGTGGTAAGAAGGAATCTTTTGCATTTAATGCAAATAGTTACTTTCTAACCATGGTTAAAATCTCTCCTTGATCCAATCCTCTCTCAATTATTTCTAACTGATATTTATCAGTTATAACCTATCTAAAGCTGGTGACAAGGCTTCTAGAAGAGAAGTTGCAAAAACAAATGA
The DNA here is from genome assembly GCA_021764765.1 of Vicia sativa. NCBI lineage: Eukaryota > Viridiplantae > Streptophyta > Magnoliopsida > Fabales > Fabaceae > Vicia > Vicia sativa. Next base: position 187,815,255 of record CM038792.1, on the reverse strand, counting down.
CTTGTAATTTTGATGCATGACTTTGGAATTCCATGGTTTTGGAGCTCTATGTTTCAAAATCAAAAGCCTAGATAGACAAAGTGTTTTTGCAAGTTCTTGAACATTTTGGAAAGCTTGTAACAAGACCTAAAACTTTCATGTTTTGAGTTTTTCCTGAATCACAATGGATCTAGGTGAAAAATGGCCATGGAAGTGAGGAAAAACCATGTTTCTTAACACTTGAAATTTTTTCCAAGTGTTAGAAAAAATTCAAATCTTGACTTTTTGTTGACTTTTTCACATTTCTTGATTTTTTATGATCATGATGGATTATTTGAAATGTTTTTATGATTGAAAAAGTTTAGTCTTGAAAAAGTTGACCAAAAGTCAAAGTTTGACTTTTTGAGCAGATGAATTTTCATCAGATGATTCAGAATTTGTCTGATGAAGAAACATGGATTTTGCAATGTTTTGAATCAAGAAATTAGGTCAAGATGTTGCATTGAAGATGTTAAGATTAATCTTCAAGCAAATAGGTCATCCATTGAGCAGAAAGTCAACGATTCACTATCTTCGATCAAAACCCTAATTGGTCGATTCAAGGTAGATCATGAGAAAAAGTTGGGAGTTTGAAGATCAAACGTTGATGATTGATTAAGATAGATCAATTGAGGTGAGTGGAAACTCAAACCCTAATTGATTGGATCTTAAACAAGTGAAATTTTGAAGAAACCCTAACTTTGACTTCTAGAAGCCACGCACGATCTATTCTGTTTTGAAACTGTTAGTGATGCAGTGATGCATATGTGGATAATGTAAGGTGGTATCTTAGGTCAAAAATTGAGGTATGACAAACATGACTTAAGATTCAACAATTACTAACAACAACAAGAGTCAACAATGTAAACAACATAGACTAAACGTCCCCCTGAGTGCTACGTATCAGAGAAAGACACCAACTTGAACTAACAACGACTAATCCTTCATTCTTGGATACCTACACGTTACCAGTATAAAGACAATGGCGAATAAATAGAAAGGGTGAGATATCGAAAAATATAAGCAAAAGTATGATGACTAATATATTAGATCTAGAATCATACAATATTCACCGCTTCAACCAACTACAACATAACAATCAACAAAACAACATAATAAATAAGAACCATTATAATAACTTTTAGGGTTAAATAGCTTTTATCTCCCTGCCAAATAGGTGTGTTTTGATTTTGCCCCCCGTAAAATTTTTTTTTGTTGCGCTGACCTTACCAAATAAAGATTCTCACAGTTTACCCCCTGACCACATAATTGACCTAATACCACCAGTAGTTGTCCTACGTGTCAGTTACCTTATTAAATAATGGAAAAGGATTTTCATGTGGCTCTGATTTTACAAGATGCTTGAAGTACAAATTTTTCTTTAGCCCCCTGGAAAATATAGGGTTTCTTTTCACACAAAATAGTCATCTTCTTCTTCCTCGTCGTTCCCAAATTGGATTTCAGAATACACAAAGGTTGGATTTCGCCATTGTCATCTTCTTCCGTTTCGTTGATTCATCGTCTACCATACTATTTCGCCATCGTCTGCTACCTCGTCATCTCTCAGACACATGGATCGAAGTAACAGCCATGAGAGCAACAATTCCTTTGATATTTCAAGTGTTCCCCAGTGTGGTTGTCGTCGCCCTATGAAGATGTGGGTCGCAAATACAGTGCAAAATAAAAATAGGAAGTTATGGAAATGTCGTAATGCCGGGGTAAGTAGTTTCATCCAATTTATGCCATTGAATTATATGTGTGTTTTGACATTGAATTAAATGCGTTGGTTGTTTGCAGAGTATGAATTGTTGTGAGTTGTTTTTATGGGATGATGAGCTTGCTATAGCCATGAATGAATGCACAAAGAGTGATATTGGTGAATGCAAGAAATGTGATGTGGCATTGGCCAGGTTGGAATTAACAGTAAAAAATCTAGAAAAAACCAAGAAAAAGATTACCATTATGCAGAAGAAGAACTTTCAGATGAAGATGGCTTTATGGTTTTGTTGGATTTTGTTGGCAGTGTTGTACAAGTTTATGTAACAAAAGTGTAGAATTAGGAATTTGTTATTTTGTTGTAAAAGCTGTCATGAATTTTGTTAAAAGTTGTCATGAATGAATGCACAATATGTTGTTTACAATTTATTCCTAATGATGTTGTTATATTGTAACATTGATGTTGTTTACAAGTTATTCAATATGTTGTTACAAGTTATTCCATATGACCTTATATTATAGCATTGATGTTGTTATATTGTAACAACCTCTGTCTAAAAACTGCCAAACTGTGTTATACGGGCATAAGAATTGACATAGCATTGGGCATAAGAATTGACAGAAAGAAGGCATGAGAATTGACAGAAAAAAGGCATAAGAATTGACAGAAAGAAAAATGCATTACATAGAATTGGGTATAAGCCTTTCACAATATGCTGTAGACATTACATAGGGTGATATTTAAAACATCTAAAAGTCATAAAGTCACAAAAGATTATACAATACATGAGACATAGGGTGATAACATTCTATTTTCTAAGCTTCTTCTTTGCTCTTTGTGAACCTCTTTCTTGTTCTTCATCTGTCAAAGACATAGGTTGGTCATTGTTTGATCCAGGCCCTGTGAATGGTTTTGGTTTTTTAAACCAGTTTATCTTGATTCTCTCACTAGACCTCCTTCTCAATGGCTTCACCTCTTTCCCTCTTTTTTTTTTTGTAGGTTTGGTAGGTTTGCTTTCTTCATCAGCCACATGAGATGTGGTGATGTCTGGTAGGCTTGAAATAATGTCATCAGTGATGCCATCAAAGTAATCCGTCTGAGTTGTAGCATTTGGAATGACATCAGTATGAGTTCTTTAAATTGGAGTTTTATTAATTGAAGTTGTATTAACTGGAGCTGTATTAACTGGAGCTATAGCATTTTGAGATGCAACAGTATTGGTGGCATCAGTTTGACTTGCAGCAGTTTGGGTGACATGAGTTTGAGTTGCAACAGATTGGGTCGCCCCATCTTGATTTGCATCAGTTTGTTGTGTATTCGCTTTTTTCTATCAAAACAAAACATAAATACAGTTATCTGGCACTAATGACAACTAGACACTTAAATGACATATATATCATACCTTTCTTTTGAGAGCATTTGGATCCTGAGTGGTGCTTTTACATGACTATGCGTTGTGACCAAATTTGTCACATGTTGTGCATCTGTAATACACACCTGGCAATCTTCTTCTTGCGCCTTCTTCACCACTCTCCCTAATCCTTAGCTTTCTAGGCCTCCCAGGACCTTTTTTAAACATTGGTGGCAACAACTCATCTGATTCTACTTCAGGCCACATATTCTGACCATTAATGGGACTAACAGCAAACCTATAACACATTTTATACTTTTCTCTAGAATAACACTCATCAACAAATCCTCAGGGTTTTGTTGTCTAAAACCTAATGCTGCTACAACATGCCTACAAGGAATGCCAACCAATTCCCAGAAGTTACAACTACATGACCTTTTGGAAATATCAACTATAAATTATTGAGTATTGAAAGAATGTGTGACCTGAAATTGCTCATTCATTGCCCAAGTAGGCAGCCAATGGGCACTCATAACAACCTCATTATATAGTCTTTTCCTAGGAATGTGCATCACCTTGTATGGCCATTTTTCCAATTTCAATGCAGAAGTGGAGCACCTATTCATTAAATATTTCCTAATCCATTCTGACATGGTCAGAATTGGTTTATCCCTAGCAGCTAATATTGTTGCATTGAAAGACTCAGAAATGTTATTCATAAGAACATCACACTTTGGATAAAAACTGAAAGCATGCTTACACCAAGTTTTGGGAGGAACTACCATAAGCCAACTCCATGCCTTTGGGTCAACTTCCTTTAGCTCATTCATCTTGGTCAACCATCCTTGGTAGTATGTTGCCTTTGCAGCCCTCATCATCAAGTCTCTAATCAATGCTCCCCCACCAATTTTTTTTTTTGAAATTTGCATAGATATGCCTCAAGCATAACCTATGTTCTACCCTTTAATTCATCTCTTCAAAAACAGAAACTAGTCCTTGTAAAAACAAACTCAAATAAGTACATAAATACCATGGAATTTCTACAAACAGATATAGGTAAAACCACTAACCTTTTGTTGATCGGATATAAAAAAACATATCTTTTGTCCAGCCCAATGTCTCCCATTAACAGGTCAATAAACCATCTCCATGTCTCCTTTATTTCTGTTTCAACTACCCCAAATGCTAAAGGAAAATACTGGTCATTAGGGTCCCTACCCACAACAATTAGCAGCTGACCCCCATAATTCGTTTTCAGATGACAACCATCTACCCCAACAAAGGGTCTGCAACCATTACTGAATCCCTTTTTGCAACCATCAAATCATCACAATTCATCACAATCGTCATAAATAATCATAAAAGAACACATAACCAATGAACTCAAAACAACATAACCGACACAATGGGACTCGACTATGTATGCATGTGGTACCAACACATTTTGTTCGTAATTAGGAACATTGTCTAAAGCCCTCGTCATTTTGGCAAAAGCCCTCATCATTTATGCAATGTATGCTACTCGACAAAAGACAACACACACACAACAACACATCAACATCGTCATAATCATGAAAATGGCATAAGCCCTCGTCATTTTATTTACCATACATCAGAGGTAAAACATCTTCATTAACATCACCACATTTTTCATTATGCAAATCATCATCAACAAAAATCATTCATTCACAAATTGGAAGCATTAATCAACAATATTCACAATTCAATTAATTCCGGTTACAGATTAATATTCACCAAAATATACTCGTCATTTTGGCAAAAGCCCTCTTTGCTCTTGTTCTTCTTTTTCTTTCTTCTCTCCAAAACCCCTCTTTTCTCTCTTTCACTCTATGTTTCTATATCTATTTTTTTTATAACTCTATTTTTCTTCCTCTCCTCTTATGATACAAAACAACTAACACACAACAATAATACACTTCATTGATAATTAACAAACAAAGCAACAACACCATGTATTCAATACAATTACAACAAAATAAAATAATAGAATTCACCTACTAATTTATCTCAGTTACCCTGCTAGTTTTTATTAAATTCCGGACAATTAATTATACCGCTTAATTCGGCTAACCGGTACTGTTAGTCAGCATATTGCACATGATTTCACAAAAACACCACCACCACCACCACAATTATCTACTATTTAATTTTAGTTACCCGACAAATGAAATTCAATTTTGAGCAAATAAATATACCGCTTAATTTTGGCTACTGTCTAAATTGGGACTGTTTTCTGGTTACTGCATTATTATACTTAACTAAATTAATTCGGGAAATTTATATTCAACTAATACAAGTAATTTCCTGCATTATTAAAATTATTCTGTTATATTGAATCCTTCTGGAACCAATATTAGAAGTTTCTGCTTCAGACCATCAGAATTTCTGCACCATCAAAAGTTCTGGACCATCAGAACTTCTGCACCATCAGAACTTCTGGACCATCAAAACTTCTGCCCCATCAAAAGTTCTAGACCATCAGAAGTTCTGCACCATTAGAAGTTCTGCACCATCAGAAGTTCTGCACCATCACAACTTCTGTCCCATCAAAAGTTCTAGACCATTAGAAGTTCTGCACCATCAAAACTTATGGTCCATCAGAAGTTCTAGACCATCGAACTTCGGCCCCCTCAGAACTTCTGCACCATCAGAAGTTCTGGACCATCAGAACTTATGCCCCATCAGAACTTCTGCACCATCAGATGTTCTGGACCATCAGAAGTTTTGCACCATCAGAACTTCTGTCCCATCGAACTCGCACCATCGAAGTTCGCACCATCGTAACATTCGCCCCATCGTAACATCGCACCATCGTAAGTTCGACCATCAAGTTTCGCACCATCGAACTTTCCATCGAACTTCGCCCCATCAGAACTTATGCACCATCAGAAATTCTGGACCATCAGAACTTCTGCACCAACAGAAGTTCTGGACCATCAGAACTTCTGCACCATCAAAAGTTATGGACCATCAGAACTTCTGCACCATCAGAAGTTCTGGACTATCAGAAGTTCTGCATTATCAGAACTTTTGGACCATCAAAAGTCCTGGACCATCAATTATTCTCAACAAAACTAGTCTGCTACTAATATTACTCGTTCTGCTATTTTATTTTGCTATGGCTATTTGTTTGTTACAAGCCACTTTGTAAATTCACTATTATAATTATTATATGACTCCAACTATACTACTAGCACATGTGTTCATCATACTTAAAAGGTTCCTAAAAGTAATACCAAAACAACTACCTAAACTATGTTGTCCCCTTACAACTTCATCTCCTGCATCATTTTCCTTATTTTCCAGCACTACGTGTTCTTACAATTCAACCCAGAACCAACTTATTTTTCCAGAAATACAACTTCTATCTACCAATATAGTTACGCATATAATCACACCAACACAGTACCGGTAACAACAATAACAGACATCAATATTTTCAATACTGATCTATCAATTTCATCATAAAATATCGAATTTATAGTGAATTTATACAACCCTAAATCCTACATAAAAATCATCATACAATTGATTATACAAGTTGAACCCTACCCCTTACCTTTGGATTGAAGAGAGCTCGAAAAACTTGATCGGAATTGGCAACTATCGGACTGAAATTTGAGCTTTTCTCCTCACTGCTAGCAAACCTTTATTCCCAATTTTTCCTCTTCTACTGCTACTTCTACGTGGTGTTCTTCTTTTCTTTTGTTTTCTAAGTGCTAGTACTACTTCCTTATACTACTATCAAGGCCACTTAAAAATAATAATGAGCCACTAAACTCTTATTGGGTCTACTAACTATTCCTTCTCAAAATGCTATTTCACCTCTATAACTAACTCATCCATATTTAATTAATAATTCTAAAAATATAATATATTCTAATATTATTTCTTCAACGTAATCAACTTAATTAATTCTTCAACCAACCGAATAAAATCCAACTTTAATTTAATAATCCAATAATTAAATTTAATTAAATAATTAATTAAATTCGGGGCTTACAACTCTCCCCCACTTAGGATATTTTCGTCCTCGAAAATCTATCCGACACAACCATCCTTAACACCACATTCGCATCTAATCTTTCGATTCAACAATAACCCAACCATGGTTTAAATCTAATACTTATATCTCAATCCTCCAACACTCTTGCAATATAATCCTTACTAACTTGCCAACCATTTTTGCAATATCTTGAAACAGCATCTTACAACATAGCAACAACCTTCACTTGCCCATACTTGACTTATACAACATCGCATCATTGTCCCTGTGATATATTCGACACCAAAACACATATACAAATCTTGCTCTCATACTTCGAGGTTATTCATCCGCGAAACACCATAACCCTATTCATCTCACCCAATCTCATCATATAAGTATTATTCATATAATCATACACCATCATACTTTATTATTCAACATACGAACCATCAACCAACAATCATAATAACATCTATGGAATATGCCATGAGAACCACAACATAATCAACATCGATTATTTATCTGAAGTCGTAGTGGTCGTTTAAACCTCAGTCAACTACCAATTTATAATTCTCAATTTAGTCTCAAACTTCCTTCAACATTCATCACTGTACTATCTTGACAATCACATCGATGCAACATCCATCGCTCTACTCACCATTAAGATAGAAAGCCAATTCCATACCATCCATTATGATTCTGTCTACTATTAACAAGAGATTAAGGGTGATCAAGTCCTCAATTTGTCAATAGATATCTATTCAATCATAATGGAGAATAAACAGTCGTCACTAACATTAATAGTATTCTTTTTCCAAGGCATTCCAACGTGTTAAACAACCAAAATCTTAAATCTGTATTACCTTTGAATTTGAGAAACAACAAAGCTCCTACAACGTTTGCACTGTATCCATCAGTAGCATACTAATATGATATCTCCCAACCGAACACATTCGAGAAGGAAAGCTTCTCCCCCACTTAGCTTCAACTTAATTCCTGCAACAACAATCAGAAAATAACAAATACTGACAGTGTTCCACACACTTGTCACGTACAAAGGAAGTAAACAACATCAGACAACACTGGCCGGACAAACCGACCTGCTCTGATACCATTAATGTAACACCCCAAATTCTACCCAGAAAATATATCGAAAATCAGAGTAATTAAAATTTTCAACAAAACATGGGATGCGACACTTTCAACTTTAAAACAATACATAAAACTTAATATAACAGATACATAACACTTCCAGTAATCAGAGGGTCATATAATAACTTACATCATCTTTGAACACAAAACAATCTTTTATTTATCACGCAGCGGAAATTCATGAGTCATACAACTTAAAACAACTGGTCATCTTTATTCACTCAAAATAACTAGAAACATTTTGTTTAACTTCTAAAATATTGAACAACTTTTATTTCACAACATCACTTAAGATTCAACAATTACTAACAACAACAAGAGTCAACAATATAAACAACATAGACTAAACGTCCCCCAAGTGCTACGTATCAGAGCAAGACACCAACTTGAACTAACAACGGCTAATCCTTCATTCTTCGATACCTTCACGTTACCAGTATAAAGGCAACGACGAACAAATAGAAAGGGTGAGATATCGAAAAATATAAGCAAAAGTATGATGACTAATATATTAGATCTAAAATTGTACAATATTTACCACTTCAACCAACTACAACATAACAATCAACAAAAGAACATAATAAATAACAACCATTATAATAACTTTTATCACCAATTTAATTTATATATATCAACACTTTATCATCACCACATAAATCATCACAATTCATCACAATCGTCATAAATAATCATATAACAACCCATAACCAATGAACTCAAACAAACATAACCGACACAATGTGACTCGACTATGAATGCATGTGGTACCAACACATTTTTTTCGTAATTAGGAACATTGGCAAAAGCCCTCGTCATTTTGGCAAAAGCCCTCGTTATTTTGGCAAAAGCCCTCGTCATTTATGCAATGTATGCCACTCGACAAAAGACAACACACACATACAACAACACATCAACATCGGCATAATCATCAAAATGACATAAGCCCTCGTCATTAACATCATCACATTTTGCATTATGCAAATCATCATCAACAAAAATCATGCATTCATAAATTGGAAGCATTAATCAACAATATTCACAATTCAATTAATTCCGGTTACGGATTAATATTCACCAAAATATACTCTTCATTTTGGCAAAAGTCCTCTTTGCTCTTGTTCTTCTTTTTCTTTCTTCTCTCCAAAACCCCTCTTTTCTCTCTTTCACTCTATGTTTCTATATCTTTTTTTTATAACTCTATTTTTCTTCCTCTCCTCTTATGATACAAAGCAACTAACACACAACAATAATACACTTCATTGATAATTCACAAACAAAGCAACAACACCACGTATTCAATACAATTACAACAAAATAAAATAATAGAATTCACCTACTAATTTATCTCAGTTACCCTGCCAGTTTTTATTAAATTCCGGACAATTAATTAAACCGCTTAATTCGGCTAACCGGTACTGTTAGTCAACATATTGCACATGGTTTCACAAAAACAACACCACCACAATTACCTACTAATTAATCTTAGTTACCCGATAAATTTTCATTCAATTCTGAGCAACTAAATATACCACTTAATTTTGGCTACTGTCTAAATTGGGACTGTTTTCTGCTTACTGCATTATTACACTTAACTAAATTAATTTTGGCAATTTATATTCAACTCATACAAGTAATTTCCTACATTATTAAAATTATTCATATCTGAATCCTTCGAAGCAATATCGTTTCGCTCGTAACATCGGTTCGACCATCGTAACTTCGCACCATCGTAACTTGACCATCGTAACTTCGCCCCATCAGAAGTTCTAGACCATCAAAAGTTTTGCACCATCAGAACTTTTGCACCATCAGAAGTTCTTCACCATCAGATCTTCTGGACCATCAGAACTTCTGCCCCATCAGAAGTTTTGGACCATCGGTTTCGCACCATCGAATCGCACCATCAAAGTTTCGACAATCAACTTCGCACCATCAAAAGTTCTGGACCATCAGAAGTTCTGCACCATAAGAACTTATGCCCCATCAAAACTTCTGCACCATCGGTTTCGACCATCGGTTTCGCACCATCGAACTGTCCCATCAGAACTTCTGTACCATCAAAAGTTATGGACCATCATAAGTTCTTCACCATCAGAAGTTCTTCCCCATCAGAACTTCTACACCATCGAAGTTCGACCATCGATGGACCATCGAACTTCGCACCATCAGTTACGACCATCAAGTTCAGCACCATCAGAACTACAGCCCCATCAAAACTTCTGCACAATCAGAAGTTCTGAACCATTAGAAGTTTTTCACCATCGAATCGTCCCATCGTAACCGCACCATCGAACTTCGACCACGAACGCCCATCGAACTTCGCACCATCAGAAGTTTTGGACCATTAGAAGTTCTGCACCATCAGAACTTCTGTCCCATCAAAACTTCTGCACCATCAGAAGTTTTGGACCATCGAACTTCTGCACCATCATAAGTTCTGCACCATCAGAACTTCTGTACTTTCAGAACTTCTACACCATCAGAAGTTCTGGACCATCAATTATTCTCAACAAAACTAGTCTGCTACTAATATTACTCGTTCTGCTATTTTATTCTACTATGGCTATTTGTTTGCTACAGACCACATGTTAAGTTCACTATTATAATTATTATATGACTCCAACTATACTACTAGCACATGTGTTCATCATACTTAAAAGGTTCCTAAAAGTAATACCAAAACAACTACCTAAACTATGTCGTCCCCTTACAACTACATCTCCTGCATCATTTTCTTTATTTTCCAGCACTACGTGTTCTTACAATTCAACCCAGAACCAACTTATTTTTCCAGAAATACAACTTCTACCTACCAATATAGTTACACACATAATCACACCAACACAGTACCAGTAACAACAATAATAGACAACAATATTTTCAATACTGATCTATCAATTTCATCACAAAACATCGAATTTACAGTGAATTTATACAACCCTATATCCCACATAAAAATCATCATACAATCGATTATACAAGTCGAACCCCACCCCTTACCTATGGATTGAAAAGAGCTCAAAAAACTTGATCGAAATCGGCAACTATCAGACTGAAATTTGAGCTTTTCTCCTCACTTCTAGCAAACCCTTATTCCCAATTTTTCCTATTCTACTGCTACTGCTACGTGGTGTTCTTCTTTTTCTTTTGTTTTCTAAGTGCTAGTACTACTTCCTTATACTACTACCAAGGCGACTTAAAAATAATAACGGGCCACTAAACTCTTATTGGGTCTACTATCTATTCCTCCTCAAAATGCTATTTCACCTCTATAACTAACTCATCCATATTTAATTAATAATTCTAAAAATACTAATACATTCTAATATTATTTCTTCAATGTAATCAACTTAATTAATTCTTCAACCAACCGAATAAAATCCAACTTTAATTTAATAATCCAATAATTAAATCCTTATATAATTTAATTAAATAATTAATTAAATTTGGGGCGTTACAAACACCCATGGTTTTGCACCTATGACTTTGTGAATCTTTCATGATTTTGTAAAGATAAATCATGCCCACAATCGCCTCCACAAGTTGTACCAGTTGGTAATATTCCTTGAATCTCAAACCTTCTATTTATGCAATATAAACAATTTCAACTCATATATTCATGTTCATACTGATGTTTGTGATTGTTTAGAACCATCGTTTACAAGGTTTGATGCCAGATTCGAGTTTCACCATTGTTAGGGCATACAAGATGATGAGCTTCGAAACCCTAGATACAGGCCATTTTAGGAAAAACTAACCACACCATTGGATTCACAACATGTTAATTAATAGATCTGTACTATTTTTTTCTCCATTTTTTGATGCATTTTCGCAAGTTTTAGAAAAATCTCCCATCAAAGAAGGTGATCGGAGCATAGCTCCGGTGCCTCTGACTTTCTTTGACCGTCAAGGGCTAGGGAAAGGCAGGCGTGACGTTATGTGATTCGTCCATTTAAAACCAAGGGACCCACGCACGGTTGGTTTCAGAAAAATCAGAAATCATGAACTTTGTTTCACTTATTTATTTTTAGAGTCATTATTATTATTGGATGTATAGCCACCCCAGTAGTAAGCCATGCGCGCGCTAGTCCTCTCACTCTATCAGGTCATGGGTTCGAACCTGCCTTTTGCCACTTTTTTTTCTTCATATTTTCTGATTTTCAAAGGTAACACATACATACAATTAGAGGTGTGATTTAAACATCACATGCAGATGGTGTGGTGGCTAGCTTTTGGTTCAATAACCTTCAGGTCCTGGGTTCAACACTTCCTCCAGGGACCAAATCTATTTTTTAACACATAGTTTCCTTGCATTTTTCTTATTTATTAATTTTCTAACTTATTTTAAATTGTTTTCACAAATTAATTTTTCACTCTTAAAAAAACCCTAAAAAAATGTTTTAATTTTAGATTTAGGTTTTAAAAACCTTTGTTTAATTTTTGACACAAAAACATTTGATTTTTCTTCACATTTAAATTATTTTTCTTAATTAAATACTAATTAATTAGAATTAGGGTTTTTCCACATTAAAATCGATTTCCAAAAAAACACAAAAATATTTTCTTATAGTAATTAGGTTTCTAACATTTTCCTAACACTTAGAATATTTTTTCTACTGTCTATTTATTTATTTCACGTTTTAAATTCTAGAAATCAATGTATAGGTCGACAAGATATTTTTGTAATAGCGTAGATTTACTTTTCTCGCCCATTTACTTTTCCGCACCTCCTATTATGTATCTTCCCCAAAACCTTGTAATAGCGTAGGGTTCACTTTTTTGCATTTACTTTCCGCACTATATAACTGCATATAAACTGCTTAGATGTATGGCTAATAGGATTGTATAGCAAGACTAAAATCAATCGTTAGATAACTCTAAATTCAAAGATAATATATCTGAATTGAACACACTTTTCACACTTGCACCCCCTAGGGTATCCTCTCTTGTTGCCTTACGAATACAATGGTCATGTCCGTCGAACGTAGTGGTACCATTAGCAAAGTCCCTCAGTCAAAATCATCACAAAGATCATAGTCCCTCGATCACCCTCGACGACCCTCGATGTTGCCTACGAATATATGATCTCGTCCCTCGGTTGTTGCCTATGAATAAGTGATGATCGTCTCTTTGAATTGATAAGGTATCCTTATAATTTTTCCTTCAATGACCATACGATGATCCTACGCCTGTCTCTTCACATCCAACGGATAGAGTTACCTACCAACTAATGGTACGGATAGTGTTGTCCTAAAGTAGAAGGAAAATAACAAGAACGACCTTTTTAAGTAGGTAATAAGACTCTAAATTGCTTGCTCCAATCAATTAAAATACTTTTCACACCTCACACTCTTTTCAAAAATACTTTCAAACAAACACTTTGATACATTCATACGATAATCATTACAAAGTTAAAATTTCAAACAAATATTTTCAAACACTTTGTATACATTCTTGAGGACTGATACAAGAATCATTACGAAGTCAAAGCAAAATACTTTTCAAATCACACACATAAAAAGCAAGTTTTCAAAAAGTGAGCTAAGCAATTAAGAGCCCGTAGATAACTACAGATGGAAAGGGTGCTAATACCTTCCCTTTTCATAATTACCTCCCGTACTCAGAATCTAACAAAAGTATCTCTTATTCTTTTCACCTTTCTTTTATTGGATAAAAGAAAAGTCGGTGGCGACTCTTTCTATCCGCATCATTTGCGATAAAACACAAAACAAACAAGTCAGTTCTCCCACCATGTTACAACTGGGACGCAACTCAAGTCCAGAATAATCAACTTTCATCAATGCTATTTTCGGAATCACATTCAGGGACGAACTAGTGTCTACCAAAACTCGAGATAGGGTAGTGCCCCTGCACTCCATAGAAATGTGTAAAGCCCGATTATGGTTCCTGCCTTCTGGCGGGAGATCAAAGTCGGTGAAACCCAGGCCATTGTTGGAAGATACACTAGCACAAATGTTCTCAAACTGGCTAACAAATATCTCTTGTGGGACAAAATCAATACTTAGTAACTTTATCAAGGCATTCTTGTGTGCCTTGGAATCACGTACCAACGAGAGAATGTAAATTTTAGCAGGTGTTTGAGCGAGCTGATCAATAACATGGAAGTCACTCTTTCAGATGTATCACATAATATCTTCAACATCTTTTGCCAAATCAGGGTTAGAGACTTGTAAATCAGACTCCTTTGTTGGTTGCTTTCCTTTATCTTTTGCCAAAGCATATGCATTAGGCGGTGCAATTGGAGCAGCAAAAATTCGACCACTTCTAGTCACTCCGCCACTGCCGGCGAAATTGTCAGTTTTAGCGACATCAAGCTCATTATCCTTATTAACAGAAGAGGATCCATCTTCCTATTTAACTCTATGATAATACACATCTGATCCGTAGTGCCAAGGCACAACTTTGTCACTCACCTACGGCATAGGACCAGGTCTCGTGATCAACAATGGAACAGGCTTTTCAGGTGCATATATGACAACCGAAGTGTAAGTAATGGAAATCACAGACACATCTCGTGATTCACCTTTCTTTCCCTTTTTAATCTTATCAAACTGTAGCTCACCACTAGTGATCAAATTTTGAATACCAACCTTCAAACTTTCACAACCATTCAAACAGTTTTCACAGTCCACACAATCAAACTTACAACCTGCAAAGATGCCTCTCTTGATCAGATACTCCTTGATAAAAGGTAACGATATCTTCACCAAATTAACATCCATGATCAAGTTCAGAAATTCACCATCTTCTATAATAGCTTGAACTACTCCTCCGCCATGATGTGGCATTGGGTTCTGAGTGACGTTGGGCCCGGGCTATTGTCGCTGGGCATCAAACTGGATGGATTTTGAATCAATCAAGTCTTGTACCTTACACTTGAATGCATAACAGTTTTCAATATTATGTCCTATAGTGACAGAATGAAATTCACAACTTGCGTTCGCATCGTAATTCGTTGGACGTCTATCAATATGAGGTGGTGGTAGTGCAGGCCTTACTGTCACCAATTTAAGATCAAGTAATTGTGTCAACATCTTAGCATAAGACATTGGAACGACATTAAATCTTCTAGGTGCATGATTATTTTGTTGTCTTTGATATTGCTGGCACAAGACTTGTTGGGCCTACGGCTGAGAGGCAGAAATAGTAACAACATTAACTTGGGCTTTGCCCTAGTTTCCTCTATCATACACAGCGTTGGTCTCACCCTCCTTCTTTCTGGGATAACCGTTGGATGCTTTCTTTGAACCAGAAGAACTTCCACCTTCGGTGTACTGAATCTTACCGGATTTCAAACCACTTTCAATCCTTTCGCCATACCTAACCATTTCAGCAAAGTTAGCAGAGGTGCTATAGGCCACATAGTAGTTCCCAGAAAGAGTGCTTGTAAACATGTTTATCATTTCTCTCTCCATCATAGGTGGCTGAACTCTAGCAGCAAGCTCACGCCACTTTTGGGCATACTCCTTAAACGTTTAGCCGGACTTCTGAGACAAGTTCTGCAGCTGAGTGCGGTTGGGAGCCATGTCGATATTAAATTGATATTTTTGAATAAACACATCAACCAAATCACGCCATATTCTGACCTAATTTCATTTGAAGTGCATATACCACTCCAAAGAAGCTACAGATAAACTTTCTTGGAAGAAATGCATAAGAAGTCTTTCATCCTCAGTATATACCGCCATTTTGCGGAAATAAGCAGTGATATGTATTTTCAGACAAGTAGCACTGTTGTACTTATCAACAATGGGAACTTTGAATTTTGGATGGATTCTCAGTCTTGGTGCCAATCCCAGGTCAGAAAGATCCAAACCGGACATCTTTTGCCCCTCAACGACCCTTAGTCTCTCTTCAAGCATACGGTACTTCTGGTCCTCAGCAGGAAAACTGGCCTCACTACCATTAACAAAGTATACTTCTTCATTTAGATCAACATCATAACCTTAATAGCAAGGGAGACCTCCGCCATGATTCCCCTGCATCATCTCATCATCATAAAAGTAAGGTCCCAAAGGAGGTGGAGGTGGTGGGAATCGACCGTTTTTCAAATGCAGAGCCTGATCACAAAGGTGATCATTAACACCTAAATCATCATTGTTATGAGCATTGACTACATGTGGCTTCCCCGCAGAGAAATCATCAAATGGGTTATCATGTCGCTCAACCTCCAAACGAGGTCTTTCCACTAGAGCTCTCAATTTTTGTTGGCCTTGGTTCATGGTAGTGATCACTTCCATAAACTGAGCCATCTGCGCCTTCATTGCTGCCATATCTGCTTGGGTTTGCTCCATTTGATAGTGTTTGTTGCTTCACATTGAGTAACGGTGGAAGGTTGAATTTTCAATTTTCTGCTAAATAAAAGCAGAAGCAACTAATAAGAACTCAGAGAAAAACCTATTATGGATAGTATATACATGAATGAATGCGATGCATACAATGACATATTTGAACATTTCAAGGACTCCAACACTTTTATTCAAGTTTAGGGAAAAGCCAACAAACAAGATAATGGATATTGAAAATGCTAATCATTATGGAATCAAGATAAAGAGATCTATAAATATTCCGAGTATTTGTTTTGAAATTAAAACAATAACATGAGCAATCCCATCAACAAGCCTGATGGTGATTATCCATAAAATGCAAATATGGAATTCATCTAAACATCTGACATAGGGTATTGTTCGCGTTAAAAAGTGACGCGCGAGGGAATCGAATCGGAATTCAGATTCTCTAGCTCGAAACGATTGACTCTTTTGATTTGTTTATAAAGATGCCGCGAGCATCAAGCTTTATTATTTCCAACACAAGAAAATGATTATGAAAAGGGAAAGCTGCAATACCTCAATTGATATGATATGCATTACGACTAGCGCGAACTAGACGCAATGCATTGGGGAGATTCCGGGCAAGGGGGTTTGTTATATAAAGGGAATAGATGTGGCACCCTAAATATATATAGTTATCTATAGCTTTATATATGAATAGTTTGATATGTTTGTGTGTTTTAAATTGCTATTTCTATAGTTGGGAAAGTTTCTCCTTTGGATTTTAAGAAAGGTAGTTTATGTGGGATCCTAGGTTTTGTTATTATTGTGCTCGAAAAGATCATTGGGATCTTCTGCATACATATCCCTTAATGGGAATCAGAGCATTTGTAGCTCGGATCTAAAGGGAGCTATGGTTTGTTTGGTTTGAGGGAGAAAGAAGTTTGCTCGCCAAGGATGAGACCTTGTACCTACGTTTGTTGAAATATTTTGAAAAAGGTTTTGAAAATGATTTTGAAAAGTGAAGTATATTCACAAGAAGTTTTGAAAAGATTTGAGTTTTGAAAGTTTGAAAGAAAACATCTTTAAAAAGTATTAAGAAATACTTAAAATGTTTCATTTTTGACTTAATAAAAATATAATCAAAAGAAAATATTTTTGGATTTTTTTGACATAATCATAAAATAGGTATATTATATGACAAGTGTGCAAAAAATCATCTCAAAATGAGAAGTTTTGGTTGGTTTTTGAAAATGTTGAAGTTTGAAAGAAAATGTGAAGAAAACAAGTAGTAAAAATTTGATTTTGGTCCTAAGGAGGTTTGAACTCAAGACCTTTGGCTTAGAAGAGAAAAGCTTTACCACTGAGCCATGTGTTTATCTTGTTATTTACACGCCTTCATTTAATTATATTTAAAAATAAGTCTTTGAAAATGTTTAAAAATGAAGGAAAGTGAAAAAAAAATGACAAAATGGTCTCAGGGGGGTTCGAACCCTGGACCATAGGCAAGGCAAAGTACATGAAAAGCGCGCTATCTACCATTGGGGTGGCTATACATTCGTTGATTTATTTACTTCAATGTTATTATATTTTAAACTAACTATTTGAATTTGAAAAACAAAACAGAAAACACGCGTATTGTTCATTATCTTCTTCAATCTTCCTCCAATCATGGATTCTTCATTTCTTAATGAAATTGAAATATGTAAACATGAAACTTGCTCGATTTTTAACCAGGAACACGATGGTGATGATTAATTTCATTTATTTTAAGTTTAAAATGATTAATTTCAAACGTGACCAGATGAACCCTAACTTTGAAAATTAACATGAAATCGTGTATGGATCATGATTTATGAAATTGATTGAGGGTTAATGATCAGCATGAGTGCAGAAACAATATGGCCCATCAATTTTTGAACTGGAATGCATGAATCATAGAGTTCAAAGTCTGAGTATCTTACCTCTTCGAACTAAAATCGATTTCTTCTTTAGAGTGTTTCCAGTTGTTGTTTGATGATTGTTATAGCTTCACTGGACCTTATGGAAGGTGTTTGAATGCTATGCTTGCTTTGAAATGGTCTGGAACTCTCTACCCAAGTCCAACTGCAGCTCGAGCAAGTTGAGTATGAAGATCATGATTCTGTATTTACCGAGATGTTCTAAAGGTGTGGATCATCTCTATGAAGTGTATGGATGATGTTTGAAGTGTTGAATCAAAGTTAGCACGAGCAAATTGGAAGTTTGGATGTTAAGGCACAATTTGCAAGATTTTGGATTTTTGAGTATGATTCTGAGTTTGGGAAGTTCTTGTGATGGTTTTAAGTTTTAGACAACTTCTAATTGATGTTTAGAACATGTTAGAAACCTAAACTTACTCAGATTTTGCAAGGTTAGAAGATTGCAAAAATTCTCTCTTTGAACTTTGAAACTTGGAACTTAAGAAAGAAAGAAGGATAGCTTGATTATGATAGCTTTGGTGTGATTTGAATTTGAGGAAATGACCTCTATTTATAGGCCAAGAAATCTAAATGACAAGTGTAATACGGTGGGAGAACTGACTTTGGAATTTGTTTTGCTTTTTATCGCAAATATTGCGGATAGCATGAGTCGCCACCGACTTTTCTTTTATCTAATTAAGGGAAGGTGAAAAGAATAGAAAAAGACCTTCGTTAGATTCTGAGTAAGGGAGAAGGTTATGAAAAGGGAAGGTATTAGCACCCCTTTCCATCCGTAGTTATCTACGGGCTCTTAGTTGCTTTTAGCTCAGTTTAAAATTTTTGCTTTCTGTGTGTGTGTTTGAAAGATGTTTTGAAAAGGAATTTCGTAATGATTCACGCTGGAATGTATACGAAGTGTTTGAACTTTGACAAAAGTGTGAGGTGCAAAAAGTATTTTGATAGAGCAAGCAACTAAAAGTCTTATTACCTACTCAGAACGGTTGCTTTCGTGTTGTTTTACGTTCCTTTAGAATAGTGCTATCCATACCATTAGTTGGTAGGTAACCCTATTAGTTGGATGTAGAGGGACATTCGAAGGGACATCGGATGGTCATAGAAGGCAACTTGTAGGAGTATCCTAGCACATTCGAAGGGACGATCATCACTTTTCGTAGGCAACAATCGAGGGACGAGATCATGTTTTCGTAGGCCACGTCGAGGGACTATGATCTTTGTATCGAAGGGACTATGATGATATGTTTGTAGGCAACGGTGCTAGGATACCTCTACATTCGAGGGACTTGACCATTTATTCGAAAGGCAACGAGAGAGAATAGCCTAGGGGGTGCATGTGTGAATAAAGTGTGTTAAATTCAGATATATTATCTTGAAATTAGAAGTGATCTACATTCATTTTATCTTGCCATACATGCCTAGTTACTAGCAGTTTATATGGGTGTAGAAAGTAAATTGCGGAAAGTAAAGTGCGGAAAGTAAATGTCCTACGCTATTACATGGCTTTGGGGCAGTTACATAATATAGGAGTGCGGAAAGTAAAGTCCTAATTAAGCTATTACATCCCATGAGCAGTTACATAATATTGGAAAAAGGATGCGAGAAAATAAATCCTAGCTATTACAACCTGTAAGCAGATACATAATAATCGGAAAAGATAAGAAGTTCGCATAAGAGAAAATACGTTAGTAAAAAGAGATTTTTGAGTTAGGAAAAAGATTTTAGGTTAGTAATTCTAATTAGATGATAGAGTAATTTTTTGGGAATTTCCTGGATTCATTTTAATGAGAAAAAGTAATTAAAAGTCAATATTATGGTTAATTAACGATTAATTAAAATATGCATGCAAAAATATTAATTTTTATGTCAAAAATTAAATAAGTACTTTTCTGACCTAAATGCAAAAAGAAAATATTTTTTTGGTGATTTTTAATGCATGAGAAAATTGTTTGAAAAGAAAATAAATTGAATAAGAGAAATAAGAAAAAAATAATAAGAAAAAGAGTTAGTTTGCAAAGTGGTAAAAAAGAAAGTGACATTGCCAAGGATCGAACCCCTGATCATGCCTTCAACACGCGCGCTGCTTGCCACTGAGCCATCCTGCACTTTGTGTTAGTTAAATGAAACAAAAAGAATATAAACGAAATTGATTTCTGAAAACGAAAACGCGCGCGAAGATCTTCATCTTCCTCATTTGAATTTCCTAAAACACAGGTTTTTACCTACGAATTTTGTCCGTAGCAAAAGCCTATAGTGACGGCTTTGTTCGTCACTAAAACCCCTGTAGATTTTCAAAATCAAATATAAGCAATATAAATTCATTAGGAGTACATGGTTCGATTGCAAATTGGTCCCTGAGTTCAATGGTACCGGTCGTTTGGGCTAATTTTGTCTAAAATGTAAAGCCCCAAATCAAAGCTATGAACCCTAGCCATGGCATCTCGTGATTACTGTACTCAAAACACAATTAACCAACGCAGAAATTTCGAAACTCCATTCTAAACACAAACAAAACAACAAAACATGTTAAATATACATGAAAATCAAAAATCAAAATTGAGTTAGAATGTGCAAACCGAAATCGTGTTTGTGTGATTCTGGGCTTGTTGATGGCTTGTGAGTATCTGGATCGATTCAAGGGACCTCCAGGAATGTATTGGAATGCTTAGAATTGATTGAAACGATTTGAAACTAGGGCTGCCAATAGCTTGCAATGCACGAGTTTTTTTGAGCTTTGTTAGGGTTCTTAGAGGTCAGAATTTTGTCCTTGTGTCATGTGAATGCATTGTGTACTTATAGTGGATGGATTTAGGTCAAGAATCATGAAGAAATTATATGCCAATCAATGAGAAAATATTTGATTTGGTATAAAACCAAATATTGCCTTTTTTTGATCAAATCTCATTCAATTCCTTTGCCAATCAATGCAATTTCGAAATTGACAGCTTGTATGGCTTGCTTAGACCTCAAGAATGAGAGAAAAATCCAATTTGCATTTAATTTTGATTTTCTACCTTTTATTTTAATTTAATTGGCTTTTAAATGATTAAAATCCAAAATAAATAGAAAATAAAAGATAAAATTCGTGGCCTTGGGCTTGGAGGTTCCAAATCAACTAAGGAACAAGTTTGAACCAAGAAAAGTTAGGCCCATTTGCAAAATTTTGGATTTTGTCAAGTATTTCTCTTTGTGCACCTCTTCAAAAATGCTCAACTTGTGCAAGGTGTATCTTGCTCAATTTTTAACATTTTTGGTTGTTGGAATTTTTAGAAAGCTCTAGATATCCTCTAAACAACCTCTTTGGTTTCATCTCAATTGAAGTTTCCATGCTCAATAACACTTCTTTACAAAAAGTTGACTTTTTGTTGACTTTGAAAAGGACCTGTAATGTTTTGACCCATATCTTCCAAATGAAGCATTTCCTGACCAAGCTTGTGAGATATGAAGTTGTAGAGAATTGAATTCTCTTCAAAATGAGTTGTGGTGGAAAAATTTCTGATAAAGTATGTGAAAGTTATGGCTGATCAAAGTTCTGTTGACTTTTGTCTAAGAAAGCCCAATTTAGAAACTTTGACTTTTGATCAACTCTTGACTTTTCTTGATGAATCATGATCAACCCTTGATCAAATGATGAATGTTACTTCAAAATATTGATGTTGACCAGTTTGGGCAGTTCTTGTGATGGTTTTGGATTTTTGAGTATGATTCTGAGTTTGGGCAGTTCTTGTGATGGTTTTAAGTTTTAGACAACTTCTAATTGATGTTTAGAACATGTTAGAAACCTAAACTTACTCAGATTTTGCAAGGTTTGAAGATTGCAAAAATTCTCTCTTTGAACTTTGAAACTTGGAACTTACGAATGAAAGAAGGAAAGCTTGATTATGATAGCTTTGGTGTGATTTGAATTTGAGGAAATGACCTCTATTTATAGGCCAAGAAATCTGAATGACAAGGCATGGCTATCATTGAGAGAAACTCACAACTTTCTTAAGAGGTAAGAAGGAATCTTTTGCATTTAATGCAAAAGTTACTTTCCTAACCATGGTTAATTTTTCTCTTTGATTCAATCCTCTTCTCAATCATTCAAAACTGATATTTATAAGTTATAATCTACCTCTAGCTGGTGACAAGGCTTCTAGAAGGGAGATTTGTGAAAAATGACTTATAATTTTGAAGCATGTACTTGAAATTCTATGGTTTTGGAGCTCTATGTTTCAAAATCAAAAGTATAGCTAGACAAAATGTTTTTGCAAGTTCTTGGACATTTTGGAAGGCTTGTAACAAGGGCTACAACTTTCATGTTTTGAGTTTTTTCTGAATCCAAATGGATCTAGGTGAAAAATGGCCATGAAAGTGAGAAAAAACCATGTTTCTTAACACTTGAAAAAATTTCTAAGTGTTAGAAAATTTTCAAATCTTGACTTTTTGTTGACTTTTTCACATTTCTTGATTTTTTATGATCATGATGGATTATTTGAAATGTTTTTATGATTGAAAAAGTTTGATCTTGAAAAAGTTGACCAAAAGTCAAAGTTTGACTTTTCTGAGCAGATGAATTTTCATCAGATGATTCAGAATTTGTCTGATGAAGAAACATGGACTTTTGAAATGTTTTGAATCAAAAAATTAGGTCAAGATGTTGTATTGAAGATATTAAGATCAATCTCCAAGCAAATAGGTCATCCATTGAGCAGAAAGTCAATGATTCATTATCTTCGATTGAAACCCTAATTGGTCGATTCAAGGTAGATCATGAGAAAAAGTTGGGAGTTTGAAGATCAAACGTTGATGATTGATTAAGATAGATCAATTGAGGTGAGTGGAAACTCAAACCCTAATTGATCATATCTTGAACAGATGAAATTTTGAAGAAACCCTGATTTTGACTTCTAGAAGCCACGCACGATCTATTCTGTTCTGAAACTGTTAGTGATGTAGTGATGCATATGTAAGGTGGTATCTTAGGTCAAAAATTGGG
Source organism: Vicia sativa (assembly GCA_021764765.1). Taxonomy (NCBI): domain Eukaryota; kingdom Viridiplantae; phylum Streptophyta; class Magnoliopsida; order Fabales; family Fabaceae; genus Vicia; species Vicia sativa. Next base: position 187,791,784 of record CM038792.1, on the reverse strand, counting down.
GTATGACAGATGCCCCTATTTAAGTTTCTTTAACCTAAGATATGAAGATAAAGATCTTCGTCTCGATAGGTGTGAAGAGACTTTAATATCAGAATACGCAGATTTTGGACCTAAGATACCAAAAAATGCGAATGATGCAAAATGATTGCAGAAAGTTCACCCAGGAGGTATCAAAGAATGATATGCTGGGGAAATATTTTGAGGATGTCTCAATCTGTCTAAGAAAGGAGAATCCTGTTTGTTGGGAAACAAGCAATATATTTCACTGGGAAAATAGATTCACAATGCAAGTGAATATCTGTTTCGTTTTAAGATTACCTTCTGTCAGCCTTGTGACAATGTTTAAGGTAAGTGAAGATGATATTACCAATTATCAGCCTTGTGATAGTTTATGGTAATGAGTTCTGAAGATGTTACCAATTATCAGCAAAGTGATAACTATAAAAAGGTAATTCTTTGAGAAAGTTTACTGAGTATTCAACTTTGTGAATAACAGACAATGATGGAAACAGATCTCAAATGAGTTTCTATTTTCACAGCTACAATCTTTCTAGGGATCTCTCTCTTGAGAAGATGCTGGCATTTCAATTGAAAAGATACAGGTTTTCTTTTAGACAGAAAGACAACTGTGGAGATTGCTTGAATTTTCATGATTGGACTTGCTAAGAAGAACAATCTTTTATGATAAGTTTCAAGGTAAAAAGGAAATAAGCAGCTCAGATGATGAGGCTATTGCTTATTGTTTGCAGGTAGATTTTTCTGTGAAATCTAGACCTGAGTTGATTAGAAACGAGATTCTATCCAGGAACGAACTGGAAAGAAACAGTCAATCAAGACTTTGTATCCAATGAGGAATGATCTCAATTGGAGGAGAGAAAAATGTATTTTTCTACTTAGGGATAATCTACTGGAGATATGACACACCTACACTTGTTTTTAGGAATAAATGCAACCTAAACAAGTGATATTGAAGCAAACATTGAGAAATGCATAAATGCATTAATGATGCTATTATGTATGAATGATGAATGTCATGAATTTCACATGCATGCTAACGATACTTGACAAGACAACAAAAGGTATTTGGGAAAAGGACTACGTCACAGTTCAAACAAATACTCAGCAAAATCTGCAGCAAAGGTGTAGACGTTACTGATGATAAATCCGAGTTGCATGCTTTAAACTTTTCTGAAAAAAGGCATTTCATTGGCAACCTTGTTGAGGATTCTTTTTCGAATAAGAATACCGTCCTTTGATGATCTCTTTCAAGAAGAAGAAGACTTCTTAGTAGTTGTTTTATCTTTCAGAGGTAAAAACACTCATGGAGAAAACTGTTGAAGTTCTTTCTGTGTTCATAGTTCAAAGGAAAATTTCGCTTTTATTTCAAAATTTTGAAGTAAAAATTCATTTAAAACTTTTTTTTTTAGTTTCAAAAGTGATTTTCACAATAAAAAGCGTTATTTTGCAAAATAGAATAAAGTAAGAATTGCAAACAAATAGGCTCAAGGTTCAAATTTTATTGATAGAATGGAAATCAGCCAAAGGCGTGATTTCATGAGCTATTTACAAGAGTTGGAAATGATAATTTATTGGGAAAAGGCTACATCGAAAGCGACAACCACTATTATCCCTAACAACTTTGAATTCCAACTGTGCTTGCTGCTTTAGAAGATTTGATTGAAGATCCGTTGATGGAAGATTCTTCAGATTGACGAAGTACGGACTGATGCAATTACTTTGTCATTTTTGATCCTTGATTTTTGCCTAGATTGCCTTTTCAGGTTTTCCATCTACTAGGATAATTTCTGTTTATTGTCTCTAATTTTTGCCTGGACCGCCTTTTCAGGTTTTTAGTCCACCGAGACGCTCATTTTTGCCTAAGCCGCCCTTTTCGGGGTTTTCGACTTACCGAACTGTTCTTTTGTCTTTTTAGACAAAGTATTTTTTGACTGCATCAGCATTCACAGGATGCGGGAGTTCATCACCGTCCATGGTTGTGAGAGTCATAACACCGCCGGAAAAGCTTCTTTTGACGATGTATAGGCCTTCGTAATTAGGAGTCCATTTGCCCCTAGAATCTAGTTGAAAAGACATAATATTTTTAAGCACGAGGTCGCCTTCTTGGAATTCACGAGGTCGGACCTTTTTGTTGAAAGCTTTCTTCATCCTTCTTTGATATAGTTGTCCATGACACAGAGCGGTCAGACGCTTTTCTTCGATTAAGTTTAGCTGATCGTATCTGCTTTGACACCATTCGACTTCAGATAACTTAGCTTCCATGAGAACTCTCATTGACGGAATCTCAACTTCTACGGGGAGCACTGCTTCCATGCCGTATACTAGAGAAAAAGGAGTTGCCCCTGTTGAAGTACGTACTGAAGTACGATACCCATGTAGAGCAAATGGCAGCATTTCGTGCCAGTCTTTGTAGGTGATGACCATCTTCTGGACGATCTTTTTGATGTTCTCGTTGGCAGCTTCAACGGTGCCGTTCATCTTTGGTCGGTAAGGAGATGAGTTATGATGCTCGATCTTGAATTCCTCACACAGTTCTTTCATCATTTTGTTGTTCAAGTTCGATCCATTGTCTATAATGATCTTACTTGGAACTCTATATCGGAAAATGAGGTTGTTCTTGATGAACCTCACAACCACCTGTCTTGTAACGTTGGCGTAAGATGCTACTTCGACCCATTTGGTGAAGTAATCAATAGCCACTAAAATGAAGCGATGTCCGTTGGACGCTTTTGGTTCAATCATCCCAATCATGTCGATGCCCCACATGGAGAAAGGCCACGGAGAAGAGTGAACGTTGAGTAGAGTCGGTGGCACATGGATCTTATCTGCGTAGATCTGGAACTTGTGACATCTCAAGATTTTTCTGGACATTGCATGCCCATTTGAATGGGTTCCAAAGGACCCTTCATGAACTTCGTGAATTATCATGTCTGCTTCGTGTCTATCCACACATCTGAGCCGGACCATGTCGAAGTTTCTTTTGTATAACACATCTTCATTCAGGAAGAAATTTCTAGAAAGCCTCCTTAGAGTTTTCCTATCTTTGTGCGATACCCCGAGTGGGTACTCCAGAGTTTGAAGGAAGCGTTTGATGTCGTGGAACCACGGTTTATCATCGAAGACTGCTTCAGTCAGTTGCAAACACATATGCAGGTCTTTTAAGGCGTCTGATACGGATCTTAGGCATATCGTTCCAATGGTTGACTTTAAACATGGAAGATAGAGTAGCCAAGGCGTCTGCCATTCGATTCTGATCTCGAGGGATATGATGCAGTTCGACTTTGTTGAAGAAAGTCAACAAACGTCTTGCATAATCTCTATAGGGAATCAAACCAAGATGATGAGTTTCGTACTTGTCTTTGATTTGATTGATCACAAGGGCTGAATCTCCATATATGTCAAGGATCTTGATCCTCAAGTCGATGGCTTCTTCGATACCCATGATATAAGCTTCATATTCTGCGATGTTGTTGGTGCAATCAAATAGTAATCTGGCAGAAAACGGGGATATGAGAACCCTCGGGAGTGATGATGACTACCCCAATTCCATTGCCAAAAACGTTAACTGCTCCATCAAAGAGTAAGCCCCATCTAGATTTTGGATCAGGACCTTCTTCAGGTAACGGTTCGTCACAATCTTTCATTTTTAAGTACATAACATCCTTGTCAGGGAAGTCGAACTTGAGAGATTGGTATTCGTTGATCAGTTGATAAGCCAAGTGATCGACAAGAATGCTTCCTTTGACCTCTTTTTGAGCACGATACTGGATGTCATATTCAGATAATAGCATCTGCCATTGAGCAATTCTTCCTGTTAAGGCAGGCTTTTCAAAGACGTACTTGATTGGATCCATTTTGGAGATTAACCAAGTCGTGTGATTGATCATGTACTGGCGGAGACGTTTCGAAGCCCACACCAAAGCACAACTTGTTTTCTCGAGCATGGAGTAACGAGTTTCACAATCTGTGAACTTTTTACTCAAGTAGTAAATGGCATGCTCTTTCTTACCGGTTTCATCTTGCTGTCCAAGCACGCAGCCCATGGAATCTTCTAGCACAGTAAGGTACATGATTAAGGGTCTTCCTTCAATTAGAGGAATCAGTATTGGAGGTTCTGACAGGTATTCCTTGATACTGTCAAACGCTTTTTGGCAATCTTCTGTCCACACAACCTCTTGATTTTTGCGGAGAAGCTTGAATATCGGTCCACAAGTAGCAGTCATTTGAGATATAAACCTGGAGATGTAATTCAACCGTCCAAGAAATCCTCTTACCTGATTTTTTGTATGTGGCGTAGGCATTTCTCGAATAGCCTTGACTTTGTCAGGGTCAACTTCAATACCTCTTTGACTGACGATGAAACCTAGGAGTTTTCCGGATCTTACCCCAAAGGTGCATTTGTTAGGATTCAGGCGAAGCTGAAATTTCCTTAATCGCTGAAACAACTTCAAGAGATATTCTATATGCTCTTCTTCAGTGTCAGACTTTGTTATCATGTCGTCCACGTAGACTTCAATCTCTTTGTGCATCATGTCATGAAAGAGAGTAGTCATTGCCCTTTGATAAGTTGCGCCTGCATTCTTTAATCCAAACGGCATTACTTTGTAGCAAAACGTGCCCCATGGCATGATGAAAGATGTCTTCTCCATGTCTTCGGGAGCCATTCTGATCTGATTATAGCCAGAGAAACCATCTATGAAGGAAAAGACGTTGAACTTTGCAGTGCTATCCACTAGCATGTCGATATGTGGTAGTGGGAAATCATCTTTTGGACTTGCTTTGTTCAAGTCCTGATAGTCAACACACATTTTGACCTTTCCGTCTTTCTTTGAGACAGGTACTATGTTGGCTAACCATTGAGGATATTCAGAGGTGACGAGGAAACCTGCGTCGAGCTGCTTTTGAACTTCCTTTTTGATTTTGTAGGCCATATCTGGGTGAACTCTTCTTAGTTTTTGTTTAACTGGCGGACACTCCGGTTTTAATGGCAAGTGATGTTCCACGATGCTGGTATCTAAACCTGGCATGTCTTGGTAGGACCAAGCAAACACATCAACATATTCTTTGAGAAGATCTATCAGTTTTCCCTTGACGTTGTTGTTGAGTAGAGCTCCGATGTTCACTTCTTTTTTGTCTTCCTCAGAACCTAAGTTGATTGCTTCCAAAGGCTCTTTGTGAGGCTGAATGATTCTTTCCTCGTGCTTAAGTAGTCGAGAAATCTCATCCGGGATCTCTTCTTCAACTTCTTCCTCGGCGTTGAACACAGGGAATTCAAAGTTGGGAGAGAGCATAGAGTTATTGCGTTCAATGAATTTGTCCATTTGCTAATCTGCATGTTTGATTTATGTTTGATTAATTAACTCCTCTCTCTTTTTTTTAGAAAAAAGTTAATGTGAAAGTGTATGCAAATTATTATTATTATTATTATTTTTTGAAGATGCTTGTTTTATTTGGGTTTTTTAGGATTACCATTTCCAGAAAAGGGTAAAAAACGGAAAAACAAACACAAAATGTGGAATCAAAACAACGCTTTTATTTATGATTCACAATATGAAACAGGGCCCTAAATACAAACTCATTTGTCTTGGGCAAGACAAAGAGAAATTATTTAAAAGTTAAACCCTATAAAACATCTCTCTGCCTTGGGCGAGGCGAGAGTTCAAAACAAAAGCAAGATAAACTACTTAGAACTATGAACATCATTCTGAGCTTTAACAGGCTTCCAATAGTGGCGAACTCCTTGGAAGTCTAGATACTCTGGTAGTTTTTCCTTTGGCTTATTTCTTGTGTAGACTTTGGTCGTTGGTCGAACAGGCTTTGAAGACTCTGGTCGGTTGACCTTGCTTTTTGTGCTGCTGAAGCGATCTTCTTCTACTTGATTGACAGGTCGAGGAGCATAGTAAGCAGCATATGTGCTTTCAAGTGGCATGTATTATGGATTCTTGGGATGTACTTCCCAATCTTCTGAGTGAAGAGACTCATTGTCTGCGACGCTTTCCAACTCATTCCCAGAATTGTCTTCCCGTTCTTCTTCGGTAATTGCATTGATGTAGTGATAGTCAAAATCTGGCTTAACAAACTCGGCAGGCGTATTAAAGCAAAGATCTTTATTTGGGATTTCAATTTGATGATGAGATCGAGAAGATGTGTATAACTCTTCTGGTTGACTAGGATACTCAAGAGGATCTTCCCATCCAGTTGGTTGGATGTCTTCAATTCTGATTTTTGAGCTTTCAGGTGCAGTGTATCTCACCATGTAGTCAAACTTTCCACTTGGTTCTCCCGAGGTATCCCAAACTTCAGAAGGGATAGGTGGATTTTCATTCTCATTCTTTTGTAGGAACATGCCTTTGAATTGGTCTGTCGGAGGATAGAATGGTGCATATGATTCTTCCTGGGACACATATTCAGAGCTATCAAGATAAGTGCTCCACTCTTCGGATTCGGAGAGATTGTCTTTATCAACAAGAACATAATCCTCTTGAAGAATGACGTTTGCTTCGGGAATTTCCGAGTTGATATCTGAGACTAAAAGCTCATGCGGATAATGCCCTACCATATTTACGTCATAATCATTCCTGTTTTTGAAGATCTGAAGGTCGCCAATGTCTATTAACCATTGAAGGTCTGCTCTCACTGTTGGACATCCTCGAAAATCCGTGAAGCAGATTCTACAGGCTGTGTAGTCATGTTTAGCGAAGGCGCCCATTGTACTGAATGTATCATGGAGCTCTACCAAGCTTTCTCTTATCATATTTATGTCAGTGATAAGATACCGATCTGTATTTCTTAGTATCAAATTCACGGTATGTCCACTATGATTGGGAAGTGGATTTGCTTGTACATTTGGATTTGCATTCCTGAAGGAGAGAAGATTAGCCCTTACTAACCTTTGTACTTCGGATTTTAGTGCTATGCAGTGTTCGAGATCATGACCTGGTGCCCCTTGATGAAAAGGGCAAGACATATCTTCTTTGTACCACCAAGGTAATTTGTCTGGTACTAGAGGTGGTGACCTTGTTTGCACAAGATTTCTTTCTATCAAGGCAGGATATAATTCTGTGTATGTCATTGGAATTGGATCAAACTGCGAGATTCGAGGTGCACGGTTCTGATTGTTGAATTGTTGAGCCTGTTGTCGAGGCTGTTGATTTTGCTGGAATTGCGGGGTAATTCCCATGTTTGAACTTGCATTAACAACTGGTGCTATTGTGGCTACCTGTTGTCGGTGATCGATATTTTTCCTTTGTTTCGGATACCATTCCAACGCTATGTTCTTTCTTCTTCGGAAACCGTTCACTCTTGGTTCCGCTTGAAGACCCTATTTCTTTGGTTAGGCGTCCCTGGACTCCTTCTTCTAGTCGCATCCCCATGCTTACCATTTCGTGAAGTCTCCGGAGCGCGCGACCATGTCGAGTAAAATGGGCCAAGAGTGTTCAGGAAAACCTTGGTCATTTCTTTTTCTTCTAACGGTGGATTAACTTGGGCTGCAATTTCCCTCCAACGTTGGGCATATTCTTTGAATGTCTCTTTTTCCTTTTGAGACATAGCACGGAGTTGATCTCGATCTAGAGCCATGTCCAAATTGAATTTGTACTGTTGGACAAAGGCTTCACCTAGGTCATTGAATGTCTGGATATTTGCACTATCTAGTCCCATGTACCACTTCAGTGCAGCACCGGTGAGACTATCTTGGAAATAATGAATGAGCAATTGGTGATTGTCATTATATGTAGTCATTTTCCTAGCGTACATTGTAAGATGACTCTGCGGGCAGGAATTTCCTCTATATTTTTCAAAGTCAGGGACTTTGAATTTAGCGGGTATCCTTACACGAGGAACTAGGCATAGATCATGGGCATTCTTCCCAAAAAATTCCTTACCACAGATTGTTTTGATCTCAAGTTGCATCTTATGGAATTGTTCCTGGAGATTTTCCATTTGGCCACGAGGATTCGTGTTGTCGCCTGGGTTATGATAGACTTCTTCGTCTGCAGTAGTGTGAACTACAGAAGTTGAGTTTGTCATGATCGGTTGAGAAACCGACATAGTGACTTGCGGAAAGGTTACTCCATGTCATGGAGTAAATGGAGTTCGAAAGTAGGAACCTTAATCGTGGTTGCCTGTACTTTAGAAGTGGGTTGACGAAATCCAATGCCGAAATTGAAAGGCATGCCCCATGGATAACCTTTTGGCATACTGAAGAGAGGATTACTGACTGCAACAGCTGAAACTGGAGTAGTAGTGATCTCTAAAATCGTCGCCTGATTTTGACTGTTTAATGTTGTTTGCTAATTTTGCGTAGTTGCCAACGAACTTACTAAAGAAGTGAGTCTCTCCACCTCTTCCTGAAGTGTTGTCACTGTGCTACAAAACTCAACATTTTCTTGCTCAAAATCTTCCATTGCTTTTCTCCTATTTGCACGAGTATTGTATCTGCGAGTTGACTGTGAACGTAGTCGAGAAACTCTAAGACGCGACAACTTGACGATCTTTCTCTCTCTGGAAAAATTCCAAAAGATAAGACTCTAAACAACAAACTCGATATGCAAAGTATGATGCATGATTATGAATGCAATGAGAAAAGAATTTCCAAAGAATTTACACTAAAAGAGAAATTTCTAGTAAATATTTGGATGGAAAACACTTATTTTATTAATTATTGAAAGAAGATTACAACAATTTTTTTGGAGCATAACTCTTACAATGATAAAATAAATGATAAAGCTAAAGCTAAACTAATTAATCGTCTTCGTCCGATGAAGAACCAAAGTCTTGATGTAGCTTCAACTTCAGGATTTCTTTCCCATAGTAAGCTTTCAGTTCAGCTTTCTCGGGCTTTAAGCTTGTTGATGACTTTCTTCCACTCGTCAGGAGCAGGATTGCTGGTCGTCATTTCTTCAAGCTTTCTTTTTCTTTCTTTGATGTATCTTTTGATCGCGTTATCTTTCCGACAAATCTTCTCATCTTTCTCCATGAGCCATTCATCTTGGAAGTAGAGCGTTTTCTCATGATCTTTGACCTGCTTCTTAAGCTTCTCATTTTCAAAGTCAATCTTAAGAAACTTGTCTTCTAAAGCTTCTTTCTCTAGCCTCATCTTGGCCGAAGCTTCTTGGTATTCTCCCATAGTCTCAATGGGAAAGGTGGTCGATTTAGACACTGCTGAGAACATGGGTTCTTCATAAGCATAAGGCATTCGAAATTCCTTCGCTCTTTTCTTCACCCAAGAAGTGTAGATTTCCCATGGCTACACAATTCCTTGCATGACCTTTTTCTTTCCTTCGGATGTGATTCCAAGCTCTTATCATTCTGGCTTTCAAACCTTGGGAATCTTCCCCTTCATGATAAAAGTAGCTTTCTACTGTAAAACCAAGGGGTTTACTGGAATTTGCGTACCCAAGTTGACGTCTTGCCAAGAATGGGTTGTAGTTTATTCCTCCTTTCGTACCGATGAGAGGTACATTGGCAAACTCTCCACAGCTTTCAATGATTTCCATCTCATTGTTTGCCAAGGTATACCAATGGATATCGTCATTTGTAAGAGACATGAGTCTTCGAGACCAATGCCAACCGTTTTTGTTTTCGCGGAAGATAGGAGACTTAGGCAAGTGTGAGACGATCCATTTGAATAACAGAGGTACACAACACACGATAGTTCCATCTCCTTGACGATTCCTATGATGAATGGAGAAATACATGTCACCAAGAAAAGTAGGAACGGGATTTCCAATCAGAAAGATCCTTATGGCGTTGATATCAACAAAACTTGGGACGTTGGGAAACAACACCAATCCATAGATGAGCAAAGCTAAAACAGCTTCAAAGGCTACCATGCTACCGGCTTCAGAGAATTTAAGAGCCTTCTCCATTAGGAACTTTGAAGTTAGTCCTAAGAGTTTTCCTTTGGTAGTTAGGTTTTTGTCTATCTCATATTTCTTTAAGTGAGTCATTGTTGCAATCACTGGTGACTTAGGAATGGCTTCCAAACCATTGAAAGACACCTTATCTGATACTGAGATACCTAGGATGTGTGCGTACTCTTCCAAAGTAGGCATCAACTGATAATCAGGGAAAGTGAAACAGCGATAGACTAGATCATAAAACTGAACGAAAGTTTTGAGAAGTCCTTCATCAACGTTAGTGTTCAGGACAATTAAAAGAGTTCTATAGCGTTTTCTGAAATGATCTTCTACCAAGGATGCTAACTCTTTTAACTTTCCTACATCAGGAATTCTAAAACTGTATTTCTTGGTAAATCTTCCTCTGACGTCCATCACTCTAACCTAAAATATTTACAAAGAAAAATCTCTAAATTCTTTGGAAATGGGAAGAGAAATGAAGTTTTTGAATGAATGCATGAATGCCACAAAGATTCAAACATGGTTAGTGGTTATACACACGGTCAAGCGTTTGAAGTCACAAGCATGAGGCCAACGATAAGAACCAAACGTGGGTAAGTTCTAAGGGCTTATTCATCTGTGAAATGTGTTCTACCGATAATACAGTTCAACGCTTCTCTTTGAAATATTATCGGATTTGTTGAATACTCGAAGTCCAATAATATTTTTCAAGAAAAACTCGCTTGATCGTAGTCTCGCATGACAACTATTCTAAGCTTACGCCTAAATAGCTTCTGCACTACATCCTAAATGGCCAGGATGGGTTATGTGTTCTACAGCCACTCGGCTTCGTTAGTTCTTTCGAAAGCAAAATGTCTTCGCAAATACTTGCTAAACACAAATACTCCCAAGACAACCTCCACTGAGAGAGGGATCTCAAATTAACTTAGTAAGTAGTGAAACTTCCCACAAGTTAATAGGACTATACCCCCACCTAGATCTTAAAATGTTTCTTAAATCCGAGTTAGGATTTCTTTCCATCAGATGAAATCATGAAACACACAATAAAGAAAAACAAACATATGCACGTATGAAAGCTTAACCCCTTTTTTCTTTTTGAACACAAAAAAAGCTTGGTGCTCTTTGGCAGAGTCACAATTTTTTTGAAAATAAAAGTTTAGCGTACTCCCCAGCAGAGTCGCCATTTTTTTTGTTCGCGTTAAAAAGTGACGCGCGAGGGAATCGAATCGGAATTCGGATTCTCTAGCTCGAAACGATTTACTCTTTTGATTTGTTTATAAAGATGCCGCGATCATCAAGCTTTATTATTTCCAACATAAGAAAAATGATTATGAAAAAGGGGAAAGCTGCAATACCCTCAATTGATATGATATGCATTACGACTAGAGCGAACTAGACGCAACGCATTGGGGAGATTCCGGGCAAGGGGGTTTGTTATATAAAGGGAATATATGTGGCACCCTAAATATATATAGTTATCTATAGATTTATATATGAATAGTTTGATATGTTTGTGTGTTTTAAATTGTTATTTCTATTGTTGGGAAAGTTTCTCCTTTGGATTTTAAGAAAGGTAGTTTATGTGGGATCCTAGGTTTTGTTATTATTGTGCTCGAAAAGATCATTGGGATCTTCTGCATACATATCCCTTAATGGGAATCAGAGCATTTGTAGCTCGGATCTAAAGGGAGATATGGTTTGTTTGGTTTGAGGGAGAAATAAGTTTGCTCGCCAAGGATGAGACCTTGTACCTACGTATTCTCAAAGGGATGTTGAGAAAGTCAGAGCAATCGTAGTTCCCACATATGCTAGCGGAAGCAACAGGATGTTATTAAGAGACAAAGGCAAATGTCATCTTAATGAAAAATGTATCTAATCTATTTCATCACATACATTTTGAAATATTGATTGATTGAATCTTTCATCGTAAGTTATAGGTGTTTTGCTCGAGTGTACAAGCGTTACCACTTACGAGTTAAGAAAGATGTTTGAAAGATGATTGAATTTTTTAATTGTAAGCATTGGGTGTTTTGCTTGAGTGTACAAGCGTTACCACTTACAGTTAAAAGATGTTTTTGTTTAAAAAGAGTTTGAAAAATGTTTGATTGTATGTGATGTGATAGATGAGATACTTCTTCCATAGAGATGATAAATGTCTAAATCTCAAGGAGAAATTGATTGGATTAGGGGGATGCTTTTAAGAAACCCGTGGGTCCTTGTATTGTAATCCCAAGAGGAGGCATTCTGAGGGTCATCGAGGGTCCTTGTATTGTTAGCCCAAGAGAAGGCATTCCGAGGGTCATCGAGGGTCCTTGTATGAAGCTCAAGAGGAAGCTATAGGGTATGGCTGGCTTTAGCTTTAAGAGTGGTTTCAACGGGAAACCATCCTCTTAGGATTCAAGAGTGATTTCACCGGGAAATCATACTCTCAGGGTTCTATCCTAGCGCGGGTGATTCTTTGTATTGGAAGCCCAATAGGAGGCTGTTAAGAGATTTCCTGGTCTCTTTCTTGTTTGATGCCCAAGAAAAGGCTAAACTCAACGAGGGAGTTCTTTTGAACGAAGACCAAGAGGAGGCTGACTCAGCAGGGGAGTGTTGTCTTATATGAAGCCTAAGCGGAGGCTAAACTCAGTAAATGAGTTTTCTTATATGAAGCCTAAGAGGAGGCTAACTCAATAAATGAGTTATCTTATACGAAGCCTAAGAGGAGGCTAAAGGGGAACCTAGTTGTTAGGCTAGTTGTTATGTTATAACTGAATAGTTATATGAACAAGTGTGTGATATGTATTCACAGGAGTTTATGAAGGAAATATAAACAAGTGTATAAAACGAGCAATTAAAGCAAGTGTAACTTGATTATTTTCAAGTTTGAATGTGTACAAGGAAATGAATATGTACACGAAGGGGTGTTTATGTACAAGGGGATGAATATGTACATAAGAGGGTTGGGACTTACACCGTGAGGGAGGCCCATTGGTTTCAAGAGGAGTTTCACCGGGAATAATCCTTCTCTTAATACCAATGGATTTGGTGTATAAACAAGCAAATGAAAACAAACGAATGAAGTTTGTTTATGCTTGAATATTTTCAACGATGATTGAATATGTACAAGGAAAATTTAATATGTACATAAAAAGGATTGGGACTTACACCGTGATGGAGGCCCATGATTGATTAAGAAATTCGAGAAAAAAACTGGTTCGGTTTTATCTTCAAATCGATTTGATCATGGAAAAAGGTGTGTAAGTTTGTTGAAATGTTTTGAAAAAGGTTTTGAAAATGATTTTGAAAAGTGAAGTATAATCACAAGAAGTTTTGAAAAGATTTGAGTTTTGAAAGTTTGAAAGAAAACATCTTTAAAAAGTATTAAGAAATACTTAAAATGTTTCATTTTTGACTTAATAAAAATATAATCAAAAGAAAATATTTTTGGATTTTTTTGACATAATCATAAAATAGGTATATTAAATGACAAGTGTGCAAAAAATCATCTCAAAATGAGAAGTTTTGATTGGTTTTTGAAAATGTTGAAGTTTGATAGAAAATGTGAAGAAAACAAGTAGTAAAAATTTGATTTTGGTCCTAAGGAGGTTTGAACTCAAGACCTTTGGCTTAGAAGTGAAAAGCTTTACCACTGAGCTATGTGTTTATCTTGTTATTTACACGCCTTCATTTAATTATATTTAAAAACAAGTCTTTGAAAATGTTTAAAAATGAAGGAAAGTGAAAAAAAATGACAAAATGGTCTCGGGGTTCAACCTCGACCATAGGCAAGGCAAAGTACATGAAAAGCTACTGCTACCAATCGGTGGCTATATATCCGTTGATTTATTTATCAGATTATTATATTTTAAACTAACTATTTGAATTTGAAAACAAAAGTAAAACGCTGTATTGTTCATCATCTTCGTCAATCTTCCTCCAATCATGGATTCTTCATTTCTCAATGAAATTGAAATATGTAAACATGAAACTTGCTCGATTTTTAACCAGGAACACGATGGTGATGATTAATTTCATTTATTTTAAGTTTAAAATGATTAATTTCAAACGTAACCAGATGAACCCTAACTTTGAAAATTAACATGAAATCGTGTATGGATCATGATTTATGAAATTGATTGAGGGTTAATGATCAACATGAGTGCAGAAACAATATGGCCAAGCAATTTTTGAACTGGAATGCATGAATCATAGAGTTCAAAGTCTGAGTATCTTACCTCTTCGAACTGAAATCGGTTTCTTATTTAGAGTGTTTCCAATTGTTGTTTGATGATTGTTATAGCTTCACTGGACCTTATGGAAGGTGTTTGAATGCTATGCTTGCTTTGAAATGGTCTGGAACTCTCTATCCAAGTCCAACTGCAGATCGAGCAAGTTGAGTATGAAGATGATGATTCTGTAGTTACAGAGATGTTCTAAAGGTTTGGATCATCTCTATGAAGTGTATGGATGATGTTTGAAGTGTTGAATCAAAGTTAGCACGAGCAAATTGGAAGTTTGGATGTTAAGGCACAATTTGCAAGCTTTTGGATTTTTTAGTATGATTATGAGTTTGGGCAGTTCTTGTGATGGTTTTAAGTTTTAGACAACTTCTAATTGATGTTTAGAACATGTTAGAAACCTAAACTTACTCAGATTTTGCAAGGTTTGAAGATTGCAAAAATTCTCTCTTTGAACTTTGAAACTTGGAACTTAAGAAAGAAAGAAGGAAAGCTTGATTATGATAGATTTGGTGTGATTTGAATTTGAGGAAATGACCTCTATTTATAGGCCAAGAAATCTGAAAGACAAGGCATGGCTATCATTGAGAAAAACTCACAACTTGCTTAAGAGGTAAGAAGGAATCTTTTGCATTTAATGCAAAAGTTACTTTCCTAACCATAGTTAATTTTTTCTCTTTGATTCAATCCTCTTCTCAATCATTCAAAACTGATATTTATCAGTTATAATCTACCTCTAGCTGGTGACAAGGCTTCTAGAAGGGAGATTTGTGAAAAATGACTTATAATTTTGAAGCATGTACTTGAAATTCCATGGTTTTGGAGCTCTATGTTTCAAAATCAAAAGTATAGCTAGACAAAATGTTTTTGCAAGTTATTGGAAATTTTGGAAAGCTTGTAACAAGGGCTACAACTTTCATGTTTTGAGTTTTTTCTGAATCCAAATGGATCTAGGTGAAAAATGGTCATGAAAGTGAGAAAAAACCATGTTTCTTAACACTTGAAATTTTTTTTAAGTTAGAAATATTTCAAATCTTGACTTTTTGTTGACTTTTTCACATTTCTTGATTTTTTATGATCATGATGGATTATTTGAAATTTTTTTATGATGGAAAAGTTTGATCTTGAAAAAGTTGACCAAAAGTCAAAGTTTGACTTTTTTGAGCAGATGAATTTTCATCAGATGATTCAGAATTTGTCTGATGAAGAAACATGGACTTTTGAAATATTTTGAATCAAGAAATTAGGTCAAGATGTTGTATTGAAGATATTAAGATCAATCTCCAAGCAAATAGGTCATCCATTGAGCAGAAAGTCAATGATTCACTATCTTCGATTGAAACCCTAATTGGTCGATTCAAGGTAGATCATGAGAAAAAGTTGGGAATCTGAAGATCAAATGTTGATGATTGATTAAGATAGATCAATTGAGGTGAGTGGAAACTCAAACCCTAATTGATCATATCTTGAACAGATGAAATTTTGAAGAAACCCTGATTTTGACTTCTAGAAGCCACGCACGATCTATTCTGTTCTGAAACTGTTAGTGATGCAGTGATGCATATGTAAGGTGGTATTGTCATACCCCAAATTTTGACCTATTATACCATCTTACATTTGCATTGTTGCACAACTAACAGTTCAAACAGCATTAATCGGGTATAGCACTCATAGGTCAAAACTAGGGTTTCATCAGATTTTCATCTGATTCAAGAGCTAACCAATTAGGGTTTGAGATTTTCTCACTCCATTTGATCTATCTTGATCAAATCATCAGCCTTCAATCCTCAGATATCCATTTTTCTCATAGATCAATCGAGGATCGACCAATTAGGGTTTTGGTCGAGCATAGGCATTCTCTGATTTTTTGAGCAGTGATTGACTTTTTTGGATAGAGATTGGTCATTATATCTTAGATATAACATCTTGACCTAATTTCTGAATCCAAAACATCACAGAGGTTCACAGAATTCATCAGTCAATTTCAGAAACGTCTGATGAAATTTCATCTGCACAGAAAAGTCAAACTTTGACTTTTGGTCAAATTTTTCAAAACAAAACTTTTTCCATCATCAAAATACTTCAAATGATCCATCATGATCATAAAAAATCAAAGAATTTGGAAAAGTCAACAAAAAGTCAAAATTTCTATAACTTAGAAAAATTTCTAAGTGTTGAATTTCACATTTTTTCCAAACTTCAAGCCATTTTTTCACCTAGTTCCAATTGGAATTTGAAAAAACTCAAAACATGAAAGTTGTAGATCATGGAAAAATCTTTCCAAAATGTCCAAGAACTTCAAAATCCATGAAGGCTAGCTATGTCTTTGAAATTGGAACATAAGGCTCCATGAAACTTAATTTTCAAAGTTCACAACTTCAAATTATGGGTCATTTTGCATTTTCTTGTTCTAGAAGCTTTCCACCTTGCCAAAATGACTCATCAAACTGATAAACATCAGTAAGAAGTGATAATTGAGAGATTGGATCAAGTTGAATAATTTTGCACATGGTAAAAAAAGGAACCTTCCTTTTCAAAAGCCAAAGGACAATCTTGCCCCTTAAGCAAGCTTTGAGTTACCAAATGCCATGTACTTCCTTGCCTAACAATTCAGACTTTTGGCCTATAAAAGGATCACCATTACAAGAGAAATCAACACCAAAATTCCACAAATACAAGCTTTCTTGAAAATCAAGCAATTCATGTCAAATTGCCAAACATAGCATTTTCAAAAATCAGTTGGAAACATGATGAAAATTGGTGTCCAACATGTTCCATAATCATTAACAAACTCATTCAAAGCTTAAAATCAACATGTACTAAGCTAAAAATCAGAAATCATTTTTCATTTTTCCAAACTTTCCAAACTGCCATAAGCAATCGAATTTGGACTTAGGCTTGTTTCCTTTGAGTTGTGAGCATCCTAACACAATCCATATGCATCATGGAGTTGATTCAAAACAAGAACAACAACTCAGAATCGCTTAACCTCGATTTCCAGTTGGCATTTTGAGCTTGTGCAGTCATCAGAGAACAATCCAAGCAATTCCGTGATATGCGCACTTCATACACCATCCATACATACCGGTGCTCTAAGGATCGAGAAATCACAACTGAAGTGCTCTAGAATGTGTTTCGATCTTCACTTTTCCGTATGAACACGAACTTGGTTCTCATAATCCTTTGATTCAATTGAGAAAAACTCTTGGCCATTTGTTTTTCGTGACTAATAACGAATGATAACCCTCAAAAAATCAAACAATCATGAACCACTTAATCATTTAATTTGAAAATCAGCTTTAGGGTTCATACGTGTTCTTCAATCAAAATCATTCGGGTTTAAAATAAATAAAATTAACATGCATATTCATATTCGTGGTGCAAAAACGATCAAGTTTGATTTTGTTTCACTCAATTTGGTTGAGAAACAAAGATTTGAGCAAGGATTTAAGATTCTGAAAATCAAACACAAACCCGTAAAATTCGCGTGTTCTTGGTGTTCTTCGCTTTTGAAAATTCAAATAATCCAATATAATATTAACGCGTGTTTTAATCCACTAACACATTCAAACGCGCTGGCTCGTGGTCCCGGCTTGCTCTTAGTCCTTTTGACACGCGTCCACCCAAAGGTCATGGGTTCAAAACCCAGCAAGACCATTTTTTCATTCATTTTTCACAAAACTTCAATATTTTCATGTTTTTTTTATCAAACTTCAACAATTTTTTTAACCAATCAAAACTTCTCATTTTGAGATGATTTTTTGCACACTTGTCATTTAATATATATATTTTATGATTATGTCAAAAAAATCCAAAAATATTTTCATCTGATTAATTTTAATCGTAAAACGACGTTCCGAACACTTTTCAAACCTCCTTAAAAGGTGAATTTTTCAGGTTTTCGACTTCCGATTTTTTTCAAAACTTCTCATAAATGAACCTCACATTTTCAAAACATTTTCAAAACATTTTCAAATCATTTTTCAAAACATTTGATCAAACTTGCATCTTTTACCATGATCAATCCGATTTAAAACGATAAAACTGGATTCGTTCTTTCTCGAATTTCTCGATCGATCATGGGCCTCCCTTATGGTGTAAGTCCCAACCCTTTATGTACATACTTAGCTTTATTTGTACATATTTAAAACATCTTTGTCAATATTCAAACATAAACAAATTTCTTTCATTTGTTTTTCATTCGTTTGTCTATACGCCAAATCCATTGGTTCTAAAGGAAGGTTTCTCCTGAGCAAGATTTCTTTTAAACCAATGGGCCTCCATCACGGTGTAAGTCCCATAACATTCATTTATGTACATAATATTTCCTTGTACATATCAAACTTTTGTCAAACATTTTTTAAACAAACTTTTATCTGTATAACATGTATTTTTTCAAATAATTTTTATCTCAGACATAACATATATACTTTTTTCAAAACTTTTATCCGTATAATATGATATTTTCTTTGAAAATACTTTTACGTATAAACTTTGATCAATCATTTTGTTTCATCCGTACATTTTACATCAATACCATTGGTATTGAAAGGAGCATTATCCCCGTGAAACTTTCAAATCAATGGGCCTCTTACTGTAAGTCCCAACCTCCTATGTACATCCATCTTTGTCTGACATAAAACTCGCTCGTACATATTCATTTCCTTGTACACAGTTCAAACTTGTGAATAATCAAGTTACGCTGCTTTTAAACGCTCGTTTACGTACACTTGTTTATATTTCATAAACTGTAAATAAACATCATGCATTGTTTATATTTCCTTCATAAACTCCTCGTGAATACATATCACACACACACACACTGCTTATATAACTGTCTAATAATAACATAACAATTAGACTAATCAATAGGTTCCTGTAGTATAGCCTCCGCTTGGGCTTCATACAAGACAATTCATCACCAGTTGAGTTTAGCCTCGCTTGGGCTTCATACAAGATAACTTATCTCAAAGATGGGTTAGCCTTCTCTTGGGCTTTATACAAAGAAACTCTCCCACGAGTTAGCCTCCGCTAGGCTTCAGATAAGACAACACTCCCTGCTGAGTCTCCTCTTGGGCTTCGCTCAAAAGAACTCCTCATTGAGTTTAGCCTTCTTGGGCATCATACAATGAAAGAAACAGAAATCTCTTAACACCTCCTCTTGGGCTTCCAATACAAAGAATCACCCGCTAAGATAGAACCCCGAAGGATGGTTTCCGGTGAAATCACTTTCAAATTCCAATGAGTAAAAATTTCCGGTGAAATTGCTCTTATTCAAAAGGATGATTTCGGTGAAATCCCTTTCAAGCCAAAGCCAACCATACCCTATAGCTTCCTCTTGAGCTTCATACAAGGACCCCGATGACCTCGACGCCCTCGGAATGCCTCCTCTGGGCTAACAATACAAGGACCCATGGGCTTTTAAAAGCATCCCTTTAATCCAATCAATTTCTCCTAAGAGATTTAGACATTTATCATCTCTATGAAAGAAGTATCTCATCCATTACATCACATACAACAAAACTTTTCAAACTTTTTCAAACTGTTAAACAAAACATCTCTTAACAAGAAGTGGTAACGCTTGTACACTCAAGCAAAACACCCAATACTTACAGCTAAAAGATTCAATCATCTTTTTTCAAACATCTTTCTTAAACATGTAAGTGGTAACGCTTGTACACTCAAGCAAAACACCTAATACTTACGACGAAAGATTTTAATCAATTAAACTTTTCAAAATGTATGTGATGAAATAGATTAGATACATTTTTCATTAAGATGACATTTGTCTCTCTTACTAACATCCCGCTGCTTCCACTAGCATAAGGGAACTACGATTGCTATGACTTTCTCAACATCCTTTGAGAATACGTAGGCACAAGGTCTCATCCTTGCCGAGCAAATTTCTATCTCCTCGCACTAAACAAACCATAGAACCCCAGATCCGAGCTACAAATGCTCGATTCCCACTAGATATGTATGCGTAAGATCCAAAGATCTTATGAGCACAATAATAACAAACACTAGAATCCCACATAATCTATCGCTTTAAAATCCAAAGGAGAAACTTTCCCAATCATAGAAATAGCAATTAAAAACACACAACATATCAAATATATTCATATATAAAGTGTAGATAACTACATATATTTAGGGTGCTCCATCTATTCCTTTATATACCAATCCCCTTACTCAGAATCTCCCCAATGCGTTATGTCTAGTTTGCGCTTAGTCGTTACGCATACCAATATCAATTGAGGGTATTTTTTCCCTTTTCATAATCATTAAATCATCTTTCTTGTGTTGAAAATAATAAAGCTTGATGCTCGGGTATCTTTATAAACAAATCAAAAGATTTAAATCGCACGTAAGATCCGAACTCACGTCAGATCCTCGCCACCTTTAACGCGAATGTATCTTAGGTCAAAAATTGGGGTATGACAGATGCCCCTATTTAAGTTTCTTTAACCTGAGATATGAAGATGAAGATCTTCGTCTCGATAGGTGTAAAGAGACTTAAATATCAGAATACGCAGATTTTGGACCTAAGATACCAAAAAATGCGAATGATGCAAAATGATTGCAGAAAGTTCACCCAGGATATCATAATCTCCTTTTGATACAGCATCTGGTAATTTAAACTCTTGAGGATATAATGGGGCTTGTATAGAAAAAGTCCAACAACGATTTTTATTCCTCTTTATAATCAATTGCATATAAGGCGCATAAGTTGTAGGATCTCTTCTACCAAAGTATTGCACTCCTTCAATATGGATGCTTCCCCAAGCTTGAATGTCTTTGAGCATTGAGCCAGTGTCATCAGGCACATCAAAGTACAAAGTTTCTTCTACGTGCCTTTCCTCAGGTGGCTCTTTCAAGGGGTACCCCAATTGTCTTCTAGAAAGAGTTGGTTTGTAGTTAACACCTCCCCTTATGCCAATAAGAGGAACATTAGGGAAATCTCCGCATCGGGTAATCACTTCTTTATACTCTGGTCTGGATAAAGCCTCCTTATACCAATCAAGATCTGTAGCAGAAAGGCCCATCAATCTCGGAAGCCACTTGGGAGTATTATGGGTATCAATAAATCCATCAGGTTGAGGAAGAAGACCTCTAAACCAACAGTACAACAATAAGAGCACAAAGGTGAACAACTCCACCCTTCCCTTTATAGCTTCTTGAGTGAATAGAGTGATAAACATCACCCAAAAGTGTTAGCACATTATTCTTCTGAATGAAAAGAGAAATGACATTTTTGTCAACAAAATGGATCTCATTTGGGAATAAGACTAATCCGTAGATGCAACATGCCAAGACAGCATTAAAACCAATTCATTCCTTATTATCTACTTTAGCATGAGCTTCCTTCAACAGAATACTCAAATTAAAACCATCTACATTTCCTTTACTAGCACCATGAGCTTTCTCGACCGGTTCACCAAAATAAAGGGCCACAGCCATCTAAGAGACGTCTAGTTTCTCCATAGCGGGATGAAAAGGAACTTGTCGCTGTATAGGAATGTTCAAGATAGCAGAGTATTCCTCCAAAGCAGGCGCTAAAAGATAATTTGAAAACACAAAGCACCTCAACTACGGTCATAAAATTGAAGCAATGCCAACAATCCGTCTTTTTGATACTCGGTAAGAGGAGACTTCAAACAGGACAAAATTCTTTCATAGTCTTTTTCAAACATATCAAGGCTCTCTGGAGTAGATCTGTTGGCCAACAGGAAAATATCATCAAGATTCGGCATATGAAACTTGTAAACCACATTATGATGAAGATTGGTCTTCCTTTCAGTATTCATCTTCCCAGAAACGGCCCGACGACTAGACTTAAAGGCTAGACAATCCTGGAAATGAAACAAATATGCATGTTAAGATAAATGGAATAAAAGAAAAAAACATGAATGTAATGCATAGAGGTCATGAATCATGTATATTGAATCACTGTTGTGCTAACAGAACCAAGTCACATGTAGCACAGTCAAAATTTTAGCCCAAATCTAAATATCACGGATAATACCAGAAAACCAGAAAATAACAAGCATCCAGGAAATACCGAAGGTCACAGAACAGAGAACCAAGTATCATGGAACCAGCATCAGCAACATTGTACCTGTGATAATGATTTTTCCCATCCACACCTCACGGGTAATTCTAAATAGAACAGGTGGTCCTTAAGTGGCATCCAGAGTCGACAGTCCTTCGTTTAATACCTTGCACATGCATAAGGGATGCAGAACAATGGTAGTATCGGGAGAACCTCGGCTGAATATGGTATTTTATGTGTCCTCAGATGCGTCAAAGGAACGCGGGATTTCACATGAACACCCGTCTATCCTATATGTCTCTGGCCTAGGTAATGGGCTTTTTACCTAATATAACTCCCACCCCAAGTATCATAGTACATCAACAGACAATGTACAGGATATATGAAAGCGATAAAATGCCATGTAGAATGCAATGCAAGCATATAAAGAATGGTGTCATAAATCTAGTAAATAAATAAACACCCAACAGAAAAGAAAAAGGGAGCTAGGATTGACTCCTAATCGGACCAGAAAGAGGTCTATACAATCCATAGTGAAGCCGTCAACTAAAACAATCAACTGAACATCATCGGATAACTGTATCAATGAAGTCGTCATCGAACGTTTTTTATCCCGCGAGAGGAAAGGAAAACATTGAGTAAACATGAGGGGGGAAAATCATAGTCTTACAACCAAGAGATCGGAGTAAGGGAGTCTGTTACGCGAGGGAAAGGTATTAGCACCCCACACTCTCATAGTACTCTATGGTATCCACTTCTATTTTCTATCTAAGGGGTGTGTTATATCTATCTATTGCTTATTCGCTACAATGCATATGAAAGAAAAGAAAATAAAGAAAACAAGGGGAAAAGAAGGAATTTTTTACAAAGTTTTGCTCGGTCGAGCCTCGTGACAAGATGCCTACGTATTCCCTCGTGCAATGGAAAAGTCAGAGCATCGTAGTTCGGCTCACTTGTTTTTGTGGGTTGCATTTTTTTATGAGAAGTTTGATTCCGCATCCTCACAATTGCAACTCGTGCTTGGTGTTGCAGCTATAAGAAGTCTTATGCTCGGTCGTTCGCACACTTAGAAATTTGTTTGGATTTGAAAGGGAACACCCTTTTCGAAAAGCTTTTAAACACACAAAAAAAAGCGCCCGTAGGCGAAAAAGGTTTGCAGTGAGTTTGATTGCTTTTACCTTTGAGAAAGGAGTCTGAACTATTATTAAGTGTTTTTATTTTTCAAGAAAAAGAAAACAAGTTTTAGTTTTATTACACGCAAGGGTGCAAAAAAACATGAAAACATGTAAAGGGAGACTAACTAGTTCTACCCTAATGTTATCATGCAAGATTGGATCTACGGTTAAGGATGAAGGGAATCTCTACCAATGTTGACATGCAAAGGATGAAAATCCTAATTTCTAGGCTCAAGATTTATCCTAGCCGAGCAGTCCTAAGGGAAGCTATCTCATATTTGGCTCGGTTGTAGAACCAAGGGATGCAAAGGGATGAAGCAAGCAAGTGCTTTGGCAGAAACACACAAACAATGCAATGCACAAACAAATGATCACACATGCGCAGGAAAAGAAGGAAGTCTCATAGCCTACGATGGTAACGAGTATACCGGAGTCAAAGAGGAGCCGACTATTCGATTCCCGTGAAAGGTATCACCACATGATATGAGCTACCAAGTGTGAAGAGCAAATGAGTACAGGTATCAGCAGTAAATGCGAACCCCGAGAGAAGGCGTGGAGAGTCAGAATAGGGAACTCTTGCCACTTTTATTATTGACTCGATAAAGGAAGCAACACGATTCACGTTTGGTGAGCTGACATAGACTAGAACTGTGTGGGGGTCGATTGCGAACCCTTTCCACGTGCCCATCATATCATCATCACATACAATATTTGTAGATCTCATCAAAGCAGGTCTTTTCTTGGTGGTGCCGCTTAGAGGTTTTCCTAACCACTCTTGACCTATGCAAGCACAAAAAATAAACACAACGGGTCTTTAAATAAACCAGAGGGGTTCCTGAGCATGCTCCAACTACGGAAGCTCCAACATGCATCTCTAATCCTACTTCTCATGGCAAAATAAAGCGGTAAAATCCTACTTCTCATGCTCTCTAGAAAATCGGTAAAAGAATACGATAAAAAGGTATAGCAAATACCACACGGATAATAATCCGTAAGCAATAGCAAGCTAAAAATACTCCGAAAAACTTCAAGTACTGCTGTCAAGCAATAAAGAAATCGGTGAGTAATGCGCGGAGGCATCAAAGCATGAACGGAATGTGCGTTCGTACACATCCGAAACAAATAAACCTGCATAAGATTGCAATCCAGACAATACAAACAATAAAATGCGCGTTCGTGCGCAAAAAGGTGTCAGAATGTGCATTCGTACACATTTAGAATAAGGTAACCTGCAAGAAATCACAACAGACAATAGGATGCGCATTCGTACACAAACAAGTATTAGAATGTGTGTTCGTACACATTCGAATCAAATGAACCTACAAGAGAAGTGAAAACCAAACAAGCAGACAAAGGATGTGCGTTCGTACGCAAATAAGAATTGGAATGTGCGTTCGTACACATTCGAACTAGATAAACCTGCAAGGTGAAAACCCAACAAGCAGACAATAGAATGCGCGCACATGTGAAAAAATATTAGAGTGTGCGTTCGTTCATATTTACATCAATTGGATAACCTGCAAGAAAGGTGTAAATCCAAACAAACAGAAAAATGGTGTGCATTCGTACGCAAGGGCATTAGAATGTGCATTCGTGCACATTCAAATCAAGATAACCTGCAAGGTGAAAACCCGAGAAAATAGACAAATGGTGCGCGTTGGTACGCAAACCAACATTAAAATGTGCGTTCGTACACATTCGAGTCAATTGGATAACCTGTAAGAAAGGTGTAAATCCACACAACCAAACAAATAGTGTGCGTTCGTACGCAAACAAGCAATAGAATGTGCGCTTGTACACATTCGAAACGATTGGATAACCTGCAAGAAAGGTGTAAATCTAAACAACCAGACAATAGAATGCACGTTCATACGCAAACAAATATTAGAATGTGCATTCGTACATATTTACATCAATTGAATAACCTGCAAGAAAGATGTAAATCCAAATAAACAGACAATAGGATGCGCATTCGTACGCAAAGGCATTAGAATGTGCGTTCGTGCATATTCAAATCAAGATAACCTGCAAGAAAGGTGAAAACCTGAGAAAATAGAAAAATGGTGTGCGTTTGTCATACCCCAAAATTTTCCCTCCATCTACTCAAGAGATTTCATACATCTATACTCAAGGATTCCTCAAGAGTTGATCAGACAAACTCTCTCCTAGACAATCAACCCAAACTAGGGTTTGGTATCTCTCAAGTCAAGATGAACTTCCAACATATCCAATGGCCTTCATGCCTCCACATATGCTTCAAAGATTCTCCATGTCAAGTTTCAAGCCTCACAAGTCAAGTTTCCTAATTGCTCGATGGTCGAAAATCAACAGATTGACAAAAAGTCAATCGTGGTCAACATACCAAACTTCATAATTTTTGGTCAACATCCTCATTTTGAAGTTACATTCATCATTTGATCAAGGGTTGATCATGATTCATCAAGAAAACTCAAGATTTGCTCAAAAGTCAAACTTTCTAAATTAGGGTTTCTAGATGAAAAGTCAACTGAACTTTGACCGATCATAACTTCTTCATACTTTCTCGTAAATTTTCCACCACCTCTTGTTTTGAAGTAAATTCAATTCTCTACAACTTCATGTCTCACAAGAATGTCCAAAAAATGCTTCATTTGAGAGGTATGGCTCAAAACATTACAGGTCATTTTCAAAGTCAACAAAAAGTCAACTTTTTGATTTGAAGATATATTGAGCATGGTAACTCCAATTGAGATGAGACCAAAAATTTTAGTTAGAGGACTCTTATAGCTTTCCAAAAAGTTCAAGAACACTCAAAAATATGGAAAATTAAGCAAGATACACTATTCAGAAGTTGGGCAATTTTGGACAATTGCACAAAAGGACATTTTGGTCAAAATGCAAAATTTTCCAAATGGGCCTATAATCTTTTGATCCAAACTTGTTCATGACATGATTTTTGACCCATAAATGTGTGGCATTGGTAATTTTCTATTTTTATGATTTATATTTGAATTTTATAACATTTATTTCAAAAATAAATTATATAAAATATGAAAATTAAGTATTTTTTCCAAAAGGGCTGATTTTATATCTTCCTTAATGTCCAAGAAAGCCCACAACAATTGCCAAATTCGTGACTCATGCATATGGAAAGGAAAAATCAAGCTTTTAAGAAAATTTGATTTGTTTTTATTGAAAAATATTTGCACAATCAATGTCCAATCTTTTTTGCTTGTTTTTGCCATCCAAATCTCTTCTATAAATACCAAGCAATGCAGCCAGCACAAAGGACGAAACCCTAATCCTAAAAACCACCCAAACTCTTGCAAAAATTTTCAAGAAACTTGGAAAATCGAATTTCAAAAAGCAGCCACTCTCAGCCTCTTCCAACCATCCCATTGTCTTCAGGAGGTAAGTTTAAGTAAGTATACACTCTTGCCATGGGTTAAAACACGCTGAATCGATGCATATACATACATACATATTCAAAACTTTTTGATTTTTGCATTTGATTATCCTGCTTGTTTTAATTGATTCTAACGTTTTTAATGTGCTCATGAGACACTAAGGGATTGATCTGGGCAATCGCCATCGAGTTTGAACGTCCAAAACATGAGATACCATTCTTAGGGTTTCCGAACTGGAAATCTTCGAACCGGCTTATCCAGGAAGATTCAGGGCAAGAGAACCTCACCATCGTGTTCGCAGCCCTCGATTTAGGGGGTAGGGTCCCCCTTTTCCATTTATTCCTCGTATTTTTCTTGTTTCGATTTCTAGCCGAGAAGATGACCGAGCCCTAGCTCGCCCGACTCAGCGAAGACCGGCGAGGAGCATGCGTGGCGCGATCCAGCGTTCTGATTCGTTCGTTTGAATTACCTGGGGTCCACATACGAGCTGACTGTGTTTTGAATATTTCCAGGACGTGTCATCATTCAAATGCATTCGTTTTTCACTTCAGAAACACCAAGTGTCAAGTGGCGTAGTGGTAGAGGCAAGCAATCTCAAGATCTCACTTCATGGTCTCCAGTTCGAACCTCACAGGGACCTGTTTTTGCTTATTCTTTTACAAACTTTGCATATTTTCAATATTTCTCATATTTTCCATTTTATTTAATATTTTGCATTGTTTTAATTTAACTTCACATTTTTATTTCTGCATTAAAAACTCATCAAAAATTATTTTTCTTTTTATTTTATTTTCAGAAAATACTTATTTAATTTATAAAATTAAAAAATATAATTTTTGCATGCATATTTATTTTTATTTGTAATTTTGCATTTAAATCATTGTAAATTCATTTTAAATTACTAAATTGCATCTACAAAATCCCAAAAAATTATTTTAGCATGTTTACATTATTTCCAGCATGTCATATTTTTTCCAATTAAAAAATTTGCATTTTTCTAACATTTTTTCTCTTATTCGATTTCATCATATTCCCCGATTTTCTTATTCTTTCACAAAGTTGTTCGATTCGTACGTTTTCTTTTATCGCTTTATTTTTCCAATTATGTAACTGTCATGGGATGTAATAGTTTAATTTAGGATTTTATTTTCCGTGATTTTAAATTATGTATCCGCCTAAAGCTATGTAATAGCGAGGACATTTACCTTTCCGCATTTTACATTCCGCATTTTACTTTCCGCACCCTATCAATTGCTAGTAACTAGCGTGTATGGCAAGATAATAATGAACTTAGCCCACTAATTTTCAAGATAACATATTCAAATCAACACACTTCTTTCACACACGCACCCTTAGGGTAATTCTCTCGTTGTTTTATAATTCAAAATGGTCATGTCCTCAAACGTAGAGGTATTCTAGCACCGTAGCCTTCCAAACAAATCATCATAGTCCCTTCGATACAAAGATCATAAGACCCACGATGTCGCCCGAATACATGATCTTGACCTCGATTGTCGCCACGAAAATGATGATAGTCCCTTCGAATGTGCTAGGATACTTCCTACAAGTTGCCTTCTATGACCATCCGATGTCCCTTCGAATGTCCCGCTTACATCCAACGAATGGAGCTACCTACTAACTAATGGTATGGCTAGCGCTACTCTAAAGGAACGAGAATTACGAAACGACCAATCGAAAGTGGGTAAATAAGTCTTTTAGTTGCTTGCTCTATCAAATGCTTTTCACACCACACACTCTTTTTCAAAATTCAAACTCTTTTCAAAACGAAACATTTCCGAACACTTTGTATACATTCCTACATGAATCATTACAAAGTCAAAGCGAAATGCCTTTTCAAAACATCTTTTCAAACACACAGAAAGCAGTTTTAAATGATCTAGAGAGCAACTAAGAGCCCGTAGATAACTACGGATGGAAAGGGGTGCTAATACCTTCCCTTTTCATAACCATTCTCCCGAACTCAGAATCTAACGAAGGTCTTTTTCTGTTACTTTTACCTTCCCTTAATTGGATAAAAATAAAAGTCGGTGGCGACTCTTGCTATCCGCACATTTGCGATACAAAAACTTACAAAGTCAGTTCACCGTGTTACAGCGTTCATACACAAACAAATATTAGAATGTGCATTCGAACACATTCGAGTCAATTGGATAACTTGCATGAAAGGTGTAAATCCAAACAACCAGACAATAGAATGCACACACACGTGTGCAAGAAACAAATGTGTGTTCGTACACATTTGAACTCATTCAATAACTTGCAAGAAAGGTGTAAATCTAAGAAAACAGACAATAGAATGCACACGCACGTGTGCAAGCATAGGAAAAGGATGCTACGAATCCAAAATCGCAAGTAAAAGTACCCGAAACACCTTGCACACGAAATGAAGTGTCAAAATTAACAAAGTGAGTGCTAGAAATAAAGAACCGAATGCGAAACCAAATGAAGATATGCTAATAAACTAGTATAAGCATGTAAGAAGTGAAATAAAATCACAAAAATCGGCTTGGGAAAGCGCTTTTCCGAAATTGGAGCGAAAAAGTCAACTTCTCGGAATCGATTAAGAATCGCATGGTTGCTTGCAAAAACGTCAACGGATTCAAAAACATGGTTGGTTTTAATTAATTCCGAGTGAAAGTGACATTTTTCAGACCTTAAAGTGACGGAGCAACAACTCCGTTTAAGCACAATGCACTTGAAATTTGGTTCCTAAACCATCAAAAACGGTTTTAAAACGTGCCAAAATGTTAGGAACATATACCGTTACTTCAGACCTTTGAGGAAAAAGTGAATTCCGATGCACAAAAACGCCTAAAAAATTTATGGAACAATGAAATTTATGTGAAATGAATTGGAATTTAATTCATGTACATGTATTCAACAACTCAACAAAATAAAATTCAAGTTATGCACAAAATTGGTTGAAGTTTGAATAAAAAAGGATGCAAAAATGTGTATGAAAATGCATGTTCATTTACACATTTAATGATGTTTATGCATGAGTGAAATGCAAATGAATTTCATACAATATGTAATCAATGCATGCTCAATGTTTCCTACATCTAAGAATGATGCAAGACATGTGTTAATGTCAAATAAAAGCAACAATGCAATGTATCATGATGCTTTAATTTCATGCAAGCAAGGATGCAACATTAACATGTGAAAAAAAGTGTGTGAAAATGTGACTCTGACACACTTTAATGTCACCAAAATCAAGTTTCGACACATGAATTCAATTCAGTTAATCAACATGTTTGTAGATCAATGCATGAAGATGCAAGATGTGATGTAAATGCAAGTCTACATGTGTTATGTACAATGCAAATGAACCTACAAGTCAAAATGCACTTAGAACTACATTTCGACATAATTACGCATGCAAAACAAGCTTTATTTCACATGGATTCAAACTCAAATTATCAACCTAAATGCTATCTAGTGCATGAGCATGTGATAGATAATGAAAAAGTTCAATCAAAGTGACTAAAATGCAAAGAAAAAGAACTACACAAGTGTATGTGTATGTTATGTATAATTTCCTTCACACCGACACAATAACGTTTGCAAATCGGATTCAATTCAATCAATTCACACCAAAAAAAATCAAGATTCAGAATTAACACACATAATTCAATCAATTCCAATATTCAATTACTATAAAAGTCAAAATCGAAAAATCAATTAAAATACACACTTAATTGAGTAAGTTACTTACTTGTTCTTGAAGTTTGACTTGAATTGTTTAAGAAAATATCAAATCTATACTCCAATTGATGAATATAATCATAATTGAAGTAGAAATTAGAAGGAAATGATGAGGAAGGCCTTGATCAATGTCAAATCGAGCTTCCAATTGAAGAAGAAGAGATCTCCGCGCAAGGAGGAGAAATGGAGCGGTCCGGCCG
The DNA here is from genome assembly GCA_021764765.1 of Vicia sativa. NCBI lineage: Eukaryota > Viridiplantae > Streptophyta > Magnoliopsida > Fabales > Fabaceae > Vicia > Vicia sativa. The sequence goes on along the minus strand of CM038792.1, from coordinate 187,761,140 downwards.
AGCTATGTGGCGGAGAGGAAGGTCTGGCCGAGCTTGGCCGGTTGAGAGAAGAAGAGAACTGAGGGAGAAATCGACCGGAGAAGGGAATCAATTTGCGAAGACCGGTCGGTCGAAGGGAGGCGGTCCGGGCGGTGACTGGTGGTAGTCGGTGGTTGGTCAAGGCAAAAGGGAGGGGGTCGGTGCAAGAGAGGGAGGGAAATTTGATTTCCTTTGAGTTTTTGCTTTGTGAGTTGAGAGAGAATTAAGAGAAGAAAATTGAGATTTGAGAGTGAAATTTAGCAAATGATTGTATGTTTTTGATTTGTGAAAGAGAAAATAAATTTATAGTATGAAAAATTGGGCCTTTGAGTGCCTTGGATCCACAATTAAGCCCTAATCGCGATTATCCGAAATATTTTCGTACACAGTCCAAAACAGCCAAATCCGTGCGAAATTTGAAGTCGGACTCTAAATGAAAAATGTCCGGAACGCGCAATTGCTTATGCTAGTCAAAATTTTGACTCGATCAGACGAACGGTCCAGGCGATACAAGTTTTTAAAGTTTTAGCACACTTTTCAGGCGTCTAACACGTGCAGAATTTTTATTGCGCTCTACGGAGAAATTGCTTCGAACGAGGGTCTTCTGATCAAAATTCGAACCCGGAGTCTTTATAACAAATGAAGCCAACATAATTTGTGAACTTTTGGCACTGGTCCCGCCTCGTTTCCATAAAAATCGAGCAAGATATGATTTTTCGAACTTCGCGTATCAGATGAAAAATGTTTGGTTCGTCTCAAAATCAATTCCAAAGAATAAAAAATTGCTCTTAAATGGTGAGGAATTGTCTTTGGACTTGTGAATGAAAGTCGATGAGGACTTTGATACGAAACTTTATACATCGGTCCTGCTCAGTCTCGTTGTTCCAGCTACGATTTATTACCTTTTTAGCGCACTGAGAGCACGGTACAACACTAAAATTCAGTATATTCCACTTGCAAGATCAATTTCTTTGATGACTTTCTTCACACAATTTACTTCCGACTTGTGAAAAAAAGTTATAGATAATAGTGATATGGACTTTCCAGTCGAAAATCATCAGAAAATACCCGACGAGCTGAGAGATATGCCTTTTGGAGCGCCCGAAGCGCACTGAAAACCCCAAAATTCACTTTATTGAGAAATGAACAAATAAAATCTTTTTCTTGACGAAACGGCCTCCGATCTGAATAGATGAACTAGAGAATATATTGAAATGATCCTAATGTCTATGGAACCAAACCAAAATATATTTCTGACCAGAAAATCTTGCATCAAGCATACAAACTGAAAAATATCAATATCGGTCTCGAAATGATTTGAGATAGCCGAAACGCAGTTTCTTCACAAATTGAGATACCTAGAACCTGGTAACCATATGATCAATTCTATGCATGTGCATGCATGTATATTTTTTATGATGCAATTGTAAGCTAGAAATATCGAAATAAAGAGGGTAAATTTTGGGGTACAGCACAAGTATGTACAATCAGAGTAAGGAACCCATACAATTAGTCTGTAATCGATTTTAGAGACTAGTTGTAATCATTTAAGCTGTAATCGATTACAATTAGTATATAATCAATTGCAGATGTTAAAATAGAATATTTGAGTTTTGGATGAGTTGTAATCAATGTTAGATAGTCTATAATCGACTATAGGTCTGAGAAAAAACGTGATGCCATGTAGTCTACATCACGTCAGGAAACTCCCCTCTAGTGACACCACGTAAGCAAGGTCACTAGGCTTTCATCCAATGGGATTACATATTCATTACGGTGTATTTGCACTAGCATTTCACGTATATGCGTCTAGATGATTGATGGGGTTTGTGACACCACTTAGGCAAGGTCGCAATGGATAAACTCGTCGTATATGATGTTCTATGTAGGAATGATCTGATTCATAAACTAGTGTCCATGTGCAAGTCTTTTCACATGTAGGCACAATGGATAACCCATCGAGGGTGTGATTTTGCGTAGCCTAAGTAGAAAGGTAGAACTTACTTCTGGATTCCTCGTACACGGGTACGGGTTTACATATTTGTATGTTTATGGCTATGTGCTTGTTGTTACCTCATTGGTGAGTTATGGGACTTACAATGATGGTATTTCCTCTTCTTGTGAATATTTGAACCAGACCGTGAGAAAAACCCCGAACTCTCGGTGAATCTGTTTTGATGCATGCACCATGTAGAACCGAGTGAACCCATAAGATAGGGGAACTCATTAAGATTTAGAAATCTCACCCCAATCCTCTTATTATTTTTCAGGAACAAGTTTTAGGTAGAAGAGTTTCTAGATGGTCGATTTTGAAGACTGTAGACTAGCAGATGGCAAGAAGACCTCGTTAGATCTTATATTTCTATTGTGCATTGTTGCAAACAAGCTTATTGTATACATTCGGATATTGTAGTTGTATTGTATACGATTTTAATTTCTTGTCTTTTCCAGCTTTTGTATGTTTTGTTGTACGATTTTTAGCACCCATGCATATTATTCTAGACGTATATGTACACGGTGTTACAATAGGTATCAGAGAGGTTGATTATTGTCCTAGCAATGAAACATCAATAGCAATTATCTTCTTCCTCACATGCGTGTGTTGTTAGCCTGATTTCTACTATTATGGTATTTATTTGTTGAGCCTGGTCACCTCACTAATTGTGTACGTGATGGATAGGATCACAGTGGAGCCACCACAAGGATGCGTAAGATCTGAAGCAACTTGAGCTGAAGTGGTAGAGGCCGGTTAAGTAGGGAGATATTGGTATTGTCAGGCATAATATGAGGATAATAAGACAACTAGAAGTTCAAAGATATTGATAAGACAAAGTGAACTTCCTCTGGATCCCTGTAGCAGTGAAGGAAATTCATGAAGCATTTGAGAAAGAAGTAGTAAGGGAATTCTGTGATGGTTTTGAGCTTGGAGTTAGTAGGGTTTATTACCCGGTGATGGTTCCAGTGACGGATATGAATAGATATCTTGTTAGATAGAAAACCTTGAGGGTTTGATAGAGAGACCAGACCTTTTCGGTTACTCTAGTGTGGACAGTAATTTGACGGACACAATGACAAACTCTGACTCATTTTGATATATCCTAAGCGGTAAGTGGTTACCTAGTAAAGGGTGGATAGAGGTAGTGAAAGTAATGATCTCCAATTCGGGAAAATCTTGGATAACCGATTGGTTAAAGGGACTGTTGTATCTCCTTTCTTGCCATTGTGTGCTTAAGTTTTAGAACTCCACTAGATGTAAGATGTATAGAGTAGAAGCGTGAAAAACATTATCCAAAGTTCCTCGCTAGTTATGGTTCATATAACCCTGAGTGAGGCCATAGAACTACACTTGGCATTGGGTGTTTAGGTGAAAAAGAGCTAGCATCTAACCGAAGCATCATTGTAATGATCGTAATTGTGTCAGTTGTTTGAAACCATGGTTTTCCAATCTGAGAGGATTACCTTTGGAATCTCTTATGCATAACTCTGTGTATGGATACACGCATGGTATAATAGTTTGAGCTGAATTCTTACCCAGACTTACCTAGCTTGTTACCTTCTAAGTAAGTGAACCCTAAATGTGTAACACTCTTATGTTTTAGCATCCTAAGGAGTGTGGCTGGAATGATTTGAGGAAAGATGACCTCAATGGAGACCTATCCACACACCTATAAGTTGTGACTTTATGATACGAGTGAAAATGGTTATACGCTTCTGGGGTAGGTTACTTGAGATCATGACCTCAGAGTTGGACCACCATGGTAATAATATTGGACAAGTATAACACTGCAGTATAGTTATCGTGAACGAGATGCGTGAGTCATCCTTTTTCTGACAGATGAGGAACAAAGTTGATCTGAAGCTCAAGGTAGGATTTTGATTTGTGTAATTATGAGACACAACTCTAAATTATCATAAGGTATGGTGACAAGGGTCCATATATTATGCTCGATAATAGAGAAACATCTGAGAAGGCGATAATAAAGTGGATCAAGTTCTGATACTATGCTTATGAAGACCCTGAGTTGTCATGGACGCGTGAGTAAATATCAGAGTATACCTTATAGATGTTTCTTGCTTCATGGAGTGTGAAGTGGGTAATTGTGCGTGGGTATTTGAAGGTTGGTGATTTTTGTTGGAAATGGGAAAAGGGTGATAGGTTTGATGATTTTGGATGTGGAACTTTGATTAAGGAGAGACCTCAAGGGCAGAATTATCATCATATTCACCTCTCCAACTCAGAACTTTCCTTTGAGGTGAGTTCCATTAGTTAGAACCTTTGGTAGAATTTTTTGAATAATGAATGTTTTGGGAATGAGGGATTAGATTGTGATATATCCTTTGCATATTGATTAAATGCTGAAAAATATGGTCTTACGATGCCACTGTATGTCTTGGATTGTTAGTACATGTTAGGGTTTGAATTGGGATGGATTAGGATGCACAAATGGGTGTTAGAACCCTCAAATTCGTGTTTTGATTTGTCAAGTTCGCGTAGTAAACTGTTAGAGAAAGTCTGCAGACTGGACCAATTTAGTGTTTTATTAAAATGACCATAACTTGAGTTCTACAACTCAAAACGAAGCACGGCCAAAAGTGTTAGAAATGTCTTGTAAATCTCCATATGAATATGGCCTGATATCATGTTTTTAATTCACTTAAGGGATATGAAAAAATGGAATGTTAAGGTGCATAATGTTGGGTAAACCTGAAAACAGTGTTTTAAAAACCAGTCGAACTAGGAATCAGCTAGGTACGGTCTGGTTCAATTACTGTATTGGATGTGTTAGTAAGCTGGTGTGAATCGGTAAAAACCGGTGTAAATCGGAAAAACCTGCAATTTTTCTAAACCAATGGTTTAAACCGACATGACTAATATTATGGATTGTATGATATTATGCTATGATCACTAATATGGTAAATGAAGAATATGTGTAATTGTTAAATTCAAAGTATTGGAATTGCACTATGTTGTATATGCTATGTGTGATCAACGATTTTATTTTTGTTTGTTTCGGTTGAATGTTCTGATATGTTACATGTGTGGCTTGGTGTGATTGCTTGAGATATGCTTGAATCAGAATAGACCTAGGGTATTAGGTGGTATATCACTTATGACAATTATTACATTTCGGTGTCTGATGGCATATGAAAAAGGGTGTTACCTCCAGTGGATAAACATCAGTATTTCGATAAGTCATACACATCTAAGCTACCACTGCGATGTGCGAGTGGGTCCAAAAGGGTGTTTCTGTCGTCGATAAAACATCAGCGTGCTTGGTATGGCGAGGGTGTGATACTATGTAGGATATATCACAACGGTAAACTCCCTTCTAGTGATGCCACATAGGCAAGGTCACTAGGATTTCATTCGATGGGATAATGTGGTCATTACGACGTAGTTGCACTAGCGTTTCACGCATCTGCGTATAGATGATTGATGGGGTTGTGACACCAATTAGTCAAGGTCGCAATGGATAAACTCATCATGGACGAAATTCTATGTAGGAATTATTTGATTCATCTAGCGGTGTGCATGTGCAACTCTTTTCACGCGTAGACACAAGGGATATCCCATCGAGGGTGTGATTTTGCGTAGCCTAAGTAGAAAGGTAGAACTTACTTCTGGATTCCTCATACACGGGTGAGGGTCTTCATATTTGTATGTTTATGGCTATGTGCTTGTTGTTACCTCATTGGTGAGTTATGGGACTTCCAATGATGGTATTACCTCTCGTTATGTATGTTTACACCAGGCCGTGAGAAAAATTATGGATTCTCGGTTAATCCATTTTGATGCATGCACCCTATAAAACTGAGTGAACCCATAAGAGAGGGGAACTCACTGAGATTTAGTAATCTCACCTCAATCTTCTTATTATTTTTCGAGAACAAGTTTTAGGTAGAAGAATTGTTAGATGGTCGATTTTGAAGACTGCGGACGAGCAGATGGTAGAAAGATCTCATCAAATCTTATCTTTCGGATGTGTATTGTTGTAGACAAATTTATTTTATACGTTTGGATATTGGAATTGTATTATATATGGTTTTAATTTCTTGTCTTCTTCAACTTTTGTATTTTTCGTTGTACCATTTTTAGCAACGCTATATATTATTCTAGACCTATATATGTGGTGTTACACTAATAGTTTCAAGAGGGATATATGGTACATTATAGTGAGTGTATGTATGAGGTTGATTATGACTTGATCCACTTTATTTCTATTTTAAGACATGTAAGTGTTAGAATCTTCTAGAATATTTTGTAGTTCTGGATGACCCTGATAACGAGAGGAATTATAGGTTTTAGTAGGAATCCAATGAGATAGTATTATCTCACTCCGTGTTATTTTTTACATTTTCAGATGATCGGATTACAGAAAAATGCACGTTAGGGCCACGTGATCAACAGTTACTTAACCGTCATCTGCCCTCCGAGAATACTAGGTCAAGCACCCTACGTACCCCGGTACATAACCCTCACCGGCCCTCCAAGAATACTGGGTCAAACACCCCGTATATCACGGAGCTTATGCACTGTGGAGGAGGCCACGGTCGGACTCTTTGCTCACGCAAACTCGGCAAATTCCTTAGTGGCCTCGGATAAACTACCCACTAACTGGACTTTGGCCCAACGCTGGGGGTTTATAAATACCCTCTCATTTGAGAGGGTCAGGTACTACCTTCATTCTCTCCTTTTTTACTTGCTTGCTCCTTCTCTCTTGCCCATACTTACTTTGGCATCGGAGTATCTTGCAGGTACCCCCCCCCTCCATCTCCTTCAAGCACCGTTGCAGCCTGGGCCTTGACGAACCTTCTGGTCAGGTACGATCAGTGGCGCCGTTTGTGGGAAGCTTGTTTCCCCGTATTTTTCCATCCCAAGGACCAAAACAAACCCTCCTCTTTCGGCATGGCCGACCCAGCTAGTAACGCTAACGAGAACACTCTCTTCGTCGATCTGGCCAACGTCAACAACAACATCAACGTCCACAAGACTGACCCCATGGACGGGCGCACGGCCTCTTCCTCGACAGGGTCTCAAATGGGTGACGCTCACCATCCATGCGTCCCAGGCCCCGCTTTTTTTCAAGAGATTCAACCGCCCGCCAACGCGGACCCTACCATCACCGCCCTATTTGCGACCATCAACCAGACGAACCTCATGCTATTCACCCAGGGGGAACGTCTCAACATGCTGGAGACCTCTCGCCGTTCACCGAGGAGACAGAGGAGGCCCGATTCCTGGTCTCCCTCTCCAAGAAGACACCGCTCCTGGACTCCCCCGCGGAGGACCAGGAGGGAAGACACTCCAAGCCTGACCCGTCGATCAAAAGGCCGAGGTCCCGTACCCGAGCAGAATCCTCCAGAACAACCCCTCAAGAAGTGGGCCCATTCACCTCCCCGTAGAGAGCGCGGGGATGAGGAATTGATGAAGAATCATGGAGGGCATCCTTGAACGGGGAACCCTCCAAGAAATATCACTGCCACCGGTGATCCCTGTCCCGCTCCCCCGAGCGAAGTGATGAAGAAGACCCCCGTGGTCCCTTGTCCGCCAGCATCATGGAGGTCCCCATCCCCGGGGGCATGGGGAAACCTCCCCAACTCACCAGCTACGGTGGGGTGGACGACCACATCGACGACTTCGAGTCTATGCTCCATTACCTCAACGTCGGAGGTCCTATCAAGTGCAGGTTGTTCCCCACCACGCTAAGAAAAATAGCCATGGACTGGTACAAAAACTTACCCATCGGGTCTATACACTCTTAGAGGGACCTGAAGACCAGTTCACCATCACCTTCACTGCCTCCCGCAGGTACCCGAAGACAAAAGCCTTCCTTGAGGCTATTATCTAGAGAAGCGACGAGACTCTCAAAGAGTACATCGACCGCTTTAATAAGGAAGCCATTCAGGTCCCCTGTGATGATCAAATGAAGAGGTACTTGCTCGAGAGCCCGATACGGACTTCAGGAAAGTGGTCGGTATCAAACCCCCAGCTACCTTCGACTCCCTCCTCGATAAAGCCCGAGCGTACATCACGTACGAGGAGAAAGAGGCTTCAAACCGCGCTCGAGAATCGAGGAACCCAGATCAACTGGTTCCGCTCAACACCTCGATGTCCGACGACAGGAAGCTGGAGCCTTCCGACGCCCCGATGAAAAGTGGAGGGAGGATAAGCCCTGGGAGCCCCGCGAACATCGCGGTCATGCCGGGCGCTTTACTGAGTACACCCCGCTGACAACTTCCCGCAAGCGGATCTTGGCCGAATGCTCAGCCGCAGAATTCAAGGACGGAGGGGTCAGACGCCCAAAGCCTACACCCCCCAAACCAGGGGCCGGCAGGACAAAATACTGCCAGTACCACCGAAGCCACGACCATCTGACCGAGGACTGCGTCCATCTCAAGGACGCGATCGAAACACAGATCAAGGGAGGAAGGCTCAGGAAGTACAAGAGACCCAAGACGTCTCGGGAAACTAGGGAAGTCAAAGAGGTCGATAACGAGACCAGGCCGCAAGGGGATGCTGGCCCCTTCCAAATCGCCTACTAGGTAACCAGACCCGAGGATTTTAGAGTCCCTGAAAACATGGACGAGGACTCTCTCCTGTTCACCCACAGTCGGTGGGAGGGGTTCTCCGCAGTCACGGTCATATCCAACGGGGGAGATAGTCAACTATCAATCAACTCTGCTAAGAGGAAGTTCGATGAGCTGATCGAAAAATCCCCTGTCAACGAGGTCTCCCTCGAGCAGTTCCAGGGAAGATCTGATCCAATCACCTTCTACCTCGAGGAGCTTTCTGGTGGCGCATCGAACTCACATATTCCCCTCATCATCAAGGCAAGGATGGCGAATTTCGAAGTGCACCGTATCCTGGTCGACGAGGGCAGCTCGGTGGACATGATGTACACTCACCTCTTCCACACTCTCTAACTCGACGAATCCCACCTCTCACCATATGTGGGGTCCGACTTGCAGGGATTCAACGGTTCGACCTCTCGACCATGGGGCTACGTCGAGCTCCTCGTCACCTTCAGCGAGGATGTCACATCTCGATAGGTCAAGGTACGCTTCTTGGTGGTAGACTGTCACTCGCTGTATAACACCATTCTTGGGAGGACCACTTTGGTCGAGCTCACCGTCGTCCCCTCAACCGTCCGCCTCAAATTGAAATTCTACACCAAGAGGGGACGTGTGGCCACCATCTGCAGAGACATTAAAGCAGCCAGAAGGTGCCACAACACCGTCGCCAGAGGACAGATCCTAGTAGACCCAAGAGCCCAGCAAGGACAAATCCCGCATCGAGCCTCCCGAGATCGAAGAACCTCAAGTTCCCAAAATATCCTCCGCCTGATCCTAGACAGCGAATTCGAGCTCCTTCCTTTCGGCTAGGATCCCAACAAGTGTGTCAAGACCGGAGCAGGTCTCCCCGACCAGGCCAAGAAACAGCTCAAAGTCTGCCTCAGGGACAACGTAGACCTCTTTTCCTAGAGCGTCGCGGAGATGCCCAGACTCGACCCTGGAGTCGCCTGTCACCAACTCGTCGTAGGCGTAGGCATAGGAAGTCTCCAGAAAAAGAGAAGGCTGCTGAGAAAGCTGTAAAAGACCTCCTAGAGTCAAATTTTATTTCTGAGGCCAAATAATCAACTTGGCTCTCCAATGTTGTACTTGTTAAAATATTTAATGGAAAATGGCGAATGTGCATTGATTATACTGATCTTAATCGGGCATGTCCCAAAGATGTTATTCCTTTACCTAACATTGATATGTTGGTCGACAACTCAGTCGGCTATAAATTGTTATCATTTATGGATGCATATTCAGGTTACAATCAGATACCCATGGCGATGAGCAACAAGCGATGCACGGTCTTCATGACAGCCTCAGGCAACTATTACTACAACATAATGCCCTTCAGACTGAAGAACGCGGGCGCCACTTACCAACGGATGATGAACAAAGTGTTCCGCGGCGATATCGGCGACATGCTCGAGGTTTATATGGACAACATGATCATTAAGTCTCACGCCGAGACCGATCACGCCACGCATCTAAAGAGGGTGTTCGACTAGGCCCGATGGTGTCGGATGCGGTTCCACCTGGAGAAATGCACCTTTGGTGTCAAAGCGGGCAAATTCCTAGGTTTCTACCAAATCGAGCGAGGAATCGAAGCAAACCCCGACAAATGTCGGGCGTTTTTCGAACTTCCCACACCCAGCTCCAAAAAATCCATTCAAATCCTGAATGACATGCTGACGTCCCTCTCCCAATTCATCGCCAAATCAGCCCAGCACGTGTAACACCCCTTCTAATTTCCCCGCGAAATATATAATTAATCAGAGTTTTAACATAACGAAAGGGCGTCACAATTTCAAAATTCAAATAATAAAACAATCATAACAGTAGCCATGCCTTTACTGAAGAACTTCATTAAATTAATCAAAACCAATGATTATGTTTTACACAGCGGAAATAACATAAAAATCCGGAATAAACTCAAATCATAGTTATTCCAAACATAAACTCAAAAGAAACAAGTTTAATCCTTAAAATTCCAAAACGATCGCTTCTCAAAGGTTACAACTACCGAGTATGACATCGACACCTGACTATCTAAATAGCACACCTATAAGTCATCCTCACCAATTCCTGAGCCGAAAGCTAATCACTTCAATCTGAAATCATCAAAGTAAGGGTGAGATTTCATAAACAATTTAAATGCATTATACGTTTCTTTAAAACAATAAAAAAAATCAATACATTATTCCACCCTCATTAGTATATTCAGATTCCAGTTCACAACACAAAATCACACAGTTCAATAATGCACATAGCAACAATCAATGCAATTACAACACTGGAAATCATCCTAGCATGTTATAATTACATATGCAATGCAAACTCAATGCATGTGGTACCAAAACGTGAACCAAGTCACCAACATCGATTCGTCCATAATCACCCGGACACGAATCCAGCCTCACCACCCACAATCACCCGGGTACGATTATTGGCAATACAAGCCAAATTCCACACAATGAGAATTAACTCCACCATAATGCATATGCATGCACATCCAAAAGCATGCCACATTCATTTAACGGAATATGAACACCACATAATTCCATACATAGTCAACACCGCCAACAACACATGATAACAGCATAATCATGAACATACAAGTTAATTACAACACATAGAATTAACATCCAGCAAGTATACACCATGTCAATGACAAACAATCACGAATTACACGGATTCTTCCTACAGAAGCCATAACAATCCCTCAAGATTTCAATTACTAGTTTTAAAGATGTTTTTAATAGATAGTACTCGTTCTAAGCTTTCCAACGATACCAACTATGCCTAAATCGGAGTTACGGTCTCAAAGATATGACCCAAACCGTTTTCAGAAAGTTACGTTTTGTTCCAAAGACAAGATGCATCGATGCATGCCATGCATCAATATAAACAAAGATGTGTCGACATGCATCGTATGCGTCGACGCATACAATTAAAATTCTGCATTTTTCAATTTTTGTTCAGTATGCATCGATGCATAACACGTATGTGTCGATGCATAGCTTCCATTTTTGCCCTATGAGCCGATGCATGACTCTATGTATCGATGCATGTCTTTCCCACGCCTCTGGTTTTCAAAGATTTTCCTACTTGCATCGATCCATAGTCCCATGTGTCGACCCATACTGCTATTTTTCACCTAAAAACTAGTTTATTCTTCACTGTTTGCAATCCCAATCAATACCATTCATCACTAAACTCCATATTACACCAGAACAAAATTAATTCATGTATTTTCACATCCAATTGACCACAGAATTATGTTTTCTAATCAACCTACAATCATTCTACACAATTAATCGTTCTTACCAATTCCAATTGAATTATTACGTCGGATCATAACGTTAGGGCACAACCTAAAATCCTAATTCGAGATTCCTAATGGATTAAATTATTCTATTGATCATCAAAACCTATAAGGCATAATAATCTGATCAAATCACCCCTTACCTCGCAATGAATCTTCGAACTTCCAACGATTTGGATTTTTCTCCTCTTTCTCTTCTCTTCTCAAAAGCACGTAGAATGAAAACTTTCAATTCTCTTCTCACTTTCCGTTATTTATTCCTTTTATTATTCCCAATAATAAAATAACATAATTAGTAAAATTAGTGTCTTTTACTCTACACACCTCCCAATTCCACTTCACACCTCCAACACATCCAATTAATTAATTAATTAATTTAATCCATTAATTCAAAAATATCAATAATCAAACTTTTGATTAAATTAATAATTAAAATTCCAATTATTTAACAATTGAATTATTTGGGGTGTCAGAACTCTCCCCTACTAAAAAGAGTTTTCGTCCTCGAAAACATACCTTAGACGAAAAGTTCTGGATACGAGTCTTTCATCTGGCTCTCTATCTCCCAAGTAACATTTCCACCTGCTGGTCCTCCCCAAGCTACTTTCACCAGCGCTATCTCTTTACCTCGCAACTGCTTCAACTTCCGATCTTCAATCCTCGCAGGTAATGCTTCAACAGTCAGATTATCTCGCACCTGTATATCATCTACCTAAATCTCATGAGACGGATCAGCAATGTACTTCCTCAACTGAGATACATGGAAGACATCATGCAAATTTGCAAGCGACGGCGGTAAAGCAATCTGATAAGCAACTCTTCCAACCCTCTTCGTGATCTGATACGGACCAATAAAGCGCGGAGTCAACTTCTTTGACTTCAAAGCTCGACCAATACCAGTCATCGGAGTAACTCGCATAAACACATGATCTCCTTCACTAAACTCGAGATCCTTCCTCCTCTTATCATGATAACTCTTATGGCGACTCTGAGAAGCTCTCATCTTCTCCTGAATCATCTTGATCTTTTTTGAAGTTTGTTGGACAATCTTCGGTCCAATCATTGAACTCTCTCCAGATTCGTACCAACACAACGGTGTCCGACACCTCCTAACATACAATTCCTCAAACGGAGCCATACCAATACTCGAATGAAAACTATTGTTGTAGGTAAACTCAATCAATGTCAAATAACTATCCCAAGCTCCACTTTTATCCAACACACAAGCTCGCAACAAATCCTCTAACGACTGAATCGTTCTTTCCGTCTGACCATCTGTCTGCGGATGATAAGCAGAACTCAATCGCAACTTAGTACCCAAAGCTTCTTGCAGCCCCGTCTAAAACTTATACATAAACCTTGGATCTCTATCCGACACAATACTAGAAGGAATACCATGCAAACTTACAATCTTCTCAACATAAATTATGGCAATCTCTCCAAGGATAATCCATTCTTATCGGAATAAAGTGAGCAGACTTAGTCAATCGATCAACAATAACCTAAATAGAATCACAATTCTTCACTGTCCTCGGCAAACCAGACACAAAATCCATAGAAATGCCATCCCATTTCCACTCTGGAACAAACAACGGCTCCATCAATTCTGACGGTTTCTGATGTTCAATCTTTGACTTCTGACAAACCAGACAAGCATAAACAAACTCAGTGATTTCCTTCTTCATTCCAGGCCACCAAAACAACTTTTTCAAGTCATGATACATCTTAGTAGCACCGGGATGAATACTCAATCCACTACGATGTCCTTCTTCCAAAATACTCTTCTGAAGTTCTACAATATCCAGAACACACACTCTGTAACCAAATCTCGTAACACCATTCTCATCAATTCAGAATTCACCTCCTTGACCTTGGTTAATCAATGTCAACTTATCAACTAAACCAACATCAGATTTCTGCCCAACTCGAATCTCCTCCAGAATACCACTGGTCAACTTCAACATTCCCAATTTAACACTATCAGAAGTAGTCTCACACACCAAACTCAAATCTCTGAATTGCTCAACCAAATCTAATTCACGAACCATCAACATAGACATATGCAAGGACTTCCTACTTAATGCATCTGCAACCACGTTTGCCTTACCAGGATGGTAATTCAAACCAAAATCATAATCCTTCAAGAATTCCAACCACCTTCTCTGCCTCATGTTTAGCTCTTTCTGATAGAAGAGATACTTCAAACTCTTATGGTCGCTGTCATACCCCAAAATTTTCCCTCTTATTTCTCAACATATTTCACATATCTATGCTCAAGGATTGCACAAGGGTTGACCAGACAAACCCTCTCCTAAGCAATCAACCCAAACTAGGGTTTGGCCATTCTCAAGTCAAGGTGAGCCTCCAACACTTCAAGTGGTCATCATGCCTCATCATATGCTTCAAAGAATCTCCATGTTAAGTTTCAAGCCTTACAAGTCAAGTTTGCTCGCATAATTGCTCGATGGTTGAAAATCAGTTGTATTGGACAAAAAGTCAATTGTGGCCAACATACAGTCAAACTTCATAATTTTTGGTCAACATCAATATTTGTAAGTGATATTCATCATTTGATCAAGGGCTGATCATGATTCATCAAGGAAAATCAAGAATTGATCAAAAGTCAAAGTTTCCAAATTGGGCTTTCTCAAACAAAAGTCAACTGAACTTTGACCAGGCATAACTTTCACATACTTTATCAGAAATTTTTCCACCACAGCTCATTTTGAATAGAATTAAATTCTATACAACTTCATGTCTCACAAGCTTGGGCATAAAATGCTTCATTTGGAAGTTATGGATCAAAACATTACAGGTCCTTTTCAAACTCAACTTTTTGTAAAGAAGTGTTCATGAGCATGGAAACCTCAATTGAGATAAAACCAAATAGGCTGTTTAGAGGACATCTTGAGCTTTCTAAAAAATCCAAGAACATCCAAAAATGTTAAAAATTGAGCAAGATACACCTTGCACAAGTTGAGCATTTTTGAGGAGGTGCACAAAGAGAAATACTTGACAAAACCAAAATTTTTGCAAATGGGCCTAACTTTTCTTGGTTCAAACATGTTCCTTAGCTGATTTGGAACCTCCAAGCCCAAGGCCACGAATTTATCTTTTATTTTCTATTTATTTTGGATTTTTAATCATTTAAAAGACAATTTAATTAAAATAAAAGATAGAAAATCAAAATTAATTGCAAGATGGATTTTTCTCTCATTCTTGAGGTCCAAGCAAGCCATAAAAGTTGTCAATTTCGAAATTGCATTGATTGGTAAAGGAATTGAATGAGATTTGATCAAAAAAGGCAATATTTGGTTTCATACCAAATCAAATATTTTCTCATTGATTGGCATATAATTTCTTCATGATTCTTGACCTAATTCACTCTACTATAAGTACATAATGCATTCACAAACACAAGGGACGAAAATCTTGCCTCCAAGAACCCTAGCCAACTTCAAAAAAATATGTGACATTCAAGCAATTGGCAGCCCTAGTTTCAGATCAATTCAATCAATTCTAAGCATTCCAATACATTCCTGGAGGTCCTCTGATCCATTCCAGATACTCACAAGCCAGCAATACCTCCAGAATCATGAATTCCAGATCACGGTTTGCTTCAAAAATTTCAAATTCGATTTTTGATTTTCATGCATATTTAACATGTTTTGATTGTTTGTTTGTATTTAGAATGAAGTTTCGAAGTTTTCTGCATTGGTTAATTGTGTTTTGAGTACAGGAATCGGAATCCACCATTGTTAGGTTTTGAAGGTCCGAATTAGGGCTTTACGTTTTAGGCAAAATTAGCCAAAACCAGTGGTACCATCACACTCAGGAGGCCAAACCGAATCGATCTATGTATTCACCATGAATTTATGTTGCATTTTCTGAACTTTTGAAAGTTGCAAGTGTTGTAGTGACGGACAAAGTCATCACTAAAGGCTTTAGCAACGATGTTTCCGTAGGTAAAGGTCTTGCCACTTCAGCGAAAACGATGACCCCTGCGCGCGTTTTCTCTTTTTGAATTAGTTTTCAGAAACTATTTTCCCTTATAATTATTTTGTTTCATTACTCAAACAACTAACATGTCTGGCACAGATGGCAAAGGCAGCGCGCGTATAACCCAGAGGACCTTGGTTCGATCCCTGGCATCCTCACCTATTTTTTACACTTTTGCAAAACTAACCAATTTTCTTATTTTCTTCATATTTTCTTTTCTAATTTAATTTCTTTTCAAACAATTTTGTAACACATCAAAAAATCACCAAAAAATATTTTCTTTTTTGCATTTAGGACAGAAAAATGTTTATTTAATTTTTGGCATAAAAATTAATATTTTTGCATGCATATTTTAATTAATTGTTAATTAACCGTAAAATTGACTTTTAATTGCTTTTCCTTATTAAAATCAACCCAGGAAATTCCCAAAAAATTGTTCTATCATCTAATTAGGATTACTAACCTAAAAACTTTTTCCTAACTCAAAAATCTTTTTTTTACTAACACATTTTCTCTTATGCGAAATTCTTCTCTTTTTCCGATTATTATGTATCTGCCTGTGTTGTAATAGTTAGGATTAATTTTCTCGCATTCTTTTCAATATTATGTAACGCTCATGGGATGTAATAGCTTAATTAGGATTTACTTTCCGCACTCCTATATTATGTAACGCCCCAAAGCCATGTAGGATTTACTTTTCCGCACTTTACTTTCCGCAATTTACTCCGCACTTTACTTTCCGCAATTTACTTCGCACCCATATAAACCGCTAGTAACTAGGCGTATGGCAAGATAAAATGAACGAGATCACTTCTAATTGCAAGATAACTTATCCGAATTTAACACACTCTTCACACTTGCACCCCTAGAGTATTCTCTCTCGTTGCCTTCCGAATAAATGGTCAAGTCCCTCGAACGTAGAGGTATCCTAGCACCGTTGCCTACAAATATATCATCATAGTCCCTTCGAATCAAAGATCATAGTCCCTCGACATGGCCTACAAACACATTATCTCGTCCCTCGATTGTTGCCTACGAAAACTGATGATCGTCCCTTCGAATGTGATAGGATACTCTTACAAGTTGCCTTCTATGATCATCCGATGTCCCTTCGAATTTCCCTTTACATCCAACGAATAGGGTTACCTACCAACTAATGGTACGGATAGCGCTATTCTAAAGGAAAGTAAAATAACATGGAAACGACCGTTCTGAGTAGGTAATAAGACTTTTAGTTGCTTGCTCCATCAAAACATCTTTTCACACCTCACACTTTTACAAAGTTAAAACACTTTTTTCAAAACGAAACATTTCCGAACACCTCGTATACATTCCAGCGTGAATCATAACGAAGTCAAAGCGAAATGCCTTTTCAAAAACATTTTCAAATACACACACAGAAAGCAAATTTTAATGTGAGCTAAAGCAACTAAGAGCCCGTAGATAACTATGGATGGAAAGGGTGCTAATACCTTCCCTTTTCATAACCTTCTCCCTTACTCAGAATCTAACGAAGGTCTTTTTCTGTTCTTTTCACCTTCCTTAATGGATAAAAGAAAAGTCGGTGGCGACTCTTGCTATCCACAACATTTGCGATCAAAAGCAAAACAATCCAAACTCACTTCTCCCACCGTATTACAGTCGTTGAATACCTCGAATCGAGAACCATACAAGTAATGCCTCCACAATTTCAAAACAAATACCACTGCTGCCAGCTCTAAATCATGAGTCGGATAATTCCTTTCATGAACTTTCAATTGTCTCGAAGCATAAGCCACAACCTACTTATCCTGCATCAAAACACCACCTAATCTCATCAACGAAGCATCACAGTACACAACAAAAGATTCTGCCAGATTCGGAAAAATCAATATCGGAGCACTAGTCAACCTCTTCTTCAGCTCTTGGAATCCTTTCTCACATTCAGAATCCCAAACAAACACCTGACCCTTTCTTGTCAACTTAGTCAACAACAAAGCTAACTTCGAGAATCCTTCAATGAACTTCTTGTAGTAATCTGCAAGACCAAGAAAACTACGGATTTTAGAAGCATTCTTCGGTACTTCCCACTGAGATACCGCTTCTACCTTCGTAGGATCCACAACAATACCATTCTTGGAAATCACGTGACCAAGAAAGCTTACTTCACTTAACCAGAACTCACACTTGGACAACTTCGCATAAAGCTTCTTCTCTTTCAACAATTCCAACACAACTCTAAGATGTTTTGCATGCTCTTCATCATTCTTTGAATAGATCAGAATGTCATCAATAAATACCACCACAAACTTATCAAGATACGGATGAAATATCCTGTTCATATACTCCATGAAAACACCAGG
The DNA here is from genome assembly GCA_021764765.1 of Vicia sativa. Classification (NCBI taxonomy): domain Eukaryota; kingdom Viridiplantae; phylum Streptophyta; class Magnoliopsida; order Fabales; family Fabaceae; genus Vicia; species Vicia sativa. The sequence goes on along the minus strand of CM038792.1, from coordinate 187,742,900 downwards.
TGCATTAGTAACTCCAAACGGCATAACAGAATACTCATAATGTCCATACCGCTCGAATGCGTCAATATCTTCCATCTTCACACGAATCTGATGATATCCAGATCTCAAATCAATCTTGCTGAATACACAAGCTCCAACTAACTGATCCATCAAATCATCAATCCTCGGCAATGGATACCGATTCTTGATTGTATCTTTGTTCAACTGCCTGTAATCCACACACAATCTCATTGAACCCTCTTTCTTCTTAACCAACAACACAGGAGCACCCCACGGTGAAACACTAGGACGAATAAACTGCTTCTCCAACAATTCCTCTAACTGCTTCTTCAACTCAGATAATTCAGATGTCGACATGTGATAAGGCGCCATCGACACCTGACTAGTTCCAGGAATCAAATCTATAGTAAATTCCACTTCCCTCTCAGGTGGCAATTCACTAACATCTTCCAGAAACACTTCAGGGAATTCATTCACAACAGGTAATTCATCACTCTTAGATTTTCCTTTCACCTCCATCGAAGAATACAACATAAACACTACAACACCATCATTAACAGCTAAATTCATCTGCTTAACTGACATAATCACATCTTCGACACTAACCTCTTTAGGAAAAATAACCGTCTTCGCAAAATAGTTGATATGAACCTGGTTGAATTCCAACCAGTTCATTCCAAGGATAATATCAAGTTGTTCTAGCGGTAAGCACACTAAATCCATACCGAAACCCCTACCAAAAATCACAATAGGACAATTCCTACAAACAAACGAAGTAGTCACTGAGCCCGACGCAGGAGTGTCAATAACCATACTTCCATCCATATTAGAAATATCCAAGTTCAATCTTTTAGCACAATCCAAAGTAATAAAAGAATGTGTCGCTCCAATATCAATAATCGCAATCAAAGGTATGCCATTAATAAAACATGTACCTTTAATCAATCGATCATCTGGCTTAGTCTCTGATCCTGACAAAGAGAACACTTTACCACCAGCTTGTTCTCTCTGATCTAGGCACATGAGAGATCCAAGTTTCTACGGACTCTCAGCTCGTCACATCACAAGTCCTCGGAGATTACCAGACCAAAAATGATAACCTCATCGAGTACCTCAACCTCGTAAAGGAAAAGATGAGAAATTTCGACCGAGCAGAAATCAAGCACGTTCCCAGAGAGCAAAATACCCAAGCCGGTATCTTGTCAAAACTTACAAGCACCAAAAAGAAAGGTGGGAGAGTCCCTTTCTCGGCCGAGCATTGAGAAGTCCACTACATTTCTCGACATACATTCCATCAGGGACGCAAACTATTGGATGACCCCATTATTGAACTACTTAACCAAGGGAGAACTGCCCGCAGATAAGAAGGAAGCAAACGCTACCAAACGCCGGGCATATTCCTACGTCGTCCTCGAACAACGCTTGTATCAACGGGGATTTTCCATCCCCCTCCTAAAGTGCATCGAGGAGTCCAAAGTATCCGGCGTGTTGCACGAGATACACGAGGGCGTCAATGCCCAACACTTGGGTGGACGGTCTCTCGCCCGAAAGGCATTACGGGCAGGATACTATTGGCTCACTATGCAACAAGACGCAAAGGAGCACGTAAAGAAGTGCGACAAGTGCCAGTTCCACGCGGACATGCATGTCACTCCACCCCATGAACTCACCATGCTCACCTCTCTGTGGCCTTTCAGCTGGTGGGGAATGGACATTCTGGAGCTATTCACACAAGACTCCTACCAAAATAAATACCTTATTGTGGTCGTCAACTACTTCACAAAGTGGATAGAGGCCGAAGCCCTCGCCAAGATCACCTCCTTTAACATCCTCTGTTCCTACAAATGAAACATTCTTGCCCGCTTCGGCATCCCGTAAGCACTCATGATGGACAATGGGACACAGTTCACCGACCAGAATTTCCGCAGTTTCGTCGCACGGTTAGGCACAAAGCAACACTTCACATCGGTCGAGCATCCCCAGATAAACGGCCAGGTCAAAGCCGCCAATAGGGTCCTATTACGAGGACTCAAACGGAGACTAGGTGAAGCCAGAAATAGATGGGTCGAGGAACTGCAAAGTGTACTGTGGCTTATCGTACAACCCCTCATTCGACCACCGGGGAATCTCCTTTCCGACTAACATACGGAATGGAAGCGGTCATTCCCATGGAAATCAGGGAACCGTCGCGACGCATCGAATTCTCATTGGGCGAGGAAAAGAACGATGAAGCACTGGGCGAGGAGCTAGACTTGGTCGATGAAATCCGAGCAGGGGCAGATCTCCGAGAGGCCTGGCTGAAACAACAAATTACTTTACGTCACGACACCAAAGTCATTAAGCGGGAGTTTGAAGTTGGCAGCCTGGTCCTCCAGAGGAATCAAAAGGAATCTCGTGAACGGAAGCTGGCCTCCAATTGGGAGGGCCCGTACCGCATCTGCGGCAAAACGGACACAGGGGCATATTAATTAGAAAATCTTGCCGGAGTACATCTCCCTCGACCTTGAAACGCTACGAAGCTAAAACAATACTACAGTTAAATCCCCCAGATCGCACATCCAGGAACTTAGTGGTCGACGAGTCACCCCTACCCGGGGAAGCACCTCGACCTTGGGCCGCATAATGGTACTATTGCGCACCCAAAACTTGAACGAACAGAGGGTTCCTCGAAAATTCCTCAAGCAGAGCCCCTGCACAATGCGGTAACGTTGACCAAGACCCACAGGCGATGAAGTACATGTGGCTGGACGTCCGACTTGTGACGGACAGTCCACGCCCGGACGCTAGAGTCCCAAACGCGACTACGTCCTCGCCTGGCGGCCTCCGAGGCCTCCCTTCCAGCATGTGCGCTAAGAACAATAACAAGGTCGAGCAGATAGATAAAATAACAGCATTAATAAAACGATTGTCAATATAAATGAAATCGACCACCAAGGCCGGCAAAATATTACAACGGGCTCAGACCCAAAGTTAAATGTATTCAAATCAGATAAAAATGGCACGCAGGCTAGAAAAAACAAGGACGCGCAGGTCCAACAAGCTTCGCAGACAACCTTCTAAACTTCCAGGGGAGACTTAATCTTCCCGTTGACCACTCGATGGAAGGGACCAATCCCGACGGTTACGAGGTCCACATCGGGACTAACCACCTGTATCTGGAGGACGGCTTGATCGAACCCAAAAGACAGCGCCTCCACGATGTCATCCTCGAGAACCCGAATCCAACCGATCAGGTCCGCCCTCGACGAGAGCGCCTGCTCGTTGACGGACTCGTCCTCAACGGGGGCCATCTGCTCCTCGATATCCTTCACACGGGCAACCAGATGTTTATTCTCTTCAATTAAGGGGTCCACCTGCGACTTCACTCGTTTATCTCCTTAGCAACAGCACGTACTGCCATGCTTCCAAGCTTCAAGCTCGTAGTATTTCCCGTTTTGCACCTCCAATTCACTCAGTCGGGCACGAGCCTCGTTGATGGTAGCTTTGGAGGAGGCGACGTCATCGTCCAGCGTCAATACTGTCTCAAGAACCCTAATGACGGCGGCCACGTCGACATTGAGGGCTTCCTTCTGAGTCCTCCTGTCGCACCCGAGGATGGCCTCCCTTTCGGCCTCGTGCACCCCCAGGGAGTTCACGTTGTCAAAGATTTGCCTATTGCCATAGCACAGGGGCAGCACGAAGGTCTCCCCAGCAGTAGTCGACGTCCCCGAAACTCCTTGTTCCAAACGCTCCCCCCTTCGCCTTTTCAGGGGTTTCTCGGGAGAAGACAAGGGGGAAGGAGTAGATATGGCATCTTGGCCGACCTTCCTTGCCTGCTCTTGAAGCTCTGCAATGCGATCCTTGGCTGATCCTCGGGAAGCTTTTTTCCTCAATTTCAACATGCGTTCCTCCATGGTCGTCATTCGAGCTGCAAACAAACAAATAAAGCATTAGAAAACGAATGCGCAATCAAAACAGACGGCGGCCGTCAAAGATCCCCGAAGAAATTACCTACAAGTTTTAACGCGTCTAGATCCGATGGGCCGTCAAGCAAGGCCTTGGTGTTAATGTAACGACGGTCGATCTCAATCTCCCTGTGAGCATCTAGGAGGACGTTTCCCTCCCGATCCACGCAGATGGTTGGGCGGAACCCCTTGATGTAATTCTCCAACTTCTCATACGAGAGATTATCTTGCACGTCCAACTTCTCATGCTTCAAGGAGTAGAAGTCAGCTCCCCGATTATAATCTTTTCGGTCTCATTCCAATGGTAACCTCGCCTTCATCCTATCCCCCTCTTTCCCATCCTTATTGACCTCCACAGATCGAACGAAGAGGGTGTCCTTGGCCTCCCTAGTAAGAGGCTTCACCACATAAAAGCGCTTCTTGAAGTCTCGAACAGACTCCAAGTACGGTCGAAACAACTTCCCAGACTGCTTCAAGGACACCCATGCGCACTTGTCACCGACCATCTGCGGCTGAAGATAGAAGATACGGATGATGAGGGGCAGAGTGGCCCCAATATCAAGGTACCAGCAGACGAGCTCGAAAACCCTCATGAAAGCTAGGGCGTTTGGGTGAAGCTGCGAAGGGGCCAAGTCAAGCCATGTGAACACCCCGGACTAGAAGCTCGTGAAAGGCATACGGATCCCCGTTCTAACGCCTGAGTATTTAATTATTTATTTAATTAAATATTTAGCGATTTATTTGTGAAGTATTAGTTGATATTGTTGTTATGGAGATTTAAGTTGGTTTGGTCGAAGAATAATACTAGAAACGATGTTATAACTATAAAGTTAGTGTTAGTGGGCTTAAGTTGTGGTGATAATAGTAGTAATGATGGGGGTACGAAGTCTAAGCCCAAAACTTATTATAAGGATTTTTATTTAATTAAAAATAAATAGAAATTAAATTAATTTGGCTATCAGTAGAGAAAAAGGAAAAACAAGGGTTTTGGGAAAAGGAACAGAATAATACGTAGAGCTTGCAGGGAATAGAGAAAAATTGGAACGATTAAGAATTTATAGAGAAACCTTCAATCCAAGGTAAGGGTGGGGTTCTTGCTCTCTAATTAGGAATATGATGGATGATAGGTAGTTAGGGATGTGTAATTTTGCTAGGTTGTGTCATGTCGATGTTGATTGATCGTAAAAACCCCAATTGAAATATATAATTTTTCTATTCTATGATAAGTTGTTGTTGTTGATTGAAAAGAATGTGTAATTCTGTTGTTATATGATATGTTGTTGTTACTGATTGAAAATAATATCAATTAGATCGTGGAATTATGTTGAAACTGGTCTTTGGGTGAATTTGCGCAGCATGAGTCGACTCATAGGATTATGTATCGATACAAGCTGCTTTGATTTTAAAAAACCAGAGACTTGAAAACAGCTTGCATCGATACAAACAGCCTTGTATCGACTCATGGGGCTAATTTGGAAGGCTTGTATCGACTCATACGAGGTATGTACCGATACAAGTCAATTTTGTATCGATGCATAGGTGTATGTATCGACTCATACTGTTGAAAATTAGAAAAACAGAAAATTAAATAACGTATGAATCGACTCGTATGATGCTTGTGTCGATACAAGTTGCGTATGGATCGATACATGAGGTTTTGTATCGACTCATACTAGGTAGGAAGTGAAAAATAACTTCTGAAAATTGTTTTGGTCGTATCTTTGCGACCGTAACTCCGATTTTGTTGCCGTTTGAACCGTTGGAAAGCTAGAATTATGATTTAACCAATAATGGTACTTTTAAATACAGTAGGTGAGTTTTTGGATGACTTGATGTATTTTCCGTATGTGAATTTGTTGTTGTTGAACGTTGTTGTTGAGGCTTGATAGCCAACGTTGAACGGTGGAGTTGTGATTTACGTTGTTGTTTATGTTGTCATGGTTGTATGCTGAAGCAACTCGATTTTCAAAAATCAATTAATTCTCGAAAACAGTGAAATCGCCACCTAATTTTATTTATTCCAAAAGGAAAGGGAAAATATAGATAAAACCCCAAACAAACGGATAAGACGGTCTACGACCAAAAATTGGAATCGGGAGTCGGTTATGTAAGGGGAAGGTGTTAGCACCCCTTACATCCATCGTACTCGATGGGACCCGTTTAGTTCTACGTGTGTGTGTATATTCGCTAATCTCTAAGTTATAAAAGAAACAGAATTTGTTTATTATTATTTTGAGTTTGGCACGGTTTTGAACCGTGTGCCTACATATTCCCTTGTGCAATGGGAAAGTCAAAACTCTGTAGTTCCTCTTGAAAAGGTTTTAATTGGTTGTATTGATTTTATAAGAAAAATCGTGCGTTTAGACATTTCAAATAATTTGAACTAGGACTTGTTTGTTTGTTTGAAAAGCTTAAGTCCTCGTTCGTATTTGAAACGACTATTGCACACTCTTTATCGGAAAAGAGTTTAATGATCGCATGTAAGCGATAAAAAGAGTTTGAATGAGTTATTTTTGTTTTTATGCGGGAGACGAGTATCGGACCATAAGCGTTCAACGGCTAACGCCCTAATTACCCGGATGAGTGGACAGAAACATCCGAATCATCTTTTTCTACCCAAAAGTTTTATTAAGAAAAGTGAGGTGAAACATGGTTCACGTTAATTGAATTCAATTAAAGACACCAAGCATACGGTCGAGGGTCGATACTGGACTGACTACCATATGCTTGGGAGGAGGGAGAAATAGAATATTTATTTAGAAAAAATACTTTGAAAAGAAACTCGACGTTGGACCGAGGTTTAGAACTTTAATTGCGAAAGTGTTCTGATACGCGTGCTAAGATGTAATGGAAGCGGGTTATGATTAATCAAGTATATGGACTTGATTAATCTCGTGAGGATAGGTGCTCCTATCCCCAACCATGAGACCCTGGCGCATGGTGATTGGTATATAGACCAATATTATTTCGGGTTATGATCGATTAAAGCAACAAGGGCTTTAATCGACCTTGTGAGGATGGCCATGCCCATCCCCAACTATGAGACCCTTTAGGAAATTGACATATGAGTCAATCAAAGCATAATCGAATTGATTTTAATTTTGGAATTGTGTGCAGAGTGTACAATGGTGAATAATTGCTGAATGAATAAATAAACAGATAAAAATACCATACAATACAATCGGAAATTTAAATAATTATTAGAGATGATTTTTTCTGTTTGATGAAAAATCGGCTAATAGTTTAATCGATAAATCATCAAACACAAACTATCAGATCCAATAATCATTTAGTACATCGCAACAAAATATTATTCACGAAAATAAATTAATGGAAATAAGATAAGTTCAGAAATAGCCTGGGTGACACGGAGTAAGAAAAAGAAAACCATCTGATCTTTGACCGGTCCGTAATACCTCCATATGCGCCGGCGAATCGAGTGTGACGAATCCCATTCCGAAATATTCCGACGGTCCCAAAACAAAGATATTGCTTCGAATACACATTTGTATATATATATATATATATATATATATATATATATATATATATATATATATATATATATATATATATATATATTTTAAAATTAAATAAATAAAGAAAATATAATAAAGTAAAAAGAAATTTTCTTATTTTTTTAAAAACAAGGTGGTGACACTTGTCACCACCAGATCTAAGTATGTATATAAAATATAAAAAAATAGACAGAATATAAATTAAGTTTTCTTTTTTAAAACAAAAAGGAAATATAAAAAATAGATTTATCCAAAATGACAAAAAATGGAAAACACAAAATCTGTCTTCTATCCCTCGCGTGTTCTCTCTTCCTCGCGTGTTCTCTCTTCCTCATCCTGACCGAAGCCCTAGTTTCTTACCCAGAAACCCACGGAATCCCATCTACCTCTCTCGCTCTCACATCAATACTCTTCATCTCTCACTGTTGACGAAACCCTAGCCATGAGCCCTATGGCAGCCGCACCGGAAATCGTCCTATGACGGTGACGGCGGCGGCGAGGTCTCGGGTCTCCGATTACCATCGTGCTTTACTGGTTTCTGATTACTCATGCATGCTTTTGTTGGATCTGTGCAGGTGTTTTACCGTTTGGAAGCTTGAAGGGCTTGGAAACCCTAGGTCAGTGATGAGCTTGGTTGTGCGTTCGGCGGCGAATTGGTTCCGGGTGAGATCGTTCCCAACTTTTTCTTTTCCTCGTCCTCTCTCTCTGTATTTCGGAATACTTCTTAAAATCTCAATCTCTGAGGGTGTTTGGTCTGGGAAGATGATGATGAAAATGTTAATGTTTTTTTGATTCTGGGTTTGGAACTAGTTTATCGTATGCTTGCTTGTTCTAGGATTTGGAACTTTGGAACTTCTGTTTGTTGTATGTTTCTGGGATTTGGAACTTTTTTCTGGTTTTTTTCGTTGTATCGTAGAACAGATACTGCCTTTTTCTGGTTTTTCAAAAATGGTTTTTTTTTTCTTCAATCAGGGTTTGGACTTGTGTATTTGAGAAAATATTAGAACTGGTGCCCTCAGGTTTGGCTTTTGGTCTCTGTTTTTTGGATGAATGCTTGTTCTGTGTTTTCTCTCTTGTATCTTGTTGTGTTTAAAACTGATGGAAAAAAGATGCTATACTTTTGTCTTTGCCTTTTGCTGGTCACAATGAACTGATAGAACAGATACTCAATTCCTCTTTTGGCTTTCCCAAACTGATATGGCAGATGGTTTCTTGTTTTGCCTTGATGCTTATTTTTCTGTTTTTTTTTTACCTCCAAAACTGATGCCTCAGATTATATCCCTTGCCTTGGTTTTGCTCAGAAATTCTCATCATTTCTTTTGTTTTCACTTCTTTTCACCTTTGGGTGAAAACATGCTTAGAAAACACTCTTCCTTTTTCCATGCTGCTGCTGTATTAATTACTTGTGTGGCTTAATTTACTTCTTTTGTCCCTGCTATACCCTGTTGTTGGCTTAATTCTGCTGATAACCAAGCCCTTTTTCTCTGCTGCTGCTGTGTGTTAATGCCTTGGATTGTTCTGCCTGTTGGGAACTAAAAACTGTTGCCTTATTATACTTGCTGCCTGAGAATTATTGAACTGTTGCCTTACATTATGCTTGCTGCCTGGGAATTATTGAACTGCTAACCATGATGAGTGACCTGAGTTAAGCTTATTTGTGAACCGAATCAATTCGTGATTTGCAAATAAGCAGTTTTCTTTTCACCGATGATTAATCTTGCGCGAGATTATGAGGTTCAGCATTAAACCTGATTCCCGCCAAACACCCAATGATGAATTCAAAAAAAAATACCATACTTCCTTTGAATTTATTCTGACATGCAGCTACTAATCATTTTTTCTTGTTTCAGGTAACGTGGGAAAACGGCAACGGTGGCATAGAGAAAGTAGAGCAACGTAACGGAAAAGGCTGAAGATGTGAAGACTCGAATACCTTGTAGCAAATTCGTAGGATTTGTAGGACTTGTAGGATTTGTAGGATTTTAGAATTGTAACTTACAAATTCTTTTGTAACAAGTTTGTAATTTCCATGGTAAAACTTGAATAATTTGTAATTCAAATTTAATTTAATAAAACAAACTTGTTTCCAAATTTCAAGCTTAACTCTCAGATTCCTCGCAAAATGCATCGTAACCTTGTAGAAACTCAAGACAAATAAGTACAACCTTGAATAATATCCGTAGCATCTTACTGTACTCAAAAGGTGAATTAACCGACATTTTGCTTAATGGACTTGCATTTCAAACGAATATCGTTCCTTTCAGTGAATTTAAATTTCAAGGACAAACAAATCCTTTAAAGTTTAAACTCCGAAGACAAAACCAATACTTATCTTGAATGCCAGCTCCAAAAGCAAATAAATTCCTTTCGAAATTCGAATTATACCGAATTAATGACAAAAATGAAAGTTCTCTCCGAAATCCATTGTAATCTTTTTTTCATGAAAATTTCTCCTGTAGAATTTTGAAACCACCATGATAGAACATCTATGATGAAAAACGAATCACCAAAGTGAAACAAAGGGGAAAATTTTTGGGGTGCGACATATGCTATTTGAGTTCATCGCATACATACATTGCATATTATGTTGGCCTATGTTGGCAATCCACGTTGAGCCGTTGGGAGCAATGTTGATTACGTTGAAGGCTTACGCCTTGATGCCTCGAAATTACTAGTAATGGATTACATTGGGAGTTTTACTCTAATGGTACCACATGCATTTGCATTTCGTTGAGTTGCATATCATAACACACGTTGATGTTGTTCTTGTGATTGAATTATGTTGTTGTGGAATAGTGGTGTGATTGCAAAATAGTAATTTTGTATAATTCGAACTATATATTGTTCATCATAATCTCAATTATATGGTTTGATATCTCACCCTTTACTTGTTTTCACCGTTGCCTTTATATTGGTAACGTACAGGTAACCAGGAGGAGTAGTCATTATTGTTATAGTCCAAGTTCGGTGTCATTTTCTCTGATACGTAGCACTCGGGGGAAATGCGCATTTCTTTTATGTTGTTGTTTTCAATATTGAAATTTGCATTGTTAATTTGAAGATTGTATTACGTTGATCTTGTTTTAAGACTCAAAATGATATGTCTCATATGTATAACTGTTCTGATTCCGCTACTTAATTAATGAAGTTGTTTCCGTTTGAAGATTAATCTTCTTTAAAGTGTTATGTATCTGTGTGAGTAAGATGACATGTCTTTGTTGTTTACGTTATGATTGTGACATCCTGATTACGTTGAGATTTTATACTCTGATTTCTTGAATAAATACATGGGGTAGAATTGGGGTGTTACAATAGTGGTATCAGAGCAGGTCCGTCCGTCCGGCCATGTCGTTGTGTCGTTAACAATCAAGTATTGTTAATTACTTTTATTTGACTGTTGTTTATGTTGTAGTGCTAAGTTCAAATGGCTGGAAGGAACGATGTTGCGATTGATGCTGCTTTGGAAGCAATGGATCATGCTATGGAGAACCAACGGAATATGGGCGGGGATGCTGGATCTCAAAATTTGGCAACTTTCCAGAGGGAGAATCCGCCAGTGTTCAAGGGAAAGCATGACCCTAATGGTGCTTTGGAGTGGTTGAAGGAAATCGAGAGGATCTTTCGCGTGATGGATTGTTCTACAGCGCAGAAGGTCCGGTATGGAACTCATATGTTAGCAAGTGAGGCTAATGATTGGTGGTTAGAAACGCATCAGAGATTGGAAGTTGCAGGTGAAGAGGTCACTTGGGTTGTGTTCCGTAGGGAATTTCTAAGGAAGTATTATCTTGAAGATGTTTAGGGTAAGAAGGAAATTGAATTCCTTGAGCTGAAGCAGGGTAATATGTCTGTGGCTGACTATGCTGCAAAGTTCATTGAGTTGGCTAAGTTTTATCCGCATATAAATGGAGAAGGTGTTGAATTTTCTAAGTGCGTCAAGTTTAAAAATGGGTTGCGCTCGGAAATCAAGAAGGTTGTTGGCTACCAGAAGATTCGTGTCTTTTCTGATTTGGTTGATAGTTGCAGAATCTTTGAGGAGGATAGCAATGCTCATCACAATATGGTTAATGATAAGAGAGGCAAGAATCAGCAGAACCGTAGTAAGCCTTATGATGCAGGGAAGGGTAAACAAAGAGATGCTCAGGGCCAGAGAACTAGTGGTGGAGATGCTCCTGCTCAAGTCGTATGTTTCAAATGTGGGTAAGCTGGTCACAAGAGTTATGCTTGTAATGTTGATGCGAAGAGATGTTTTCGTTGTGGTAAGTTTGGACATGCAATTTTCGACTGCCAACATAAGAGTATGGTATGTTTTAACTATTGTGAAGAGGGACACCTTAGTAGTCAGTTCTCAAAACCAAAGAAGGGACAAGCTAGCGGGAAGGCATTTGCTTTGGCTGGGAATCCGTCAGCTGGTGAAGACAGACTCATTAGAGGTACATGTTTCATTAATAGTACGCCTTTAATTACTATTATTGATACTGGTTCCACTCATTGTTTTGTTGCTGCTAATTGTGTTAAGATATTGGGTCTTATGTTTTCCTATATGAATGGAGAAATGGTCGTCGAAATTTCGGCTAAGGGATCGGTGACTGCTTTTCTTGTATGTTTGAATTTCCCTTTTGTCGATCTTTGACAGAGACTTTGTTGTTGATTTGATTTGTTTGCCGTTAAGCGGACTAGATGTGATTTTGGGTATGAACTAGTTAGAATGTAACTGTGTTCATATCAATTGTTATGACAAGTCTTTGAGGTTTTCTACCCCTGAAGTGGAAGGAGTTGGTTTATTGAATGGTAAGCAGTTAAAGCGATTGATGCAAGACAAAGCACAGATGTTCTCATTGATGGCGATGTTGTCTGTTGAGAATCAAGTTAGATTGGATGAATTACAGGTGGTGCGAGAATTTCCTGAAGTGTTTCCTGATGAAATTCCTGATGTACCTCCTGAAAGAGATGTTGAATTTACGATTGATCTTGTACCTAGTACCAGACCTGTTTCTATGGCACCGTACAGGATGTCTGCATCGGAGTTGTCTGAATTGAAGAAGCAATTAAAAGAGTTGCTTGAGAAAAAGTTTGTAAGACCAAGTGTTTCTCCGTGGGGAGCGCCTGTGTTGTTAGTAAAGAAGAAAGATGGGAGTATGAGACTTTGTGTTGATTATTGACAGTTGAATAAAGTGACGATTAAGAACAAGTATCCGCTTCCAAGAATTAATGATTTGATGGATCAACTGGTGGGTGCTAGTGTGTTTTCAAAAATTGATTTGAGATCTGGATATCACCAGATTAGAGTGAAAGAAGATGATATTCAGAAAACCGCGTTCAGGACTTGGTATGGACACTACGAGTATTTGGTGATGCCTTTTGGTGTTACTAATGCGCCGGGAGTATTCATGGAGTACATGAACCGTATTTTTCATACTTACTTGGATCAATTTGTGGTGGTATTCATTGATGACATTCTGATTTACTCTAAATCGGAAGAAGAACATGCAGAACACCTGAGAGTCGTATTACAAGTTTTGAAAGAGAATGAGTTGTATGAGAATATGTCCAAATATGAATTTTGGTTGAAAGAGGTTAGTTTTCTTGGCCATGTCATTTCTGGTAGTGGCATTATCGTGGATCCATCTAAAGTTGATGTTGTGTTGCAATGGGAAACTCCAAAGTCGGTTACTGAGATTAGAAGCTTCTTGGGATTAGTCGGTTACTATAGACGGTTTATCGAAGGGTTTTCTAAGTTGGAACTTTCGTTGACTAAGTTGACTTACAAAGGGAAAGCCTTTGTGTGGGATGTTCGATGCGAATAGAGTTTCAATGAATTGAAACAGAGGTTGACGTCGGCTCCAGTTTTGACTTTACCTAATCCAGGAGAGTCTTTTATTGTGTACTGTGATGCTTGTTTGATGGGGTTAGATGGTGTGCTTATGTAGAATGGAAAAGTGGTTGCTTATGCATCTAGGCAATTGAGGACTCACGAAAAGAATTATCCTACGCATGACCTTGAATTGGCTGCAGTGGTATTTGTATTGAAAATTTGGAGGCATTATCTTTATGGTTCTATATTTGAAGTGTTTAGTGATCAAAAGAGTTTGAAGTACCTTTTTGATCAAAAAGAGTTGATATGAGGCAGCGAAGGTGGTCAGAGTTGTTGAAGGATTATGATTTCGATTTGAATTATCATCCCGGAAAAGATAATGGTGTAGCCGATGCTTTGAGCCAAAAGACTTTGCATATGTCGGCCATGATGGTTAAGGAGTTGGAGTTGATCGAGCAATTGCGAGATTTGAGTTTGGTTTGTGAAGTGACACCGCATAATGTTATGTTGGGAATGTTAAAGATTACCAATGACTTTCTTGACAATATTAAAGAGGCTCAGAAGCGAGATGTGGAGTTGGTGGATTTGATGGTAGAAATTGATTGACCCGAGAATGATGATTTCAAGTTGGATGCACAAGGTGTGTTGAGATTCTAAGATTGTATTTGTATTCCTGATGATGAAGCGATTAAGAAAGTGATCCTTGAAGAGACTCATAGAAGCAATTTGAGTATTCATCCAGGAGCTACTAAAATATATCAAGATTTGAAGGGTTTGTTTTGGTGGCCTGGTATGAACCATGATGTGGCATAGTTTGTGTATGCTTGTTTGACTTGCCAGAAGTCAAAGATTGAGCATCAGAAGCCTGCAGGGTTGATGCAACCGTTAGAAGTTCCAGAATGGAAATGGGACAACATTTCGATGGACTTTGTGACGGGTTTACCTAATACCTTGAGGGGACATGATTCGATTTGGGTGATTGTTGATAGGCTTACGAAGTCGGCACACTTTATACATATTAACATTACTTACCCGATTATGAAGTTGGCTGAGATTTATGTCAGAGTGATTGTGAAGTTGCATGGAGTTCCTGTGAGTATTGTGTCGGATAGAGATCTGAGGTTTACTTCTGATTTTTGGAAGAGTTTGCAGGAAGCATTGGGATCTAAGTTGAGGTTGAGTTTGGCGTATCATCCACAGATGGATGGTCAGACCGAGAGGACCATTCAATCATTGGAGGACTTGTTGAGAGCTTATGTTCTTGAGCAAAGAGGCTCATGGGATACTTATCTTCCTTTGATCAAGTTCACTTATAATAACAGTTACCATTCTAGTATTGGGATGGCACCTTTTGAGGCGTTGTATGGACGGAGGTGTAGGACTCCGCTATGTTGGCATGAATCTGGTGAGAGTGTGGTAGTTGGACCAGAAATCTTTAGAGAGACTACAAATAAAGTGAAGTTTATTCGGGAGAAGATGAAGGCTGCCCAGAGTAGATAGAAAAGTTACCATGACAAGAGAAGAAAAGATTTAGAATTTCAGGCCGGTGAGCATGTGTTTTTGAGAGTCACGCCTGTGACTGGTGTTGGACGAGCTCTGAAGTCTAAGAAGCTCACTCCTCATTTTATTGGTACGTATCAGATATTGGAATGTGTTGGAAAAGTTGCTTACCGTGTGGCGTTACCTCCAAATCTTGCTAATTTTCACGATGTGTTTCATGTATCGCAACTCCGCAAGTATGTTCCCGATCTGTCTCATGTGATTCAGATAGACGATGTGCAAGTGCGTGATAATCTCACAATGGAGACGATGCCTGTGCGAATTATAGATCGTGAGCTGAAGATTCTTAGAGGTAAAGAGATTGCATTGGTGAAAGTTGTTTGGTTAGGAGCTGCTGCTGAAAGCTTGCCCTGGGAGTTGGAGAGCAAGATGCAAGACTCCTATCCCGAGCTATTTGAAGCAGGTAAATTTCCATTTTCGAGGACGAAAATATTCTAGTAGGGGAGAGTTGTAACGCTCGAATATTTAATTATTTCTTTAATTAAATATTTAGCAATTTATTTGTGAATTATTAGTTGATATTGTTGTTACGGAGATTTAAGTTGGTTTGGTTGTAGAATAATATTAGAAACGATGTTATAACTATAAAGTTAGTGTTAGTGGACTTAAGTTGTGGTGATAATAGTAGTAATGATGGGTGTACGAAGTCTAAGCCCAAAACTTATTATAAGGATTTTTATTTAATTAAAAAATAAATAGAAATTATATTAATTTGGCTATCAGTAGAGAAAAAGGAAAAACAAGGGTTTTGGGAAAAGGAACAAAACGATACGTAGAGCTTGCAGGAAAGAGAGAAAAATTGGAATGATCGAGAATTCATAGAGAAACCTTTAATCCAAGGTAAGGGTGGGGTTCTTGCTCTCTAATTGGGAATATGATGGATGATAGGTAGTTAGGGATGTGTAATTTTGCTAGGTTGTGTCATGTCGATGTTGATTGATCGTAAAAACCCCAATTGAAATATATAAGTTTGCTATTCTATGATACGTTGTTGTTGTTGATTGAAAAGAATGTGTAATTCTGCTGTTATATGATATGTTGTTACTGATTGAAAATAATATCAATTGGATCGTGAAATTATGTTGAAACTGGTTTTTGGGTGAATTTGCGCAGCATGAGTCGACTCATAGGATTATGTATCGATACAAGTTGTTGTGATTTTAAAAAACCAGAGACTTGAAAACAGTTTGCATCGATACAAACAGCCTTGTATCGACTCATGGGGCTAATTTGTAAGGCTTGTATCAACTCATACGAGGTATGTATCGATACAAGTAAGTTTTGTATCGATGCATAGGTGTATGTATCGACTCATACAGTAGGTGAGTTTTTGGATGACTTGATGTAGTTTCCGTATGTGAATCCGTTGTTGTTGAACGTTGTTGTTGAGGCTTGATAGCCAACGTTGAACGGTGGAGTTGTGATTTACATTGTTTTTTACGTTGTCGTGGTTGTATGCTATTTGAGTTCATCACATACATACATTGCATATTATGTTGGCCTATGTTGGCAATGCACGTTGAGCCGTTGGGGGCAATGTTGATTACGTTGAAGGCTTACGCTTTGATGCCTCGAAATTACTGGCAATGGATTACGTTGGGAGTTTTACTGCGATGGTACCACATGCATTTGCATTTCGTTGAGTTGCATATCATAACACACATTGATGTTGTTCTTGTGATTGAATTATGTTTTTGTGGAATAGTGGTGTGATTGCAAAATAGCGATTTTGTATAATTCGAACTATATATTATTCATCATAATCTCAATTATATGGTTTGATATCTCACCTTTATATTGGTAACGTGCAGGTAACCAGGAGGAGTAGTCGTTACTGTTATAGTCCAAGTTCGGTGTCATTTGCTCTGATACGTAGCACTCGGGGGAAATGTGCATTTGTTTTATGTTGTTGTTTTCAATATTGAAACTTGCATTGTTAATTTGAAGATTGTATTACGTTGATTCTGTTTTAAGACTCAAAATGATATGTCTCATATGTATAACTGTTCTGATTTCACTGCTTAATTAATGAAGTTGTTTCCATTTAAATATTAATCCTCTTTAAAGTATTATGTATCTGTGTGAGTAAGATGACATGTTTTTGTTGTTTACGTTGTGATTGTGACATCCCGATTACGTTGAGATTTTATACTCTGATTTCTTGAATAAACACATGGGGTAGAATTGGGGTGTTACACCCGCCTCGCGGAAGTCAAACTCGTACATAGGGAACCTCGTCAACGTGTAAGAAGAGCATATCCTTCTGCTCTCACCGGGGATTTGGAATGCCCACGAAGGTTCCATACCCTCATCTAGATCCTCTATAATGTTAAAAGCCGAGGAGGGGTCGACGTCAAAGTCAGAACGGAAATCCCACTGCTCAGGCGCAACCCACGAGAGATCTGCAACTAGATGGATTTGTCGGCGACTTCTCGTGCCTTCCCCATGTGAGTTTTCAGATGGCTGGACCCCGACACCTGTAAAGCAGCAAAAGAAAAGTGAATTCGATGTTATCAAATCCACCCTACAACTGCAATTCAAGTGAAAGGGTGAGATGCTCGGCATCGCCCGCGGCTCAACCCTTCATCCCCTCGAGTCGACCAGACGGACGAACAGAATCCCCGAGATATCCATACGCTTCCCCACAACACTCATAAAAACACCCACGATGTTCATACATCCCTCCATGACATTCATACAAAATGCCCGTGACACTCGCATATCCCCTCAAGAGGCTCATGATTATGCCTGCGAGATTCTTAAATCCCTCGAGATATTCATACGCCTCCCCGGGACATTCATGGCTTTCCTCGCGTTACTCACATATTTCCCCGAGATATTCATGGCTCTCCTCGCGGCACTCACATAATTCCCCGGGGTATTCAAGGTTATCCACGCGCTACTCACGACTTTCCTCGAGATATCCATAAGCGTCCCCGCGAGAACCATAAATTTTTCTGACAATTTTATCCCAAAACCCAAATCTAGGGAAAAAATACAAAGAGATTGAGGGATATTTACCTGCGTTGTTGGGATTGGTAGACATCCTTTAGGAGTATGTTGGAGATTCTTTGAGGTTCTTGAAGCTTCGCATGGAG
This sequence comes from Vicia sativa, assembly GCA_021764765.1. Taxonomy (NCBI): domain Eukaryota; kingdom Viridiplantae; phylum Streptophyta; class Magnoliopsida; order Fabales; family Fabaceae; genus Vicia; species Vicia sativa. The sequence goes on along the minus strand of CM038792.1, from coordinate 187,724,968 downwards.
GGGTCTAAGATCCAAAACTGATGAACTAAATGAAGAATGCCAGATGAAACACTAAGAGGCCTTTTTATAACCAAATCTCCTTGGGCATGTGAAGGATCACACCCTATGTAGCTCCACATACCTCCCCAAGCAAGACACCAGCCTGAGGGTTAACACGTGCCAGCCCTGAGCTGGCGTATGAAGCCACACGGCCCGATCACGGTTAGATCCCTATCTCCCATTATGCCCGAGGTGAGAAGGCAAATCCGTGCCCGCAGTTATCGACAGTAGGGAGCAAATACGAATTTGTGCCCGCGGTTATCCATCTCGTCTAGCTCAATCACATCTCGCACCTGGGCGAACAGATCTCTCTGAAGGAAGTTCCACGGCAACAGGGTCCCCTACGGACGGCCCCTTGACTCAAAGTCATTGCTCTCTTCGAGAACAATGACTTGGGGGGCTCTTGTTCTGGACTGGCCCAGCATCTAGCCCACTTCCATTGAGGCCCAATCCAATAAGCATAGATTCGAAGGGTCATCTGCCCATAACGGGCAGGGGTCTCCTCATGTGCACGTTAGGGTCACGTGGCCAACGGTTACTTAACCGTCATCTGCCCTCCGAGAATACATGGTCAAGCACCTTACGTATCCCAGTACATAACCATCACCTGTCCTCCGAGAATAACGGGTCAAACACCCGCATATCACGGAGCGACAGACCAGGGAGGAGGCCACGTGTTGGACTCCTTGCTCACGTAAACCCTTGCAGTCCCTTAGTGGGCCTGGATAAATTACCCACTAACTGGACCTTGGCCCAGCACTGGGGGTTTATAAATACCCTCTCATTCGATAGGGTCATGTACTACCTTCATTATCTCCTTTTTTACTTGCTTGATCTGTCTCTCTCTCTCTCGCCCATACTTACTTTGGCATCGGAGTATCTTGCAGGTACCCCCCGTCTCCTTCAACCACTGTTGTAGCCTGGGCCTTGACGAATCTTCTGGTCAAGTACGATCCACTTTATTTTGAGTGTATGTATAAGGTTTATTATGACTTGATCCTTTATTTCGATTTTAAGACATGTAAGTGTTAGAATCTTCTAGAATATTTTGTAGTTCTAGATGACCCTGGTACCGAGAGGACTTATAGGTTTTAGTAGGAATCCAATGAGATAGTATTATCTCACTCCATGTTATTGTTTACATTTTCAGATGATCCGATTTCAGAAAAATGGAAAGGATAGATGACTTGATGGATGTAAGAAGACTTTATTTTAATTGGATTTCCACTATATTTTCTTAGTATTTTATGTTTTGGACATATTGTATATGTATGTTTGATGTAGTTTATATGAATTCGTGTAATTATGTCAGTTGTATGTTATTTGATGTATCAATATATCACCTTTATTAATATCTCGGTTATGATATTGAAGATTCTATATGGTTGGGATATTACAATGGTAAAATAAGAGAGAAATTGTCATGCTACATATGACTCAGGTTAAGGTAAAGTAGAAACAAGTTGATTGTTAGGTAAATCATTATACTAGTTTTTGTAGGATATGGGAGAGACTTTAACATGTCAAAAAACAGGTAACTAAGGACAATAAGAAAAAAATGAGGCAAGGGAAAGTTTTATTAATTGAAAGTAGTCCTTGGCTATAGAGATTTTACCCTTCTCATTAAGACATTTGAAGCCTTTGTGTTGAGGAGACACAACTACATAGACACACTCTGAACTTCTAAATTATAACTTATATTGATTGATTATATGGTCTAAATAAAGATAAGCAAGAGCATAATGGATTCCAAATCATGTCCTTTGTTGTAGAGAGCATGAAAAGGAGAGTGTAATTTTGGTAACGCATAAGTACGCAATATGTTAATTATAAAGTGGAGGTTGAAAATTATGATTCCAAGATTCAAATAGAACATGATTATTCTTGTAAGTCTACAAATTAGACTCAAGATTCAAGTCCGGATGGAAGAAAGTATCCTTGTGTACAAGCGCATGGTTGGTGTGTAATTACTATCATAGTCATAGTTTCAGATCTTGATCTACATGTTCAGTCTTGAACAGTCCATGACTCATATTCATCATAAACATTACCTTTTAGACTTGATCGGTCTTGAATTTTAATTAAATTTGAGGATTCACCACGAACTTGTGAATTTTTTATGTGAGAATCATTTGTTAAATTTAATGATTCCTGTGAGATATTAGATCGAATTCTATTGGATTGAAAGGTAGCTTCTAGTTCGACAAGATTGAGCATGTCGTCGAAGTCTTTTCACATGCGGGTGTCAAAGACTCACATACTATAGTCTAAGTGCATTCTAGTATGTGGATGTTGAAATGATAGGGTTGTTAGTATTTCGAATTGGGTTTGTTTGTTATGTCCAATTTTTTAAGTTAGCTTGTAATGGGTATTTGTGATAAAATCTCATTAGTTTAGTATGTTAGGTTTATTATAAATAGCATACTAGTCTCTCATCATTGCATACTGCAAATTCTAATTTAGGGTGAGAGGGTTATTTGTTATTCTTATATACTTGTAATCTTGTTTTGAAGATAAAGGAAAGAATAAAAGTTAATAGTCAATTCCTTGTGTTCATCATGTTCCTCATATTTTCTACCCTTATTTATCTTCATTAAGAAACAAGTTTATACTTTGTTCCTAAGACATCTGATTCACAACAAATTGGTGCGGTGAGCGTGGAGAAGATGCCTTCAACAAAGTACGAGATTGAAAATTTCACCTGAGTGAACGATTTCGGTCTGTGGCGCTTGAAGATGAACGCCTATTGGTTCAGTAGGGTTGTTTGAAAGCGTTGAAGGGAGAAGCAGCAATGAACGACGTTAATGGCATCTGAGAAGACGACGATGATAGAGAAAGTCCACAACACAATTATGTTGAGCCTTGGTGATAAGTTTCTTCGAGAGGTATCAAAGGAGACGACAGCGGCAGGGTTATGAGTTAAACTTGGAAGTTTGTACATGACCAAATCGTTGGTGAATCGACTCTACCTGAAGCAAGCTTTGTATTCATTTAAGATGATTGAAGATAAAGTGTGGGCTGAGAAGTTGGATATTTTCAACAAGCTGGTTCTTGATCTTGAAAATATTGATGTGAAGATCGATGATGAAGATCAAGCGTTGTTGATGTTGTGCGTTTTTCCCATATCACATGCTCACTTCAAAGAAACCCTCTTGTGTGGAAAAGAGTCCCTGATCTTTGAAGAAGTTTAATCAGCCTTGTATTTGAAGGACTTGAATGAACGAATGGAGCATAAACCTTTGATGGTTGGTGAAGCTTTGGTTGTTAAAGGAAAATCTTACGAAAGGATAGTAAATACAATAAGAAAGGTATAAGTCAGCAAAAGTTTTATAGTGGGGAAGCATCTGGTATTCGATGCTATCATTGTAAGAAGGGGGGTCTCACAAGAAAGATGTGCCCTGAACATCTGAAAGATCATGGAGGTAAGGATAATGGAAATGCAACTCTTGTTCAAGATGATTTCGACGCATTTGATGTTCTTGTGGTTTCGAGCAGCAACCCGTCGAAGGAGTGGATTATGGATTCTGGGTGCACTTGGCACATGACTCAAAACAGAGACTTGTTTGAGGAATCGTGTGATCAAGATGGTGGATATGTATCACTGGGAAACAACAAATCTTGCAATATTGCATATTTGTTGGATCTATGAGGTTCAAGCTCCATGATGAGTCAATAAAGTTGTTGACTGGAGTGAGGTATGTACCTGATTTCAAGAGAAATTTGATTTCTCTTGGTGAATTTGACAAGAAAGGATATGTTTTCCAAGGATAGAAAAGTATCCTTAGAGTCATGAAGGGGTCGAAGAAAGTCTTGAGAGGCGTGAAGAAACAAGGTTGTATACCCTTGAGGCTGAAGTTGTAAGTAGTTCAACAAATGTTGCATCCACGAAACATTTGTCAAAGACAAAAATTTGGCACGTGAGATTAGGCCATGCCAATGAAAGGTGTCTGGTCGAATTAGGGAAACAAAATTTTCTTGGAGAAGATAAAGTCGAAAAGCTGAAGTTTTGTGAATCCTGTGTACTTAGAAAAGCTTGCAGAGTGAAGTTCAATAAAGGCAAACAAAGTACACATGGATCCCTTGATTACATGCATGTTGATCTTTGGGGACCTGGAAGGTGTCTGTCACATTCAGGAGCAAGGTATTTTCTATCCATAGTAGATGATTATTCCATGAAATTATGGGTATTCATCAAAAAGACTAAGGATGAAACTTTTGAGAATTTCCAAAGTTGGAAGACTCTGGTGGAAAATCAAACTGGCAGAAAGGTCAAGAGGTTGAGAACATACAATGGCTTTGAATTTTGCAATGAGGCATTCGACAGTTTTTGTGTTGCCTCTAGTATTGCACGACACAAAACTATTGCAGGCACTCCTCAACAAAATAGTTTAGATAAAAGGTTTAATTGAACAATCTTAGAAAGAGTTAGATGCATGTTGACTAGTGTTGGGTTAAAAAGGTGTTTGGGACTGAGGTTGTTTCGACAACAACATATCTGATAAACAGATGTCCTTCTACTGTGTTAGATATGAAGACACTTGAAGAAGTTTGGTCGGGACATCCACCAGATCTCGAAAAATTGAGAGTATTTGACTGTGTAGCCCATGCTCACATTAGGAAAGACAAAGTCGAACCTAGAGCTCTTAAATGCATGTTTATAGGATACCCTGAAGGAGTCAAAGCTTATAGGCTATGGTGCCTAGAGTCGTGTCACAAAAGGATTATCACCAGTTGAGATATAGTTTTCAATGAAGCTAAAATGGCTTTCAAGAAAACTAATGTTGTTGGTCAAAGTGCAGAAATATCAGACGAAGAGCTGGAACAGGTAGAGATTCTTGTTGAGGTGGATCATGTTGATGTGAAATGCATACCCCAGATAAAGCCGGAGAAGAAGTAGAATATGCTGAGGAAGTTGAGGAAACTATCGATGACTACCTATTGGCAAGAGATAGGACACGAAGAGTCATCAAGCCACCTCAGAGAATTGGGCATGCAGATCCTATAGCTTATGCCTTAGTCTTTGTAAGTGAGGTTCTAGACAAATAACCAAGAGACCATAAGGAAGTTATGAGGAGTCGGAATAAGACTGAATGGATGAAGGACATGGATGATGAGATGAAGTATCTTCATGATAACAACACTTAAGAATTGATCAAGAAACCTGCTGGAGCTAGGTCAGTCAATTGTAAATGGATTTTCAAAGTTAAGGAAGGAATCAAAGGAGTGGTGTCGAAAAGATACAAGGCAAGGTTGGTTGTAATGGATTTCACTCAGAAAGAAGGTGTAGAGTTCAACGATGTGTTTTCTCTTGTTGTGAAGCATAGGTCATTCGAATGTTGCTTGCCATGGTGGCCCAGTTTGATCTTGAACTGGAACAAATGGATGTGAAGACTGTGTTCTTGTATGGTGATCTAGATGAAAAAATCCCGATGAGACAGCCTAAAGGGTATGTCAAAAAGGGAAAGGAAGACTATGTGTGCAAGTTGAATAAATCTTTATATGGGATGAAATAATCTCCTCGACAATGGAATAGGAGATTAGACAAGTTCATGGCACGCATAAGTTTCATTAGAAGTCAGTTTAACCACTGTGTTTACTTCAGATCTCGTCCTGGTAATTAATTTGTTATTTTGTTGCTTCATGTTGATGATATTTTCATAGCAAGCAACAATGTCGAAAAGGTAGGTGAAGGTTGAACTTAATAAGGAGTTTGAAATGAAGGATCTGGGAGCAGCTTCCAAGATTCTTGGGATTGATATTCGAAGAGATAGAAAGCAGTCGAAATTATGCTTATCTCAAGAGACATATCCACAGAAAATTCTCGAAAAGTATGGTATGTCGAATTCGAAGCGTGTTGTGACTCAAACAAACCCTCAATTCAAGTTGAGTACTGATCAATATCCCAGTACTGAGGTCGAAAGAGCTTATATGAATAGCATCTCATATGCTAATATAGTAGGTTTTTTGATGTATGCTATAGTCTATACTAGACCCGACATAGCATATGCAGTAAGTCTTGTAAGCAGGTACATAGCGAATCTTGGAAAGGCTCACTAGCAAGCATTGAAGTGGATTCTAAGGTACATAAATGGATCTTTGAACATAGTATTGATTTATGGTGGAGCCTTTGGTTAAGATAGTAAAGCAGTAATCGAAGGATATGTCGCTCTGATTATGCAGGTTGTATGAATTCCAAAAAATTTATTTCTGAATATGTGTTCACTATGTTTGGTACACAATTAGTTGAAAGCAACACTTCAGAAGGTTGTTGCATTATCAACCACTGAAGTGGAATATATTGCCTTAACTGAAGCTATGAAAGAAGCATTGTGGCCTGAAGGTTTTGCTAAGGAGCTGAAAATTCAATGTGAAGTTATCACTGTTAAATGTGATAATCAAAGTGCAATACACTTGTCGAAGAATTTAGCCTATCATGAACGAATCAAGCACATTGAAGTGAGGTTGCATTTCGTCAGAGGAGTAATCGAGCGTGGAGAAGTCCAAGTGCTGAAGATTTCGACATAACATAATTTTACTGATATGATCACCAAGACATTGTCAAGTTGCAAGTTTTTCTATTGTATGTAGTTGATAAAGTTGCATGAAGAAAGCTAGTTCGTTCTTTGATAATAGAGTTTATTTCAAGGTGGAAATTTGTGAGATATGAATCAAACTCTATTGGGTCGAAGGATGACTTCTGGTTCGACAGGATTGAGCATGTCGTCGAAGTTTGTTCACATGTTGGTGTCGAAGACCCACATACTGTAGTGGAGTGTGTTCTTCTAGTATGTGTGTGTCGAAATGCTAGGGTTGTTAGTATTTCAAACTTGGCCTGTTTGTTATGTCCAATTGTTTAAGTTAGCTTGTACACCCTAAATTAGCTTGTAATGGATATTTATGATAAAAAATCATTAGTTTAGTATGTTAAATTTATTATAAATAGCATACTAATCTTTCATCATTGCATACTGTAAATCCTAATTTAGGGTGAGAGGGATATTTGTTATTCTTGTAAACTCATAATCTTGTTTTGAAGATAAAGAAAAAAATAACAGTTAATAAGTAATTATTTGTGTTCATCGTGTTCCTCATATTCTCTACCCTTATTTGTCTCTTGATCATTGAGAAACAAGTTTATACTCTACTCTATTTCTAAGACATCAGATTCACAACAATTTCATATAAGATAATCGATATCTTGCAACTTCATCAACAATTTTGAAACGAATTATTAAAATTCAAGGTGGAGAAAACTGATTAAATGATTTGCTCATATGTATCACAACTACGATTAAGATTGTAAGTTTGTGATTGATAACTTGAAGATGATTATTGAGAAAGATGAATTACCATTGAAACATAATACCATAATAGAAAAGGATGAAAAATAATATTGTTGAAACTCTTACAAGTCACTCGTACACATACTTCTGCTACCTCTAGATTGATAGAATTTAATGGAATGGAGTAGTAGAGGATAAAACAGAATAAAATATCATAATTAAGATTAGCAAAAATTGAATAAAGCAAATAAGGTGGTATCCATAAAAATTGAATAAGGTTATATAAACCAACAGTTATGTTATGTTTCGATATCTTAAAATGGAAATATATGATTTCATCCCCCCTCTATTTTATCATAAGCATTGTGGATATGTGTGCGTCTGAAGATGCACATCTACGTTCAGCAGCTCAAAAGATGAAGAAGAAGTATGATAAGTATTGGGGATCTCACGAGAAGCTTAATATGATGTTGTTGATTGCTCTAGCTTGCGATCCTAGACGCAAGGTTAAATTGGTTGATTGGATGGTGCGACGATATTATAATAAGGTTGATGCTGATGCCTTGAAAGAAACCTTAGAGTCTTGTTTGAAATCTATATATGAGGAATATTGTGTTGGCTTTATGCCTCCTCAAGGTAATTTAAATGAGTCGCAAGTTTTTGGTAGTGTTAGCCATCCGTATGGAACGAGTTTTATCTTTCGAAGGGTGTGACGATAACGAATTAACTACTTATCTTGAGAGAGTTTAGAGCGTAACATGGAGATAAATGTCTTAGAGTGGTGGAAAGTAAATTGTTACCCCATCCTTGCAAACATTGCAAGAGATGTACTTGCTATACCAATAAGCACAGACGAATCGCATTTAGTAGGAGAAAGGGTGCTTGATCCATATCGCACTCATTAACACCGACAAGCACGATATGCACTCAAGATTGGCTCAAAGGAACATCTTCATCATTGATTACAAATGAAGATTTTGATATTCTTGAGAGATTTGAGCAAGGTATGATAACTAAGTATATTTTCTAATGTATTATTATTTATTTATTATACTTGAGGCATAATAAAATGTATTCATATATTTTGTAGAATTACTTTATACGGAAGATGGTGCTAGTTGTTCAACCTCTTCAACCTCTGTTGCATTCGAAGATGACTTAACGGTAAAGAATTCTAAAGTTTTATATATGAATTTTTCTTCCATTCTTGAGCTATATATCCTACAAAACATACTGGATTATTTAGAAATAAATGATTAGTCTTTTGATCTAAGTGCTTGTTGACAATTCACTACTCATATTGGATTCTATTTGATTAAGAGAATGAACTAATTGGTCTTTTGATGAATATTGTAATGTGACCTAAAAAATCTATGAATGTCTTATGCAAACTCTAAGCATGAATTATGGGTATGTTGCAGACTTGATGACACCAAGAAGACACGTGTAAGATTGACTCCGGATTACGATGGATGCATTGGATGTAGCAGTTAATTTTATTTATTTATGACTATTTGGTTCCGCACAATATTGACAATGTATTGACTTGATTGTTAATCATTTAATTATAACATTATGAACAATTCAATGGTCATATATTTTAGTTTTTTAAAATTATTGTTTTTAACATAAAATAATTTTAGAATTTTTTAAATAAAAAAATATTTTTGATATAAAACTTTATTTTTTAAATTGGTTTTTTTATAAAACTGGTTTTAAAATTGATTTTTTTTTTATAAAATTGGTTTTGAAATTGGTTTTTTTTTTAAATTAAAAATTGATTTTTAGAAAAACTGGTTTAAAATTAATTTTTTTTTAAAACTGGTTTTTGCGAGAAATCGGTTCAAAACCGAACCAATCTACATATAAACCGGTTTTAAAAATATAAATTGGTTTTAATGAAATAGTTTTAAAATCCAAACCAAACCATATATATGGTTCAATTTGGTTTGGTTATTGATCCATGCACACCCCTGTATAAAATAGAGGGGAGATGAAATCATATACGAAACATAACATAACAGTTGGTTTATATAACTAGCTGATTCTTGAGATTTATTGAAAAGCTCGTGCCACAATTCATCTAAAATAGATTTAAAAACTAAGTTTTTTTTTAAAATGATTTTTATAATATTGTAGAATAATTGTGTAAAATAAATTATAAAATAACTTTTTATAAAAGTAACAAATAAAAAATTAATTTAAATAATTATGTTTAAAATGTTATTTTAAATATTTCATAATTTTAGTGAAAAAAAATTTGAATATAAAAATTTCAAAAAATCACAATAGCTTTTTCATAAATAAACATTTTAAAATTTGAATATTAAAATTTGAAAAAAGTCAAAAAAGAAAAAGAAAAATGTGTAGCCATATGAAACTTAAATGAGTCTCTGTAGTGGGATTAAAATGTTCATTATGTTATTACATACATGTCCTTTTGTAAATGTAAAAATAATAGTGGTAATGGCATCTTCTATTAAAGGCTACATAGTAGACTCACACCACATGAAATGTTGGAGGGATCGTGACTTGTAAAGTTGGAATTAGTGAGCTAGGAAGTTGTAACAGACTTGTTTAATTAGTTATATCAATTTTCAAGCATAATAAACCTCATTGTAATAATCCATTTTGAGCGTAATAATTTTTTTGTTTCAAATGCATAAAATATATTAATTAAAAAATATTTTAAGGGCTATAATTTTTTCATATGCCCTTCCAGTGAAAACCTCGCAGAAAGGTGTTGACAGTTAGGAAAGCGAGATAGAATCGAACCAGCAACATTAAGATATAAGTTCTGAAATTAAGTGGGGAAAAATCAATTTTCAAAATGGGTCAAAACGACAACAGATTTCAACCTAGCACAAACTCAACGAACTGATATCACTAGAAAAAGCAGATGACAGTTGGAACATCGTCGATCAAAATACAAATCACCACCACAATCAAGGGACCAAAACTTCTTAAGAATAAACATAATAGTTTAAAGATGAACAAGAACCTAGCAGATTTTCAACTGTCAAAAAACAATGTCAGGAGAACTGTGTTTAATCCGGAAGAATTTGCTCGCCATCAGCATCTCCCTCTGTCTCAATCTTAGGCTTTGAAGGGCCTGCTCCTGGGGCTTGCGTCTTCTTGATCCCACTCACTATATCATCAATCCTCAGAAGCATGCATGCAGCTTCAATGGCGGTCTTGAATGTTTGTGCCTTCACATTATAGGCATCCCAGATCTAGCACCATAATACAACATAACATTTTCAGAATTCAATTGCTGACATTTACACCAAAGCTTGTGCATATAAACATGGATTTCTTCACTGTGTTGACCCTTAGAAATAAATTGAAAACATTGATTCTAATTTAAACATGACCAACTTTTGTCGGCAAAATAATGTTATTATGCTTTTGGATATTCATTTACAACATGCAAACTCCAAGAATAAGATAATAAAGTACCTTGTGCTCTTTCATGTCAACGATGGCACCAGTATTTCCATCTATACCAAACCATGCATTTTCTCCATTTGCATGCTATAATTTTCAAAAAAACACACAAATTAAACAAAGATCAGGCTTCAGAGAAAGGAATGTATAGAATTAGAATATATACTAGCAAACTATTCTTACTTTTCCTTGTAGTGCAGTCATTGTCCGGATGACATTTACTCCACAATTTTGTGCCAAAGTACGTGGAATAGCTTCAAATGCAATGGCAGCCGCTTCATATGGCCACTGTTAGTCAACAAGAATGAAAAGTGAGAACCAGAGTAAACTGCTGCTCAACACAAGAAAGAACTAGAACCCGCCAAATATGAATGAGTACCACCAGTTCACTCACTGAAACAACATTGAAATACCCTCACCTTCTCTATGCCTTCAATAGAAGAACTCTTCTGTTTCAAAGCAGCTGACACAGTCATCTCTGTGGCACCACCTCCAGGAACAAGTTTTGGATTTTTTATTATGTTCCTAGCAACAGACATAGCATCCTGGCATGGAAAAAAGCTTCAGGAAGCAGTATGATCAAATGCCACTGGTCTTTAGTAAATAAATATCATTGAATTACCTGTAGGTTTCTTTCAACCTCATTTAAGAAATCCTTAGTAGCACCTCGCAATAATACAGTACAAGCTTTGGGTTCTTGGCAGTCAACAATAAAAGCAAAGTACTCATCTCCAATTTTCTTAACTTCAAATAATCCTGCACCAGTTCCAACATCAGACTCCTGCAATTCATCTGGTCTGTTCACAATAACAGCACCGCTTGCCTTGGCAATTCGATTATTATCTGTTTTCCTCAGTCTTCTGATTGCACTCACTCCATTCTTGCTCAGATAATGGCATGCCAAATCACTGAGACCCTTCTCTGTTACAACCAAATCTGGTTTGAATTTCAATATCTGCTTACAGAGCTCCTCGATGTATTCTTCCTCCAACTTCAATAACAGACTCCAGTCTTCTTCTCTTAGCAGTTCAGCATTTGTTTGGTTTTCACCTTTTTTATACTCTAGAGGACAATCGAGGAGAATGATACGTGGGTTAACAATCTTTCTCCTCATCTTGCCAGGGGAAACCACATCTTTGTTTATCATAACTCCCTTGAGAACTCTTGAATCCTCAAATGGAGCGCCAGGGACCTTCTCAACCTTGATATAATTTTTAATATCTACATCTCTTAAGCCTCCGCCAATATCAACACCCACTGTTGTAGTAGCATCAATAGCTAAATCCTGGAGTATAGCCAAAGAAGAACAATTAGAACACAATTCAATAGATCTAAAGTGCCTGGCGATTGTTTAGGGCTTATAATAATCACCTGCACTTGTAGTAGCATCAAATTTTAGTCATGTTCACTCAAACAGAAACAAATACAACCAAAGAACAAGAGAGGAAATAATGAGATTAGTAAAACAGTATCGGCTAGGTTTGCATATAAAGCAATTAAATTGATAAAGGATAAAAACATATCAGAGCAATATATGTTCTTATAGACATGTTGCCTCCCTAACTACACAGGCCTACCTAACTAAATGAAGATAACTTGAACACTTATCTAGATGTCAATAACCATAACATGAATAATAAACAATTACAACGGATTAATGAAAAAACATCAATTTGAGCTTTCATAGAAAATTAAAATTATTTGGTCTGCGAAAATATTTGAAAATATAAATGAGCAAAGAAGAATATCATTTGGAAATCTAGCCAAGAAAAATATACTCACAGCAATTAAATCCCCAAACTGACTTGTGAATTTGGTGCCTATGCAGCTTTTAACAATCCCCAGCATTTGACTTCCTGCAATTTAATTCATCAGCATTGGAATTATAAGTCAAGAAATTCAATGAATCAGTGGTCTACCGATCTTACAAATTACTGAAGACTACTAGAAGCTTTCGAAGCAAACAGAATCACAATATTACTACCCAACTCAAACTATTTGGACAATCTATTTCAGGTTTCTCCTCCACACAAAATGGTAAACGGAATTGACAGGATTAAGCTCACTGTAAGTTTGTAAATTAATGGGAGGGTATTGTAAGAAAAAAGTACCAAACTTGAAAAGAATAATAAAACTTACGGTCCTTGACATCAATAAGTATTGCAATTTTGTCAATGGCAGCAATAGCATCCTCCAAAGCTTTGTTATATGCTGCAAATTACAAAGTTGTATCAGTCATTATACATAATTTTATACTGTACAGAAGAACCACTGATTATTACTATTACATTACCTCGGCAAATAACTGTAGGGTGGTAGTTTTTGTCAATGAATGCTTCGGCAACATGGAGCATCTCACCAGCTGCACAAATATGGCAAGATATTGAAAATGAGAAAAATAAATCGCAATAAATTAGGGAAAAACTAATCCTCAACTCAGTACATGATACAACAAACAAACTCTATAGGTTGTTACTCAATAAGGTACAAAAATAGCAAGGCATATGTGGAAAGAATCTGAGTTCAGACCAACTCAACACCAGAGAGGAGAATCAAAACTACAATGGCTATCGGAGAATATGATGTAAAGAGGTATTAAAAGATCTCAAATAGGAAGACACAGAGAACAGTTCAAAATAGTTTAAGATTATGAAATTTAAGAGAATATAAATGAAAGAAGTATTTTAATCATCTTTATCTTTAAGAGCAATAAATGAAACAAAAGTGCAAATTATAGAGGGATTAAACTCATGAGTAACTAGGCCACTTTAGAAAAGAGTGAGTGAACACAATAGAAAATAAACTAGCATCACAAAAAATCAATTTGAAAGCTATAACATTTAACGAAGATCAAGTGGAGTACAGCCAACACTTAAGGTTGAGGAAGAGCAAGAAAAACAATAGACCGAATATACTCTCTCCGGTCACAATGATAAGCAAAAATAACTAATTTTACAGATTAAAAAAGTTAGTTAAGTGTTAATTTTCTAGATTTCATGTACAGTCAAAGTAAAATTTACTATTATATGCTTAGTGATATTTGATGAATCAACTACGAACATTAAATGCTTTGAATTAAATCAAGGGTATACTAGTCCTACAAGCATTGTTTAGTTTAAAAGTTATTCACTTTTGCTTATAACAGTGACCAAGATTTAAGGTCACTTTTTTTGCTTATAATAGTGACCGAAGAGAATATATTAATAATCTTACTTGGGGAGTCGAGAGAAGAGATGGACGAAAAGTTTCGAATAATGGAGACACATGGTTTTCACTTAAGTAAAAATAACATAGTATATAACATGCAAGTTTAGTGATACGAATGAATTCTATTGTACAAGCAGAAAAAGTTTGAAAACATACAGCTAGTCAACCAATAATAAAGATTCATAGGAAAATTGTCTTATCTTAAAGCAAATGCAGGACAGGACTTTATAGCATTGATTAATTATTGTAGTCCCCATCTAATGGAAAATTTGTTGGTTGTGTTTTCTATTATTATTTTTGCTATGTGAACGAATCATTCCAATCTTGCAACAAAAAGGAATTACTGAATAGGTCCAATTATATATAATACATGTTAACCAATTATTAAATATAAATCAAATATAAACATACATGCACACATAAATATGAATGCAAATAACATACCAAGGATGATGACAGATGTGGTTCCGTCTCCTACTTCTTCGTCTTGGGTGCGACTTAATTCAATCATTGACTGTACTCGTCCAAATAAGCCAACAATATCAGAAAGTATAAAACGAAGAGAAACTAAGCTTATAAAATTCAATGCAAACCAGAAAGTTGGGTATTCACAAGACGTGGTCAAGAATGCACTATATGGCGACCTCAATGAAATGAAGCATGAGAGACAAGTACCTTAGCAGCTGGGTGAGCAATATCCAATTCACGTAAGATAGCATTTCCATCATTTGTCACCACAATTCCTGTTATAGTTTATAGGGGGGGAAATAGGAGTTTTAAGTACTTGGAAACACAAGACATAAAACTAAACCTTTATCATAAATACTACTTCATTAACAATTCATACTAAGATCAGAACCTAAAACTTAAATATCATGTAAAAAAAAAACACAAATAGTTCAAAAATCTTACAAAAACTTGCAATCAGCAAAAGACCATGTACATCTCAGACACTAAAGTTACAAATAAGAAAATATTTGCCATCTGTGAATGATTACTGCAAACGGCATGATTGACAATAGTCCTTAACAAGATATAAGTTGATTTAAGAAATGAAAACACTAACCTCCAGAAGCATCAAGAAGCATCTTTAGCATGGACCTGGGTCCCAAGGTTGTACGAATTATATCAGCAACAGCCTACATTCATCAACACCCACATTAAATTAGAAACAACAAATGTATATTAAGAAACAATAGCAAGCACTACTAAGTTTTGAGAAGTAATCATCAGTAACAGGTTCACCTTTGATGCCTGAATATTAGCATGATGCACCTTAGCTCCAGACTCACGTTTCAAAGAGTCCTCTGCACATTTACAGCATGGAATTAATGAGTCACTCCATATTAAAAAAAATGCTTAAAATGTACAAAAGAAAGCAAATATTAAGAATCGTCGAGTTTAAAACGTGAGAATGTTAAGACTGTTTATTCTTTAACAACATTCTCAATTATTACTTTGTTAGTGGATGACTGAAATTACATTTGGTTATAGATTTTCCTTTTTAATCCCGACAGGGAGAAAATAGAAGCTAATTAAAGAGAATGCATGTTCAGAAACACTGAAAAAAGCGAAATTTATACACGAAACCAATTCAAATCAACCAAAAGCGAACTAAAACACTAAAATAGGTCAAACAGAGAAACAGAATTCCAAGCTCAGGGCGAGAACTTACTGAGAACCAGAACTGACGACTGCATGATTTCTAGGTTTAAAAATCCCCCGAGATTTTTCCAAAACAAAAACCAAATCCAGCTTCACTGCACATTTCACAAATTTCACAAAACACAAATCAAATACAAATCCATATTCAAACTCAAAACACCGCAACAGTATAGTTTTTATTAACAAAACATATCAGATTCAAGCATTCTTTCAAGCATTTCTTCAAGCATAACAAAGGCACGAAAACGAAAACGAAAAGTAAAACCCTAAATCACGATACAAAGGTGGCGATGCGGTAAGCGAAACCGGATCGGAAGGAAGAACGGAAGTTACCTGAAGTCGGGAAGAGAATGTTCGGAGCGGCGGCGGAAAGAGCGTTAGGGCAGAGAAAAAGAAGATCGGTTATGGAGAAATGAGTGTAGTATTAAGAATGAGACTGCACGCTCGCTCAGGTTTTCCGCCAAAATGAACTAGTAGAACTAGAAAACCCTGGAACACTACTATATTTTTATTTTATTTATTTATTTATTTCTTATTTATTTACACGAGTAAATAAACTATTCATTTACTCAAATATCAATTTCAAACATAAACATAAAAATAATTATTCGTGATAGATGTATTTTAATTCAAATAAATTGGACTAATATAATTTTAATGGATCTCGAAAGGGTCGCCCCAAAGCCATGGAAAAGGAAGCTCAAAATATGAAAGAAATTGAGGTGTGTTATCTTAAAGTCACTCGATTATGATTTTGAGTCGTCCGACTCGGACCAAGTATTACTACTTAGTCCATCTCACATGACATATTATGTGTTTAGGAGAAAGTCACTTTGACCATATTAGAAAGGAGGGAACCACCCCAATTGAAGATGAATTTAATCTTCTTTATGAAGCTTGAGATATTTTTATGTTAAGAGTTTGCGTCTAGTTTATTATTAAGGCATCGTGTTTGATTTTCATAGCTTGTGACCACTCAGGATGTGACAAATCTTGTTTGAAACTACCTAGTTCAACTTGTACAAGAAAGAATTTTAGTTTTCGTTTTCCACTTTTAACAAGAATTAGCATGACATGGTCGTTTTGTAACAAAATAACAGTTGGTTTACTATTATGAATGAATGGAGATATATAAATATTATAAAAGTTATGCTATATGTGTCTATAGCCTTAAGTAAAATTAATGACCATTTACCTATGTTATGTAGTAATGTGATCTTTGGGCAATTTGTTGGATCATGCCTTTGGACAAATGGTGATAAGGACAAATCAAGATGTGTGTCTAAGACATCTCGAGGGTGTCAAAAGTGTAATTATACACATTTAATCATATAAAACTGAAAATTTTGATTCAGTTAAAGCAAGAAAATGGTGTATTCTTGTATCAAATAAAGAAAGACAATGTCTTGATTAAGCTACACATAGGACTCTGGTTGAGGTAAAGTAGAAGTAGGTTGATTGTTAGGTAAATCAAAATACTAGATTTTTGTAGAACGTGGGAGAGACTATGACATATTAGGAAACTTGGAACTAGGGTCAACATGAAACATTTGAGGAAAGAGAAAATTTTGTTCATTGAAAGTAACATCCTTGGATATAAATATTCTACACTCCTTACTAAGATATTTGAAACCTTTTGTGTTAATGAGATCGCACAGAGTGACATACTTTGCACTTTTTAACTTTAATTTGTATTGGTTATATGGACTTAATAAAGGGAATAAAGGATATAATAGATTTGTGGTCAAGGCATTTGTTGTATATAGCATGAAAAGGAAATTTTGGTAATGCATAGATAGACAGTCTGTTAATTAGATAGGTGGAGGTTGAAAAACTATGATCCCAAATGAAGCTGCATATTCCTATGGGGAGATTATTGCATGTCCACGACATGCGGGCGCCCAATACGATTATTTTGTTGTTTATCTTATCGTTTTCATTTATTATCATTTATTAAGTCTCCCTCGTGATTGCACATCTTTTAAATAAAATGTTGAATGAATTCAATATTCGTCATAGTATGCATTAAATCAATGGTTATATATGAACTTGATCAAGAAGTTTTCAATTAATTGCATGAGTCAGTGGAATAAAAATATTATGTGTTTTTTATTCAAGTTAGGTGCAAAGAAAGATCTTGAAGTACTTTTAAAACCATTAAAAATTGATATTTGTGTGTTTGATTCGAATAAATCAGATCAAGAACACATTTTGATTCAAATCAAATTAGATAGAGGCAAACCAGGGATATTTTAACACTTAGATTCGAATCAGAGTTTACACTTGTTTCGAATCAAGCTCCTTCTGGTCACCCATGTTTGATTTTATTTGAATCAAATTTTACACCTTATTCAAATCATACCATTTTTCAGCATTTTCCATTAGGGCGTGTTGTAGTTGATTTGAATTAGGACTCACACTTGATTTAAATTATGGGATCTTTGATTCGAATAAGACTTTTTTCTTGATTTGAATCAAGCGTGAAATGAGAAAAAAATTGATTTATTTTTATTCCACTTCACTTGCTCATTTGATTCAAATCATGTGATGTTCTTGATTCGAATTTAAGCAAGTTTTACCACTTTTTTTGTGCTTAATCTCAAGCACATATAAAATAGTTGTGCGCTAGTGCCTTGTGTCAAGAAGGCTTTGAACCAAGAAAATAAATTATTGACTCTTGACTCAGTGCATGACCTATTAGGTTGGAGAATAATTCAGATAATTTAAAAGCAACATATTGACCTAATCATGTGGCTTAAGACATTTTCACAAATGCAATTAATTGATAGTGGAAGAATTGGATCAACCGATGAAAAGTTAATTGTCACACAAAAGTCAAACTTGGACTTTTTGGTCAATATTAAACTTCAAAGATCAAGAATAATTAAGACTTTCAAAATTATCAAACTTGTTGTTCATCAAGAATCAAGAAAAAGTTAACAAAAGTCACAAATTTGGATTTGAAAATTTCATTATGTATTGTAAAATTTCATGTGCAAATGTCATACATTGCAAGACCATAACTTCCTCATCAAGTCATAATTTTTCATGCTCCAATGCTCAAATCAAAGAGAATGATGTATTCTACAACTTTGTTAATGTGAGATTATCTCCAAAAAAATACATAGATTAAGATATATGAGTCCATAAAGTCATGACTTAAAAACCCAACACTTAGGCAAATTTCTCAAGAGAATTTACCCTCAAAATTGACTGACTTTATGGCCATTTTGCACCAAGTTCTCGTTTGATTCAGCCAAAGTGGCCACCATGAAATTTGAAGAGCATGTTCTAAATTTGAAGAGCATTTTAAATTTGGTTCCGAAACCATCACCAATGGTTTTAAAACGTGCCAAAACATTGGGTACAACTATTGTTACCTCAGACGTTTGAGGAAAAGTGAGTTCCGATGCACAAAAATGCCTAAAAAGGCTTACGGAACAACAACATTCATGTACCGAATTAAGTTCCAAATCAATTTTGTTTTAATTTTGAAATGTGAAATGAATTGGAATTTAATTCATGTACATGTAATCAACAACTCAAAACAAATTAAAGTGTAAGCTATATACAAGTTTGATTGAAGTTTGAATGAAAATGAATGCATGAAAAGGCATATTCATGTGCATTTTTGTGATGTTTCCATGCGTGGAATGTAAATGAATGAGATGCATCATGTAATCTATGTATGCTCAATGCAAATTACACTTAGAAATGATGCAAAGTATGAATCAATGACAAATGCAAGCATATGTATAATGTGTAATGATGCTTCAATTATGTACATACAAGAATGTAACATGCACATGTGAAAAAGTGTGTGAAAATGTGACTCTGACACACTTTAACGTCATTAAAATCAAGTTTCAATGCATGAATTTAATTTAATTAATTATCATGTTTGTAGATCAATGCATGAAGATGAAAAATATGATCAAATAGTAAGGCTACATGCACTATGTACAATGCAAATGTCTTATGCAACTAGAATGCACCTAAGACTACATTTTGACACAAATATGTATGCAAAACAAACCTTGATTCACATAATTCCAACTCAAATTATCAACTTATATGCTATCTAACGCATGAGCATGTGATAGGTGATACAATCAACCAATTAAAGTGATTAAAATGCACACAAAAAAAATGAACTACACAAGTGTATGTGTGTGTTATGCACAATTTTTCTTCACACCGACACAATAACGTTGCAAAAATCGGATTCAAATCAAAGAATTCACAAATAAAAATTCAAGAATCGGAATCCACACGGAAATTGCAATCAAATTCAATAATTAATTTCAAGAAAAGTCAAAAGTCCAAAATCACTTAAAATAAGTGCTTAATTGAGAAGTTGACTTACTTAATCTTGAAGTTTGAGGTCAAATTGAAGAGGAATCCTTGAAATATTCAAAGAAAATACCAAATCGGACTTGAATTGATGTGAATTTGAAGAAAGTAGAAGAGAATTGGAAAAATAATGAAGAGGAAGGCTTGCTTCTCCTCAAACCGAGCCAAGGAAGTAGAAGGAGCGCCACCAGAGGTGCTGGCCGAGCAAGGCGGGGGGAGAGGTGGCTGGATTTGAGGCCAGAAGTAGAAGGAGAAGGCCGACCGATAGGATTGACCGACGACGGAGGAGGAGAGGCGCAGACCGATCGGTCCAGTTGAGGGAGAAGGCCGAATCACTGGCGGAAGAGCGGTTGGACGATCGGTAGGGTGACCGACTGAGGAAGGGCGGTGGCCGATGGCTGCTGGACGGGAAAGGGTGGCACGCAGTGCGGTTAGAGGAAGAAGGGCGGTTGAGCAAGGGTTTTGGCTTGGAGGAAAATTCAATTTTTCTTCAATTTATTCTTGAGTTTGCTTTGTGAGTTGAGAGAATTAGAGAGAAAATTCTTGAGATTTGAGAGGAAAATTAAGTAAATGATTGTGTGTTCCCAAATTATGAAGGGGAATATTTATTTATAGTTTGAAAAATTGGGCCTTAGAGTGTTCTGGATCCACAATTAAGCCCAAATCGCGATTATCCGAATAATTTTCGTATTTATTCCAAAACAGCCAAATCCCTGCAAAATTTGAAGTCGGAATGTAAACAAAAAATGTAATTCGACTCAATCGGACGAACGGTCTAGGCGATACGAATTTTTGAAGTTTCAGCACACTTTTCGGGCATCTGACACATGTAGAATTTGTATGGCGCTCTTCGCAGAAATTTCAGCGAACGAGGGTCTTCTGATCAAAATTCATACTCGGTGTCTCCGTGACAAATAAAACCAATAGAATTTGTAAACTTTTGGCACTGGTCCTACCTTGTTTCGATAAAAATTGAGTGACATATGATTTTTCGAACATCGCATATCAGATGAAAAATGCTCGGTTAATCTCAAAATCAAGTCCAAAGAATAAAAAATTGCTCTTAAATGGTAAGGAATCGGCCCTAGACTTGTGAATGAAAGTCATAGAGGACTTTGATACGTAATTTTAGACACCAGTCCCGCTCCATTTAAATGTTCCATCCAGGAGTTATGACCTTTTTAGCGCACCGAGAACATGGTATATCACTAAAATTCAGTTTAATCCACTTGAAAGATCAATTTCTTTGAGGGCTTTCTTCATACAATTTGCTTCCGAATTTCAAACGAAAGTTGTAGATAATAGTGAGAGGGACTTTCCAGTCAAAAATCATCAGAAAATACCAGACGAGCTGAAAGATATTCCTTCTGGAGTGCCTGAAACGCATCGAAAACCCAAAATTCACTTTATTGAGAAATGAATAATAAAATCTTTTTCTTGACGAAATTGCCTCCGATATGAACATATGAACTAGAGAATATATTGAAATGATCCCAATGCTCATGGAACCAAACTAAAATAACTTTCTGACAAAAAAATCTTGCATCAAGCATACAAACTAAGAAATATCGGTATTGGTCTCGAAATGATCTGAGATAGTCGAAATGCACAATTTCTTTCGCAAATTAAGATACTTAGAACCTGGTAGCCATGTGATCAATTCTATGCATGTATATGCATGTATATTTATGATGATGCAATTATAAGCCAGAAATACCGAAATAAAGAGGGTAAATTTTGGGGTACAACATTCTATTTTAGCCAAACTTTTCCTATAAATAGAGTCTCTCCCTCACTACATAAGACACAAATTCACAGCTCTCAAACACTCTCAACTCTCCAAAATTATGAATTTGGCCAAAAAACTCCATTTTGAGCTTTAAAATCCTCATCTTCAAAACTCATAAACCTTGCAATTTCTTTGCAAACCAACCATCAATTCATCATCAATACACCACATATACCCTACTGCATGCATTAGTTCATAATTGAAGCAAGCCAAACACTCCCTCCAGCCCGTAGCCATACTCACATACAGTTGGACTTGCTCAAAAAGTTTCAACAAATTTCAAAGGAAAGTAAGGGTTGGAATAGCTTTAGAGAGGTCCAAGGAAGTTTAATCCATCATCACATTGCATATGGAAGTGTTAGAAAAAGCATTGAACTTTCTCCAATTTGGTAAGAAAGTTCAAAATTTGAACTTCTTATCCATGCATCGTTAGTGCATACATTCTAAATAAAATATGTAGATATCAATGTCCGGAAGCTAACCATGTATTTAGTTTTCATTAATTTTGCCTGTGGGATGGGAATCGTGTCTCTGAAATTTTTAGGGTTTATTTGGTACGAGAAAAATTGACACTCATCTTTGATTTATAGCTTCTGAAACTTATAACATTGCATTCCTTGTGAAATTTTAATCAACTTTGGTCTTTAAAGTTTTCAAAATGATTGAGAATTGGAGAAGTTAGAAAATCAATAATGAAGGTTTTGTTGTTGTTGTTGTTGTTGTTGTTGTTGTTCGCTCAGGGAAGAAGATGGTGGCACCATTTTCATTTTTCAAATGATTTTTTTTCTCTATTTTATTTATTGTTTTAATACACTGATGTATCACCACCCCAGTGATAAGTATGTGCGCTTGTTACCCTGCGTTTGGGGTTCAAATCCCCCTCGCCCCAGACCTTTTGATTTTATTTTATTTTACACATTTTCATCACTTGTTTTCAAATAACATTGAAGGTTTGCATTGTGTGTCTCCATTGGGAGTGTAGTCTAGTGGTAAATCTTTTAACATGTCACTCAAAGGGCGTGAGTTCAAACCTCTTTGGCCACAAAACAAATATTTATCACTAATTTTATTTTTTTATCAAACTTCACCAATTTTTTTCACCTATCAAAACAACTATTTTTTAGTTGATTTTTTCCACACTACTTATTTATCTACCCTATTTTATGAATATAAGGAAAATCCCAAAAAATATTATTTATTTAACCATTTTTCATTTAATTCAAAACTAGTCCTTTTTAGTTGTTTTATAGACGTTTTCTTTGGTTTCTTTGCTGATCTTTCAACCAAAACTCTTTTATAATAACCACCCCATGTCTCTAATAAGTATTTTTTAAAACCACATCCCTTATGTGTCTTTGTACCATGAAAAACTTGATTTTTATTAGTTTTAGGACTTGACTTTTCTTTCAAAAAATGTTAAAATCATAACTTGTTTAAAACCATAATCCATGACCTAAAAGCTTCACACACTTTAATATCCTTGGTTGCTTACCCATGTGTCCTAAGATTACTTACCTTTGAGGACATATTTCCTTCATAAACTCACATTAGTCCAAAGTGATACCATGTTGGTTTTTACTTATTTATTTATTTTATCTTTTGTCACAACTTTTACTTGATAAGCATGTTAATCCCCCTTTGTGTTTAACACATGTGATATGTGTGTTTGTTATCATGTTAGTAATTAAATATTTGTGCCCCAAATCCAAGGAAAAAGTTAGTATTGTTGACGTTATAGTCACATGCATATGCATTCCCCTTTTGTATGAAATCCCTGTGAAAATTCACCCTATGTACCCTCATGTACTCTAAAATCTGTTGTACTTAAACCTTAAAAATTATTTTTGAACTATCACATCTTTCATATAAGAACCTTGACCTTGTGTCATTGCATTTTAAAACTTTCTTTTCATCAAATGATTCAATATACTTAAGCATATCAAAATAATTTTAAAAGACTAAAAGTGACTTAACCTCACCCAATTTTTGTTGCCACTTGGATTTTCAATTTAAAACATTTCTCAAAAATTGGATATAAATCCTCTTTATAGTTAAGATATAATTCTCCTATCCCTATAATAATTGTTGAAGTAAATGTGATTCTTTCCATGTAAAGACGTTAGTTGGCAACTTGTTGATCTTTATCCAAGTTAGTAGCCATTCCTTCATGATGATGCAAGATCCATCTTCTAATACTTGTGGTGGTATTAGTTAAGCTTTCTCTCTTAAAGATGATTAAATATATTTTCTCCTAAAACCAACCACAAATAAATCTTTTGTTATTTTTACCATGAACTACGAGGTTTGATCCTTAATTGGTATGTAGGTATAAGACTATGTCTTTCCAAATAAAAATATAAATACAATATATTTTTCGTTCCCCATATCCACACTCATTCAAACAAGCAAACAGTTTTAACAAAAACAAATAATATAAAAGGTTCTTGTAGAGTACTACAGATACATAGGGTGTTAATGCCTTTCATTTGTATAAACTGACCCCCGTTCCTTGGATATATTCCTTATGATTTTCTTTTAGTTTTTACTTCTTGCATTGCATGTTAAAATAATAGGGTTTCGATCTTTTCCGTTTTCCTTGGAAATAATAAAGTTCGATGGTGACTTCTTAATTCATTGTGAGTCAATTTTCTCAATAGCTTGGTCTCCTCGATTTTTCACCACGACAAAACTAATTGTTCTTGAAGTTTGAATAAATATTTTCATGTTCTTGCAAGATTGAGGAGTTTTCATTGGTGTTTACAGATTCCACTGTGAAAAAAAGTAGCTCTCTCTCTCTCTCTTGCCTTGGTAGTGATTGTGAGAAGGCTACGAATAAGGCATATTTCTTCTCAGATCTTCATATAATTCACCGTTCAACAAATTAGTAGGATCAAAAGGTTGATTGCTACTCATGAAGGCTTGGAGAATATTGGTGATATTGGAAGATTCTTGAAGCGTTAATCGAGTAAAGGTTACACAATAGAGTTTGACATTGTGTTGTATACAAGTCAAGATCCAGATATAAGATTTATTTTATTCAACATTATTATGGACTAATAATTGTATGAACTCTTGAAATATCTTATAATAGTCTATTGTTAATTCAATTGGCAATGATTTATTGCTTAAGATTAGGTTTTCTTGGAATTGGTACCTTTAGTGGTGATTAAAATTTGAGAAACTTGTTGACTTTATAGTTTGCAAATTGAATCGTTGTATAAGCACACCTCGTGAAGTATACAACTGAATTGAATAGTTGTTCTCTCCCCCTGAGTAGACCGTTTGATCAAACTGGATAAACAAACCTTCATCTTTTTCTCACTTTATTCTATTATATTATTTGTGTATTGATTATTATTGTTGTAGGTTGTTTATTTTGGTTAATATTGTTCTTTGTCTCACGAATTGATAGTGAACCTTAGCGTAATTCACAACATGAGTCCTTAGATATATACAATTTTTTTTGGTCAAATGACATAAAATCAAGCTATATTAGCCCAACAGCAAGACCAACAACTAAGAATAACACCCTTATAATCTTTATAGCCTCTGCATGTTGTAACTTCACAATTTTAGGACTTATATTATCAATACACTAGTAAGGTATCCATTTGTAAGATCTAAAACATAAGTCAACATTATGAAAGGAATATATATTCCTATATTTTCTTTCATTTTTGTGTCCATGATGTAGTAGTTACATTCTACACGTGTAGGGCATCCTTGATGGTGATTGGGTTTCTCCACCATACTGTTTGTGGGATCTTTGGCCAAAAATTTTTTTGAAGAGACTGAGGATGTGCATTTTCTTTTTTATAAGAAACATGTATTATAAGGCACAAGAAGTGAAAACTGTACAAGAAAAACAAAAGATCCAACAAGGATACACAAAACACTCCACAAAGAAGGAGCCAACTCACCCAAAAACTACCTAACATACTCCAAAGAATTGGTTAGCCAAACCTCTTTAACAAATGTCATTCTACCTTTGTCTAAAATAGGCAACCAATCCCGGCCAAGGTTTTTAATAAACGAAAAAACATCATCACACTTCCAAACCATGACATTAAACATCACATGGTTCTACATAACAAAACACACCAACAAACAAGCAACTAAAGAAAATAGAAGAAAAGGATTAGTGGCACCACCAAATATATGTTGGAGCTTCAATAAATAGTGATGCGACAAAATGACATCCCTCACTCTACTTTCCTCGAAAGCGACAAACTACGACAACCCAACTATAGGAACACCGCTCTCCATACCAAATTGGTCACACTACAAGAAAAGAAGACATGTCCATTAGATTTTTCAGATAAGACACACAAAGGGCACAAATTATCCAAAAGAGAAGAAGAAACCTCTCTAACAGAAAGCTCATGTTTTGTTGGGAGACTATTCATCAAGAATCTCCAACTAAAAAGCTTCACTTTACTCGACACTCTAGCTTTCCACATCACACCTAACTCATGAATATTCAAACTATCCTCCATCAAATGGTGGACATATAACTTATAGATCTGATTGAGATTATTCTTCTCTGAAAAACATTCACATCTCTCCACCAAACCACTTCATCTAAAACCTCGTGAAAAGGATGAATACCGCCCAATATAGAACCCAACATTAACCGCTTCTCCTTAACCTCCCCAAAATATTATAATCGAAAACCCCCAAATCCCAATGCCAAATGTCATCCAACCAAAAACCCATCTTCTCCACCATCTTCTAACAAGAATCACACAACTCATACACAAGAGGGTAAAGATCCATTAAAGGCCTCAGACCCAACCAACAATGATCCCAAAAATTAATGGTCGCCACATCCCTAATTTACAAGAAATGTTATTATGGAACCAAGCCATACCACCCAACCGAAGATTGCGCACTACCACCAAATCCTCCACCAAAGCGAAGATTTATTAACACCATATTTACAGGCAAATAATTTCCTCAACAACCTCTTCAGACTTTGCAGGGCTTTGGTCAAGCTCTCCAGTCTGATCTTTTTTTCCAGTGCAATACTTGATGGTCTCATCCAAGATTTGCATGTGTCCTTCAACTCAACAGTAATTACTTCATTTGTAGTTGAGCTGCCAACTTCCTTACCAGATTTCACAACAATATCTGGGACATTTATCCCTGCAAACAACCTATAATATAATGATAGAGGATATTCTCTCTTACTTGCAACATCAAAACTGATTAAAATACCAAGGTTGCTAACTTTGGCAATAGGAAAGGTATGATAGGTGGGAACCCAATTGGCAACTCCAATCCTATGTATCACAAAATACTTTACACTTAACTTACTAACTAACATCTTTCCCTTCCTTAGCCATTGTGTAACCTATTTAGCAGCGATCTCCTTGAAAATAATATTATAAGTTACTCCCACTCCATCCTGATCCTCCTGATGTAACGCCCCGATTTAATTAGAATTTATTTTATTAAAATAAATAGATTATATGATGTGTTAATATTTGTTGGTGAATTTTATGGTGCAATGTGATACAAATGTTGGTAGTTAGATGCCTAAAAAGTCTTAGAATTTATAAATGAGGAAGTGTTGGGGGTGTGTGATTAAATGCGTAGAGATGTGGGGGTGTGAGGTCTAATGCATAATTATTAGCAATAATAATACTAAATTTTATTATTAACATTATTGTTAGTAGTATTACTATTATGATTATTATTCGATAATTATCAAATCAAAAGAAGGGCAAAGTGGTAATATTGGAAGCATAAGTGGGGATAGAAAAAGGAAAACAATAAAAAAGGTCCTAAGGGTAAAAGTGACTACAAAGTGAACTTAGAGTTAGGGTTGTCATTAGTTACACCGTAGAAAAAGAAAAGGCAAAGTAGAAAAGGAAGTGAAGAGGCAAGAGGAATTAGGGCAAGAAGGACACCATTGTTGGGAACCTAAAGTGATCATCAATCCTAAGGTAAGGGTGGAGTTCCAACTCTCTAAGGGATAATATAATTATAGGTATGTGGGAATTTTGATTGTATGGTTTTGTATGGGTTTGTTTATGAATTGGTTTGTCTGTGTGTGTTGAACCTAATGATGAACTCTTGATGAAATTGCAATAGAAATTGATGAAATTGGTGTAATATTGTGATTTGAATCGTTGTGTATGTTGTTAGGACCTTTAAATATTTGTTATTGGATGTTGATAATATTATATAATCAAAGGATTTCAAATTCTGAAACCAGAACTTTTTACGGAATCGAATTCGGAGGTCCGAAAGACCTCCAACGGTTGATAATCACAGCAAGGAAAAATGCAGGAAAATTCTGCAGCAAGCAGTTTGCGTCGACGCAAACAAGGCAGCGGTCGATGCAAAATAGCAGCGAGTGGTCGACGCAAGGGTCGACGTAAGACAACCCGAAGGAAATCCAATTTTTGACCAATTTTGTAATAGCCAGAACTTTTTAATCGTAACTCTGTTTTAGGCGCCGTTCGAATAATTAGAAAGCTAATGAAATAACCTATAAGATAGAACTAGGTTTGTGGGCATTAGATGATTTAATAATTATGTGAATTGGGTAAAATGACATGTATATGTGTTATGTACATTATGAATTGACGTTGAATTGGAATGATAGTTTACGTATTAATTGGTAATCGTGTTGCAACGCATTGTTGTTGTTGGTTTACAACGGGTGGTTGGAAACAATAAGACATTGATGATGGTTGAAATCAATGAATTGCATTGTTGAATTGCATGGTCATGTCTCATGCACTCATATTGCATTATTGTTGTTGTTAGCTCAAATCCTAGATGAAGTGGATGCGAGCGAGGTGAACACATTTATTTCCTATTGTTGATGGCTCTAATCCTAGATGGAGTGGATTAGTAGTTAGGTGAACCAATTGTTCATGAAATGGTGTCCCCGATCCTAGATGGAGTGAATTTCGGTGGTGATCTCGGTACCGCATGGATAGAGTCAATGTTGCGTCTCATTGCATATTTTGTTGTTGACCTTATGTTGTAATATATGAGTATTGGGAATTATTGATGTTGATTGCTTATGATAATGTGATAGTTGCTCTCCATAATTATGCATGATAACTCTCGTATATTTATAATTATACTATTCTTTATATTATTGTGATATCTCACCCCTTCTGTTGTTATGTTGCCTCTACGCGGGTAACGTACAAATACTCATGAGTAGTACGAGTAGCAGGAGTCAAAGATATTGCTCTTCTTTTAGTTCGAGTCGACATTATGCTCTAATACATAACACTCGGGTTGGAGATAAACATTTGAATTGTTTATTTTGATTTGGTTTTTTGTTGTTGATTCCGATTGAAGTATTTTGGACTCCGGAACACTTTGTTGATGTTGTTTTGTTGAATTTTGAAATATTTCTGCTATTTCAATGAAATTGTTTATTTAAAGACTATAATATGTTATCCTTGTATGTGTTATATATCACACTTAATGAGCTTGTGGTTTTAAAGCATGTGACATCCTGACTTATGATGTTTGAAAATTTAAATTCACTCTGATTTTTATATAAATATGCCATAGGGAAGTCAGGGTGTTACACCTGACACCTGCCCATAAACATGTTAATCACTTTAAGAGAGAACTCCACACAGTTACCGCTTACATACACATTCATGTACTCATTGTTCTTCTTATTGTCACAATCTTTAGGAATGTTCACAATGAACTCCTTCACCAGTACTTCATAACATTTACTAAACCCAACAACACTCTTCATTAAACCATCATCTTTAATAAGATCAACCACCTTGTTACACTCAAGGGAATCCTCACCAAGCTCTCTTTCCAAATCTAACCTTCTTTGATACACATACTTTCATTTTTCAACATTTTCAACATAATGAAAGAAAATGTTATCAATGAGAACTTTATGCATATTTACAGGAGTCTTTTTCCCAACAGCTTTCTCCTCAGATGAAGGCATGATGTCTTGAACACCTTGTTCAACATCATACTCAGAGTCACTTGATGGCACTTCCTTCCTTTTCAAAGACCTTTTCTTGTTAGTATAAACCACAACTTTGCTCCACCTTTTTGCAGGTCCAACACCATCACTTTTATTTGATGCCTTAGAAGGTTTGCTTGTAGACACACCACACTTCCCTTTCATATTCCTCAATCTTTTATCAATACTAGGAGGCAATCTCTTTCCCATAGGCTCATCATCACAATCTAGATCATTTATATTAATAATATCAGTAGATTGATTAGTCACACCAACACTTTCCTCTTTGTCAAACATGTCTTTCTCACCCTCAATTGACATATTATCACCAGTAGAATCACCTTTCTCATCAGATTTGTTAGATGACTTAATTGAAACAGACTCAATATCGGACTTTCCATTAGATTTTTCAAGCGAGGTTTCAATAGGATGATCAGTTTGGGCCACGATGTAGTGACATTTGACATGACATTAGACTTGGGTTCAACATTCAATGTTTTGGATATTAACACACAAATACTCTTATCAATAATGTCTGCCGTTAAATATATCTGCCAGTAAACTGATTTACATTCAAAGTTTTAGTTGAGGAACATCTGTTAGGATGAGGAATTTAGTAGAATAATTTGACAGAGAATGGTAATTACCATGTTTCAAAATGCCAAGTACAAAGACTTAGTCGTAGTTTCAACATACTAATCATGTCGACCAAGATAATTTGACTAACTTATGAGATGATATGGAACTTAGTACAACTTTTGGAGTCAAAATGTTAGATGACCTAACACACCCAATAAGCATGGTTTGTAAGAGTCATATGAACAAATCCACAAGATTAAGAGTACTCTCTTCAAAACATATTCATAATCTAAAAAATGTTTGCACTAGAGTGTCATTTCAACATGGAAATGTAGCATAAAGATGGTGAGTTCGGCTCACCTATCAAACTTTGGGACTTAGTATATACTTAAGTCCAAAGATCAAGTGATCTAAAGGTATTTCAACATGATACATGATTCAACCGAAGCATCATTGAACAAGAGTAGTTAAGGGTTGTAAAGACAATTGTTTGATGAGACAACTGTTAGAGGCAGTTTCAAAGACCAAAACACATGGAAACGCATTAGAAGATGAAAGCATACGTAGTGGGATACATGTCAAACAC
Source organism: Vicia sativa (assembly GCA_021764765.1). NCBI lineage: Eukaryota > Viridiplantae > Streptophyta > Magnoliopsida > Fabales > Fabaceae > Vicia > Vicia sativa. The sequence continues at coordinate 187,694,051 of CM038792.1, read as the reverse complement.
TTGAAAAGTAACCGTTATCTATAATTAATAAAGATTATTATATAAATTAAGTTCATTCATGTAATCAGATTTACAAATTTTATCAAAAATCTCTATAGAACTCAAGTATACAATTCAAAGTGAGAAAAGAGTTTGTGAGAAACATGTACAAATTTGCATATCATTTATAATTCTTTAATAAAAACATTCTTCATTTTACTCGTTGTTATTGAAGTTCTTTTCAGTTTCATCACCATTCAAATATTAACTATCATAGCACATACACATTTCTTCTAATTTTTTGCACAAAATTATCCTTGAAAATTTTACGAATTTAATTCTTTAAGTGAACAAAATTTATGGTCTGATTTATTAAAAATACCAGTAAACAGATAGAAAGACATGTCTTAGATGAACACCTGGTTAGATCAAATAATTGAAGCATGATATTTTTCAGATTATACAATGAATAATATTCAGACACCCGTACTACCTCAAAGATTTTAGGTTGTGAAACCGTAAAAATAATGTTATAAATAGATAAGTAAAGAGTCACATCAAAGTACACACTTTTTTAAATTTAAACACCTCTCATCTTCGATAGTCACTTACTTGAACGCGAGTGTATTTCTTATTTCACCCCCTCGACCGAGGATCGAGGCTTATAGATTTCCTTTAAGTCTCCTCGTTTACCATCAACCCAAGCCTGGCCTCTTAAGAGTGTGCTCTATCTAAAATTATTTTTATGAAATGTTTTTTTATAGTACTCTAAAAATATTTAAAAAATTAATTTTAAATATAAATTGATTTAATATTAGAGACTAAAACTATTTACAAGATGATTTTATAAGATTAAAAAATATTTTTTTATGATGATAATAAAAATGAAATTAATAATTTTTAAAGAAAAAAAATAGTTAACTTTAAATTACAATAATATAGTTTTTAGTGTTATAGAGATATTATAAGAAATTGTTTACTAACTTGATGTAACTATTGGTACGAGACTTTCACAAATTGGTCGATCAATGATGGTTTATAAAAATAAAATAAAATAAGATAAAAAATAATTTTACAAACCGAACTAAATCCATTAAACCGAGAATTGGAAGGGTCACCGATATGATATGATTGTTGGGTCATGTATATTGAACTAGTGGGAACAATTCAAAACTGGTAAAAAACTATGAACCGACGGTTTTAAAAAATTTATGGATTAAATGCATTTTTTATTTTTCTCGGATAAAACGACGTCATTTTCATAAATGTTTTAAGAAAATAAAATTAAAGTATAAGTAAACTTTAGTCAAACATGTTTTTAATTTTATAAATTTTAAAAAAATCTTTTTAAAAATTAAACCAAACCAACTATGAAGATATCACACTAATATACTATATTTTTTAAGTAGCATTTGAACAATGTCCATATAAATTAAAGTTAAACAATCATCACAATACTTGCACTCACATAAATTAAACTTGAAATACAAACACCAAAGAATAATAAAAAAAATAAGAACATGAAAGTGAGAAAATGAAACTAATGAAAAGAAAATGTCATTCACTAATTCATTACAAAAAATTAAAAAGTTAAGAAGAAAAGCATAATTCAAATTCTAGTTACTTTGAGAATAATATATTCTTTGCATATAGGTATATTGTTAGGGAAGTATACAAAGAGCATTTACATGGTTATAGTATGATTCCAAAAGTGAATTCAAAGTATTGTCTTTCACTTTCATATGCAAAATTCATTTCAAAGAATTGAAAGTCTTTGTGCAAAGGGTATCGATGCAATGCAACCCAAGGTTTTAATTTTTTTGTTAAAATAAGTTTCCTATAAAATTCTTAAGAGAAAACCGGTTTTAATCTTCCAATGTTTGGAATAGTACACACTCAAGTCTATAAAAGGAGAACCTGAAACGCAAAGGTTGAGTCATTGGTAACACTTATTCTCTTCTCAACATAATCATTTCCTCCTCTGTCACAAACAACAATCTTCCCTTTTAACTTACCAAAAATTTAAAGATCATAAGTAAACAATTTGTACACAAATCAACCTTCCAAACGTAATGTTTTGTTCTCCTTTTGACTTGTACTGCAGGCCAAATCTGCACTAACTTAGAAATATGGCCATGAAATGCTTCCAAATCATGTAAAAGCTAGTACAAGATATATTTTATTCGTTTGATTCTTGAAAGAGTTATTAAGATATGTAATATAATGAAACAAACTATGTTGTCAATACTTGTAAATTCTTAAGTGAAATGAATTTTCAATACTTGTGCATTGTTATGCTATGCCATGTTGATAAAGTATTATTAAGTTGTTTAAAGTTTCAACAACTTTTAACAATTAGCTTGAATTAAGTGTTATTGGTTACCATGCTGCTATCTTGCACTGTTTTAGTCCTGATAGCCAAAATTTATTTGGCAAAACCAAATCAGTAGCTCATGTTGTAAAGTTATTTTTTTACAATAGGGCTAAAGGAGGATCCATCTCAAACAGACTCATCAATTCTTAGAGATAATATAATCCTACAAATATACTAGGCACGTAGTTTTATTTCCTCCTATTAAACCAATATGTATTTCTAAATGATTATTTTGCAGATATCTTTAAAACGTTATAACAAGTTTCTAAATAAGAAAACAATTCAAAATTTAATTTCTAAGTCGAAGTTTTCATTAATTTTATCATTATCTTTTAAAATTTAAAAAATTCATATTTAATTATTCTCATTTTAAAAATATTTTAAAATTTGCTAAAGAAATATTTTATAGTATTCTAAACATGTATAAAAAATATTATTCAAAAATTTAAAAGTTTAAGGGTAATTAAATAGTTTTCAAAATTTTAGAAAATAACATGGACTAAAACTATATGTATAAAAATTTTATAGACACCAAAACATATTATTTTTTAATAAGAACTAAAAATAAAATTTAAGATATTTATAAAAATCAAAAACATATTTAACTCAATCTCAAATAACATCTCACAGACCAATTGGCCTAACTCCCGCACTACCGTCTCTGAAATGATTAAAAATGGTAAAAAGTTTAAAGAATGTCTCTTTCCAAATAATACTTTTTATTCAAGCTTTCCTCAAAAGAAGTCTGAATAATCAAAGTCACTCTCTTAAAGAAATCATTCATAAATCAATCAAAGGGTTCATCCACTTTAGATCTTAGAAGAGACGCTTCTTTCCACCATATGAAGAAGAGCAATGAAAACTTGAAGCCATATCACCCCTTAAAGAAGAAACAAATAAAAAGTAAAATCTAATTGTTTTTAGTTAAGTTCCTTAGTTAATCAATATGATTTAACCTTCTTGACAATGCTAACATGAGACGCTAAATGGCATGTCACTAACCATTCACTATTTTTTCATAAAAATAATAATTCATTCTTCTTCCAACGATTTTGTGGGCGTTTAGACGAGTCATCTTTTTTAAAAATAACGACTTGTCTCTTCATTTAAAATCAATCAACATACCAAGATCATTATTTTTATCTGAACTACATGTGTTTTGATTTCAATATTGCACGTCGTTGGTATGTAGTCCTAGAGTTTATTGGAAGCTCTATCTAATAATTTTTTTTTTTAAAATACACTTCTTTTCTCATCTCCACCATCTATTTTTATACATATATTTTTTATAGCCATATACACAGATTTTCAAAGAGGTTTTTACGGAGTACCGTAGATGTTTAGGGTGCCTAAAACTTTCTCTTTGCATAACTAACCCCCGTACATTGTTCTCTATTTTACTTTAAGTTTTATTCTCTCTTTATCCTAGTGCTTTGGATAAAATAAAAGCGCCGTGGTGACTTCATTGATTTTTACAAGTTAAGTCAATCCAATGGCTTAGTCTCTAAGATTTTTGCCGCTACAGCAAGGGGAAATAAATCTCTAAGTGGGTTGAGCCTATCTTTGTTCATTTGTGTATATATGCTATATTTGTTGTATATATATACCTGTTTGTATGGATTTTATGGTTTTCAGGGTGCTTGATGATCTTTATAAGGACAACAACAAAATGGAGTTGTAGAAAGGAAGAATATGACTTTGCAAGAAATGGCTCGCACCATGATCCAAGAGACTGACATGGTAAAACACTTCTAGGAAGAGGCAGTAAATACAATGTGTTATTTTCAAAATAGAATCTCTATAAGACATATTTTAGGTAAGACTCCTTATGAATTGTGAAAAAACAAAAAACCCAACATTTCTTACTTTCATCCCTTTGGTTGTGTTTGTTATATGTTAAACACTAAAGATCATTTGGGTAAGTTTGATTCCAAGGCACAAAAATGTCTGTTGGTAGGATATTCTAAACGGTCAAAAGGCTACAAACTATATAACACAGAATCACATATTGTGGAGGAATCAATTCATGTTAGATTTGATGATAAGCTTGACTTTGAAAATTCAAAGCCAGTTGAAAAGTTTGCAGATCTAGAGATCAGCTACTCTGAACCAGAATAAAAGATAGAAGAAGAAAGAACTTCAGAAGCTCCCACTTCAGATGCTGTTGCTTCTATTCCCCTGTTGAAGAAAAACAGAATTACTTCACATCCAAAAAACTGATTCTTGGAAGTAAAGATGCTTCTGTCAGAACCAGATCAACCTTCAAACATTTAGAAGAAACCCTTATGGGTTTGATGTCATTGGTTGATCCAACATCAATTGAAGAGACTCTTCTAGACAAAGATTGGATTCTGGCTATAGAAGAAGAACTTAATCAGTTTTCAAAGAATGATGTTTGGGATCTTGTTCAGAAACCTAAAGGTATCCATGTTATTGGAACCAGATGGGTGTTCAGAAACAAGCTGAATGAGAAGGATGAAGTTGTAAGAAACAAGGAACGACTGGTTGCACAAGGTTATAATCAGCAAAAAGGAATAGACTATACAGAAACCTTTGCTCTAGTCGCCAGGTTAGAAGCAATTCACTTATTAATTTCTTTTTCTGTTAATCATAACATCATCCTTTATCAGAGGGATGTTAAGAGTGCATTTTGGAATGGATACATTTTTGAAGAAGTTTACGCCAAACAACCTTTTGGTTTTGAAAACTATGAGAAGTCAAATTTTGTTTTTAAACTTAAGAAATCTCTCTATGGTCTGAAACAAGCTCCCAGAGCTTGGTATGACAGATTGAGCAAGTTTCTCTTAGAAAATGAATTTTCTAGAGGAAAGGTTGACACAACTCTCTTCTGTAAATCAATAAAAAATGATATACTCATAGTGCAAATATATGTTGATGATATTATTTTTGGTTATGCTAATCCCTCTCTCTGTTTGGAGTTTTCTACGATGATGCAGGCTGAGTTTAAAATGAGTCTGATGGGAGAATTGAAATTCTTTGTGGGAATTCAAATTGACCAAAAGTATGAAGGAACTTACATTCATCAAAGTAAGTATACTAAAGAACTACTAAAGAAATTCAACATGATGGACTGCACAATATCAAAGACTCCAATGCATCCAACATGCATTCTGGAGAAAGATGAGGTAAGTGGTAAGGTTTGTCAAAAGCTCTATTATGGTATGATATGCTCTATTATGTATTTAACCGCTTCCAGGCTAAGCATTTTATTTAGTGTTCATCTTTGCGCTAGATTCCAATCGGATCCAAGAGAATCTCATTTAACTGTTGTTAAGAGAATTCTGAGATATTTTAAAGGAACCACTAACCTTGACTTGATGTATGAGAAAACATCAGACTATAGTATACGCTTTCTGGCTTCTATGGTGCAGATTATGCTGGAGATATATTAGAAAGGAAAAGCACATATGGAAACTGTCAATTTCTAGGCAACAATCTAATCTCTTGGTCAAGTAAGAGGCAATCTACAATTGCTCTTTCAACAACAAAAGCTAAGTACATATCAACATCTCTTTGTAGTACTCAGATGCTTTGGATGAAGAATCAATTGGAAGGTATCAGATATACGAAGGTAACATTCATATCTTCTATGATAACACTGCTGCTATATGTTTAAGCAAAAATCCAATTCTACACTCTAGAGCAGACCACATAGAACTTAAACATCATTTTATTAGAGACTATGTTCAGAAGGGAATTTCATGTATAAAATTTATAGATACAGACCATCAATGAGATGATATCTTCACAAAACCCTTGGCTGAAGATAAATTTCTGTTTATTTTGGAAAACCTGAAAATGAAATCTTGTCCAGAATAAGAAATCATCATAATGAATGTGTTTAGTTAGAGTATGAGACATTAGATTCTTGGTTAAAAAATAGTTTTTCTATCTCTTAGAATCCCAATCATCAGAAGGTACTTTTGTCAGAAGTGTCTATGATCAGATGGAAACCATTGATTGTCCAAAAACTTGAGCACATTAAAACGTGTCACCTAATCAGAGGTAATGAATAACGTGTATAACATAAATGTTTTAGCTACAAACAACAAAACCATCAATAATTCTTTTTTATTAGTTTTATTTACTTAAATTTATTTATCTTGTATCATTCTTATATTATTATTATTATTATCATCATCATCATCATTATATGTTATATATTTTATTTTATTAAAAATTAAAAATAAAATAAAAAGAAGCGGGATAGAAGCATTAACATAAAATAGAAGAGGAAATAAGTTGTATAACGTGAAACACTACTTCAAAGAGCAAAATGCCATCGTAAAAACGTAAGAAAAACAACAAAACGCGATTCCCACATAAGTGCTTCTCCAAACACGCTTTTTTTCCAGACGCGATTCTCACAAAAGGCATCCAACGCGAAACAACTTTTTTCCAAATGTGATTTTGTAGTCGGACAATTTATTCGCAAACCCAAACGTGATTCGTAATCTCACTTCATGGATTCAGTTGCGGCTTGGATTTGGTTAATAACTTCTTCGGTTCAATATGTTTATGGTTTGGTGCATTTTTATGGTAAGCTTCAGGGTTTCATGTTGATTACGATTTCAATTGTTTCTTTGATTTTTTATTTCGGTATTGTTTCTATATTAAGTTAACACTATCATAAAACATTATGAAGCTAATGTTGTAATTAATAATTTATTACAAATAGTATGTTCCAAAATAACATGAAAGGTTGTATTTTGAATTTTGAATTTGAAAGCGACAACACTTCATGAAGTGTTATAGAATGAAACCATGCAACTTTTGACTATGTTGCTCTAGGCCAAACATTATAACCTTTGGTAAAAATGAATTGTTTCACCAAGGGTCGCCACCTTGTGAAACAATACTAATGTAGCCTATAAATATTTCATTCCACATTTAGAAAATTTATAAAAAAATTCTCATATCCTATAGAAATAATTCCAACACTTTTCGCTACATTTGAGTTTTCATCCGTCTTGTGCAAACTCGAGAAAGCTGAATTATCCTAGGTATTCCTGCATCTAAACTCTAAGACAAATCGAGAGTGCTTGAAATATTATAAGGAAAGTGTTACGTATACGATTCTAGTCTGGATTATTTCAATTTCGATGCTTTATATAACAATCTTATAATATCTCAAATCATGACCACTGACGCTACCGTATCAAGCATTAAATTAATGAACCAGGATCTTGTCAACTTGGATCATTTTGATGGAACAAACGATACCCGTTGGGAAGACAAAATGACGTTTCTTCTTACTGCTCTAAAGATTCAATATGTCTTAGATGATAATCTGGAACCAATTCCAAAACCAACAGAAGATGACACCGATGAAGTCAAAAAGGTAAGAAAGAAACGAAAGGAAGATGAATTACTTTGTCATGGACATATTCTAAACACACTGTCTAACAGTCTTTATGATCTATACACTGATACTCCTTATGCAAAGGAAATTTGGAAAGCACTCAAATTCAAATTTAAGGCCGAAGAAGAAGGTACAAAAAAGTTCTTAATATCTAAATACTTTGATTTTAAAATGCTGGATTCCAAGCCGATACTTGCACAAGTGCACAAGTTACAGGTTCTCGTGAATAAAATAAAATCCGTGAAAATAGACATTCTTGAAGCATTCCAAGTCGGTGCAATTATTGCAAAATTGCCACCATCGTGGAAACGGGTACAAAAAGAAACTGCTGCATAGTTCTGAGGATCTCTCATTGGAGAAACTTCAAAAACACCTTCGAATTGAAGAGGAGACGAAGGATCGAGAAAAACTGAGTCCGTTGGATTTTCTAAAGCCAATGCTGTTACTACAAAGGAAAAGAAAAAACATGATGGCATGAAGAACCATCTTGGCCTTAAAAAGAAACATAATAAGTTCAAAAATTCAAGCGGATCAATGAGTACTAAAAGTTGATGTTATACATGCGGAAAACCCGACCACTATGCCCGAGAATGCAGGCACAATAATAACAAAAATGAGATTTATGTTGTCCATGTTGATGACGACATAATTGATACAATAAGCAAAATTATGGCAATCAAAGGCAAGGTACGAGGATGGTGGTATGATACATGTGCAACTGTGCATGTATCTTATGACAAGGCAACATTTAAAGCATATTCAGAAGTGAATGATGGACAATAGGTACTAATGGAAAATGAAGTGCGATCTAAATTCGTTGGAACAGGTTCCGTCGAACTAAACTTCACTTCTGGAAAGAAAGTTACTCTTGTTAATGTGCTTCATGTTCATGATATGAATAGGAACCTTGCAAGTGGAGATTTGTTGGGAAAACCGGGTATTAAATCTGTATATGAATCGGACAAAATTATATTGACCTGTAATGGTGTATTTGTAGGAAAAGGATATTCCGCTGAAGGAATGATCATACCTTGTACTATTGATAATATGATTAATGAAATTTCTAATTTTGCTTATATGGTTGAGTCAATTTCTTTATGGCACTCTAGATTAACAAATAATTGTATTAGTACTATGAATAAACTAGTTAAATTTGGACTGATCTCATGAAATATTCATGATTTTGAAAAATGCGAAATATGTATTAAATATAAAATGATCAAGAAACCTTTCAAAAGCGTTGAAAGAAAATCAAACTTACTTGATCTTGTGCATTCTGACTTGTGTGAATTTAATGGCATGCTAACCCGTGGGGAAAACCATTATTTCATAACATTTATTGATGATTAATCTAGGTTTACACAAGTATACCTTTTAAATCACCAAGACGATGCTTTTAAGGCTTTTAAGGTTTATAAAGCAGAAGTGGAAAATCAATTAAATAAAAGAATAAAAGTACTTAGAAGTGATAGAGGTGGTGAGTACTTTTCTACATAATTTGATGTATATTGTGAAGAATATGACATCATACATGAATGTTCCGCGCCTCGTACACCACAACAAAATGGTTTGGCCGAAAGAAAGAATCGAACATATGAAGAAATGATAAATGCTATGTTAATGCATTCTGAATTTCCATTTAATTTGTGGGGTGAAGCGTTATCATCCGCATGTCACATTATGAACCGAATTCCTTTGAAAACTACCGGTATTTCTCCATATGAGACATGGAAAGGAAGATCACCGAATATTAGTTACTTTAGAGTGTGGGGGTGTGTAGCATATTACAAGAATATGGATCCCAAAAGAACTAAATTAGGTCCTCGAGGGATCAAACATGCTTTCATAGGATATGCACCCAACAATAAATCATATAGACTTTTAAATTAGGAGTCTAATGTAATTGTCGAATCCAGAGATGTGGAATTCTTTGAAAACCTTTACACAAAGGATAAGGAATACGAGAATCTCACGAATAAGGAATCTTGTTAGAAAGATTCTCCGCGGATTGTTGAAGCACAACCCGAACCTAGGATAAGCAAAAGGGCTCGAAAAGCTAAGGATCTAGGACTAAGTGAAATCGATTCTCAACTTATTTTCTTTTATTTAGTTGAAGGAAATTGCAAGAATGATGTTCATAAGATTCCTATTATTCTTCAAGTGGAAGATGATCCAAATAAAGAAGCAGTAGCTTCACGGGATGCTTCCTTTTGGAAGGATGCTATCCAAGATAAAATGGATTCAATTATGTCAAACCACACTTGGAAACTTGTCGATCTTCCTAAGGGATCAAGACCCATTGGATGTAAGCGGGTGTTTAGAAAAAGTATCATAGTAATGGTACATTAAACACATATAAGGCTAGATTAGTAGCAAAAAGGTTTGGACAAAAGGAAGGTGTTGATTACTTTGACACATACGCACCAATAGCAAGAACTACGACAATTAGAATATTGTTTGCACTAGCTTCTTTTAATAACCTTATTGTTCATCAAATGGATGTTAAAACAACATTCCTAAATGGAGATCTCAATGAGGAAATCTATATGGAACAACCCGAGGGGTATGTGCTCCCTGAAAATGAACAAAAAGTATGCAAACTTGTTAAATCCTTATACGGTTTAAAACAGGCACCAAAGCAATGACATCAAAAGTTTGACTCTGTCATACTTTCAAATGGGTTTACTCCAAATTCTTGTGACAAATGCTTGTACACAAAGGTGCGTGGAAATATCGTGGTATTATTGTGTCTATATGTTGATGATATGTTAATAATTAGCAATGAAATGAGTGGGATCTTAGAAACAAAGAGAATTCTAACCTCCACATTCAAGATGAAAGATCTTGGGATAGTTGACACCATATTAGGGATCAAAGTAAAACGAAATAGTGGGGGTTATGAACTTAATCAAACACATTATATTGAGAAAATGTTGAATAAGTTCAAACACCTAAACTTAAAGGAAGTAAGCACTTTATTTGATCCTAGTGTCAAACTTCAAAAGAATAATGGAAGAATTATGGCCCATTTAGAATATGCAAGTGCAATTGAATGTCTAATGTATCTAATGCAATGCACCAGAGCTGACATAGCATTTGCAGTTAATAAAATGAGAAGATTTACTAGCAATCCAAATGATGAACATTGGAAGTCCATAACTAGGATTTTTGATTATCTTCTAAAGACCAAAAATCTTGGCCTTCATTATGGTAGGTTCCCTGCCATACTAGAAGGATATACCGATGTGAGTTGGATATCGAGTGTTGGAGATTACTAATCAGAGTTTGTGGCTCTCGCATCCGCTGGACAAGAAGCAAAATGGTTGAGGGACCTTCTGTTGGAAGTTCCATTAGATAAAGACAATGTTTCAAAAGTGTTGATACATTGTGATAGTCAAGCCACCATAGCAAGAGCATTCAGTGAAGTATACAATGGAAAGTATAGTCACATAGGCCTTAGACACTCTCTAATGAGAAAAATGATTAAGGATGAAATCATTTCACTGACATATATTCAAATAAGCTATAATTTAGTAGACCTGTTTACTAAGCCACTGGTCAGAGACTTAGTATAGACTACCTCAATAGGTATAAGATTGAAACTCCTTAAATAAGGGTTCTGACAATGATAGCAACCCAATCTGAAGTTAATACATCTTAACCAAAGATTCAATGAGTAACAACAAGTTGTTGATTCAGAAGTTGGTGCAACATTTTGTGACAATGTTGACCTTTACATAATTGAGGGTTGAGTTTTTAAACTCTTAATGAAGTTCTATATTGAGGAGGATATTTATCTTTAGAAATAGATACAAATTGAACTTCACCTATATGAATTTCGAGATGGTTCCATCTTAAAGTTAGAATTGTAGTTTCTCTCACAAAAATTTCATGAAAACAGGAAAATCACATGGCCATAAATAGTGTTAGGCGAGATATGTAGGCGAAGAACCCTTAAAGAATGTGTGTAAGGTAACGCCGGTATAATCACAAGGGTTAATGATTCAAAGCATAACTACCTAACATTCCGAAAACTTTGCATTATTCTTACTAAGCTTAAGTTCAAATCGAAAGATACCTAACTTTATTAACATTCTTTTCTACCTTTTATGGAATTGGTCATGTCATTGTTAGAACAAGTGAGAGATTGTTGTAATTAATAATTTATTACAAATAGTATGTTCCAAAATGACATGAAAGGTTATATTTTAAATTTTGAATTTGAAAGTGGCAAAACTTCATGAAGTGTTATAGAATGAAACCATGCAACTTTTGACTATGTTGCTCTAGGCCAAACATTATAACCTTTGGTAAAAAGGAATTGTTTCACCAAGGGTCGCCACCTTGTGAAACAATACTAATGTAGCCTATAAATATTTTATTCCACATTCATAAAATTTATAAAAAAAATCTCATATCCTCTAGAAATAATTCCAACACTCTTCGCTACATTTGAGTTTTCATCCGTCTTGTGCAAACTCGAGAAAACTGAATTATCCTAGGTATTCCTGCATCTAAACTCTAAGACAAATCGAGAGTGCTTGAAATATTATAAGGAAAGTGTTACGTATACGATTCCAATCTGGATTCTTTCAATTTCGACGCTTTATATAACCATCTTATAATATCTCAAATCATGGCCACCGGCGCTACCGTATCAAGCATAAAATTGATGAACCAAGATCTTGTCAAGTTGGATCATTTTGATGGAACAAACTATACCCGTTGGGAAGACAAAATGACATTTTTTCTTACTACTCTAAAGATTCAATATGTCTTATATGATGATCTGGAACCAATTCCAGAACCAACAGAAGATGACACCGATGAAGTCAAAAGGAACAAAAGGAAGACAAATTACTTTGTCGTGGACATATTCTAAACACACTGTCTAACAGTCTTTATGATCTATACACTGATACTCCTTATTCAAAGGAAATTTGGAAAGCACTCAAATTCAAATTTAAGGCCGAAGAAGAAGGTACAGAAAAGTTCTTAATGTCTAAATACTTTGATTTTAAAATGCTGGATTCCAAGCCGATACTTGCACAAGTGCACAAGTTACAGGTTCTCGTGAATAAAATAAAAGCCGTGAAAATAGACATTCTTGAAGCATTCCAAGTCGGTGCAATTATTGCAAAATTGCCACCATTATGGAAAGGGTACAAAAAGAAACTGTTGCATTGTTCTGAGGATCTCTCGTTGGAGAAACTTCAAAAACACCTTCGAATTGAAGAGGAGACGAAGGATCGAGAAAAAACTGAGTCCGCTGGATTTTCTAAAGCCAATGCTATTACTACAAAGGAAAAGAAAAAACATGATGGCATGAAGAACCATCTTGGCCCTAAAAAGGAACATAATAAGTTCAAAAATTCAGGCAGATCAATGAGTACTAAAAGTGGATGTTATACATGCGGCAAACCCGACCACTATGCTCGAGAATGCAGGCACAACAATAACAAAAATGAGATTAATGTTGTCCATGTTGATGACGACATAATTTCTACAGTAAACATAATTATGGCAATCAAAGGCAAGGTACGAGGATGGTGGTATGATACATGTGCAACTGTGCATGTATCTTTTGCAGGAAGCACGTCCTGCTCATCCCGCGTAGTACAAATTCAACACACAAAGCAACAACTATAAATAAAACCGTGCCACAAACTAAAACTCACCCACATAACTTACCAAGAGGGAGAGCTAACATATGCTATAAGCGCTTATGCTATAAGTGCTTAATTAAACTATTTATCCTAAAAGGGCCATATATATAACCCCAATTCCGTGACTTTTTGCTAAATTTTACAATCTAACACCAAATCACGTCAATAGTGAATAGTTATAAATCAATAATCACTTAACTTAATTGATTTTCTTTAACTGCATAAGAACGATTTGGTAACGTGATTAATAAAAAACACACCACATAACCATTTTTGGATTGTAAATAGAGTTTTGATGAGAAAGAGATAGAAAGAGTTACGAAACGGGCACGTTGCGGCCGTCGATGCATACTCTTTTTAACGGTCAAACCAACAAGACGAGGAAGTCCATGTGTTCCTACATTGAAAGTATACCTCAGATTGCAAATCCATTGTCCGTGGGTGTAGGGCATTTTTCTTGTAGTGCGCTATACAACTTTCTCCATCTACTCACACCTCTAAGTCCGAGTCTACTGAACCTGTGTCAATCATATGTGTCTCGTTATACACTCTTCCGATACATAAATAATGATCGCTATGCCGCTTAAGACCAAATATGATATTATGGTGTGGAAAGGATTTCAACCACATGTGATCTATATCCTTAAAGCAGCCTTATATGTTAAAAGTTCCGGAACATATCCACTTGACTGGGCTAAAGCAATCTGGTGCAGTAGTATTTCTCGTTTAAAGTTTTTCTATGCATAGTGAAGAAAATATGATGATTTGAGATTGCAGCATCCCTTCACAATGTAGCTTGTGTTTCAACAACATTTATTTTAATAAGTAAAGAATTCATTAAAGGGAGTATAAGGAATACTCCACCCTATTACAATACGGAAAACCCCTACATCCTAAAGTAAATAAGAGGTATAGTATTCCAAGTATAAAAACAACATTGAAACCTCATTTCATATCTCTTCTTTTGTTCCTTCTTAAGCGCCATAACCTTGTTCTCCCCTCTCTTTGTGGTTTCTCTTTTCTTTTATTGGATTTCTTTGATTTAAAAAAATTATACATTTATATTAAAGTGATAGATATTAAAAGTTAAATAACGTGAACATAATAAAAAAATTAGTATTGTGATATAGACAATACTAAGTTGGTTACCAAACAGTTCCCAAAATTACACATTCTACAACTATTGGATATGCATCATGCATGAATAACATGAAGGAGATAAGCAAGGGAGGGAACAAAGCAAAAGCATGAGTTCCTATTTCCTAGTTACATAACTTGGGGAATGCCATGAAATAACCATTCTTCTTCATCTGAATAATCATCTGCAGAATCACCTGCTGCCTTTCGGACTGAAGTCGCTAATGATGCTTTTGTACAAGTAGTCCCCGAAAACTCTTGGAAATTGGTTTTGAGTTTCTTATTTGGACCATCAGGTGTTGTCGATTCTGATTCTTTATCTTCAGCAATGACTTCAGGAATTTCATGCAATAACCGTTCACGTTCTTCAGGGCTCGTAAGCTTCTTCCTTTTTTCCAGGTACCCGTCCAATGTGCTTCCAATAGATTAAGGAATATCTATCTTATAAAAGTTTTTGACTATAAATAATTTCCAACAAAGGATATATCATAATACTCATAACAAACTATCAGAATCATAATGCAAAATGTTCATTACTTCATGAGTAGGGGTACTATTGAATTGAGACATTACCGTGTCAAAATTCACTACATATTTTGAACAGAAATAGCAATTTGGAGACATTACCACAATATAGAAAATAATAACTATTATCAGAAAAATATCATAAAAGGATATTCTCTTCGCCAACCTTTTTCATTTGCTCGATCAATAAGAATCTGTAACAGAGCAAGTTCATTTGCTAGCCACTGTTGTAGATTCATGACATAAAAAGAAAGCAGAAAAGTTAGGAAAAAAACCAGGCTTATATTTCAAAAGAATAAAATTATTGCTTACATGTTCAGTGATATCCTTATGCAACACTCTAGCCTTTTCCTCTAAATCCACCTACCATAATACAAAGCAAAACTATTGTCATAATTAATGTTTAGATTCAATAATAAAGCATTGGACATAGATTTACAGCAATAGAACTGATTGTTCTTGTTCTTCCGGGATTCCATTAATAAGAAACATACAATAGTAGGCCTCTTGAGTAAGCCGTCTTTTATTCTTTTATCCAAATCCTCACACTCCGCCTGAAACCAAAGTCATATATCAGAAACGCAAAATTTTAAAAGCACAATTAAACTGATATATAATGTACCATAATGATGCATAACGGTTCCCTGACCATCCATTGTTTTTATTAGCATTTGGTATAACTATATGTTGGATAGATATAATTCACCACATCCTGACTAAACCTCACATTATTCAAAAAATATATTATTTAGGTAAAAGTCTATAAAGTAATCCACCACTAATTTATAAGAAATTGATTAAAAAGAAATGATTATAGTGACTCAACATTCAGGCTGAAGCTGACAACTATTTTTGGTACATGAAAATTCAGTGGGAGAAAAATTGCTCCATTATATGTGTATGGCATGACACAAGCTATTGAAAATGGTACATAAGTTACTATTCACTTGCCAATGAAGGGTTTCACACGAACATGAACCAAGCCAAAGACCTTTGAGTTAATACAATGTGATCCTATTAGTTGAGCTAAATGTAGTAAGAAAATCCAGCCGTACCTCGGAGAAATTATCATCTGATAACATATTAATGCTGATGTCTTTAACGAAACGTGAAGTTTGAAAGCGAATTTCCCCATCCACTCCTGAGCTCTTCTTTATACCTGAAATATAGCCAAGTGATAAATTTCTATATCTTCCGTATATTAGATATGACTTCAGAATGGAATAAGATTATATATTATACGAACCTATAAGTTTGCTTCATTTATTTAGTCTACTTATGTGCTTCATTTTAACAAACTCTAATGCAGTTAATGAAATTGTTCGAATGCAATGGCATAATCTACAAACTCACCTGTTATTTGCAGAAGCTGGTGTGAGTTATTCTGAAGATAGTCATTTGGGTCACACTTGACTCTTATGAAGCTGCTTACTACTTTGGTCTCAAAAGTTTCAAGGTCCTTTAAAAGTTCCTTGACTAGACTCCTCTTTAAATAAACAAGCTTTATGTTGGAAGGATTGATTGCGGCAAAACAGCTTCTTGGTTTCTTATCTGGAACATCAGCTATAACTTCAGGAATTTCACGCAGTAAACGTTTTTGTTCCTCCGGACTCTGAAGCTTATCCCTTTTTTGTAGGTACTCGTCCAATGTGCTTCCAATAGATTAAGGAAAATATCCAAATAAAGTATATATCATAATATCTTTTAAAAGTTTTTGACTACAAAGAATTTCCAAATAAAGCATATATAAAAAAAAATCAAAAAAGGATATTCTCTTCGCCAACCCTTTTCATTTGCTCGGTCAATATGATTCTGTAATATTGCAAGTTCATTTGCAAGCCACTGTTGTAGATTCACCATACAACAAAAAAGAAGAAAAGTTAGGCAAAGAATAAAAACAAATTAGTGTATTATTTGAAACAATCTAAGGCATAGATAGCGCGTATAAAATGAATAGTATCTAAGGAGCAACAAATACTTAAATCCAAAAGTTTTCTTCTTAATATATGGTGAAATGATATCCACACAACAATCGCAAATTAAAATTTAATGAAATTAAACACGAGGAGTGAAAATTAATGCAAGGGTTATTGCTTACATGTCTAGTTATATCTTCATGCAATACTCTAGATTTTTCCTCCATATCCACCTACCATAAAACAAAACAAAAAAAAATAATATAACTTTTAAGATTCAATAAGACACCAAAACCAGACATAGATTTACAGCAAGAAAAATAATTATTTGAGTTTTGCATGGATTCCATTAATCAAAATGACTCAATGCCAAAGTATTGAAAAAATAAACATACAATTGTGGGTCTCTTGACTAAGCCTTCTTTAACTCTTCTATGCAAATCTTCACACTCCTCCTGTAACCAAAGTCATATATATAAAAAACTCCAAAATTTTAAAAGCACAATAGAATTACTGATACAATGCAACGGTCAATCTAACATTGATTACAAATTTTTCATTGTTATAAATTACAATAAATATGTTTTTGCATTAATTGATACTTGAATATAACCTATCTCATTAAATCTTGTATATATTGACTTGGAAAAGTTATTGAAGCACTCACTCATTATGATGCATAGCGGTTTCCCCACCATCCATTTTTTTAATTTGAATTTTAATAAACTTTATGTTGCATATATACATCCATGACTAAGTCAATATATTCAAAATTCAGGCTGGAGAACTTTTTTTGATACATGAAAATTCAGTGGGAAAAAAGTTCAGCCATACCTCAGAGAAATTGTCATTTGATAGCATATTAATGCTGATGTCTTTAATGAACCGAGAAGCTTGCAAGAAAATTTTCCCATCCAATCCTGAGCTCTTCTTTATTCCTGAAATATTGCCAAAATAACAATATCTCAGCTAATTAGAAAAATAACTTTATGATATACACTAACAATCACAAGTAATAGTTGTATTTGTAGCACTAAAAATGACTTCAGAATAAAATCAAATGGAATAAAATTATTTAGTTAAGTGATATACATTCTGAATCTTCTAAATCATTCAGTTAGAATCACCAACAAGTGACATATAACAACGGCAGTCAAATATAATAGACAATGGAGTAACACAGTTGATGAGCAGCATGTACAATTAAAATTCATAAAAAAAAGAATAAACAAA
The DNA here is from genome assembly GCA_021764765.1 of Vicia sativa. Lineage (NCBI taxonomy): Eukaryota > Viridiplantae > Streptophyta > Magnoliopsida > Fabales > Fabaceae > Vicia > Vicia sativa. Next base: position 187,675,838 of record CM038792.1, on the reverse strand, counting down.
ATGTTAGAAAGTAATTGCACAATCAACAAAAACTAATCAAATCACCTGTTATTTGCACAAGTTGGTGTGAGTTTTTCTGAAGGTAATCATTTGGGTCACACTTGATTCTTATGAAACTTCCAACTACTTTGTTCTCAAAAGTTTCATGGTCTTTTAAAAGCTCCTCAATGAGACTCCTCTTTAAATAAACATTCTTGATGTTGATAGGAATTATAGCGGCAAAACAACTTCTTGGTTTCTCCACAACATGATTCGTCAATTGACTCTTCCTCTCCAAAGGCGCTTGTTTAACGATCTCACATGCATACTCATCATCTTCCGAGTCAAATAGAAGATCCACATCATCTTCTAAATTAAACAGAAGATCCTCATCAGATTGTTTTGGGGTTTCACATACATACCCTTCATCTTCTGAGTCAAACTGAAGATCATCATCAGATTGTCCATAGTTCTCTAAAAAGTGGTACAAGGAAGCTATAAAATTAGTTTTGCCAATGGAGCAAATTAAAAAACCAAATTTAGATTTTTTTCGAGAGACTATGCATAAGTCCTATTGTTGCACTTCGAAAACATGCAAAGAACATGGTCATTAATAAATGAAAACGACACTGGTTATAAGCGCTTTCACAGCATAGTAATTTAATTAAACACACTTTAAACCGAACAACATACTACAATAATACCATTAAACCATTAAAAAAAGAGTACCATGCAAAAACATAGATGATTATAACAAACCTTCAGAAGTGTCGGAAGAAATGTAAATCAACATATTGGTGTTAATATCCATGCTGAAACGATGAACTTGTAAGTAAGTTTGTGTTGATGCCTTTTGATTTGAAATTTCATTGAATTTATAGTAGTTCCAACACTTAATGCAATAATTACAAATTAAGGAAATAAATCAATTCACAATTTATTTCTAATTTGTCCAATCAATTTTAAGAAAATCATAAATTAAATACAATTAAGAGAATAAATCAATTATAGAAAAAAATAGAATAGAAAAAAATGAACAAATACATTTAATGAGAAAAATGGGTTAGGAATTAAAAGAATAAACCAATTATAGAAAAAATGTAATAGAAAAAAATAATACCCCATAAAAGACCTACGAAAACGTTTTTTTTTTACCTTTAAAAGCGCTTAAAAGCGTTGTCGTAGGTGGCGCTGCTATAGATTTTAGCAACACTTTTTATTTAGGCAAAAATGTTGTCTAAAGTAGGTCTAAGGCAGCGCGTTTTCTTATAAAGCGCTTTCTAAAATTGGCCTTTAGCAGCGTTTTTTTTCTCTGGAAAAACACTTTCTTAGGCCTACTTTACAATGCCTTTTATGCTTTCTGTAGGCATCTTTAAACAACGTTTTTTCAAGAAAAGCGTTGCCTTAGGCCTACTTTAGAAAGCGATTTTTAAGAAAAAGCGCTGCCTAAGATATACATAAGACATCGCTTTCAAAAGCGTTGCGTTTTGTATACCTTTAGGCAACGCTTTTTCTTAAAAAGCGCTTTCAAAGATAGGCCAAGCTCTTTCAAAGATAGGCCTAGGCTGCGCTTTTCATGGAAAAACGCTTTCTTTTGTGTTTTTAATAAACCTAAATTTTTTATAATTCATAAACCTGCATTTTTGGCAGCATTATTTCATAAACCTGTAATTTACAATTGTAATCCCATAAAGCTTTAATTTACAATCGTAATCCCATTATTTCAACAAAGAAGCGATTGTATACAAAAAAGGAATTATAATACTTACATTATACACCATTGTAATCCAAAATATATTTACACCATTATAATTCAATTCAGATATTTCTAACACAACTAAAATCAGCCTTACAAAGTCATCCCTAACAATAACAAAATCAGCCTTACAAAGTCATCCCTAACAATAACAAAATCAGCCTTAACAGCAACTAAATCAGCCCTAATTAATAAAATAAGTTCAAAATCGCAAAAATCCGACGAGCGGACAGTCCTGATCCATCAAGGTATGAATATAATAACACAGTCAATAATGTATTCACAAAATAATGTATTCATAATACTTTTCACACAATAATGTATTCATACCTTATATGATTCTTTGCTCAATAAAATATTGACACAATTCCTCTTTGATTTCTTCCAACTAAAGTTTCGTGTAATATGCACACTTGTATTCATCGAAGTACTACATAACAAAACATAATATGCATGATTTAATTAAAAGTAATAAATTATATGAAATATCTAATAAATAATAAAACAAATCCTAAGTTATAAATCCATACTGTGATTGGAATCTCTATTCGATTCATTTGAAGGATTTCTTTGATAAACCTCAAAACGAAGTATCCACAATCTATACCGTTTTGCTGTTGAGCACACTTCATAGAAAAACAAATAAGAATGTATAGTTGTCTTGTTTTATCAAGTAGCATCACTATTATAAGCAAAATTATGAAAATTAATGTACCTGCACTTTGATCCATGTAATGTTGTTGGATTTAGACCGTTGTACTCGAGCTTCTCTTTGACTTCAGAATACTTGTATTGATCTAACAAAATAAAACATATATTTAGAACAATCTCAAAGAAATAATTAAATATATAAATATATAAATATACACAAATATTTAGAACAATCTCACTAACGTATTAATCATTAACTTCATATCCGGATAATTAGTCCAATCATTATCTACCAAATTCAGTTAATAGACCACTACTTTTATAGGATCCATAACAATCAACAACCAGTGACGTCTATAAATTAAAACAAAAGTTTATATGGAAATTTTCTATGCAAAAGAAATAAAGATTAGAATAAACTTAGAATGAAAATTTAACCCTGTAGGAATAGTATTATGCGCCCAAAGATACAAGCTTTCTATACTTCTAGTGGACACGAATCTCTCGACTAAGTGCTCTCTTACTGACTCTGGTTCCCTAACAATTGTCGTTCCGCTGACACATGAGGAAGACACGAAATAGAATCTGTTTGACAATTGATTCTCGCGCATCAATTTGTCATATAACAACCTTAAGTAAAAACATTATAAACATTATATTTTCATTGAAATGTGTAAATAAATTGTTCAACTAATTAAATAATATATTGATCGGAATAAAATGACTTTTTTCGTTCAAATTCACACAAAAGAAATGGCATGCTGCCCCATAAGTTTCTCGGGTATATCTTACGCGGGTACACGCGACATCAATGTTAAACCATCACCGAAACTAACTAGAAATCAAGTCAATATGATAAATTTATTTTTGGTGCATGATATTCCTACTTTTGGATGTCATAAGATACATTTTAGTCTCTCCCTTTTTATGCTTGACAACTTTCATTATAATTAAGTCAATATGATCAAAGCATGAGAAAAGCTCACCTACAAATATTCATAAAGCATATATAAAATCATTACAACTTCTTTTCTTTTACAAATTCAAACAAAGATCAGGTGTGAAGATCCTCACTCAAACAACTAGCATAAGGAAACCCCATTACAATTCATTGAAGAAGCAAATATGGTAAAGCAACTAGAATTGAAGATACACAAAAACCTTAGAAGAATATAATATAAAAATAATGAACTTATAAACATGTAAACTGAAACTATGCACATAACTACTTGAGTATAACAGATCGGTTTGAATCAAAACTAACAACATAATGCCCAATTAAAGTTTCAATTGAAACTAACATATCATATTAACCGCATCAAACTTTATCTCACAATCATTAGAACTTCACCAATATGAAACAAACGAACGCCAAAATCAATCAATAATCAAAATTTCAATTAACTCAATCGAAACCTCTAATAATGTATCAACCAAAATCTATGTTAATTCATCAACAAACAAACCTATAGTGTTGACTTCAAAAATACTTTATTCGAATCAACATAACCAGACAAACACTTAGAACCTCATATTGAACAAACAAACATCTTCATTATTATAAAATTACACAAATTTCAACACAAATTTAGCATAACAGAACAAGATTCAACAGTAACCCTCAATAAATCTCGCAACAAAATCAGTTACAAAAGCAAGAGAAATAGAGTTACCGAAATGCGTCAACGTCGGATGGTGATGATGATTCGAATAAATGGAACTACGCGGTGAAGATGAGATGCTGCTGGAAGCCGCTTGCTGATGTTCGGATGCTGCGAAATAAAAATCAAAATTACAAAGCCCTACTTAATCAAAAACCAGTACAATATATTATATACTTATCTCTCTAAATATATAAGACAATAATCAAACTCATAACAATGAAACAATTATAACAGAAATCAATCAACAATGAAACAATTAAAATCAAAGCAATTTATAAACACAACCAGTTAAGAGAGCTATTTATTAACACACAACCATCATCACAATTACTCCTATAATGTTGAAACTCAAAAGCAAGAGGAACAAAGGGGAAACTTTCAATATTTTTCCAAACATTATCACCAATAGTGAAAACTTTCACCTCACTTGTATATCTACCAGGAATGAGGCAGTCACTATGCCGAACAAGGGATTAGACAACGCTTTTTTAGGCCTTTAACAGCGCTTAAAAGCGCTGCTAAAACCACCGCTGCTAAAGGTATAGACAACGCTTATGTAATTTCAAAAGCGCTGCTATAGGTACCCCCTTTAGCAGCGCTGCTATAGGTACCCCTTTAGCAGCGCTTACACTTTAGACAACGCTTTTAATGTGGAACCTTAGACATCGCTTTTTAAAACCGCTGTCTATTCCCCCCTTTAGCAGCGCTTTTGCTTATTAATTTTTAATATATTTTTTTTTCAATCACATTAGACAGCGCTTCTCATTAAAAGCGCTGTCTATTCCCCCCCTTTAGTAGCGCTTTTCCTTATTATTTTTTTAATATAATTTTTTTTTTCATTTTAAAAAAAATGCTGCTAGAATTTTTTTTCCATTTAATATAATCTCACCATTTTTGCACCAGAATTTATAACTTCAACATAACATTTTAAACAACAACAACATCAATATACAACAACATCAATATTATAACAACATCAATATACGTCAATATACATCTCCAATCCTTTTTGCACAATATACACAACAACAACATTAATTTATACAACAATGAAACAAAATCAAAATTTCTTTACAGAATAACTCTATCTTCTACATCCATCTGCACCTATATAACCTGAAACAAAATCAAAAAATCGAAATTCGTACAAGTTACCAAATAACAACAAAAACAATAATATTGTAACACAACTATAACGACATATATTATATTCTCAAAACTCAAAGTTATACCTTATAATAAAACTCTCAACTCCATAACAAATTGACACCAATCCTCCATAAGTTCATCCAATTGATCTTTTATGTAATAAGCACACTTGAATTCATCAAAGTACTACATAATAATATATCATAGTATGATTTAATTAAAATACGAAGTCATTTTATGAGAAATATTAAAATAATTCCTAAGTTAGAAATTCATACCGTGGATGGAATCTCTAATCGGTCCAAAAGAATAGTTTCTTTCATAAACCTCAACATAAAATAACCGCAATCTACACCATTGCGTTGACGAGGACACTACACATGGAAAGAAAATACGGATATACATCAAGATATACACCTTAACTTGTTTTATCAAGTATCATCGCTATATAATCAAAATTGTGAAAATCTATACCTCCACTTTGATCCAAGAAATATTGTTGACTCTACTCCTTGGTACTTGAATATCTCTTTGTGCTCGAAAACTTTGTAGAATGCTATAATAAAATAATAACGAATATTTAGAACTATCGCACATAAATAATTAAATATACACAAGAATATTTTAGAACAGTATCACTTACGTGTCAATCGTCTTCTTCATATTTGGGTATGTTGTCCAATCATTGCCCAATGAATCCAGATAATATACAATTTCTCTCACAGGATTAATTGCAACCAATAACCAGTGTCCACTGAAATATTAAACAAAGGTTAGATGGAAATTTTCTACACAACGTTAAAAAATGAAAAATTATAATAAAGGAAATTTAGAATGAAAATCTTACTTGTTGCTAGTATTATATGGTAACAAGAACAATTTTTCTGTATCTTTGCTGGCCATAAATAAACTGAGTACAAATGCTATTACTTCATTTGGTTTTGAGATGATTGACCCTGCATGGACAACGTTGGGATTTATGAAAGCGAATCTGGACTCCAATCCACGCGGGCGAATCAACTTGTCATACAGAAACCTTAAATAAAAACATCATTAACATTAATTATTCATTGAAATGAGTAAATAAATTCTATAATTAATTAAACAAAGTTGATTGGAGTATACCTGATGTATGTATTGATAACAACAATGCCTAATGTCAAGTGTCCAAAAACTTGTTCCAAATCCTCCTTACCAATTGCTGTCATGCCTTTAGAACCATAAATCCCTTCATCCAGAGGTATAAGAGAAGTACCACCTTGCGAAATAGTTGTGAAGCTTATATATGTCTGAAGGCACGAACTATACTGTGAAGTAATTTTCTTTCTAGCACCGGTCCTCTTAGCAACACTCTTTATTTCTGTGGGAATGTTGCTAATTACAGGTTGTTTACCCCTACTTACAACTTCTATCTCTTTGGCAGGAATAATCTAAATATCATAAAATTAGAGTGGTCAAGTATAGGATGACAAATTAACATTATCTAAGCATAAATATCATATATTTGTGTTGTACCTGTTTTTTTGATGCCACTGACTCCATTGGCCGCGTAATCCCTTTATCTTTTGGTTTGGGTTTTGTAGGAGTCTAACATTACCATGCAAAAAAATGTAAGTAAAACGAACGTAAAAAATTTGAGTACTAAAAGGTTCATAACAGTTTTAATTATACCTCATCATCTATGCGAACGAGTCTTGATGGCCATGCAACAAACGCTCCTATTGCCTCTCCCACCAATGTTGCATCCGAAACTTCATCTGGGATTGGTAATAACGCACCCTCCTCTAAAGCAATATCAATTGGCACTTTCAAATATCCAGAAGGGAGCGGTTTATGATGAAGTACTTCTCCCAGAGTGTTATGGACTTTTCCCTTGCCAACTATGCGATAAGTTGGTGTCTCTAAAAAGAGTTGACAAGGTGAAATGCCCTAAAATCAATAATAAATATGACATCGTTAATGTGTATATATGTCAGTTAAATAAATTACACTAATTTCATTTCATATTAATATATGAAATTACCTCGGGAATACTTGGTTGAACAACACATTTGACACTAGCTATGTCACTAGTTTCTCTAACACCCGAAGCTTCCCTTTCTGATTGGTAGTGTCTTGCTTTTTCCTTCCTCAATTCAAGAACTTCAGCTTCTAATGCATCCAACCTTGCCTGTAGTTCTTTATTGCTAGCAGATTTTGTCTTTGGGTTGTTCTTTTTCAAGGAGCTTGGAGTAACCCCATATCCTTTACCCATCACCCGACCAGAATACTCACGAACATCTAATGCTCGACTAAGTATGCTCCTGCAATCATCTGGTGTAGATGTAGACTGTGACAGAATCTCCTGAAATTCATATGAATATTGGAAAAACATGAATATTATATGTTAATAAAATTTTGATTTAATTAGAATTAATGTTATACTTACGCATTTTTCAAAAATTTCTTGTACATCTTCTTTAAGAACTCCATCCTTACCCACGCGGGCAGCCTTCCACAAAACATGCTCCGGAAGAGATGTTTCAGAACTATTCTCCTCTTTTAACTACACATTAACACAAAAAACAAGCTCAGTTATAACTCTCGATGAACAAGTATATCATTGCAATTTGTAAATACTTACTATTTTTTGTTCTAATCGTGCATATCCCAAACGCCCTTTTTTGTATGGATATACGAGAGATGATGCTCTTTGACGATTTACGTCACTTACACTATGAAATTTTGGGGTTTTCCGTTTGGCTTTAAAAACATCCCATTCTTTAAGTGAAATCACATCTGCATATTCTGTTGGACGCTCTGCATCAACAAAGTTTTTTCCGGCATCTCTAAGATATTTTCTGTTTAAATATGTTCTAAACCCTCTTAGTATTTTGCTGGCCAATCCAAGACAATAATCTTTTTTTGTGTCATCAATGTTGAAAGACCTCTACAAAAAACATACACAAAGTGCGTTAGTATAAGTAATTTAAAGACATAATTTAAAATACATAATCGTAATTTAAAGACATAATTTAAAGTACCTGTATCTCACTCCAGATTTTGTTTTTAGCATCATCCAGCTTATCATCTCTCCACTCATCACAAGTTATTGGAATTTCTCTCCTTACAATTGTACCAATGTAACTTGTCAATTTAGAACCGTTAGGCTCAATTAATTGGTCATTTGGACTCCAATGCACATCATATTTTATCCCTTTATCTCTATCACGAATGATAATCTTCATAATAGTTTTTCCTCTTTTAATTTCTTTTTCCACTCCCTTACTGGATTTTCCTCCATCATTGTCTCCATCATTAATAGAATCATCGTGTGGGTGCTCCTCATTACTAGCCATCTAACCTGTAACAAAGAAAAACATTAGTATCTAATGACAAATATTTAATTCCAAATATATAATTCCAAATATCTATTGAGTATATAAAATAACAAATATCAATTGAGTATATAAAATAACAAATATATCATTTATTAGAAGTTTGCTAAGTGTTAACAAGTACGGAGGAATATATATTACCTCTTTCACTAACATCTCTTTCTTTTCTTGGTTGGATTGCGAATTACTTGTCTCTTAAGAACGCGGACGGAGGGATTGATCCAAATTCCCTCATCATGATCTTTTCTGATAAATGATTCATCCGGTGTAGTATTTTCATCTCGATCGTTTCTAATATACGACTCATTCTCAACATCAACATCACCTTGATCTACACTTTTATCATCAATCACTTTGTTAGATAAAAGAACTATAGACTATTTCGTACTCTTCGGGTCTGTGACATAGAACACTTGTTTAGCTTGAGAGGCTAGAATAAATGGCTCATCTTTGTACCCCACTCTATTAAGATCCACTTGCAAAAACCCTGACTTATCCATTCGTATGCCACTACTATGTACCCACTTGCAACCAAAGATAGGAATCTGAAACTTCTCGTAATCAAACACCCAAATGTGATTTATAACCCCAAAATATGACAAATTTTCATATTTGGGGTTTAAGTCCTTCATACTAGAAATGTGCATTGCTTCAGCTACAACCGTGACACCACTATTTTGCATAGTACTTTTCTCATCTCGTTCTTTGATATAAAATGTGTATCCATTAATTGCGTATCCTCTATAAGAGAACACAATCGAACTTGGAGCATATGCCAAACATCTCAACCTGTCTGATATTGAATCGGGATCTAAATGAAACTTTGAATATATATGATCCTTAAACCACTGTATAAAACTTTGATTGTGCTCTCGTACTATCCAATTTTCATTTCTACTTTGATTCTCACCTCGGAGTATAGCCTTGTGCATTTCAACAAACAGCTCAACCTCATTGTCATTGTGCAGAACATACAAATGCACTTGATCCCGTTCATCCCTTGATACTGTCATAATTTCATTTCCAATTAATTTTTTACCTTCTTTTTTTTTTCTTCGAAAAAATGAGATTTAGGGAGTCCAATGGATTGCACATTGGACAAAAATTCAGTATAAAACTCAACCGCTTCTTCAACAACATATCGCTCAATGATACAACCCTCTGGACGACTTTGGTTTTTCACGTACCCTTTTAATATTTTCATGTAACGTTCAACAGGGTACATCCATCTCATATAAGCTGGTCCACACAATTGTGTCTCATTCACACGATGAACAACAAGATGTACCATAATGTCAAAAAATGATGGAGGAAAATACATTTCAAGGTCACACAAAGTAATAACTATTTCTTTTTGTAATACTGGTAAGATCTCAGGATCGATCACCTTACTACAAATTGACCTGAAGAAAAAACACAATTTAGTTATAGTGCTTCTTACTTTTTCTGGCAAAATAGAACGTATACCTATTGGTAGAAAATATTCCATTATGACATGGCAATCATGTGTCTTCAAACTCTTTAACTTGAGGTCTTTCATGGACACGAGTCTTCTAATGTCTGAGGAGTAACCTTCTGGAACTTTAACTTCACTCAGAAACTTACACAATATTTTCTTTTCCTTTCTAGATAGAGTATAAGAAGCAGGTGGTAGATATGTGCGTTTTCCTTTCTTCACGGGTCCTAATTCAGTTCTTATTCCCATCTCTACCATGTCCTCCCTTGCTTTAAGGCCATCCTTAGACTTTCCTTTTATATTGAGTAACGTACCAATAACACTTTCAAATACATTTTTTTCAATATGCATAACATCAAGAAAATGTCTTACGTACAAAGATTTCCAATATGGCAATTAAAAAAAAATTGACCTTTTCTTCCACCCACCTGTGACAACTTTATGTGCAAAAGGTTTGCCAAAATGAATACTCACATCTTTCACCTTTTCACAAATTTGATCACCTGTCAATCTAGGTGGAGCTCTACGTTGTTCGGTATCTCCATTGAACGCTTTTCTCCATCCACGATATTGATGTTTAGAATTTAAGAATCTACGATGACCGAGAAAGACATTCTTCTGACAAAGTTTCAAACGCATGGTATCGGTTCCATCTTCACAGACAAGACACGCTTTTTCACCTTTAATGCTATACTCGGATAAATTTCCATATGCTGGAAAATCGTTAATTGTGCCAAACAACATCGCCCTCAAATTGAAATTTTCTTTCCTATATGCATCATAAACCTCCACTCCGTTCTCCCACAAAATCTTCAAATCTTCGATTAAAGGTTTCAAGTATACATCTATGTCATTCCCTGGTTGTTTAGGCCCATAAATTAACATAGACAACATCATGTACTTGCACTTCATACATAGCCATGGAGGTAGGTTATAAATCATAAGAATCACAGGCCATGTGGAATGTGAGATACTTTGAAGACCATGTAGATTCATCCCATCCGTAGATAATGCCAAGCGAAGGTTTCTTGTTTCTCCTCCAAAATCAGGATAATCATTATCAATTTTCTTCCACTGGGGTGCATCTTCCGGATGTCGAAACTTCCCATCGATAATTCTTTCATCTGCATGCCAAGTCAAGTGTCTAGCATCGGTTTCACTATGAAACATGCGTCTAAATCTCGGAATAATAGGAAAATACCATAAGACTTTCGCTGGAGATAATTTTTCTTATATCGAGATAAACCGCACTTAGGGCATTCATTCAACGATGCATATTCGTTTCGAAACAAAATGCAATCATTTAGACATGCATGTATCTTTTCATAGCTCATGCCAATAGAGCACAACATTTTTTTGGCCTCGTAGGTTTGATTAGGAAGAACATTATCCTCAGGAAGCATATCTCTCAAAAGGGCTAATAACTCTGTGAAACTTTTATCTGACCATCTGTTGCGCGCCTTTAAGTTGTACAATTTTAATACCGCGGACAATCTTGTGAATTTGGGGCAATCTTTATACAACGGTTTCTCCACATCGCCTACCAACCTCTAAAACATTTTGGGACAATCCTGAAGATCTTCTTCAAGTGCTTCTGCAATCTCTTCGACTCGATCACAATCATATGTATCCGTGGCATTGTCATCTGAAACATAGGTTACATTACTTTTCACACCCGGTTCAACATTCTCGATGATTTTCTCACCATGAAATATCCAACACGTATAACTTCGATCAATTCCATGCATCAGTAAATGCGATTTCAATCCATCTGCGTCAACCCGACCCACATAACAACAACCCAAGCAAGGACATTTCATTCTATTCGGGTCTTCAGCGTGTTCAACAGCAAACTTAACGAACTCTAATACCCCATTCTCGTACTCTTTTGACAATCGATCGACACACATCCATTTTTTATCCATGGTTTTAACTATTATGTAAGTTAAACAAAAACACTAATTAGGGCACAAAACAGTATAATAATATCTAACTATGGACTCTCCATGTCTATCATATTCAAGTAAGAATGAAAAATATAGATAAACAAAGGGCACAGATCCAGCCTATTCCTCCAAATTACTTCAAGCAACCATCAATGTCAATTCAGTTTCACTTCTCTAACACAATCAACTTACGTTTTATTTTATCAATTTTCATGCTCTAACTAATGAATTAATGTTATTTTTTCAGGTATTTAATTTTGCAGACCGTTATAGAGGGCTCTTACAGTGACTCTCTCAATTCCATTGTCTGTCCATTTTACTTCTCTTACTATGGATACCATGTAAAATCATAAACCACCTTTGAATTTTTTATGAAACTAAACAAATAATATACTAAATTAATCTCAATTGTTTAATAGGATGAGTTACTTTGGGGTGCATCATGGATTTATAAAGCTTCTAGAATAAATTCCTACATGGAGTTCATAGTTGTCTTTTTCTGCAACTTTGTTTACTTTGACTTCATACATAGTAAATAAAATTAATTAATAGTAACTGATGGGTATTTTGATAGGATTTCTTGGAGAAAAATTATGAACAGTTTCAGTTATACAAGTAAAAATGAAAAATATAGATAAACAAAGGGGAAAAATAACAAATACGTACCTTATGTTTTAATGCAGGTTTCTAAAGAATTTAAGAATAATGCAACTTGATACGAACGAATTGACCCAAATGCAATTAATCTTCTGCAATAAGAAAGAGTGATGAATAAGGATCTCTTCCATCAAATTTCACTCAAGCAATGTAGAAAAAGTGAATTTAAGCGACAAGTGAATTTTAACATTATGACATAATGCCACATTTTCATACTTGACCATTCTCCTTATAACAATAGCACCATGTCATTGAAAAGAATAGTATAATTTAATACGCATCAACTTTATTCAAAAATATCTATTGAACAATAACTTATCCCGAATGAATTCAATAACTCAAAGTTAAGAGCAGCCAAACTTTGTCCTAAGTCAAAACAATGTAGACCATAACAAATTTGACGACGGGTATTTCTTTAGCCTCGGGTTAGATATATTTGACCACAATGTTCTGAGGGTCCATTTCTTTGAAAAAAGATATCAATCAGAAGAAGTTTTAAGTTGTGCATAAGAATGACTAAAAATAATCTGCTTGAGAAATTTAATTTTGAAGATATTACAAATAATATGAATTTTATAGGTGAGAAGGAGATCGATGATATTCGGGGATATGTAGCAAAAACTACTGTTTTGTCACATTCGGATGTAAGGGGTGTTGTTATCCTAGAATAGAGGAGCATGTAGAGAGGCATGGATCCATACAAGGTGATTTTTGAACACTATTATGAGATTGAAAGGGGAAATAAAGTATTGGCAATAAACGAAGATATTTTAGTATCAAATAATGAGTTCATTCTGTCAACCACGGGTCCTGTTCAACACTCATCATTTAAAAAAATTGTTACATCAAGATGTGAATCATTACTGCAACAAGGAAGACAACAAATTGCAAAACCACAACTTGCAACACAAGTTCTTTACTCAAGCCAAAGTGAACGATCAGTTGTTGCCAATCAAGGTTCAGTTAGAGGCCATAATAATGGTAATGTCCATTACAATCAATTTACTTATGTACAACAGAACATAATAATGCTAGGTACTTCTTCTTCTCTTACTAAATAACAAAAGTTTTCGTTTTTCCACTACTTTAACTAGACAATAGTTCTATATATGTTGATGTTTTACAACGATTAAGGATGTACCTATATATGGTGTATACTTTTGTAATCTTATATTTAATAACAAATTTCCATGGAACTTCCTTTCCATTTTCTCAGGAATCAAAACAAATTTCCATACGTAAGCTACCCTACACACACCCTACTTCTATCTTGAATTTAAACATATATCTATCAATATCAATTTTTACATGAATAACTGACCTGTTGTTGTTATCGACGCGAAGAAGAAAAGCCTGGAGTTCAAGAGCGAGAGAGAAGATGAAAAGGAGCGATTTCAAGAAGAAGAAGATGGATGGGGTTTCGTTTCGTACGAGTTGTAGAAGAAGATGGTTGGGGTTTCGTTTCGTACGAGTTGTAGAAGAAGATGAAGAGGAGCAATTCTAGGGTTGGACATATAGAGTTTGTGAGTGATGACGGACGAACGGAAGGAGTTTGTGAGTGATGACGTTTCTAGGATTCTACGGTTGGAGAAGAAGATGAACAGTGGCTACAATTTATGGGTGCGGGTTTGTTATAATATTGTGATTTATGGAAATCTGATTATCAATTTAGGGATTAAGAAATTTTTTAATTAACCAAAGGCAGCGCTTCTGGAAAGCGCTGCTAAAGGTATTACCTTTAGCAACGCTTCTGGAAAGCGCTGCCTAAGGTTAAAGCTTTAGCAGCGCTTCCATGAAAACACCTTTAGCAGCACTTTCAGAAAGCGCTGTATAAAGTATAACCTTTAGCAGTGCTTATATTATTTTTTTAATTTTTAATTTTTTGAACCCTATAGCGCTTAGGCGTAAAAGCGCTTTGATAAGGCCTATAGCAGCGCTTATAAGAAGCGTTGTCTAAAGTATTTAAATTTTTATTTTTTTTTATTTTTCTGGATACCTATAGCAGCGCTTTGGCATAAACGCTGTCTATGTAGTGCTGCCAAAACTCGTTTTTGGCGTAGTGAGTACACAAAGTAAAGAGAAGAGAAGATAAAGATAAGAAAACGAGAATGTACCAGCAAGAATAATGGAAACTGGAGCGAAGAAGCGAAGACGACGGCGAGGTTAGCTGACAGAGGGAGTATGTCGTGGCTGAGCGAAGAAGCGAAGACGAAGAAGGAGTATTACAAAGATGAACGAAGAAGAATGGCGGAGGAGTTTGAGTTTTATGAGAACGAAGAAGAAAATGATGAAATCGTGTTTTGTTAGTTTAGGGTTTACTAATTTTAAAAATAAAATTACCTACGAAAGCGCTTTTAAAAAGCGCCTTCTAAAGGCCAGCTTTAGCAGCGCTTTTTCCTTAGAAAGCGCTTTCATTTCATATGCCTATAGCAGCGTTTTTAAAAGCGTTTTCTAAAGGCTAACTTTAGCAACGCTTTTAAAAATCACTTTCTAAGGTTAACCTTTAGCAGCGCTTTTAAAAAGCGCTTTCTTAAGGTACCCTTTAGAAGCGATTTTTTTTCCAACCTACAACAACGTTTTTTGCTAAAAGAGTTTTCTATGTAGTGCTGCCAAAACTCATTTTTGGCGTACATTTGATAGGGAAATGTAATAGGAAAAATGGGATAAGGAAAATGTAATTAATAGGAAAATGAATAAATATGATAAATACATTTAATGCTAAAAATGAATACAAAATTCTTCATTTGTCTCTAATTTGTCAAACATATTGTTCTGGACTGCCCCAATAGATATTGGGCCGACTGCATCCATGGCCTTACGACGGGCCAACAAAGCCAAATGGTCTCCAAGAAGGCGTTACCTGCCTGTTTGTCCCTCGTCGAATCCATCCTTCCCGACTATCGTCGGGCTGGTTTCGTGGATCTCCTCCGCAATGTCTATGTCCGTTACACTACAAGAAATTTGCCGTATACCAAATGTCACCTTTAGTGACCGTAAAAGAAAGGGTTGGTATAGATAATATCTAAAGACCAAAATTAAAACAAGTCGTTGGTATAGTATTTGATTTAACTAGAAAAGAAAAAGAAAAGTAGCGCTCAATTTAGGCGCCCAATTTTTCAATTTTTTTCTTCATTTTTTTCAATTAATATATTAATAAAAGAAAATAAAACTAGAAAGACTTAAAAGAAAAAAAGAACAGGGAAAACTAGAGTTTGTCTCATTTGCTCATTCATTCACCTCTTCTTCTCGACAATTTAATTTCTCTAAATCAGACAACAAAAAGTTTCATCCCTTTCTAGGTAAGAATGAAATTCACATCTCTCAACTTTTTTTGAATTCAAAATTCGTTTTCTTCTATGTCTATTTCTTTCCTCATCAAAATCCTCAAATTAATTCATCAACTGTGGACTGTAGAACTTTGATTTTCGTTTCTAAGTAGAATCTACTGAACCATAGCAAAGGATAAGTGTTTCACTCTTTTCTTTGTCGTTTCGTTTATTGGTTGTTATCTATTGTTCTTAATCATTTTTATGTTTCTATAAGTTGAATAGAATTTCTTGTGATTAAGTAAATTGATTTTAAAATTGTGTTTATGATTATGGAGTGTGTGGTTGTTCATAGGTCTAAGCTTATCTTATGTCAGTGAATAATAGGGTTGAGCTGAATAATGTCCTGCATTTTGAATTATATTTATTCATATTAGAATGTAGTAGTAATGTTAAATCAGATAGAGAAAATCCATAAGTTAGAAAATGACGAATTTACATGATTTATGGAGATGTTTCATACATAGTTGTCAAAATAGCGACGTTATTTCTTATCAGAATTTAAACACTATTTTTAGTGTTATATAGAGAAAATTCATCAATTTGCTTAGACTCAGTATCTACATTAAGTGTTTCATAGATTTTATCATTGGAAACAATTATATTTGAAGTATTACTGTCAAGAGTTTTGGAATCAGTAGCCACTGAGAAGAATTTTGGACTCTGTTTTTCTATTACCTTGAAACTTTTCTCATTCCGGTTCTGCCATTCTTCCATAATCTTTTCTGGTTTTCATGTTGTCTTTTGCCATATGTGTGGTTTAATAATGTATGTATTACAATAGTAAGTACATTAGAACCTCTAGTACTGCATCATATTCAGTCAGACTCACTTTTCCGATCCAATTATTTGAACACTTATAGTGTGTTTGGAAACACTTTTGGTTCAACAAAAACACTTTTGGAGAGTAGACCATATAAAATCTTCACACATGCTTCCAATAAATAAATCGTATTTGTATTATTCATTAAGAAAGATATAAAATATATTGGGGGCAGTAGCCCACACATTGTTAAACTTAGTTTCGTCCCTGAAGTCACCTATAAATCATTCATGCAGAAAGCTTCCATGAACATGACTCAATGTCTATTAACTATATTGCATAGTTAAAATGTTTCAATTAAGTTTTTGAGATAGGTTCTTACTCTTTCATTTATTCGAGATAATTTGGTTAAAATGTTTTAGCTAAATTTTTCGAATGGAGAATAGAGGGTGGGTACGTGATCCAACAAAAGGAAGTGAAGAATATATTAGAGGGGTTAAGGAATTTCTTGAATTTGCTTTTCAAAAATCAGTAGAAAACGGAAAAATATTGTGTCCTTGTATAAAATGTGCTAACTGTGATTCACATTGTCGCTCAAGTGTTTATGAACACTTAACTTATCCGAGACGTGGATTCCTTAGACGTTATATGCAGTGGATATTTCATGGTGAGAAACCCACGACTTCAATTGGCACAACTGAACAACATTTTGAAATGGAGCATGACATGGACGGGTTACTTCGTGATGCTTTTGCAATGCCTCCTTTAGAAAAGACAGTTTATGGTGAAGGAAAAGGAATCAAGAAGTAGGAGAAAATGCCAAGTTTTACAAATTGGTGAAAGAGAATGAACAAGTTCTTTATCCAAACTGTAAGAAGTATAGCAAACTATCCTTTATGGTGCATTTGTATCATTTAAAGTGTCTTCATGGGTGGAATGACAAGTCTTTCTCCATGCTATTAGATTTATTGAGAGATGCTCTACCAGAAGGGAATGTTTTACCGAAGTCATACTATGAGACAAAAAAGATGATTTCAGGGTTAGGTTTGGGGTATGAAAAGATTCATGCTTGTCCTAACGACTGCATATTGTATTGGGATAAACATATTAAAGATCAAGTATATCCAAAGTGTGGTACTTCAAGGTGGAAAACAACAAATGAGGACGTACACGCTAATGGAAAAGAAAATTCTGAAAAGCGTAAGAACTTACCTACAAAGATCCTTCGTTGGTTTCCTTTGAAACCAAGGCTACAAAGGTTATTCATGTCATCTAAAATATCTAAATCAATGAGATGGCATCATGATGGTAGAGTGAGTGACGGGTCTCTTAGGCATCCGACCAACTCACTTGCTTGGAAGGAGTTTGACTCTCGATATACAACATTTTCGTCAGATGCGCGTAATGTTCGATTAGGGGTTGCTTCTGATGGCTTCAATCCTTTTAAAATAATGAGCATAACCCATAGTACTTGGTCTGTCATACTAATTCCCTATAATTTTACTCCTTGGATGTGCATGAAACAATCATTCTTCATGTTATCGCTACTAATTTCGGGTCCTAAAGATCCTGGGAATAATATTGATGTTTATCTATAACCTTTAGTACAAGAGCTGTAAGAGTTATGGTTTGATGGAATAAAAACATTTGATGCCTACAAGAAAGAGACATTCCAACTCTATGCTGCTATAATTTGGACTATTAATGACTTTACGGCATATGCAAACTTATCTGGTGGAGTACTAAAGGTTAATACGCTTGTCCATGTTGTGGTATTAAAACTTCCTCACGATGGCTAAAGCATGGTAGAAAATTTTGCTACATGTGTCATCGACGTTTGTTAGTGCCTAACCACAAATTGAGGTTGAATAAGAGGGATTTTGATGGAACAAAGGAGTCAAGGGGTCCTCCTAAAATAAATGACGGGATTCAAATTTCAAGGCAAATTGATGAAATTAGAGAAGAGGGTCTTGAGAATGGGGCACAACCGTGGAAAAAATGAGTATTTTCTTTGATTTGCCTTATTGAGAATACAATGTATTACGTCACAATCTAGATGTGATGCACATTGAAAAAAATCTATGTGATAATATCATTGGTACATTGTTAAACTAAGATGGAAAATCCAAAGATAATTATAAGGCACGTGCTGACCTTGAAGATATGGGCATAAGAAGTATGCTTCATCCACAACCAAGTCCCAAAAGTGGTGCAATGCTTTTGCCTAGAGCATGTTATCAAATGACTAACAAAGATAAAAATGCTTTTTTGAGTGTCCTTGAGAATATAAAAGCTCCAGATGAATTTTCATCAAACATCTCACGTTGTGTTCATCTCAAGCAACGAAAGATATTTGGCTTAAAATGTTATGATTGTCATGTTCTAATGCAACAACTTCTTCCAGTGGCATTAAGAGCTTCATTTCCAAATAGAGTCACCTTAATTATTATTGACCTTTGCAATTTCTTCAAGCAAATATGCTCTAAGGTTCTTAATGTGGATTTCCTTGCACAGTTATAGTCTCGAGTAGCTTTAACACTTTGTCAACTGGAAACAATCTTTCCTCCATCGTTTTTATCATTATGATGCATTTGGTAGTTCATTTGGCATATGAAGCCAAATTGCTGGACCAGTACAATATCGATGGATGTATCCTATTGAGAGGTATGTGTTCTTCATTTTAACACCTCATTTTAGTTAAATCTCTTAAAGAAGTTATTATTGATGCTTAGACAAATTTTCTATTAGATTTCTGCTCACTCTTAAGTCATTTGTACGCAATAGAGCACATCCAGAAGGATCAATTGCAGAAGGTTTTTTGGCCAGTGAATGCTTGACCTTTTATCCACAATATCTAACTAGGGTGGAAACTAAGTTTAGTAGACCTAGCAGAAATGATGATGATTCTACATTTAAAGATGATGCAACTTTTCTACATCCTGTTGGAAGACCACTAGGAAGGAAAAAACAACAAAAGTTCCAATTAGGGAAGCGCAAGAGAGTGAAAAGAATCAAGCTTGATGAAAAAGAGTTAATGCAAGCTCACAAATATATTCTTTCTAACTGTGACACATTCCCTCCATTTATAGAGTAAGACACCAATCATATTTAACTTTTACACTTGCGTGTCCATTGTTCGTACTCTTCTAATTATGTTATATTTATTTTTAGAGAACACGTTGGACTTCTTAAGAGACAGGCTCGACCGCATCGGCTATCACAATTTGAAGTAGATAAACTACATAGCAAAAAATTTAGTGATTAGTTTTGAAAAAGGGTGAGCGCAAAAGAATTGAAATCTTTGATTTAGTTGCTGCTTATTTTGTGTAGCTAACTATTTTTATTGAATTATTATAGATTCATTACTTGGATGAAAGAGGGGGCCAAGAGATTACTCATGAACTTAGATGGCTAGCGCGTGGACTAGTTGAGGTAGTAAGGAGACACACTGGTTACGTCATTAGTGGTTTTAGGTTTCACACTAGGAAAAGAGGGAGACACTTGAAGACACAAAATTCTGGAGTCGTTGTAAGGACAAAGACATCAAATGATGAAATTAATTACTATGGAGCAATGACTGATATTATACAATTGGACTATTCTGGAAAGTACAAAGCTGTGTTATTCAAATGTGATTAGATTGATATCAAGAAAGGCATCAAGAAAGATAAGTTTGGGATGACACTTGTGAATTTCAAATTTTTGAAGCACACGGGAAAAAATATTTGGGATGACCCATTTGTTTTTGCATCACAAGCAAAAAAGTTGTTTTATGTATATGATGAGAGAAACAATGATTGGTGTGTTGCTCTAGATGAAAATGTGAGGGATGTCTATGATATGGGTGATGAAGATTCCAATGAGGGTGACGAAATCAACGAGAAAGCAATACATAACATAAATGAAGCTACTCAAAATGTTGATGATTTAATTCAGTTTCAATTGATGAAAATGATTTCCTCGAAGTTGATATTAATAATCAAATTGAGGAAGAGGAAGATTGGGAGAATATGTTTTAATTTTGAATGATTTTATACCTTTTGTATGCAATTGTACTTTACTTATTATGTTTAGTGAATGTTTTCTGGTTTAATTCAATTGTCGGTATGCCGATTTGCTTTGCTTTAATCCTGCAGTTCTAGCAACACATTTATGTGAGTATGGTAAAACAACAATATGTGAACTTTCTCTCAGTATGTGAACTTTCATATTGGTGGTGTATTGTTAGAGCATCAACATAGTTCGCAGTAGCTACTTATGCTTAAAGAATTGTGTACTAACATTTAGTATTCAAATTCCAGTGGCTGCTTATGCTTAAAGAACTAACATTTAGTATTTTTATCATATCATCATATTATATTGATGTTGTTATATTTTAATTAAATGTATTACAGTAATGCCAACAAAGAGAAAATTGAATATTGGGAGTCGTAGATCAAAAGACTCAAAACTTATCTCATGCCAAGGAAGTAATGTTGAAGAAACTCATCCAACCTCATCTCATACCCAAGGAAGTAATGCTGAAGAAACAAGGCCCATTCCAAGTCATGTGGAAGTTGGTGTACATGAGTCTGAAGATTCCTACTCTATTCCTTCTAATGTAGAAGCAGAAGAAGAATTACAATTAATGAAGGTTTGATATATATATATATATATATATATATATATATATATATATATATATATATATATATATATATATATATATATATATATATATATATATATGTTCTTATGCTCTTATGTATAAGTAGAAAAAACCTACAAAATATTAAAGATTTGAATTTTGTCTTAATATCTTATGTTTTACTTGTAGATGTTCACCCAAAAAAGAAGAGAGGCCCAACAAGAATGTTAGACATATGGGAAATAGACACTAAGAGTTGCATAATTGTTAATTTGGACAAGTATGGTCGACCAATTGGCACAAATAGAGGTATTATATATACAAATTTATTTTTAAATCACAATGGACCAAATTTTGTATCACTAATATTGAATTTACTTAACACATCTCTTTTTGTTTAAAGCATATTTGAGTTCGTTCCTCCTATGAGTGACACTACAAGACATATGTTGAAATTTGAGATGAATATTAAGTGGAAACAATGGAAGTGTGATTTAAAAGAAAAGGCATTTGACCCTAGTAAAATGGAAGAAGAAGTTGAATCCTATATACCAGATTGTCGAGTTGACCCAGATCAATATCGTGAATTGGTTCATCATTGGTTTTCTGAAAAAGCACAAGTAAGTCATATTGAAAAGAGATTTTGTCATATTATAAAAATGTTTGAATTTGGTTTCTTTTTCCGAGTTTTGACTAATATTATGTTGTATCAATTGTAGAAAGAAAGTAAAATTAATATTCAGAATCGTGCTAAATATGAAGATATTCATTGTATGGGTACTAAAAGTCTCCCAAAATTGATCAATGAAAAGGTTTGTTAATATTTGAGCTTTTACTTGAGTAAATTGTATTTATAACACAAATCACTTATAAATTTTTTGTTTGGTATTAGAAAAAAAAAAGGCTAAAGGAGTGTCGCCCATACGCAAAGAGATTTACATTGATACTCGTACTCTTAAAGATGGTTCGGTTGTTAATGAAAAGGCTGCACGATTGATTGTAAGATTTCCTTTCACTCATGCCTTTTTGATTCTGTGACATGTATTGAACTGATGTGTGAAATTGAAATCACATAAAAACTACTGGAACCTATTTGATTTTTTTTACTTCATAGCATCATGTGACTTGTTATATTTACTTCATAGCATGTGTGAAAGTGAAATTGAATTGATATGTGACTTGTTATATTTACTTCATAGCATATGTGAGAGTAAAATTGAACTAATCGGTGACTTGTTATATTTACTACTATTTTCTTTGTTGTTTGAGAAAATATGGTGTTTGAGAAAATATGGTGTTTGAAAATCAAGAGTTGAGGGATGAACTTAAGAAAATGCGAGAAAGTCAAGAAAGGACAAATGTCTTTATGGAAAATATGATGTCAGTGATACAAAATCGATTATCCCAAGAAGATTTGAATGTTATTTTACAAGCTGCAAGACATGTATATTATATTATACTCTTCGAGTTCATATTTCAAATGTTATGAAAATATTTATAAATTAGAGTTTGTAATTTATTTTATTTTATTTTCAATAGGCTACAGATGCTTTATTGCCTAAAACCAGACAAATTCTCAAAATATATGCACTGATGAAGATGGAAGAGAGGAAAATTAGAAATAATTTTTTTATATTTGATATGTTTTTTTATTCTTTTTGTGGTAGCATCTATTTTGGTGGTTGTTATTATATAAATGACATTACTTTATTTTTTTGATATGTTTGTAGGACTTGATATTTTTAGAATATAATTGAAATTTTCTTTGAAGTTCCTTTAAATTGTGTGTAGTGCATGTAGAAAGTATAGCTAAAATTTGATTATTAAAAAAAAATTTAATTAAAAAAAAAATATTTGTCAAAAAAAAAAAATTAATTACAAAAAAAAATAAAAAATGGATATATACCAACGACTAAATTTTTCTATACCAACGAAAATATATTATTGGTAAACATATTAAATAATAAAATTAGCGGTTGCTAAAGCCCTGAAATTTTTACCAACGTTGAAAATTGTCGTTGGTATAGGCTATTATACTTTACGGAGGCATATGTCCGTTGGTATAGGTATTTTGACCTTTACCAACGGTTTTTGGAGTTTTACCAACGGATTTTTGCCGTTGGTAAATGGAAAATTTCTTGTAGTGTTAGCATCCCCTTTTGGTCCACATAATGGCTAGTTTCAGGCAGTGATGCCCGATCTGACCTAGTCGCTCAGTTAACTATATTTACGGGCCCACATATCTAGGCCTAAAAATAACAACCAATGAGAACGTCCCTATGAATATTATATAAATCCTCATATTTGTGAGGGTCAGGTATCCACTTTTTCTCACTAAAAAAACCCTAAATTCTTTCATGTACCTCTTTGAACACTTTCTTACTTTAGCATATTTATCATTATGTTTTGTTTATTAATCGGAAAATTCAATTAAAAAATAAAAATAAATTATGAAATTGTAATAGGGGCTAGGGTTGAACCATGTGACGAATCCTCTTCCCTTCTTCTTCCCAATTTCCGGTGAGAATCACTGTCGCCTCCACCACGAATCAGTCGACCACCTCTAATCCTTGAACCTGTAACGGTTCCCTAAATCTCGACGGTTTCTGATGTTCAATTTTCGACTTTTGAAAAATCAGACAAGCATAGACGAACTCAACAATTTCCTTTTTCATTCCAGGCCACCAAAATAACTTTTTCAAGTCATGATACATCTTAGTAGCACCAGGATGAATACTCAATCCACTACGACGTCCTTCTTCCAAAGTACTCTTCCTAATTTCGGCAATATCCGGAACACAAACTCTATTACCAAACCTCATAACACCATTCTCGTCAATTCGGAATTCACCTCCTTGACCTTGGTTGATCAACGTCAATTTATCCACTAAACCAACATCAGATTTCTTCCTCGTTCGAATTTCCTCCAGAATACCACTAGTCAACTTCAACATACCCAACTTAACACTATCAGAAGTAGTCTCACATACCAAACTCAAATCTCTAAATTTCTCAACTAAATCCAATTCACGCACCATCAACATAGACATATGCAAGGACTTCCTACTCAATACATCTGCAACCACGTTTGCCTTACCAGGATGGTAATTCAAACCGAAATCATAATCTTTGAGAAATTCTAACCACCTTCTCTGCCTCATATTTAACTCCTTCTGATCAAAGAGATACTTCAGACTCTTATGATCGCTGAATACCTCAAATTGAGATCCATACAAATAATGCCTCCATAATTTCAAAACAAATACCACAGCTGCCAGCTCTAAATCATGAGTCGGATAATTCCTTTCATGAATCTTCAGCTGTCTCGAAGCATAAGCCACAACCTGCTTATCCTGCATCAAAACACCACCTAACCCCATCAATGAAGCATCACAGTACACAACAAAAGATTCCACCGGATTCGGCAAGATCAAAATCGGAGCACTAGTCAACCTTTTCTTCAACTCTTGGAATCCTTCCTCACATTCAAAATCCCAAATAAACGTTTTACCCTTTCTTGTCAACTTAGTCAACGACAAAGCTAACTTCGAAAATCCCTCAATGAACTTTCTGTAGTAACTTGCAAGACCAAGACAACTATGGATTTCGGAAGCATTCTTCGGTGCTTCCCACTGAGATACCGCTTCTACCTTCGTAGGATCAACAACAATGCCATTCTTGGAAATCATATGGCCAAGAAAGCATACTTCACTCAACCAGAACTCACACTTGGACAACTTCGCATAAAGCTTCTTTTCTTTCAACAACTCCAACAAAATCCTAAGATGTTTTGCATGTTCTTCATCATTCTTCGAATAGATTAGAATGTCATCAATAAAGACCACCACAAACTTATCAAGATACAGATGAAATATCCTGTTCATATACTCCATGAAAATACCAGGTGCATTAGTAACTCCAAATGGCATAATAGAATACTCATAATGTCCATACCTCGTCCTGAATGCAATTTTCTGAATATCTTCCGTCTTCACACGAATCTGATGATATCCAGACCTCAAATAAATCTTACTGAACACACAAGCTCCAACTAGTTGATCCATCAAATCATCAATCCTCGGTAATGGATACCGATTCTTGATTGTAACTTTGTTCAACTATCTGTAATCAACACACAGTCTCATCGAACCCTCTTTCTTCTTAACCAACAACACAGGAGCACCCCACGGCAAAGCACTAGGACGAATGAACTTCTTCTCAAGTAACTCTTCTAACTGCTTCTTCAATTCAGATAATTCAGATGCCGACATGCGATAAGGCGCCATCGACACCAGACTAGTTCCAGGAATCAAATCTATAGCAAATTCCACTTCTCTCTCAGGTGGAAATTCACTAACATCTTCTGGGAACACTTCGAAATTCTTTGAATACAACATAAACACCACGACACCATCATTAACCGCTAAATTCATCTGCTTAACCGATATAGTCACATCTTCGACACTAGAATCTTCAGGAAAAATAACTGTCTTCCCAAAATAGTTGATATGAACCTGGTTGAATTCCAACCAATTTATTCCAAGGATGATATCAAGTTGTTCTAACGGTAGGCACACTAAATCCATACCGAAACCTCTACCAAAAATCACAATAGGACAATTCTTACAAACAAATGAAGTAGTCACTAAACCCGACGTAGGAGTGTCAATAACCATACTTCCATCCATATTAGATATATCCAAATTCAATCTTTTAGCACAATCTAAAGCAATAAAAGAATGAGTCGCTCCAGTATAAATAATCGCAATCAAAGGTATGCCATTAATAAAACATGTACCTTTAATCAACCGATCATCTGGCTTAGTCTCTGATCCAGACAAAGTGAATACTTTACCACCAGACTGCTCCTTCTTGGGTTTAGTACACTGCGGACGAGTATGACCCTCCTCACCACAGTTGTAACAAGTTACTTTCCTTGCTCGACAATCAGTAGCTACATGACCAGGTTTCCCACAACTGTAACACTTCCTCGTATCATTCTTGCATTTATTAGCTCGATGTCCCATTTCACCACACCTATAGCACTTGATAAAAGCATTAGAATCTCCCCCACTAGGCTTCTTCCAACCACCGGATCTCTGGTTATTCTTATCATAAGGTTTTCCACAATCCATCTGTTGCTTTCCCTTCCGATCAACATACCCTCGAGAAGTATTAGCAAGATCCTCTTCCAGAATCCTACTACAATCCACCAAATTAGAAAACCCGCAGATACGCTGATACCTGATACCTTGCTTGATCTCATCACGAAGACTATTCTCAAACTTGATACATTTGGAAAATTCTCCATCTACATCATTGTTGCAGTGAGCATAGTACTTTGCCAACTCAGTGAATTTGGAATCATATTCACTCACAGTCTTATTGCCCTGCTTGAGCTCCAGAAACTCAATCTCTTTCTTTCCCCGAATATCTTTAGGAAAATACCTCCTCAGAAAAGCTCTCCTGAACACAACCCAATTCAGTGCAACACCATCTTGCTCCATTTCTGTCCCGGTAGCAATCCACTAGTCATCAGCTTCCTCCGCCAGCATATGAGTATCATACCTCACTTTCAGCTCTTCTGCACAGTCAATCACTCTGAAGATCCTTTCAATTTCTTTCACCCATCTCTGAGCACCTTTGGGATCATACGTGCCTTTGAACAATGGAGGATTGTTCCTCTGAAAATTCCCCAGTTGGCTATCAGCACCAATACCAGCTCCCAGCTGATTCCCTCCAAGTACACCAACTAGCATTCCCAAAGCCTTAGCAATAGCAGCGTCGTCTCTTCTGTTACCTCTTCCGGCCATTGTTTTGTAACATTACAAAAAAACCTCATTAGAACACAAGTATCGTCATTGTTACCTTGCACTAGTCGCATACAAAAGGGATAACAACTCTAAGACACTGGTCACGACGACCTACTATGCTCTGATACCACTATTGCAACACCCCTTCTAAAATACCCCGCGAGTATAATATTTAAATCAAAGTAAACATGAAATAAAGGGCATTACAATTCAATTTAAAATATAAAAATCTCATAACAGTACAGTAGTCATGCTTCACTGAAGAACTTTAATAAAAATAATTAAAATCACTAACATGTTCTACACAGCGGAAAATGTCAACAAAATCGGAATAAATTCAATTCATAATTATTCCCAAAACTTAATCAAAGAATAATAGAGTATTAAACAAAACTCTCAGTCAAACATTCCCCAGTGTTACAACTACCAGAGCTTGACACTGACATGTGGATAACTAAATAGCACAGCTCTGTGAGCCATCCTCACCAACTCCTGAGCTGCTAACCTTAATCTGAAATCATCAAAGTAAGGGTGAGATTTCATCGTAATTTAAAATGCATTATACGTTTCTAAAAACAACAAAACAATTCAATATATTATTTCACCCTCATTAGCATAATCAGATTCAGTTTACAAATACAATTCACGCAGCTCATTATGCACATAACAACAACAATGAGATTATAACACTGGAAGCCATCCTATCATGTTATAATTCCATATGAAATGCAGACTCTATGCATGTGGTACCAATCGTGAACTAAATTCACACCCTGTTCCATTTACACCTCGGAAACAGCGTTAATCAACGATTCTCCCATAAACCACTGGGAGACGAATCTAGCCTCACCACCACTAAACCACTGGGTACGGGTATTGGCTCTGCAGGTCCAATTCCACACAATGAGAATTAACCACCACCAGAATGCATATGCATGCACATCAAAAGCGTGCAACATTCAAATAACAGAATATGATATCACAACATCATTCCATACATAGCCAACACCAACAAATATCACATGATAACAGCACAATCATGAATAAACAATAGAAACAGCTCATAAGCATTACTCTTTACCCAATTTGTCAGAACAACTCTAATCGGCTCATCACCATTTCTAAAATTACTTCACAAAATCAGAAAATCGACACTTTTTAAAATAAAATCCATGAAATAGTAATTTCTCAATTTTATAAAATAGTATGTTTAATTTAGAGAACGCTTCCCAAAACGGCACTCGAATCGGAGTTACAATTTAGAAAATATGAGTTTTTAAAGTTTTAAGCATTTTGGAAATTAACATAGTGGTAACCGGTTCCTCCCAGGGAGAACCCGGTTCCCACAAGTTTGAAATAGCACGCCCCCTGGTTTTACTATGGGGAACTCGGTTCCTCCATACTGGGAACCGGTTCCCACAAAAAAATGCATTTCCTTTGAAAATTTTCAACTGGGAACCCGGTTCCTCCCCAGGAGTAACCGGTTCCCACTCACCCATAATTCCTTCTCCCTGGTTTTTGTACCAGGAACTCGGTTCCTCCCACATGGGAACCAGTTCCTGCGACCTGCAGAACCAAAAATCTGCATTTTGACAGTAGCATGTATTCCAACTCATTCCTTTCCAATCCAATTACGAACCAATGCATCAAAACACCCAAAATCATCCAACACACACCAACATAATTTTATATAACATAATTCATTCATTCCCCAATGATCCTATAGCAAACTAACGGTTCAATTTCATAGAATTCGACACATTTAGGGATAATCCTACAAACCTAGATTCTCTAATTCAAGTTTCCTAACATACTCAACCATTCAATTGAATCCGAAAACCCATAAGGCATCATAACTGAATGAAATCACCCCTTACCTCGTGATGATTCTTCGAATTCCGACGCTTTGGCTTTTTCCTCTTTTCTCTTCCTCTTCTCAATTGCACGTACGGTGAAAACTCTAATTATGTCTCTTTTCTTCCTTTCCTCTATTTTATTCCTTTTATTATTCCAAAATAATAATAATGAAATAATTAGCATAAGTAGAGTGTTTTACTCCTCACACCCTCAACTTCACACCTCACACCCCGACACTTCCATTCTTATTTTAATTAATTAATTTTCAATAATTCAAAAATACTAATAATTAAACTTCCAATTAAATTAATAATTAAAATTCTAATTATTTAATAATTGAATTATTTGGGGTGTCACAATGGTGATGGTGGATTTGAACCTCCAGCAATGATGATGATGAACGTTTGAGTTGCTTCTGGTGAGATCTTTTTGAAATTTCTTCTTCTTCTGATCGTTGCCTTTGGTTGTCTGTGAAACTTCTTATCCTCTTTATCTTTCTCTGTTTCGAATCTGAAGGGTTTGTGTAGGAAAATGATGATAGTATATGGTTAGGGTTTCTGTTGGTTATGTTGATAGCTACATGAACGAAATCAATTCTTCTAAGTGTTTTGGGAACAATCGACTTTTCTGTGTTTGTTAATGATGGTCTTTGTTTTTTGGAAGAATGAAGAGTTTAGGGTTTGTTCTGTGTTTGCTGCGCTAGGGTTTTTATGTGAATAATATTGTTGCCTCCTCTCTTTCTATGCAATCATTGGCTTTATACTGCTGATAACTTGTGATTTTTCTAATAAATTGCTAGTTTTTGCTTTGGGCCTTGGCATCATTTTGATTCTCTGCTTCATGGCCTTGCTATTGGCTTGTTGGGTTTGATTTGTGATTCTGTACTTATTATGTGGGCTGGAGATGTCACTTTCTGATTTTGTGAGCTTGTTGTTACTGGACTATTGTTTTTTCTCTAATAACAACCTTGAATTTTCTGTTATGTTGGGCTTAGAATTTTTGACATGTTGTGGCTGAATTCTGATGTGTTGGGATGGAAATCTGATTTCTGTACTTGAATTTGCTGTGTTGTACCCGCTGAACTGAACTTTTAATTATGATGAAACTTTTCTGAGTTTTCCTCCTTACACCCCCCTTTTGTGAACCAAAGCTTGTTTTTCTTTATGATTTGCAATGGAAGTGAATGGCCAATGGTTGAACTTGAAGTTCTGAGGCTTTTGTATGCTTGAACCATGATTGAAACCCTTTAAAATTACAAGTTGAAGAAGTTTCAAGATACTTTGGAATAAGGATTTCAAAATTATTGTAGAATTTGCTTGTAGAACTTGTAGTAATATGCATTCGAAATAGAGCTTGTAATCCTAGGCTTAGGAATTTGAAGCTCCTTGTAATTTGAACTAAGTTTCAGAGTTTAATGGATTTGTATTCTAAATTTCAAGATTAGAAAACATAGGTTCAAAAATAATTTTGATGTAATCTTTCCAAAAGTGTGATGGAATTTTGGCCACGTTTACTTTAAAACTTGTATCTCAAAACTTGTACCACCACCATTGCTTGTAGTTTGGAAAATTTTGTCATATCATGTTTTCGACAACCTTTATGTTTACCATCCCTGTACTTTTCTCCATTTGAATATACTTTTGAAGTTAGACATAAAAGTTCTTAGAGCTATTCTTTTGTAACCTTTAGCAAACAAATATTTCAAAACAAAACTTGTATGATTGAAACAAATGCACCCTTCTAGTTATTCTCAAGCGTGTAAGTTGTTTAAAACTGTCTTGAATACCATGTTAAAACAAAATCGATTTCTCCAACTTTAAAAACAAGGACACTTTGAATCCTATGATTAATACGATGAGGTGACTTGAAACGTCCAAAGAAAACTCTCATGCCTTAGAGTTAGGGTATCTTCTCTTGATTTAATTTGGATTAGAACTCCTCTTGCATCAAGTATGCTATTTAAAAATAGAAGTGCATTAGCATAAGTGAAATCCATTATCACATCTTATTTTAATGAAAAAGCTCCAAAAGCCTGGTGAACCGTCAACTGAGGCAATGACTTTTTCTACCCATAAACAACACAAGAAACTCTAATCCCTTTGGTGGATGAATCACATATCAAACGTTACTCTTTAATTGATAGGGGCAGAGATAACATAAATAAACCCTAATTATGATTTGTAAGACACCTTAACCTTGAATTCAAAATCCCTCGAAGAAGAAATCCATCTGACTAAAAGGCATTTTGAAGAAATTAAATATTATAGCAAATTCAATCATTTGATGAAACGATGGAAATATTGAGATGTCCGGAAGCATGAGAAGCCTTGTAACTTGAATGAGAAACGAAGCAGAATATGTCATCCTTTCCTCACATTGAATAACAATAAGTTTCTTCTACAACTTGTAGAAGAAACATTGGACACTACCTTGATCCCATTATCATAAAAGAAAGATATGAATGTGATATGCATGTGATGACGAAACACTGAGCCTAAGAGGGTAAATTTTGGGGTGCGACACCATGAGTAGAGAAGTGGCAGGGTGGGATTGAAGGTTGTAGAGGAGAAAGTTCGAAAGATTGAAGGTGATGATGTTGTGGTTTGAAGATTAATGAAGATACTGACTCTGTAGATTTCTATGAATGATCCAATGAAGATGAAGAGGGATGGATGAGTGCGATGAAGATGAATGTGGAGCTCAGAGATAGAGCAGATGAAGATTTCCGAGGTTTTTTGTGTGATAAATTATTTCTCAATGACCCTTCTTTCTGATTTTCTGTTATATTTGTAACTGAATTTGCTTTGCTCAGTCTTTGTGAATAACTGATTCTGATTCTGTCAGCCAATTCCCTCCCCCAATTTTGTTTTCTGCTTTTGTTTCGGTTATGCAGCCTGTAAAAGTTTGTTGGTGATTAGTAAGTCTCAGCCCTTGATTTTGATCTTTGGTTAGAGATATTGGATGGTTAGGATTGCACCCGATCGATAATGAGCTGGCAAATTCTATTTTTTGAATATTATGTACTTTTTCTCTATGACTTATGCAGGGTCATTTTGTTGCAACCTTGAGGGCATGATTAATTAGAGATTGGTAAGGCTATTTGGGTGTCATTAGATCTGACTTGAGCTAATTTTTATTGTGCAGGTTCATGGACAGATCCAATGGAGATTTCGTAAGGTTATTCATGGAAAAAGGGTGAATTCAAGACATGGCAAGATGAAATTTCATAACTAAGCTTAGGATATAAACTTGATTTTTTGTGTAATTCTTGATGTAATGGTTTTGTAATTTTAAACTTGCAACTCCGATTCTTGACAATTTTATAGAAAATTGACCACTCCATTTGTTGTAATATTGAATGAACTTGATGAGCATTTTGAATGAACAAGAATTATGTTGGATCAAATGACATTTGCTCTCTTGAAATCATCAATGAACTTTTTTCAAACTCCAACTTAAATCCACCATTCTCGAGACCTAGAAC
The DNA here is from genome assembly GCA_021764765.1 of Vicia sativa. NCBI lineage: Eukaryota > Viridiplantae > Streptophyta > Magnoliopsida > Fabales > Fabaceae > Vicia > Vicia sativa. The sequence goes on along the minus strand of CM038792.1, from coordinate 187,643,333 downwards.
CAATCCATGAACATAAACTTTTGAATATGATTTGAAAATCATGGCCATCTTAATGAAATGATCAAGGATTGAACATGATGAACAGGGCAACAAGACGAAAGATTTAACTCAAATCTCAAATATACTATATCTCGAACAATCCAAAACACCATGAATCATGAACCAACTCTTTGTGAATGCTACAATGCTTTAAGCTCTTTGATTCAAATCACGGACCCAATAAAAGTCTTAGGCATAACTATATTTCATTGCGAACAACAAACAATAAGATATATTCATTGGAATTCCATAATCCACTTTTTCTAATCCAATCTTTTGAGGACGATGCCTTGAGCAAACTTGGTAAAGATGAAAACAAACCTTTGATGCAAATGACTAGCTAGCTCGCCAGAGAATAGTGATGATACTCGTGATTCAAAACCCTAGCTTCATGCCATAAGAACTAGTTAAATCAATACTGAGAAGTCATCAACCTCATTTTATGGAGAAAACCACATTTCCCTGAATCTCTCGCTTAGAGACAAATTATATGATCAGACTTACATATATGCACGGTTCGAAATCGATATGAAACCTAATGCTACACAAACGCTGAACTTTGAATCCCAAGGCATATTATTGAATGCAGATGCATGCTATGTTAGTGCAGATGGTCTAATGAAGGATATGTACATGATGATTATAAGACGCATAAGTCAGATGGTCCTTATGAAAGGGTAGGACAAATTTGGGGTATGACACCCGAATTCAAGTTTAATACCTCAATGTTGCCATTGTTAGTAATAACATAAATTATATTATTCAAAACCACAAAGTCGACTACCACCTCCTCGGGTTTTAATGTTGAATATGTAATCCAATCAAAGTACAGAGATTGATAGACATGCAAATAGCTAGTCCTTATGCATAAAACAACCAAGACATATTCCTCAGAGCATTTCTCAAAAGCAAGCACGGCTTCATACTGAGAAAATGATTTATGATCAACCATAAAGGTGGCATTGATTTTCATTTTTGTTCTTGTAAATGGATTGAATAGCACAAATGAATTATTTTTATAGGCCAAGATGAAATATCCGCTTGAAACTCTAACATAGACACAATTGGGGTGCTGGAACTAGAAGAAACTCATGATCTTCAAATCATAAACTTTTTGATCGGGTATACTAATAAAGGAATACGAGTAAATATTACTACCGCTCAAACGAACAAGCAATGGTCCCAGGAATGACAACAAGTAATTTTATTTATGAAAAGTCCTCCAATTCTTGCAAACCCCAGAAAATGAAAAGAGGTCGTCAAAATCTAGTGTTTGGCAAATGATATCAAGCAAGTTGATCAAATTGACCATTATCTTCTTTTTTTTCCTTTATATCAAAATATTGACAATGTTAGGGGATTTCTAAACATATATATTTTTATTTTATTCCAAAATTCAAAAAGAATAGGACAGAAAATAAAATAAATTAGTAAACTAGTACTAACAGGTGGTCTTGATCCGATATTTAGATGGAACGAAGGTGTTGAATTCCAAAATTACATCTGGATGATATTTGAGCATCACCTTCATTCTTGAAGAGACACAGCTTAAACCAATAAATCATCATAATTATTTTCTATCTTATATTGAATAGCAAGTTTTAGTGCCTTCTTAAAACGTGATGCATCTGAAACCTATAATGAAAGTGAGATTCGATGTTTCTTCGGCACCAAAGAGTTGAATTCCAAAATTAAATATGTATGCCGTGTAAACAAGGTCTACAATTTTTCTTTGACACCTCTTAGATTAATTCTTTTAGAACTGAAATCTCACAGGACTTTTGAAAATTGATCATACTTTATTTCCATGTTATTTTGAAACCCTAATGCTTTTTTTACTGCATTAAGAAACCCTAATGCATCCTCGGTAACAGTAGCACCTGAGTTCTCATTCAAACAATTATTGTATTCAGTTTAATTCATTTGAATTCAATACTGTTGAAATTGCTACAAATTTTTAGAATATTCTAAATATAATATATATGAAAATGGTAGAATATCCTAGAAAGTAGAAATTATAGTGTGTGTGAATATGGTAGAACAATCTAGAACTATAAGTATATGTAAAAGATAGAAGAACCTAGAAGTATCATGATACTAATATATCATGAAAACTCTAGAACTATTTAAAATAATGTAGAAACATTCACCACCATTTAGAGGTTGGTGACTTGAGCCTATAAATAGGCAATTGGTGTCTTGTAGTTAATCATCCAAGAAATCAATGACATAGCCTTCTTTCTAAACAATTCTCTAAATCTTTTATCAACTATCAACTAACCAAATACTAACAGTGGCATCAGAGCTATGTTCGATCATACATTGACCGTAGTTATATTACCTACCTACAATTCCAAAATCCTCCAAACTACTTTAAAAAAATTTCTCTGTACTATTAACCCCCTCCAAAAAAATCCAAGCTATGGATAACACCACTCAATCATCATCTATTTCTATCCCTATTTTTCAATGGTGAAAATTATGATTTCTGACGTATTAAAATGGAAATATATTTTTCATCTCAAGATTTATGAGACATAGTAGAAGAAGGCTTCACCGTTCCCGCTAATACTTCATCTCTTAATGCACCTCAAGAAAAGGAGTTGAAGAAAAATAAACAGAAAACTTTAAAGGCGTTGTTCAGCTTGCAACAAGCGGTGACCGATACAATTTTTCTAAGAATTATGGGAGCTAAGACTACCAAAGAAGCGTGGAACACATTGCAGGAGGAGTTTCAAGAAAGCGTTAAGGTACTTGCCGTTGAACTTCAATCTCTAAGAAGAGATTTTGAGCTAATGAAGATGAAGGAGTTTGAGACAGTTAAAGATTACTATTCTAAAGTTAAAGAAATAGTTAATCAAATGAGAGCTTTTGGGGAGGATATTCTTAACAAGAAAATTGTTGAGAAAATTCTAATTACAATGCCTCCAAAGTTTGACCCCATCGTGACAACGATTGAGGAAACCGAAGATCTATCCATTCTATCAGTGACAGAACTTATGGGATCTCTTGAAGCATATGAACAAAGATTGTATAGGCATAAAGAAGATACAGTTGAAAATACCTTTCAATCAAAGCTCAAGTTTCAGCCTCAAAACAAAGAAAATGGAGGAAAGAAAAATTATGGAGAAACTTCTAGAAGAAGAGAATGTTCTAGGGATTTCCTTAAGAACAAAAACAGATAAAAATTCTCCATGCAATATATGCAAAAGACTAGGCCATGCAGAGAAAAATTGTTGGTACCGTAATATGCCACAATGCAACCACTGCAAGAAGTTCGGACACGTAGAGAAAAATTGTCGCAACAAAAATGGGCATCAAGCTAATGTCGCAGAGGAGCATGATCAATAATAGTGTATGTTCTATGCCACTCAAGACTCAATCAAAGAAAATGGAGGAAGTTGGTACTTGGATAGTGGATGTAGTAATCACATGGCCAAGGATGAGACTATTTTCAAAAACATTGATGAGTCTGTCAAGGTCAAAGTTTGACTAGGCAATGGCAGTGTGGTTGAAATTAAAAGGCAAAGGCACTGTTATGGTGGAGAAAGATAAAGCTACGCGACTCATACATGATGTCTTACTAGTTCTCAGCCTAAAAGATAATCTTTTAAGCATTGGTCAAATGATGGAGAGAGGCTACATACTTCACTTTGAAGGAGCTAGGTGTGTGCAAAACCTTAGACAACAAAAATAAAATGTCTAAGATAGCCCAAGTGAAGATGAATAAGAGTAATAGAATCTTCCCGCTAAATTTAAAATATGCAACTAACATTGACATGAAGGTATAAGTTGATGGTTCATGGCTCTGGCATCAAAGATTTGCACACATGCCTTGAAGTTGTTACATGAGAAAAACATGATGAGAGATCTTCCAAACATAAAGGAGAATAATGAAGTGTGTGAGGGATGTCTACTTGGTAAGCAACATCAATTTTCATTCTCAACAAGCGGATCATGGAAAGCAAAAGATCTGTTGGAGCTGATACATACTGACGTCTATGGACCAATGAGGACGCCATCATACGAGAATAATAGGTACTTCATACTCTTCATTGATGACTTCTATAACGCCCCAGACTGGCTTCAGGTTTATCGATTGACCCCACAAACCAACACAGGTTTTTTCGACATGCTTTGCCCTTACTCGCACGCTTTCCGGGAAACTTCCCAGAAGGTCACTAATCCAATTACTACTCCAAGCCAAGCACACTTAACTGTAGAGTTCTTATGGTTAGGCTACTAAAAAGAAGATGCATCTTGTTGGTATAGGTAGTACCAATTAATCCTTATAAGCCTCCTTTAACCATGCAGTCCCATACCTGCATAGCCTAGGGGTCCCTCTCATTCCGATGTGGCGACCACTCTTTCCTGCTTCGGCCTCAGGTGTTACATGCGGTGTAACCACCCCCGTCTTCTTTGGCCTCGGGTGTTACATGCCCATCAGCTTCCACATGGTTCATCCTCGAACCACACCATTTGTAAAGCCCCTAACTGGCTTCAGGATTACCGACTAACCCCACAAACCAACACAAGTCTTTTCAGCATGCTTTGGCCTTACTCGCACGTTTTTCGATAAATTTCCCAGAAGGTTACCCATCCCAATACTACTCCAAGTCAAGCACGCTTAACTATGAAGTTCTTATGGAATAGGCTCCCAAAAAGAAGATGCATCTTATTGGTATAGGTAGTACCAATTAATCCTTATAAGCCTCATTCAACCATGCAGTCCCATACCTGCATAGTCTTAGGATCCCTCTCATTCCGATGTGGCGACCACTCTTAGCCCTCTCTGGCCTCGAGTGTTACATGCAGTTTAACCACCCCCACCTTCTTTTCGGTAGCCTAACCATAAGAACTCCACAGTTAAGTGTGCTTGACTTGGAGTAGTATTGGGATGGGTGACCTTCTGGGGAGTTTCCCAGAAAGAGTGCGAGTGAGGCCAAAGCATGCTGAAAAGATCCATGTTGGTTTGTGGGGTTAGTCAATGATCCTGAAGGTCGTCAGAGGCGTTACAAATGGTATCAGAGCCAGACCTCTCCCAGTACGATGTGGTTCGAGGATGAACCATGCGGAAGCTGGTGGACATGTAACACCCGAGACCAAAGAAGACGGAGGGTGGTTACACCACATGTAACACCTGAGGCCGAAGAAGGCAAGGGTGGTCGCCACATCAGAATGAGAGGGATCCCGAGACTATACAGGTATGAGACTACATGGTTGAATCAGGCTTATAAGGATTAATGGATACTACCTATACCAACAAGATGCATCTTCTTTTCGGTAGACTAACCATAAGAATTCCACAGTTAAGCGTGCTTGACTTGGAGTAGTAATGGGATGGGTGACCTTCTGGAAAGTTTCCCAGAAAGCATGTGAATGAGGCCAAAGCATGCTGAAAAGACTTGTGTTGGTCTGTGGGGTTAGTCAGTAATCCTGAAGGCAGTTTGGGGCGTTACAACTTCTCTAGAATGACATGGGTCCATTTCCTAAAAAAATCAGAAGTGTTTGGAGTGTTTAAAAATTTTAAGTCCCTTGTTGAAAATCAAAGAGGAAAATGGATAAAAGTATTAAGAAGTGATTGCGGTAAAGAGTACACCTCTCGCGAGTTTGATAGAATTTGTGAGGATGAAGGCATTAAGCGACAACTTACAGTCGCATATTCTCTTCAACAAAATGGTGTGTCTGAGATAAAGAATTGCACAGTTATGGAGATGGCTAGATCGATGCTCAAAGAGAGTGGAATCCCTAACACATTATGGGCTGAAGCAGTCTACACTATTGTTTACATACTGTTGAAAAGTATATTTTCGAAAAATATTTTCGTATCGTATCCACAGAGATTGGGTGATATTACCGTCGTTCTATAGTTACTATTGTTTCAAGTTTAAAACATAACAAAGTTGGTTTTGTTTGGATAGTTATCTTTCAATTTCAAGTAACACGAAAACAATAAAGGTTGATTTTTATCAAATGTAAAAGCTTGTCAAGATTGGAGTTCCCTATCCTAATTTCCTATGTTTCCTAATAACAAACATATGAACTGGAGATTATTGAAAATATTCTAGTATCCTCTCAATAACATTTACTTCTAAATGAGATTGTGATAGTCACTATATTAATCTTTAGACAATTTCTCCACCTAACTATCAATATAGCAATCTTTAATGTTTTGTACAAAAGAAAAGTAGTGTATAAATCTATTTCTACAATTTATCCACTACTTGAAAGACTATTTTAGGTCAAGATGTGAATAATCTTTCTCAATAATAATCCACATCTAAATATTCAAAATAGGATAAAAGTATCAATCTATTTCAATAATCAATTGTTTGCATACCAAAACTATAAGAAATACATAGTAAATTAGGGATAGCTACTACCTCCAATCTTGTCAAAATGGGATTTAGCTACTCATCACCATGTTTGACAACACAATAGTGTTAGAACAATGTTTGTTTCTAATAATATATTAAATGTTTTGATGATAACAAGCATAATTAATTTTGTATGAATGAAATAAATTTTGTATGAATAAATATGATAATTGTTAGAACAAAATTTATTCCTAAAAATATATTAAAAGTTTTAATAAGAACAAGCAAAATAAATTTGTGTATAATTAAATATGATACTCTGATATGTACAATGTTTTATTTCAGAAGGTGTTCTGACTCTAGTGCAAAAATGGAAAATATCATGCTGAGCAGAAGATGACGTCAGAAGCTCTAATGAGAAAAGAAATTTTGGACAAAGCACGCTATAAAGAATTTCTGAAAGAAACAAGTCCTAGAAGATTGATTAAGATAAAACGCGCTGCTAACAGAAGCACCCTTTAGAAGTTCTGGGCGAGAACATTCTGGAAAACACGCTACCTAGAAAGCTTCTGAAGTAAAAGAATTAAATACAACTTCTGATGGAAGCTAGCAAAGCTCAACCTCTGATGAAAAGCACCAACATATGTTCTGAATAGAAGATGTATAACTAGGCTTACAGAAGATGAAGTATTAGAAGAACTTCTGGTCAAGCACAACACGTAAGGTATAAGCTTAGCGCCTTCCGATGTATAAGATCAGCAAACTTCTGATAGAAGCAAGAAAAGTGCAACTTCTGATGGAAGCAAGAACAGCAAACTTCTGATAGAAGTAAACTCTGACAAAAGTAGGCAAAAGTAAACTTTTGATGGAAACACCAACAGAAGTTCTGATGAGCAAATATCTAGAAGATCTTTTGAATATGAACGTTATCTTCCAAAAGACAAAATCTGCAAACAATAACTTTGACCCACTAAGCGAAGAGAAGAAATACTTGAGTGGTTCAACTTCCAAGAAATAATTAGCAAGCTATTTACGTCAAAGGATAAGCAAGTCACGTGAAGCTTAGATTACTTTTTCATTATCCAAGACACGCTACCACTAACGGTTAGCTTCTGGAAGCCTTATTTAAGGATTCATTTTCAAAGAAGAAGATGTAGAATTTTAAGAGAACTCACGCTGTCAAAAACAACATCTTCTAGCAACTTGCAAAATCCATTCCAAAAGTAAATTTGCTCCAAAGTACAAAGAATTATTTTTGTAAAATATTTTACTATTTCATTGAGCTTATTTTGTGTAAACTTCACTTAGTGAAGAATAGCTTTTTTCTAGAAGCACTTTTTTACACAGTCAGTTAGAATTAACATTCTAACAGTTGTTCCTTGAGAAGACCAATTTGGGTCAAGAATCTTGAGAGGGCTAGGACTAGTTGAGTCTTAGAGGAGTTAGTCACAACGGTTGGTTGTGCGGTTTATAGTTAGTCACACCGGTTGGGTAGTGCAATATGTAATCGTTGATTATAGTGGATTAAGTCCTCATTGAGAGAGGCGAAATCACCTTGGCGGGTGGACTGGAGTAGTTTGAGTGTCAAACGAACCAGGATAAAAATACTTGAGTAATTTTATTTATCATTTGGGTTAAAGAGTCAAAAAGTAAGATACACTTATTCAACCCCCCTTCTAAATGTTTTTCCAAGCCTTCAAATAGATGGAGAAGAATCAATGGGCATCAATTTTGCTTTCACAAATTTTGTGAGAATCCACCTCAAAACCTCTCTCTCAAACCCTCTTACAATGCATGGTGAATAATGAGTGCATGTAATACAACCCATATCTATTCAATCTATCAAAATCAGGCTTAAATGGGTCTGGAGCGTCACACTTAAGTTGGGCCCAAAAACAGAATTAGTGGCCAAAACCTAAAAACAGATTGGCTGACCACGCACAGTTCGCGACGCGAACTAAGTGATTTCTAGAAACTTGTTTTTATATGTTTTCAACACTTTTTTCCACAATACAGTTCGCGCCGCGAACTGAATGATTTCCACCTCCTTTTCTTTGCATGCTTAGTTCTTCAAGTGTACTCCACAATGCCGTCCAAGCTCTCACCTAAATTACTCATGCATCCAATGCCTCTTATCAACAAATTCTACACAACTAGCAAACAAAGTGAAATACCTACTCAAAACATAATTAAAACAAAAGTAATTGCATATTTACTAAATTGTGTGAATAAAAGTGTGGAAATTCAATGAAACTTGGTTAAAGGGACCAATAACAATGTATGAAAATTAGTATTATTTGGTCCCTAACAACTCTCCCCAACTTACCATTTTGTTTGTCCCTAAACAAAAGTTTTCCACCCAAGCAACAAGAGCATGAAACAAGAATCATCCAAAGACACTTGATTGGTTCAAAAGTATATGGCACTTCAAGATTCACTTACCTAAATACTAAGACGAAACATGAACCAAATAATGGTTGGGTGCAAATTACTTACCAAGAAATTCAAAGCAATACATGTCAAAATTGAATCAAACCTACACACACATCATGGTAATGATGAATAAACGTGAGGGTTTTCTTTCACTCATTCGAATAATTAAATCAATAACAACTTGAATCATGCGGCCATCAAAACAAATACCAATCATGTGAAAAGTGAGAATCAAGAGGTCTTTCATGGGTTGTAATGTGGTTTGGGTTACAAATAAAGGGTAATATCAAGGGAAATCAAACAAAAATGCTTATCCTAAGGGAGCATTCCCATCAATTCAAACTCAATAACAACTTTCTTTTTTATCCAATTTTTCTTTTCTTGTTTTTCAGCAACACATAACCGGGAGCTCTTTTCTTACTTAAGACCAAAAGATTCTCTTTTTACTTGTTCCATAGTTTCAAAGGTGTTCTATTGTTCTTATTTCTTTTCAACAATATTCACTTTTTTTTCACCTTTTCTCAAAGTACCACTTTTTTTTCAATCAACTCTTTCATGTTACTCTCCCCAACTTTAGCATCCAAGCCAAGATTGATGCAATAATGCTTCCTACTTAGGTATAGGCCAAATACAAAATGCAACCAATTTGGTTGAAGGTTTAAATGAAACAAAAATAATTAAGATTCATTCATTCGCAATATTTTCAATTTAATTTGCAATTATCAATCGAATGAATCCTAATACAAGCTCAAAGGGGTTGACTAAGGATCACTCCTTACAAGGTTAGTTGATTCAAAACTTTTTGGTCAAGTGGTTTTTCTCAATAACAAACATTGCCTTTATCACTTTCACAATTTTCACAAAAATGGACCAATGCATGATTTAGCATAATAAGGAGTTGAAATTAACTTTGTTATCCCGCATTAAGTGCATAATGGAAGGTTACCTCACAAATGGTTAAGTTCTATTTTGATTCAAAATGGACATGTATCTCAAAGAATTCAGGATATGAAATTTGCATAAACCATCACTATGCCAAACAAGGGATTAGACAACGCTTTTTTAGGCCTTTAGCAGCGCTTAAAAGCGCTGCTAAAACCATCGATGTTAAAGGTATAGACAACGCTTAGGTTACTGTAAAAGCGCTGCTATAGGTACCCTCTTTAGCAGCGCTTTTTCCTGATAAGTTAATTGTTAATTAGCAGACAAAATAGATGTGACATGTCCTCTTTACATATATTTTTTGTCTCCTTACTTTACTTTTTCTTGCTAAAATTCTTGTCTCATACATTTTTCCAAAACAGAACCTCCCCAGTTTTTTTATTCTCTTTTTCCGTCCTTCTTTGTAAACCGTAGATTTCCCACTCTAACCTCATTAACATAATTAAATAAACCACAACCACCACCACCACCACACATATTTCAAAACTGTACCATATATATTAATTCTGCTACATATCATATCACATAGTACTACAAAAATAATAACAGTACTGTTAATTTTCCATCCTCTTTCATCTCTTGTCACATACACATTTTTGTCTTACTTACAGAACTTGTATTATAGTTATATATAGGGATAAATACTAACATACGCCATAGGAACTGTTAGTTATTATTCACCACTAATATTCTTTCTTTCTCTGTTGTTGTGTGCGTTTTGTATATGTTTTTTTTAGCTTATTATAAGGCAACAAAGAAAGCCAATACGTTTTTGAACTCAAACAGAAGAACCACCAACTTTGTAATTCTAATCAATAGTATAATCTATGGAAGCAAACATATGTTTTTTACATGGTTTTTCATTACTCTTGTCCTAAACTATACTAATTTTTACATGGTTTTTCATTAGTCTACACTATACTAATACTATATTGCAGAATACTACACTATACTATCTAAGTTATATGTTGAAGTAGTTGTAATTTTCTTTACCTAAAGGAGTAAACTTTGCACGTACAAAGCTCTTGTTGTGGCGGTGTTCAATGAGAATCCCGAACCGAACTGAGGCTGTTATAGCAAACAAAAGATGTTAGAATCCCAAATCAAACAGAGGTTGTGTATTGTAGAGTGTAAACTAACTGCAAAGATAGTGTTTCTCTATGAAAACAGACATAGAAGTTATCCAGAAAACAGGTTGTAAAACATACAATCATGGCCAAAACATACAATCCCATAAGTTTTCCAGAAAGCAGGTTGTAAAATAGCCAGAAAACAAACATAGAAGTTATCATTGGGGAAGAAGACACCATAATCTGAAAATCAGAAAATCAAAATACTCACTTTGTCGTTCCACTTCTTCTTGAATAGGAGGTCAGTGAGCTGTGTTGAAATCGAAATACAAAGTTGAATAGAAGATGTTGTGAGGCTGTCGCCGTCGTGGTTACGCCGTGAGAGAGGGAGAGATGTCGTGAGCGAGAGCGATGGTTTCAATTTTAGAAGAAGAACAGTAACAGTGATGAGCAGCGCTTTGGTATTCTGATTAATTTAGGAATTTTAGAAAAAATTAAATCACCTAAGGCAGCGCTTTCTAAAACCACTGGCATAGGTATTACCTTTAGCAGCACTTTTAGAATAATGCCTTTAGCAGCGCTTTCTAGAATAATGCCTTTAGCAGCGCTTATTCTAAACTTTTTATTTTTTTTTATTTTTAAACTAATAGCAGCGCTTAGGGAAAAAAAGCGCTGCCTATGAATAAGGCATATAGCAGCGCTTATATGAAGCGTTGTCTAAAGTATACCTTTAGCAGGACTTCTGTTTAAATTTTTAATTTTTTTGAGAACATATAGCAGCGCTTTGGGCATAAGTGCTGTCTAAAGTCAATTTTGGCATAGTGCATCAAGTTATTCATGTTACGTCTAGAAATCGGTAAAAGTGTACCTTGAAGTGCCGAGTACCAATCTTATCATCACCATCTGAAGTGTCTTACATTCCTCTCTTGTAACCGTCACTTTGTTCCTTCAAGCTTAACTTTATGAACAAGAACAATTAAACAATTTTTTTGTTTTGAAAAGTGGGGTACATCAAATTCCATAGAAACACATAATGATACTCACAACAAATAAACATGCAATTAACAAAAAAGCCTTAACGGTGAACGAGAGCCACCAAAAGTAATGGTGAACGAGGGCCACCACCTATGGGTAAAATGACATCTTCCATGTCCTAATCATCATTTTGCGCATCACCCACACCACTAGCATGGGCACCGCCTCCTGCACCCCCCATAAATGTTGGCCTGCCCTCAGGCCAATTAGAGAAGGCAGAAACAAAAGAGAGGGTTCTGATGCGCTCAGTTTGTGGCGCAAACGTTATGTGCGACGCACAATGAAGCAAAAATAATTTTGGAAAAGTTTCTGCCTGCTCAGTTCACGGCACCAACCCATGTACGCGACGCGTACTCAATTTTCCTGATAAGGGCGCGGCGCGTTCTATGTTCGCGGCGCCAACTGAACCAATTTATGAAATTTTTTTAAATGCTGCAGATTTTCACTTTTAACTCAAAAATTTGAACATCAGAGGGATTGCCTCTCAAAAACTTAAAATTACTCTAATTATGAAAGAAATACTTACTACGCTGGATTGCCTCCCAACAAGCGCTTTATTTAACGTCGTTCGAGCTCAACGGTTCGACGGTGCTTTAATGCTCAATGAAAGGAATGGCACAAATGTCACACTTTACTCCTCCACTATGTTAAACCTCCATGATTTCCTCCTCGGTAGCATCGATTCGAAAAGTGTCATGCTTGTACTTGGGATGCTTTATAGCTCCAAAAAGATTGAAAGTTACCTCTTCATCTTGCACTCTTACTTTCATAAGTCCATCATCACTATCAATCATCATTCAGGAAGTCTTCATGAATGATCTTCCAAGAATTAATGGCACATCATGATCCTCCTCCATGTCAACTACTACAAAACCCACCGGAAATAAGAATTTGCCCACCTTTACTACAATGTCTTTAGCAACTCCACATGGTGAAGTGGTAGACTTATCAGCTAGTTGCTAAGTCATCCTAGTAGACTCCATCTTAACATTTCCCAATCTTTTAACAATGGATAAAGGGATTAAATTGATTCTAGACCCCAAATCAATAAATCCATTACCAATGTAGATATCTCCAATGGTTATCAAAAAAGTGACTCGTCCCGGATCAAATTCCCTCTTTGGGAGAGTTTTTTTGGATTATGGCACTACAACGGGCATCAAGCAAAATTGTATCTTTATCCTTGTACCTCTTCTTCTTTGTGAGCATGTCCTTCATGAATTTAGCATATTTTGGCATTTTCTCCAATGCTTCGACAAATGGAATATTTATATGAATTTGTTTAAATATATCCATAAACCGAGCATAGTGTCTTGCCTTCTCCTTCTTTGATGGTGAATGCGGATAAGGTAGATGTTGAATGAGAATTATGATTACTTCTCTATTTCCCTTTTTACTCTTCCTTAAATTTTTCTCTTTCTTTTTACTTCCCTCACCATCTTCTTTATCCTTTTCAACTAAGTCATCTTCCACTCTCTCTTCCAACTCATCTTTAGCATCTTCCACCACTACTTCATTTTTTTCATTTTCAACTACAACTTCCGCCTCATCCTCCTCTACAACTTCATCACTAATCCCATTCTTCACCTCTTTGCAATACTCCTTCATGTTGGTATAAGTGTTGGCGGAAAGAGGAGGCCTCATTTTTTGTTCGGCCAATTGCTTTGCAAGCTACCCCACTTGATTTTCTAAGTTCTTTATGGCAGCCACATTGCTCTTTTGATTCTCCATGGAAACTTGCATGAATTTGTTGAGAGTGTCTTCCAATTTTGAGCTTCCACCTTGAGATTGTTGACCTTGAGGATATAAACTTTGATATGGACTTTGATGTTGATAATGTTGATTGTTGAATCTTGATGGCTAATAGCTTTGATTGTTCCTTTGATATGAGTTGTTGTGATGTGGAGATTGCCTTTGATAGCCTTGACTTTGGTTGTTCACATAATTCATTTCTTCTCCTTCGGGAGGTGGGCAATAGTCGGTAGGATGATCACCTTGACAAAGTTCATAACATGCCACTTGATGTTTAACTTGAGCTCCTTACATTTCTTTCATTTGTTGAGGGATTTTGGACATTTGTTGAGTGAGTAACTCCACTTGTTGTGAAAGTAGCTTATTTTGAGCAAGAATGGCATCGTTGGTGTTTAATTCAAGAACACCTGGTTTCCTTTGTGAATAACCACGATCATGTTTACTTTGAAGATCATTGAGTGCCATCTGGTCAATAATAACTATATCATCTTCCGTACTCTTTGACATTAAAGAACCACCCACGGTAGCATCTAAAAGTGTTTTGTGCACCGGTTGTAGTCCATTTCGAAATATATAGATTTGAGTGATTTCATCAAAACCATGACCTTTGCACTTTCTTAGCATAGACTTGAATCTTTCCCAAACCTCATTTAGAGACTCATTACCTCCTTGAGTAAATACCGCAATCGCCGTTTTGGCTTCCATGAATCGGGATTGAGGAAAATACCTTTTTAAGAACTTTTCTTCTAATAAATTCAAATCTTTCATAAATCTTGGTAATTGATCAAGGTACCACTCTTTAGCTTTTCCAATTAAGGAATGTGGAAACAATCTCTTGAATAGTGCCTCTTCACCTGCTTCATCTACTCCCGTTGCACCCGCAATCTCATAAAATTTCGTGAGATGCGTGAAAGGGTCTTCATGGTCCATTCCGGCGTACATACTTGCATAAAGAAGTTGGAGGATTCCGGTGTTCATCTCTGTGTTCCTTCCACCTTGAGCATTACGAGAAAAATGAGCGGTGCGCCTTGGACTATTAGCAGACATTTTGGTACGAACTTCACCCACCATGTTTCCTTCAAAAGTGTCTACTCCCACTTCCTCAATTTGATTTGTTGAAGAAGTAGACGCCTCTTCTCTTAGTCTCCTCTCTTCGGCTGATTTTCTTCGTCTTCGTGTTTTTCTATTAAGCTTCTGAATCGTCCTTTCAATTTCGGGGTTGAAAGGAAATTGTTCTTCGGTAGCTTTTCCTCGCATACACAAAAAATCTACAAAACTAGCCAACCAAGTGAAACACGAGAGAAATATTAATAAAGTAACAAAACTTAAAATAATGAACTATTGCAATGCTTGTAATATCAAACGCCAATCCCCGGCAACGACGCCAATTTGTTGAAAAGTATATTTTCGACAAATATTTTTGTATCGTATCCACAGCGATTGGGTGATATTACCGTCGTTCTATAGTTACTATTGTTTCAAGTTTAAAACATAACAAAGTTGGTTTTTTTTGGATAGTTATCTTTCAATTTCAAGTAACACGAAAACAATAAAGGTTGATTTTTATCAAATGTAAAATCTTGCCAAGATTGGGGTTCACTATCCCAATTTCCTATGTTTCCTAATAACAAACATATGAACTCAAGATTATTGAAAATATTCTAGTATCCTCTTGATAACATTTATTTCTAAATGAGATTGTGATAGTCACTATATTAATCTTTAGACGATTTCTCCACCTAACTATCAATATAGCAATCTTTAATGTTTGATACAAAAGAAAAGTAGTGTATAAATCTATTGCTACAATTTATCCACTACTTGAAAGAATACTTTAGGTCAAGATGTGAATAATTTTTCTCAACAATAATCCATATCTAAATATTTAAAATAGGACAAAAGTATCAATCTATTTCAATAATCAATTGTTTGCATACAATAAATATAGGAAATACATAGTAAATTAGGGATAGCTACTACCTCCAATCTTGCCAAAGTGGGATTTAGCTACTCATCACCATGTTTGACAACACAATAGATGGAGAAGAATCAATGGGCATCAAGTTTGCTTTCACAAATTGTGTGATAATCCACCTCAAAATCTCTCTCTCAAACCCTCTTATAATGTGTGGTGAATAATGAGTGCAAGTAATGCAACCCCTATCTATTCAATCTATCAAAATTGGGCTTAAATGGGTCTGGAGCGTCAGACTTAAGTTGGGCCCAAAAAGAGAAGTAGTGGCCAAACCCTAAAAACATATTGGCTGACCACGCACAGTTTGTGGCTCGAACACAGTTCGCGGCGCAAACTGAATGATTTCCAGAAACTTGTTTTTACATGTTTTCAACACTTTTTTCCACAATACAGTTCGCGACACGAACACAGTTATTTCCACCTCCTTTGTTTTGCATGCTTAGTTCTTCAAGTGTACTCCACAATACCTTCCAAGCTCTCACCTAAATTGCTCATGCATCCAATGCCTCTTATCAACAAATTCTACACAACTAGAAAACAAAGTGAAATACCTACTCAAAACATAATTAAAACAAAAGTAATTGCATATTTACTAAATTGTGTGAATAAAAGTGTGGAAATTCAATGAAACTTGGTTGAAGGGACCAATAACAATGTATGAAAATTAGTATTATTTGGTCCCTAACACATACTCAACAGATGTCCAACTAAGTCTATACAAGATAACGTTCCAATTAAGGCTTGGAATGGGAAGAATCCATCAGCAAAGCACCTAAAGGTATTTGGATCTATATGATACATTCATATCCTAGACGTGTAGAGGCACAAGCTTGAAGGCAAGACTATATGAGGCATCTTCTTGGGGTATGGCACAATATCTAAGGGCTACTGTGTCTACAACTTGTAAACTAAGAAACTCATCATCATCTGAGATGTAAAAGTTGATGAGAATGCTTCTTCGAATTGGGATGAAGTAAAAGTGGAGAAGAACATTCTTATACTTGCTCAATTACCTCAAGAAGAGGCTGAGGAAGTAGACCCAGGTGAACCACCTTCACCTCCACCACAACAGCAAGAACAAGAACTAACATCACCAGAGTCTACTCCAAGACGAGTAAGATCTTTGGTGGACATATATGAAACATGTAACTTGGCCATACTTGAACCTGGAAGCTTTGAAGAAGCGTCAAAGTTGGAAGTATGGGTCAAGGCAATGGAAGAAGAGATAAAATGATTAAGAAAAACAACACATGGGAGTTAGTAAATTGTCCCCATGGAAAAGATATCATTGGGGTTAAGTGGGTCTATAAGAAAAAGCTCAACCCTGATGGAACCATACAAAAACACAAGGTGGGGCTAGTAGTTAAGGGTTACTCACAGCAACCCAGAATTGACTACAATGAGATATTTGCACCAGTATCTCGTCTTGATACCATAAGAGCTCTAATAGCTCTTGTGGCACAAAAAGGATGGAGTATCCATCAACTAGATGTCAAATATGCATTCCTCAATGGTGTACTTGTAGAAGAGATCTATGTGAAGCAGCCACAAGGATTCTTGTTCGAAGGTGAAGAAAGCAAAGTGTTAAGACTAATATAGTGGCCGATGCCTTAAGTCGAAAGACTTTGCATATGTCATTGTTGATGGTGAAAGAGTTAGAGATGATCGAACAATTTAGAGATATGAGTCTTGTGATCAACGTGACGCCGAATAGTGTTATCTTGGGAGTGTTAAAGATCAATAATGATTTCCTTGATAGCATTAGAGAGCTCAGAATCTTGATATGAAGCTTGTTGACTTGTTGGTTGGTATTGGACAAACTGAGAATGAGGATTTCAAATTGGATGCTCAAGGTGTGTTGAGGTTCCGAGGTAGGATTTATATTCCTGATGATGTGGACTTGAAAAGAATGATCTTAGAAGAAAGTCACCAAAGCACTTTGAGTATTCATCCCGGAGCGACCAAAATGTACCAAGACTTGAGGAAATTATTTTGGTGGTCGGGTATGAAACGAGAGGTAGCTCAGTTTGTGTGTGCTTGTTTGACATGTCAGAAATCAAAACTGGAGCATCAGAAACCTGCAAGGTTGATGCAACCGTTAGAAATTCCAGAATGGAAATCGGATAGCATTTCCATGGATTTCGTGACGGGGTTACCGAATACACCTAGAGGACATGATGCGATATGGGTGATCGTTGATAGGCTTACAAAGTCGACTCACTTTATTCCTATTAACATCAGTTATCCCTTATCAAAGTTGGCAGAAATCTATACACATGTGATTGTGAGGTTACATGGTATTCCTCTTTGTATTATTTCGGATCGAGATCCGAGGTTCACTTCAGATTTTTGGGAAAGCTTGCAAGAAGCTTTAGGTTCTAAATTGAGGTTGAGTTCGGCTTATCATCCTCAAATCGATGGTCAGATGGAGAGGATGATTCAATCGTTGGAAGATTTGTTGCGATCTTATGTTCTTGAACAAGGTGGTTTGTGGGATACTTATCTTCCGCTGATCGAGTTTACTTATAACAACAATCTTCATGCAAGTATTGGAATGGCACCGTTCGTAGCATTGTATGGTCATAGGTGTAGAACTCATTTATGTTGGCATGAATTAGGTGAAAGTTGGTACTGGGACCGGAGTTGGTTAGAGAAACTACCGAAGCGGTGAAGATGATTAGAGAAAAGATGAAAATTTCTCAAAGTCGACAAAAGAGTTACCATGACAAACGAAGGAAAATTTTGGAGTTTCAATCGGGTGATCATGTGTTTTTATGAGTTACTCCTACAACCGGTGTGGGAAGAGCCTTGAAATCGAAGAAGTTGACTCCTCGATTTATTGGTCCTTATCAAATTACTAGTAGAGTTGGAAAAGTGGCATAGGCGTTACCGCCAAATCTTTCGAATCTGCATGATGTGTTCCATGTGTCGCAGCTTTGGAAGTATGTTCCAGATCTGTCCCATGTGATTGAAATGGATGATGTTCAAGTTCGTGATAATCTTACGATGGAGACGATGCCTTTAAGGATCAAAGATCGTGAGATAAAGTCTCTTCGTGGCAAAGAAATCACATTGGTCAAAGTTGTTTGGATAAGAGCGTCTGGTGAGAGCTTGACGTGGGAGTTGGAGAGTAAGATGTGGGATTCCTACCCCGAGCTTTTCGAATTAGGTAAATTTTCAAGGACGAAATTCTTATAAGTGGGGGAGAGTTGTAACGTCCTAATTTATTAAATATCATATTTATATTATTATTTTCAAATTATCAGTTAAAAATTATTTCGTGATAATATTATATTTTAATCGGTATATTTATTAATATATTCGGCGATATTTTATTTGGACCGGTAACTATTTTATTCGGTTCGATATCTATTTATTTGGACCGGTAATTATTTAATTGGGCTTATTTAGTTTATTTGGGTTTTGAATTACTAAGTGGTGAGACTAGATACAATAGTGTGTCACCCATTAGTTTTATTAAAATAAACCAAAGGCATATAGTAGTGTATTAGTAACATAGAGTTATCAGAAAAAGAAATAGAAACATAACATAGAGAGAAATAGAGGTACTTGGTGAGTGGAGAAGAAAAAGGAGCAAAAACAAGAACAAGCTAGGTTATGGTTTGAAGAGGTGATTCAAGAAGAAATTTCAAAACTTGCTAGAATCAAGAACTAGAGGTAAGCAGTTTGGTAATTTCTATCCTATAAATAGATTGATGATGGATTGTATGTGAGTTAGGGTTGTGAAAGTTTGGGTGTTTTTCTTGAAATTTCTTGGTTTTATTTGGTGTTTGGGTTATGATAATGATAGTATAATAGTTGGTATTGTGAAACCCCTTGTGTGTACCCCTTCCATGGGTGTTGTTCCTAACTCTTGAAAACTAGCAAAAAAATGAGAAAAACCGTCCATCAGCCGACTCATGCAGGGAAGGCAGAAGGCGTGCGCCTTCCTGAGCGTGGGAGAAGATAATTCCTTCAGGCATGAGCCGACGCATGCCTTCCCAGAATCCATGAGCTGACGCATCGAATCCATGAGTCGACGCATGCCTTTCCAGAACCATGAGCTGATGCATGGAGAAGGCGTGCGTCTTCCCGGGCACTGCCAGACCTTAATTTTTTCACTCATGAGCCGACCTAAGGGCCCATGAGTCAGCTCATGCAGGCTATTTTTGAGAAATTTGCTTATTTTTGATGTTCCTCACTTGCACCAATTTGAAGCATGATATTTGTTGATGATGATATGCATGATGCAAAATATGATGATGTTAATGACGATGTTTTACCTCCGAGGTTTAGTAAATAAAATAACGAGTATATTTTGGTGGATATTAATCTGTAACCGAAATTAATTGAATAGTGAATATTGTCGATTAATGCTTCTAATTTGTGAATGCATGATATTTGTTGATGATGATTTGCATGATGTAAAATATGATGATGTTAATGACGATGTTTTATCTCCGATGGTTGGTAAATTAAAATGACGAGGGCTTATGCCATTTTGATGATTATGATGAAGTTGACTTATTGTTGTGTGTATGTGTTGTCTTTTGTCGAGTCGCATACATTGCCAAAATGACGAGGGCTTTAGCCAATGTTCCTAATTACGAACAAAATATGTTGGTACCACATGCATACATAGTCGAGTCACATTGTGTTAGTTATGTTTGTTTGAGTTCATTGGTTATGTGTTATTTTATGATGATTATGACGATGTTGATGAATTGCGATGATTTATGTGATGATGATAAAAGTGTGTGAGATTGGAATATATGTTGAATATTCCTTATTATCAGTATCTCTTTAAAGTTCTGAAACTATATATTAATTATCATCTCTTTATTTATATGATTTGAATTATCTCACCCTTTACTTGTTTCGCTGTTACCTTTATATTGGTAACGTGCAGGTGATCCGCATTGATGAGGTGGATTTAGCTCGAGTCATTAATTTTTAAGTCGCGCTGCTCTGATAGCGTAATACTCGGGATGGGTGATTTTGTTGTTTTGATTAGGATAACATATTTGTATATCCTGATAACTATGTGGATTATGTTTCTTATATGACATGATTATTTTTTTGATGTATATGCTCTTATATGGCATAGACGATGATGTATCTGCTGCCTTGTGCATATTTATATGCTTATGTGATGTATGATGACATGATCGGTATATCTGACTTTTGATTATTTTGATGATGCATTATATTGCAAAGCGAAAAACCATGAATATGTGATGCCTTAATTTGTTTATGAAATTTTATTACTCTAATTTATTATTAATTCCGACGAGTAGAATTGGAGTGTTACATTAGTGGTATCAAAGCAGGACGGTCTGTCCGGCCAAGTTGTTGAGTCTTTGATTGTGTAGTAATTAAGTATGGTTATTCGTTGATTCTAATCCTTGTTTTGTTATAAGCAGAATTTGTGATGGCTAGAAGGAATATTGGTAGGAACGATGATGCCCTTGCTGCCGTTATGCATGCAATGGCTCAGGCGTTTCTGAATCCGCCAACTGCTGACGAGAACACGGGGTCTCGTAGTTTGGCAACCTTCTAGAGGGAGAACCCTCCTACCTTCTAAGGGAAGTATGATCCCGAGGGAGCTCAGGTGTGACTGAAGGAGATTGAAAGAATCTTCAGAGTGATGGATTGCACTCCTGTGCAAAAGATCCGTTATGGCACACATAAGTTAACTGCTGAAGCTGATGACTGGTGGGTTGAAACCCGTCAGAGATTAGAACTTGCTGGTGAGGAGGTGACGTGGGAAGTGTTCCGAAGGGAGTTCTTGAGAAAGTATTACCCTGAATACGTGAGGGGAAAGAAAGAAATCGAGTTCCTTGAGCTAAAGCAAGGGAATATGTCTATCACTGATTATGCGGCCAAGTTCAGTGAGTTGGCTAAGTTCTATCCGCACTATGATGGACCGACTGCTGAGTTCTCTAAATGCATAAATTTTGAAAATGGCTTGCGTCTTGAAATTAAGAAAGTTGTGGGTTATCAGAAAATCCGTGTCTTTATGGATTTGATTGATAGTTGTAGGATCTTTGAAGAGGATAGCAATGCCCACTACAAAATCATTTTCGATAGGAGGAATAACGATCAACAAAGCTGTGGGAAACCGTATGATATTCCGGTTGGAAAAGGGAAGCAAAAAGTGGTTCAACGATGAAGAACTAGTGGGGGAGATGCTCCTGCTAGCATTGTTTGCTTCAAGTGTGGAAAATATGGTCACAAAAGTAATGCCTGTAGAGCTGGTGAGGTGAGGTGTTTTCGTTGTGGGCAGTTAAGCCACATAACTCATGATTGCACTCGTAAGGATGTGGTTTGTTTCAACTGTGGCGAGGGAGGACACATCAGCACTCAATGTAAGAATCCAAAGAAGGTGCAAGGTGTGGGTAAAGTGTTTACTTTGACGGGAAATACGGCGGTAAATGAAGATGGTCTTGTTCGAGGTACTAGTTTCATTAATGGCATTTCTCTCATTACTATTATTGATACTGGTGCTACTCATTACTTTATTGTTGCCGATTGTGTTAAGAGATTGGGTCTTACTTTATCTTCCTTGAATAGCGACATGATTGTAGAGGTTTCAGCTAGGGGGACGATTACTACTTCTCTTGTATGTGCGAGTTGCCCTTTATCAATCTTTGATAGAGATTTTGTTGTGGATCTTATTTGTTTGTCGCTTGTCAGGTTGGACGTGGTCTTAGTTATGAACTAGTTGAAAGCCAATTATGTTCATATCAATTGCTACGACAACACTGTGAGATTTTCTTCTTTCGAAGAAGAAGAATGAGCCATTTTGGTATCAACGAAGCAGTTGAATGAATTCATGAAGGAAGAGGTGTTGGTGTTTTTGTTGATGGCGACTCTATTTGTTGAGAGTCATACTGTGATAGAAAACTTTCCAGTGGTGTGCGACTTTCCCGAAGTATTCTCTGATGAGATTCCTAGTGCACCGCCAGAAAGAGAAGTTGAATTTTTCGTGGATCTTGTACCTGGTACCAGACCTATCTCTATGGCACCATACAGGATGTCCGCGTCCGAGTTGTCAGAATTGAAGAGCCAATTAGAGGACCTACTCAAGAAAAAGTTTGTGAGACCTAGTGTGTCACCTTGGGGAGCTCCGGTTTTTTTGGTAAAGAAAAAGGATGGTAGCATGAGACTTTGCATCGATTATCGTCAATTGAACAAAGTGACAATTAAGAATAGATACTCGCTTCCAAGGATCGATGATTTGATGGACCGATTGGTTGGTGCTCGCATGTTTAGTAAGATTGACTTGAGATCGGGTTACCATCAAATAAGGGTGAAAGACGAATATATTTAGAAAATAGCATTCCAAACTAGATATGGACATTACGAGTATTCGGTGATGCCTTTCGGTGTCACTAACGCACCGGGAGTATTCATGGAATACATGAATCGTATTTTCTCTCCTTACTTGGATCGCTTCGTGGTAGTTTCATTGATGATATTTTGATATATTCTAAATCGGAAGAAGAACACGCGGAGCATTTGCGTATTGTGTTAGAAGTGTTAAAAGAGAAGAAGCTTTATGCTAAGTTATCAAAGTGCGAGTTTTGGCTAAGTGAAGTAAGTTTCTTAGGCCATGTCATTTCTAAAAATGGCATTGCGGTGGACCTTTAAAAAGTTGATGCAGTGTTGAGATGGGAAACTCCTAAGTCGGTTACTAAGATTAGAAGTTTCTTAGGCCTGGCTGGTTACTATAGGAGGTTTATTGAAGGCTTTTCAAAGTTGGCACTTCCTTTGACAAAGTTGGCTTGTAAAGGAGCTTCATTCGTGTGGGATGTCAAGTATGAGGAAAGTTTCATTGAATTGAATAAAAGGTTGACAACGACTCCAATCTTGATCTTGCCTAATCCGGAAGAACAGTTTGTGGTTTATTGTGATGCTTCCAAGATGGGTCTAGGTAGTGTGCTTATGCAATGTGGCAAAGTGATTGCTTATGCTTCTAGGCAATTGAAGATTCATGAGAATAATTATCCTACTCATGACTTGGAACTTGCGGCGGTTGTTTTTGTGCTTAAGATTTGGAGGCATTATCTTTATGGTTCTAGATTTGAGGTGTTTAGTGATCATAAGAGTTTAAAATATTTGTTTGATCAAAAGGAGCTTAACATGAGACAAAGACGGTGGCTAGAGTTGTTAAAGGACTATGATTTTGGATTGAATTACCATCCGGCTAAAGCTAATAAAGTGGTCGATGCCTTAAGTCGAAAGACTTTGCATATGTCACTGTTGATGGTGAAAGAGTTAGAGATGATCGAACAATTTAGAGATATGAGTCTTGTGATCGAGGTGACGCCGAAGAGTGTTATCTTGGGAGTGTTAAAGATCAATAATGATTTCCGTGATAGCATTAGAGAAGCTCAGAAGCTTGATATGAAGCTTGTTGACTTGTTGGTTGGTATTGGACAAACTGAGAATGAGGATTTCAAATTGGATGCTCAAGGTGTGTTGAGGTTCCGAGGTAGGATTTGTATTCCTGATGATGTGGACTTGAAAAGAATGATCTTAGAAGAAAGTCACCGAAGCACTTTGAGTATTCATCCCGGAGTGACCAAAATGTACCAAGACTTGAGGAAATTATTTTGGTGGTCGGGTATGAAACGAGAGGTAGATCAGTTTGTGTATGCTTGTTTGACATGTCAGAAGTCAAAAGTAGAGCATCCGAAACATGCAAGGTTGATGCAACCGTTAGAAATTCCAGAATGGAAATGGGATAGCATTTCCATGGATTTTGTGACGGGGTTACCGAATACACCTAGAGGACATGATGCGATATGGGTGATCATTGATAGGCTTACAAAGTCGACTCACTTTATTCCTATTAACATCAGTTATCCCGTATCAAAGTTGGCGAAAATCTATACGCATGTGATTATGAAGTTACATGGTATTCTTCTTTGTATCATTTCGGATCGAGATCCGAGGTTCACTTCAGATTTTTGGGAAAGCTTGCAAGAAGATTTAGGTTCTAAATTGAGGTTGAGTTTGGCTTATCATCCTCAAATCGATGGTCAGACGGAGAGGACGATTCAATTGTTGGAAGATTTGTTGCGAGCTTGTGTTCTTGAACAAGGTGGTTCGTGGGATACTTATCTTCCGTTGATCGAGTTTACTTATAACAACAATTTTCATGCAAGTATTGGAATGGCACCGTTCGAAGCATTGTATGGTCGGAGGTGTAGAACTCCTTTATGTTGGCATGAATCGGGTGAAAGTGTGGTACTGGGACCGGAGTTGGTTAGAGAAACTATCGAAGCGGTGAAGATGAGTAGAGAAAAGATGAAAATTTCTCAAAGTCGACAAAAGAGTTACCATGACAAACGAAGGAAATATTTGGAGTTTCAATCGGGTGATCATGTGTTTTTACGAGTTACTCCTACAACCGGTGTGGGACGATCCTTGAAATCGAAGAAGTTGACTCCTCGATTTATTGGTCATTATCAAATTACTAGTAGAGTTGGAAAAGTGGCATATAAAGTGGCGTTACCGCCAAATATTTCGAATCTGCATGATGAAGGTGAAAGTTAATCCATAGCTTTTGAAATTGGTGAGAAACGGATTTCAAAATGTGAAAGGAAAAATGACTTACGAGTTCTTTCTAACATTTGTAACCTGCAATACTATTGTGCCTCTTATAGTTGACACACCTGATCCTGATGTCAAGTTGTTACATTATCAAGGTGAATCGCCCGATGAATAAGCATCGACATATGTTGTGACTGCTTATGGTTTTATACTCATCGAACAAACCTCTGGCCACATCATCATTGATATTCATGGAGAAAGACTAATGTAACTTGATTACTAACAAACTTCACTCCAAATTTTGATGCAGACGATTTTCTTCCAATTTTACTTTTCATTTTAAACGGATAGTGCTCGTCTGCACACTAGTTTTGATAACGATCATTATGGATATTATAGGTTCAATGTTTAGTATAATCAACAAATCATACAACTTGGACTTAATAAAATCTACATAACCATGTTTAGTATAACCAATAAATCATACAACATGCACTACAAGAAAAGCTCATATTTTCCAAGGAATTTAGTCAAGGGGTTAACCCCCCAAACAAAAAAAATAATGTTGTTTGGGGTAAGCCCCTCGCAACGTATAAATTTTAAATAAAAAATAAAAAATTGTGTGGGATTACCCCTCGCAAATAGAAAAGAGGAAAATTTTAAATTTTAAAATATCGCATTACAAGGGATAGACCCCTGGGAATAATTAATAGCGCCAAAGTTGAATATAACTTATCAGACGTAACAGTTTTTTGCGAGGGGTTACCTCAAACAAAATAATAAGTATAGTTTGCGAGGGGCTCCCCCACGCCTTGGAGACAACATTAATCCTATCATTGCAGTGTGCATATTGTGCGTGTCGTCTCCATTTTTCAAGGCGTGTTATTTGAGAGGGGCTTCCCCTTGCCACTTATGACTATCTCATTTGCGAGGGAAGCTTTGTCGACATTAGT
Source organism: Vicia sativa (assembly GCA_021764765.1). Classification (NCBI taxonomy): domain Eukaryota; kingdom Viridiplantae; phylum Streptophyta; class Magnoliopsida; order Fabales; family Fabaceae; genus Vicia; species Vicia sativa. Next base: position 187,617,256 of record CM038792.1, on the reverse strand, counting down.
CCATACAATAAATTCATGCACCCACCCACCGCTCCAGCTCTAGTATACGTTTCCTCTCTATCCATCCATATACAGTCTCTCCATCACTTTTATTTTGTTCTTCTTATTCCTCTCAACATAAATCAAAGTTCATCCATTTTCTCAACTCCAACCTAATTAATTTCAGGTAATTTTATTAAATGTTTCACTAATGTATCTATTTTATTTTCTGAATTAATTTATAATCTAATTTTTGTTTTCAATTTTCAGTTTCATATACCAATTGATTCATCTCAATGAGTGAGATTTTGGAGTGAAGCTTTAAAATTTTCGAACTATATATAAATTTTTGAATTTTTTGATATGCTAGGTCTATCTAATAGATTGATTATGTATGTAAATATATTTTTTTGGGTGTGTTTTTGTTTGTGCTATATATTTTAGAAAACAGTATATATATTAAAAAAACAGTTTTTTTATTGAATAAACAATATATTAAAAACTAAAAACAGTATTTTTTTTTTCTTTCATTTTTTAAAACTAAAAAAAGATAGTATATATTTGTTGATTTTAAAAACAGTATATTCATATACTCTAAAATTTATTTTATTTTTTTTAAAATAGTATATTGATTTCTTAAGGAAAATAATCCATTTTGATCCTTTAACTATCGAGCATGGTTCATTTTGGTCCCTTATTTTCTTTTGCCAAATTGATCCTTTAATTTTCAAAATTATGCAAATAAATCCCTTCCGTCTACTTCGCTAGTCAAAATATGTTAAAAATCTAGGTGGAACACTTGACTAACTGTTGTGACGGAGTTAGCGTCGAAAAAATCGACGCTAAAAACTATTTATAGATTTTTAATAGACTTTGACTAACGGAGTAGACGAAAGGGACTTGTTTGCATCGTTTTGAAAATTAAAAGATCAATTTAACACAAAGAATATATATATATATATATATATATATATATATATATATATATATATATATATATATATATATATATATATATATATATATATATATATATATATATATATATATAAAGGATTAAAGTGAACCGTGACCTATAATTAAGGGATCAAAATGAGTATTTTGTCAATTTCTTAAAATAAACATATGTATATTTTTAAACTTAAACAATAAAATTTATGTTTAGTATTAAAAACAAATTTATGTTTAAGTGTATTAATAAAAACAGTATATTTTATGTTTAGTATTCAAAACAATTTTAATTTAGAAATTTTATGTGTATTAATAAAAACAGTATTTTATATATTTATAAAACAATAATAAAATAACTATATAAACGGTATATATAGTATTTATAGAAACAGTATGTATAGTATTTATGTGTATTTATAAAAATAGTATATAACACATTTTTAAGTTAAAAAAATAGTATATATACTATATTTAGTAAAAAAAATTGTATAATTATAAACAATATAATTTATTTTTTGTATTAAAAACTTTTGTATAAAACAGTTTATTTAGAAAATAGTATTTTTATATTTTAGTAAAAAAATAGTATTTTTATATACTATTAAAAATATTTATTTCTATAAAACAGATTACTTATTTCTTAAAACAATTTTTTTGTATTTTTAAGTTTAAAAAAAAAATAGTATAGTATATTTCGTATAAAAAACAAGTGTATAAATATAAATAATATAATTGATATATTTATATATAGTATTTAAAACTTCTATATAAAACAATTTATTTAATATTTAAAACAATTTTTTATATTTAAAGTATATTTTTATGCGTCAGTAAACATCATAATATTTATTTAGAAAACAATACGAGAATTTAGTTTTTTAAAAGAAAAAATAGATTTTTTAAAGGTATAGGGTTAAATATATTTATATACTCTTTTAAAAAAGAATAACTCTAAAAGTATAGTTAAATAATTTTTAAAATAATAGTCTGAGGTATTTAGTTCACAGTAAAGGAGTTGATCAAAAGAAAAAATGAGTTGCAGTGAAGTCCATATTCTATCTGTCAATAGTACCTAGGTTGCAAATAATGTTTAAATCAATGCACAGCGCGAGCCAAATGACATGGCACCATACAAACATAATTAGTTCTGACATGATGTGACATTCATCTGATGACGAGGCATAGAAACACTTTAATAGAGTTCATCCTGGATTTGCAACACAACCCAGGAATGTTAGACTTCGATTATGCTCGGATGGTTTCAGTCCTTATAATTTGTCAGCAAATGCATATTCTTGTTGGCCAGTTATTTTTACCACGTACAATCTCCCTCCTGAGATGTGTATGACGAAACCTTACATGTTTTTTACATGCATAATTCCAAGACCGTCGAGTCCAAAGGCAAGAAAAGATGTTTATTTGCAACCTTTAATTGATGATCTCAAGAGGTTGTGAGTGGGAGAATGGACTTTTGATGTGTCAAGTAAACAAAACTTTAATATGCAAGCTTCTTTGATATGGACAATTAACGACTTTCATGTATATGGCATGTTGTCTGGATGTGGTACGCATGGCAAAATGGGATGTCTGCGTTTCCTGGATCACACAAAAGTGTTTACTTTGGAAAAGGGTGGGAAAAGTTCGTGGTTTGACTGCCATCGTAGGTTCTTACCTACCAACTATGAATTTAGAAGAAATAAGAATGCTTATGGAAAAGGAGAAAAAGTAACAGATCTACCTCCCGCTCAAATGTTATCGGCTAAAGTATAGAATATTGTTTGTGACCTACCAAAATTCACAGATAATGGTGAAGTTTGCAGAATTCAAGGATATGGGGATTCACACAATTGGACAAAAAGAAGTATTTTTTGGGACCTTCTATATTGGAAGGATAATTTGTTGCGACATAATCTTGATGTTATGCATATTGAAAAGAATTTTTTGATAATGTATTTAACACAGTTATAGATAATGAGAAAACGGAAGATAATGAGAAGGCTAGAAAATACTTGGAACTTTTGTGTAATCGAAAATAATTGGAGTTGAAACCTTGACCAAATGGAAAATTATTAAACCCAAGGCTTGTTACACTCTTACTCCCCAAAATTCAAAAACAATATGTCGGTGGTTAAATGATTCGAGGATGCCTGGTGGTTATTCTTCTAACTTGGCAAGATGTGTTGACGCTATAACAAGGAAGATGCATGGAATGAAAAGTCACGATTGTCATGTTTTCATGGAAAGATTGCTTCCAATTTCATTTAGTTCTCTGTCCAAGATGTGCTTAATCCACTAACTAAGATCAGTCAATTTTTAAAAGGCATTTTTTCGTCAACTTTAAGGGTAGACAATATCATTAAATTGGACCAAAATATTCTTATCATTGTCTACAAGTTGGAGCAAATATTTTCGTCAAGATTCTTTGATTCTATGGAGCATCTCCTTGTGCATATTTCTTATGAATCTTTCCTAGGTGGACCTATTTAATATATATATGGATGTATCCATTTGAATGATTCAAAGTGATCAGTGAAAAAAAGCCAAGAGTTAAGGGATCAATTTGTGCATAATGTTTACATCGTGAAACATCACATGTTTTCTCTCATTATTTCAATCACATGATGTTGACTCCAAGAATCATAAGGAACCAAGTTCACTTCAGTGAAATAAGTCAATTCATATTATCAATTTTCGGTCGTCCAGGGCGTCCCTCATGGAAGATGAGTGAGCATTGGCTTTCTAAAAAAGAAATGCAATATGCTCACGTTCATGTGATGATTAACTGCGTTGAAGTTAAACCATATCTTAAGTAAGTATATTTGATTAAGTATATATGTTTTATTGGTTAAAACTTGTAACCTTCTCTAACCTATATGTTTTTTGAAATAGGGTATTTAGTACTTGCTATTATCAAAGCACTGGCGAACAACCATCGACTGGTTACACACATGCCTATTTTCCAGCATGGTTCAAACAACAATTATCATGTTTTGTTGCACCAAGTCCTAAAATAATAAAATTGAGAAGTTTGTTTGAATTCCCTCGTCAACATGTGAATGAATGGCACACATACTTTGTAAACACGTACAAATTTCACACTGAGATATGGAATGAAGGAAAGAAAATCATAAACAATGGTGTAATCGGAAAAGAAGTTACAGATGGTGGTGAGGACGACTTCTATGGGGTGATCACGCATATTTACGAGTTGGTCTATAATTATATGGACTCGGAAAATAAATTTGTCTTGTTTTATTGTGACTGGTATGATCCATCTTCTAGAGGAACAAAAATTGATGAAAAATATAACACCGTTAAGGTTTGAATAGATAGAAAATGCAAAGAGTATAACCCTTTCATAATGGCACACAATGTTAGGCAAGTTTGTTATGTACATTATCCTTCTATTACCCCACCCAAACGAGGATGGTGTGTTATTATCAAGTCCAACCCAATGGGTCACATTGAGACAGACAAAGTAATGGAAGAATTTGCATAGCAAGATGGTTAGATTTCACTTGTTAATGACTTTATTGAAATTGAGGAGATTATAAGTTTGTGTGATATTGTAGTTGAGGGTCAACAAGTTGATGCAACTATCTTGTTGTCAACAAATCCCATGGAAGAAAAACATTAAGAGCTAGGAAAGTCTGAAGACAATAATTTCATATCCGATGAAGACAATGAAGATTATAATGATGAATAATTTGAATGTGTATTATGTAGTATTACTCTTGTGTAATAAGATTGTGCAATATTATCTTTCAAATATATATATATATATATATATATATATATATATATATATATATATATATATATATATATATATATATATATATATATATATGATCTAGTGTAATACTATCTTTTATGTAACATTCATTGTTTAATGTTTTTCTTTCACATAAATGCCACCCAAGAGAATGGAAAAACGTAAGATTCAACAAAAGTCTCGCCGCATCAGGTTCATTATAGAGGAGTTGATTCAGGTTTGTTTATTCATATGCCACAATCAAGTCAAGTGGCTAATCCTCATTCATATTATACCTCGCCTCATGTGCATTCTACTCCACCTCATATGCATCCTACTTCACCCATGTCTGGATCATTCACTGGATTATTATCCACAATTCCTGGATGAACACCATTCTGACCCATATCTCAGACAACTTTTATTAGTCCTACTATATACGCACCATATTTTCCTACTGGAGCCTACACATATTTCATATGTCTTTCATGCAGTTGAGTGGACCCAGCATGCCCCAATCATTACCCATTCATATGGAGCCAGGTGGATCTAGCATGCCCTGACTCATGCCTTCTGAGGATAATTCTGGAGATAGCAGTGCTCAAGAAGATACAAGTGCTACTAAGGAGCAAACAAGGAGGGAGCACATCTTGAGAAGAAATGAGCTGCAACAAATTAGATATCATCATGGCAGACTTATCATTTGGCTCGATTATGGATCGTAAGTGTTTATATATGTTTTATATTATATTTTAAATTTGAGATTTATTTAATCAATTATAACTCAAGATTTTAGTGTTTAGGATCTTTCCCTCACATCAGGAAATATCGATCATAACAACCATTATTAAAGAGAAGTATACAAAACTTTGACCGACTTATGGAGTTGTACTTAAAGATGATATAACATATTGGTTTAATGCATTTTAGGTATAATTGACTTACTCATTTATGTATTTTCTTTATATTTTTTGAGATATTCATGATTATACTTTATTGCATAATTTTGAATTCATACAACAATGTAGGAGAAATATTGTTGGGATATTAGAGATGAAGTCTAGATTAAAGAAATTTTTCACTCAAAATGTAGTGCCCGATTTTCTAACACCATGAAGAATGTTAGAATTAGATGTGAAAAAAAAAAAGCAACATCCACGTTGGATAGGAGTAGAAATATTTCAAGATCTTATTGCCCATTAGAATTCTAAAAAATTTAAGAAAACATCTGAAAAGGCAAAGAAAAATAGGGCATCTAAAGCTGGTGGCTACAACTACGTAGCGGGTAGTATTAGTGTTGTTGAAGTTACACGAAGGATGGTACATAAGTTTATTTATTTTTAAATTAATTTATCATTTAGATTTTAGATTACGTATAGTTAATTATTTTTTTACTTATTTAATTAGCGTGAAGAGTTGGGTAGAACTCCACTTCTTAATGAGCTCCATATATATGGAGACTCATCTCAAAGAGAAATAGAGAGTTTGTTGACGAGTGCGCAAGAAACACACAAGTAAGTTATTAAAAACATTTTATTTATTTCTTTTATATGTACCTAAGATTATTTGAATTATTATAACATTTAATTTTTTTTATAAGAGGAGTTTGATAGACAACTTACCCTAAAGTTGTCAGAGCATCCTGAATTACCTAAACCATCACCAGAATATCTTGTTAACCTTGGTGTGGGTTTTCAGACACGGTATGATGTTTCGGGTGGAAAGATGAAAAATGGGATAGTGTATGGTGCTGGAGGGTAAGAGAAAAAAAGTGAACAAAAATTTATTGAGAAAAAGAATCAATGAGAAGTTGAGCTCTTAAAAAGAAGAAAAAAAGAAAAGAAAAACCAAGGGCATAAATTATGTCGGCAAAAGAGCTCAAGGTTGTATGTATGTTTATATAAAATAAAGGAATACAAGAGGGGTAAAGTTTGAATTGTGTAAAGGTGTGAAAATTGAATGCTCTCATGCAATTAGACAAGTTAGTTTCAATTACCTTGAGAAATGATCATTCCTTGTCACTAAGCTAAATTACAACCTTTTCAATGCCTTGTGATTCTTGCTTGGCACTTTTTATGCTATTTGTGTGATGAATGCATGATTTGATCTAAATGTTGGCATGATTATTGGATGAGTGAAAAAGCCCTTGTGTTGTTTCTCATCCATTGATGAGTGTGTGTGTTTAGATGTGATTCATATTTGAGTTGTGTTGTTTTTGAAATCTTGATATGTTTTGTGCACTTAATCATTGTTTCATGCTTATGGTTTTTTTAGCTAGTGGTAAACATTATCTTGTTTGTTCTTGTTAATTTGAACTAGGAAGTTGTCATGTTCTAAAAACTTTGTTGTTTCCTCATTCTTGTGGTTTGTCTTGGTTTTCTTTTGGTTGTGAAATTTTTATTTAGGGACAAACAAATTGTTAAGTTGGGGAGAGTTGTTAAGGAACAAAATATTGATATATTTGTGGATAATTTGTGGTCCTTTGCACTCTATTTTGTTAATTAGTGGTGTTTAGGTTTGTATAGTAGTGTAAATAAGCAATTATCTAGTTTATGTTTTTAAATAACTTAATTTGCTCAATTTTATGCTAATTTTGTAGGCTTAATATAATCTGATCTTGAGATTTTATAGGCTTATCCTAAACCAAAGATATATTTTACCGCATGATAAGCTAATCAACTATTTAGATATTTTTAGGGTTATCTCAATAACCAAACAGAGATTTTTCGAACGAAACTCAAGAAACCAAGAAAGAGATTATGATTGGTTTATCTCATAAACCAAACTCAATCTCTTAAGAGCATCAAGCTCTCAAGAATTTTAACAACAATCACGACGACTTATAAACTCTTCCTCACAAGTGAACTTTTGCAACTTCAGTGACAAAGCAATATTTCTAGAGAAAGAAAGAGAGAAAATAAAGTTAAATTTGAAAGAAAATATAAAGTTTTGGAAAGTGACCTGAAATGAAGAGGATTCGAGCCTCCTTTATACATGTGATGGAAAAATTAAAAAAAAGTAATGATACATGGGCAGAATTGATGAGGCAATCAATTAGCTTAATGCTTCAATCGATTGAATGACTTGTTTTTTATCAATTACCTTGCTCAATAAGGAAATATTAGATATAGAGCTATGACAACTCATTAAGATGTTGTCCTAATAGTGTGGTTAAACTTTTTTCCTTTCTCCAATTGATTGGTTGGTTCAAGAAATTTTTTTCAATCGATTGACTTAAGTCCCCAATTAATTGGTTGGTTCAAGAAATCTTTTAAAATATATAGGACAATTTTGTTAATCACTTGCCTCAGTTCTAAAAATATTTGTAAGACATAAAAAGGTAAGAAAACTCTTGTGTGTGAGTTTCCTTCGAACTTAGGAGTTATTCCCTTACTTTAAGTAAACTCTAGCCACTATGGCTGACACAACCTCTCGAACTTTCACACTTCCTCACTTTCATTATTCTGAGGCTTCAAGATTCTTTTCCAAGTTAACGGTCATATAAGCAATTCAATCTTGAGTATCTTTTCTTGATGAGACTTTAGATGATTTTTTAGTTGGGTCACCATCATCAGAGAGTTGCTTATTGCCACTGACTTCATCATAATTGTTGATAGAGACTTTAGATGATTTTTTAGTTGGGTCACCATCATCAGAGAGTTGCTTATTGCCACTGACTTCATCATAGTTGTTGATGTTGTCGTCATTAAAACTTTAAAGAGGATCTTCTACAGGATTATCAACTTTATACTTGCAAGAACATAGATTCAAAGTCTCACCTTTTTGATGATGACAACATATCTTTCATAGAGGTGGTAAAAGAGTATACTTAACTGAGTCAAAAATACTTTTACTTATGAAACCTTGAAAACTAGTTTGAGAGATCAACAGATTGATAAAGATATTCCAAATAACAGTCTAACATGTCGGAGACAAAGTCTCCAACTTTGAAGGAGAATGATGGTGTAAACTATGAGAACAATGGTGAAAATGATGTTGAGGACGTTGTTATTAACAACCCTGACAACAATCTTGGTAATTATATGAGTGGTGATGACCATGGAGATATTGAGGCTCGTAATATTGTATCTTATATTGATTTTGTTAATACCATTATTGAGAATAAGTAGTCTTCAAAGAAAAACATAAAGAAGTCAAACAAGAAAAAAGTTGCTTTTAATCCAAAGAATATACCCATCAATAAGGTATCCACTCTAACTAAGGCTAAGAGGACAGCCAAGAAAAGAGATATCTCTGGAAAGAAGAAGAAAGGATTAGAAGCCACTGAAAAGTCCTCTGGTGAGAAGAAAGTAACCCCTAAAGGAAAGGATGATCATTATGGCAAGCCATAACAAGAAGAATAGAAAAATTGTTGGGGGAGGAAGAAGATCCCTACTAATATCCATGTTGCTCTTGTGAAGCTATGTAAGATGCTCAAGTTATTAAACTTGTGACAAGCTTGATATTCCTAAAGATTTTAACAAAGATGAAAGTAGAGATTACAAGAAGGTGCATGTTCGTGAATGTTGTATTGGCTTTCCCCTACAATAATCAATGAATACGTAGGAGAAGAAAATTGATCATGATTGACAAGGTTCCTCCCATGAAGATTATTTCTCAAGAAATCTCTGGTAGGGTTGCTGCCTACTGCAAACTTAAGTGCTAAGTATGCCATCCTGAACTGCGAGCTTAAGTCTACTGAGTTTTAATTATCGTTTATTTGTATGAAGTCGTGCTCTAGACATTTGTGCTTGTAATATTCATTTTGATCTTACTACTAAATGTGAACTTCCTAAGGTTCCTCCATTATTTTGCATTGTCATAAGCCATGTATTTTTAAAATCAATGCATGTGTCCAATTCACTATAGGAAGTTATTATGGCCTCTGCGGTTTGCAAGAACGGGATGGATGACCTTATCAAGATGAAGGTTCCCAAAGGAGTTGAAGCCTCTACTCCATGGGCTATTGAAGAGAATAATAGCATAAATGTTGAGGACAATGATGATAATGAAACTGAGGCTGATAGCGAAGAGAGTGGAGGTGGTTATGAATCTGATTCTTTTGAGACTCTGAAGATTGAAAATGTTTTTGATTAATGATTTTATGTTCTGATGATTTGTTACCCTTGTGTGGGTTCTTTTTTAAATTTTGTTTAATAACAATGGCTCCAAGTATCCTCTTGGTTGGTCCCAATTTTAATTCTTTTGAATTTTAGTTTAAATTTCTTCTCTTTCTGGAGTGTTTCTCTCTAAGGATGGTTGTTTTTAACCCTTGCCCATTTTGAGGCAATTAGAGGGAGAAAAAATTTGAGGAACTAATATGTTAATGCAAGACACATTTTATGGTGACCAATTTATGCTATGTTAGTTTTGTAGATCCTAAAAAATGTTTTGATGTATAACTAAACAGTACTTTCATATATTTTTGTACAAAATCAGACCAAAGAGAGTTGACTGGAGCATTTAGAGGATAAAAGTTCATTAAATTTCAAGTGTTAAAACAACATATAATTCAATTCCATTTATATAAATTCCTAAATTCAAATACGAATCCTTACATTTTCCCACCTTCCTGCAAATAATTATTTGAACACATATTGACCACTAAACTATTAGTAAAATGAAGAAAAAATCAACTTGTATTGTTTGCTTCAAGATAACTCAATATGATTCTATACGATTGAATTGAACATGCTATGGGAGATATATGTTTTGAAAATGATTCAATTTTTTCATTAGGTTGTCAATGTCATGGTTGTTAGGATCGCGGTTTAAAAACATATCATCTTAGGAGTTGATAATCATTTACCGTTTTAATTGGCATAAAGATCGTGAAATTGGAAGAAGTGTGGAAAGCGTAGAGAAATATGGTAAAATTGTGGGATAATAAGATCCAACGATTCATTTTTTTTATTTTGACCGATTTTGAATCCTTTTTGACTTGGCCCAAAAATTGACTCGTTAGTGAACCCTTATTTTTAGGATTTTGAGACTTGGAATATATTTTTTTAAAATTGAGAACTGCAAAACAATTATCCTGAAAGTTGTCCAGTCACCAAAATAATTGGAACTCATATGATGATTGGGTTTCTTATCTTCATCTATTTTGATAATATTTGAGTTAAGATGATATGTTTGAAACAATCGTATATTTCTTAAATTTTTTTATAATTTTGTCTATTTGTTGGGATCTTACGATCCTACGATTTATATTTTTTCCATATCCTAACGCCCTTTGTTGAGATTCCAATTTTGACAACCATGGTCAATGCCTTGAAGATCTATGGGAGATATATGCTTTGGCATCTATCCCTAAAGCAGACTTATATGTTCAAAGTCATGACTATATCCCTCTTGACTCTTATGTTGTAAATCTTTGGACTTGGCTCTCTACTAACTTTTGGCATTAACTTTCAATTTAATCAAGTTCATGAGATTTGGTCAAAGCTGCATTCATCAATCTCCTTCAAGCCATTTGATTTTCCAGGAACCAATAGGTACTTTAACAAGAAAACCATTGGATGCCTGTCATCCGTTTAATTGTTTTCAATGTATCCATAACATGTAACTTAACCAAGAAGGCATCCACATCCCCTATGATTGATTTCTTCCTCTGAGAAATTCAAAGTAGATATTCTCATGTCAACATTAATCTCAATCTCAATGGATATTATTTTTGGATTGACAAGCCATCCCCTATAGCTAGAAATTTATTGTTGAACAAGCTTTAGACTTGTTCCTTCTTAAAGAGGCATTTGGCCTAATTCTCCCCCTTTATTTGTGGTTTCTCTTTTCTTCTATTGGATTTCTTTGATTTTAAAAAATTATATATATTAAAAGTTAAATAATATCACCACTAAAAAAATTAGTATTGTGATGTAACACAACAATATCAAGTGGTAAAAACAATAGAAAATACTAAATTAATAAGCATTAAAAATACACAACAATATATATTAATATCTCATCAATGCCAAAAGAAAAAGTCGATGTGTAACACAGTTTGGGTTTTATAAATATCCAATCAAATTAATTTAACAAAATGAACTCCAAAACAGATTATAAACATTGATTGTTTGATATTCAATTTTTTTGGAATGATTTGAAAGTGATCCAGTTTTTTAATCCAAGCTAGGGAAAATCTTTAGCTCTGACCTCACCAATATGATATATTTCCAGAATCACCAACTTGAACAACCTTAGCCTTTGCCTGACAATTGGACACAGCACACATTCTACAACCATTGGATGCATCATGCAAGATAAAGAGGGAGACAAGCAAGGGAAGGATGGAAGCAAAAACATGAGTGGCGAGTTGGTGTTTACCAGAGAATCAATTTATTGACATGGAACAAAGACATCAGATAGAATTTGACAGTTACAGTTACAAGTCGTCTGTTGCCGGAAAATCAAAACAAGTGATTGACCAGGATAGGGAAGCATCATTTTTTTTAAAATCAAAATTGGTATGACAAAGCATCACTATGATAACTGACATCCCGGTTATACTGACACCTCCTGAAATTTTATCCATAGGGAAAAAATATGGGTAGAATATTTCTCAATAGTACACTTTGATCTTGGCTTTGGCCTACCCTCCAAACCTTGAAGTCTGGAGCAAAGTAGTGAGCATCTCTCCAACCTTTTAGAGCAACTATGGAGAAAGGTCCTTGCACCCGTCCATGAGGATCTCTGTAATGCCAGATCAAGGATTGTAACTCCTCAGCAGGAACCTGGTTTACAGTGTTTAGCTTTTCATGGACAAGTTTTATGGTGCTTGGTTTTTCATGAACAGGTTTTACGGTGCTTGGTTTTTCATTTTCCTCTTCATCATCGTCGCTGAGTTCTATAATCTGAATCTGAGCTTGCCGTAACTGATTGTCTGTTGGTGCTTGCGAGATCTTATCTCCGATCTTAAACTCATTTGATTTGGCCAGCATAGATACACCATCCATCTTATACGAGAAGTTTGTTTGTGTTGCTGGTTGCTGATGAACAGACACGCTAGACCATTGGTTAACTGCCAAAACATGCAAAGAACACATCAATGAATAATGACACTGGTTATCCTTAGTGTTTTCGAGGTATAGAAATAAATTAAGCACACCTCCAACCAAACAACGTACTACAGTACTACTATTAAACAGAACCCCAGACAAACAAACATGTTTTATGTTTATATTAAAATAAAGAATCATGAGGAAAAATGGATGATTATAACAAACCTGCAGAAGTGTCGCGAGATATGCAATTCAACGCAGTGCTATTAATTCCCATGCCGAAGAGAGGAACTTCTGACGGTCCACTAAGATTGAGAATTGACTTTGGTGACTCATTTTCTTGTTCAGCTTGATCGGCAAGATCCAGTTTTGTAGCACTGCATGCAAAACCATTAGCAACCGCTTTTGAAACTTCGGTCACTAAAGATTCTTTTGTACAAGTAGCTTCCCAGAAACTTTGCATATTATTATTTTCTGCCTTTTTATCTGGAACTTCTGCCTTTTTATCTGGAACTTCTGGTAGTTTGGATTCAGAAAAATCTAGAAAACCAGTAGTAACTTGGGCTGCCTTTTTATCTGAAACTTCTGCCTTTTTATCTGGAACTTCAGGCAGTTTGGATTCTGAAAAATCCATAAAACTAGTAGTTACTTGGGGAATCCCATGGAATAACCATTCTTCATCATCTGAGAAATAATCTGGAGAATCATCATCTGCAACTGCCATTGGGACCTCAGTTGCTAATGATGCTTCTGTACAGGTAGTCTCTGAAAACTCTTGGAAACTGGTTTCGAGTTTCTTAACTGGAACATCTGGTGCCGTAGATTCTGATTCTAGATCTTCAGCAATAACTCCAGGGATTACATGCAATAACCGTTCCTGTTCCTCCGGATTCTTAAGCTTCTCCCTTCTTTGTAGGTACCCGTCCAATGTGCTTCCAATAGATTAAGGAATATCAATCTTAAAGAAGTTTTTGACAATAAAGAATTTCTAAACAAAGCATATATCATAATACTCGTGACAAAAAGTCAGAATCCTAATACAAAATGTTCATTACTTCAATTGACTGACATTTTATTCATAAGTCATAGCATTAGCAAGGTTCGGTGTCAAACTTCACTACATATTCTGAAGCAAAACAGGAGTATAGAGACATTACTACCACAATATAGAAAAAAATTACTATTATCAAATAAATATCAGAAAAAAGGATATTCTCTTCGCCAACCCTTTTCATTTGCTCGGTCAATAAGATTCTGTAATATAGCAAGTTCGTTTGCAATCCACTGTCGCGGACACATAACAAGAAAGAAGAAAAGTTAGGCAAAGAATCAGGCTCATATTTCAAAAGAATAAACATAAATTATTATTTGAAACCGGATGCGCAGCAGTTTAACTTTACACAAACAAGAGAAGTGTACGTATATAATAACATTTGAAATAGGTATATTGCAATTATCATACAGAAAGACATCAACAAGTACAAGGAATATATCTAAGGTATAAATATAACGTGTATAAAATGAATAGTATCTAAGGAGTGACAATGACTTGTCACTTTATAAGATGTGCAAGACAAGAAACTGTAAGAAATTCACTGAAATTAAACATGAGGGAATAAATCATAATGCAAAGGTTATTGTTTACGTGTTTAGTTATATCCTCGTGCAACATTCTAGCCTTTTCCTCCAAATCCACCTACCATAAAACAAAACAATAAAATTGTCATAATTTTTAGATTCAATAAAGCACCAGACATAGATTTACAGAAAACTGATCATTCTAGTTCTGCAGGGATTCAATTGATCAGAACGATTCAGTGTCAAAGTACTGAAAAAAACGTACAATCGTAAGTTTCTTGAGTAAGCCTTCTTTTACTCTTCTATGTAAATCCTCACACTCCGCCTGAAACCAAAGTCATATATCAAAAAACCCAAAATTTTAAAAGCACAAAAAAACTGATATAATGTAAGGGTCAGTCTAATATGTACCCTTATCATTTTAAGCAAAAACAGAACTTCATAGTAATAATAAATGGAGAACAAAAAAAATATTTTTTTAAAATGTACTAAAAATAGGTAGGTCAACCATTGGACAGGGTCCACAATAGACAACCCCGTAGTGTAAAGCAGAAAGTTCTCAAACATATAAAATCTCACTAGTGATGGTACAAGGAAGCTACATAAAATTGTGACTCTTATGCAGAAGTAAACTATTAACTTGTCACCAATTGTTAAAATTAGTTTTGCAATTGAAGCAAATTAAAAACAAAGGGAGACAAAACAAAATATAGTGGTATCGCGCCCAAGAATCAGACATCAGGAGTGTGACTCACACGTGGACCAATAGTGGATGATCCAATAAATATTGGATAGGCTATGCTATAATCTTATAATTTTAGTTGACCGGAACCAGATCCTCTGCAGATTTTTCTCTACTCCACTTTGTTCAGCATCAATCTTAACTTTTGGATTACACTCTATGTCTATCTGTCTCTAGACCACTATTTTTTTTGTCTATCAACCACTAGATTTGGGGCAGGATAGAGAACTGAAGACAAAACACAGGAGACAATCCATTCACCTTATCTCATCTAATGAGACTCTTTTAACAATTATTATATTCAGAAGTCAAGATGTACCATTACGAGTCATAGCTGTCCCCCCAGCATCCATTTTATTAATTAGCATTTGGTATAAAATGTTGCATAGATATTTCCATTTGTGAAATATTTTAAGTTTTATAAACATCCATGACTAAACCTCACATTATTCAAAAAGTATATTATTTAGGTAGGCTAATAATGACAGTCCTAAAGAGAATCAGCAGGCAGAAATACCAAATAAATAACCAATTTCCTGTTAAACACGGGCTTATGTATAAGTCAATAAAGTAATCCAGCACTAACTTTTTACAAATTGATTAAAAATGATTACAGAGTGAACTCAGCACTTCAGGCTGGAGCTGACAACATTTTTTGGTACATGAAAATTCAGCGGGAGAAAAGTTTCCCCATTATAAGTGCAGGGCATGGCACAAGCTATTGAAAATGGTACTTAAGTTACGATTGACTTGCCAATGAAGGGTTTCACTAACATGAACCAAGCCAAAGACCTTAAAGCTAATAATACAATATGATCCTACTTGTTGAGCTAATCCTCGATGGCAGAGACCATAGTTTCTACTGAACAAAGCTATAATAGTAAGATAATTCAGCCGTACCTCAGAGAAATTATCATCGGATAGCATATTAATGTGGATGTCTTTAATGAAACCAAAAGCTCGCAAGCAAATTTCCCCATCCACTCCTGAGCTCTTCTTTATACCTGAAACATATCCAAGAAATCCAAGAAATAACTATATTTCAGTTAATTGAAAAAAAATTCAAGATCTAGATTTTCTATATCTGCCGTATATAACTCTATTTGTAGCACTAAAAATGAATTCAGAAGATCAAATGGAATAAGATTATATAGTTCACTGCTATACACTGTGAATTGTCTAAATCATTCAATTAGAATAATATAACACCCAACACGTGACACATAGTAGCGACATCAAAAGAATAAGCTAAATTGAATTAACACACTCTAATACAGTTGATGAGCATACCTTCCAAAGCAGTTTGTACAATAAGAAGTAATAAAAAAAGAATAAGCAACTGTTAGAATGCAATGGCATAATCTACAAAAACTAGTCAAATCACCTGTTATTTGCAGAAGCAGGTGTGAATTTTTCTGAAGGTAGTCATTTGGGTCAGACTTGGTTCTTATGAAACTTCGAACTACTTTGGTCTCAAAAGTTTCAAGGTCCTTTAAAAGTTCCTCAACTAGACTCCTCTTTAAATAAACAAGCTTGATGTTGGAAGGTATGATAGCGGCAAAACAGCTTCTTGGTTTTTCCACAATATGTTTCCTTGGTTGACTCTTCCTCTCCGAAGGTACTGGTTTGGGGATTTCACATGCATATTCATCATCGTCTGAGAAAAGCAAAAGATCTTCATCAGATTGTCCACAGTTCTCTAAAAAGTGTGACTCAAGCAAATTACTAATATTCATCCGGCCAATGCTCTTCTTTCCGAACAACAACTGGAGCCTAACATCACACAGAACTCTTTTCTTTTTTGTAGGCTTAACAAGGTTATTCTGCTTAACATAATCATTTATAATTTTAGTGACATCACTTTGACTTATCATGCTGCTTGTGTCTCTACCAATGGATTCGAGAAACTGAATAAGGGAAGTTGATCCCCATCCATTGTATTCCTTTTTCTTTGATTTATTGTATTTCCTTTTCTTTCTCGGATTATTTTGAACCTCCCCATTATTTTCCGCTACCCATTGAAAACCAGATTGTGCTCCGTCACCCATCCTTTCTATCATTACCCTAAACACAACCGGCTCCTCTGCTGATACCCCCTCAGCTAGTTACCAAATCTGTCCATCTCCACGCTTTTCACCTCTGTCAAATTTCATTTTTAAAAAGAAAGAAATCAATTGGCAGCAGAAAATGGTATAAATATAACCAAAAAAAAAACACCTCAAAAATGAATTTTGTGTTTCTGTTGAAGTCTTGAACAAAGAACTGAGAAGTACTAAGGATTAAAATATTAATGAGAAGTTCAAAATAAAATCAGAGAAAGTTATAATTAAAAGACAAAAACTGGCAACAGAAATTAGTCGAAGAAAACAAGATTGCACAAAGTTGAATGGAGAGTATCCCCAGCCTTGCATGATGGTTCAAACCCTTTCACTCATCTTAAAATACTCTCAAAACAGTTCAAACCCGCTCGAGCCAAGAAGCATCCCGCTCCCCGCTAAACATCAAATAACAGAAGGTCACCGCTCTGAGCCGCTATTCTGGGATAGCGCCGCTATCGATAACTCCGATCTATTTAGTCATTTATTCAAATTTAGCACCACAATTTTAAATGCACTATCTTTGACTTGATGCTGCAAGAGACTATTCAAAGCAACATGTTGGTGCTTCATCAGTTTTGATGGTTGCACTTGCTCAAAAGATATTTTGATAAACACTAAATTGACCAACATTATTATATTACCATTTCACAAATTTAAAATAAATCTAGCCTTTTCAAAAACAGTGTTGTCGGATAGCGGTCCATGGCACAGAGCCAAAATACCATCATACAGGCCGCTTTGTGTTGCCGTTATAACGGATTATGGCAAAAAAAAACAGCAATATAGGTTGACATTTACCATAGCCCAAAAACCACCATGTATATCTGCCATAAGAAACCAAAAACACGACATCGACATTCACACATCAATGCCGATAATAATTTGAATAAATAAATAAATTAAACGTAATCACAAGTGTCGCTTTCAAATACGGACACACCTTTTTTCAGAGGTGTTACTGCTACACGAGATAAAAACTCAGTTTTTGAAAGTAAAAAGAACCAATTGCTCAATTTAAATGATAAGACTAAATTTATCTCACCCCTATACCCCACAAATAATCTCCCAAATTAGGTAACAAAATTCCCTCCTTTTCTTCCTAATCCCCTCCGCACTCTTCTTTTATTCTTAACTCCAACACAAAGATGCACACAAAAAATTACCCAAAACAAAAATATTATAAAAAAAACACACAAATTTAGAAAACCCAATAAAAAAACCAAAAATTACCAGTACAAAACAAAAAACAATACAAAATAACTACATGCATTGAAAATTGCATATCCAACCTAACAAAAAATAAACCAAATTAGGGAAGAAAAACAAGGGAGAAACACCATCGTCATCGTGAATGACATTAACAGTATCAAATATCAATAACAATAAGCAATTTGGGAAAGAGGATAGAGAAATTGGAAGTGATAGAGAGATACCAAGAGATTGAGAAGTTGACTGAGGTAAAAGCGGTGGGAGAACGATGAGGAAGATTCCAGAAGCAGAAGGTTTCTGTTGTTGGTGTTTGGTGGCGGGGTGATGTGGAGAGTAGTTACAGTACACACTAACTCGTGTGGGTGTTTCGATTGAATGACAAAACTAATGGATGAATAAGACTATTTATTTATATGAGAAAAAAAATATCAACAACTTATTTATATTAATATATAAAATAATAATATATAAATATAAATAAACGTCGCGACGGTTGGGGGAGAAGAAATATAAAATATAAATTTATGAAATACTATAAATATTTATATTTTTTTATTAAAAAGTTTATATTTAAATTATTATTATTATAAATATAATTTTTTTCTCTAAAAATATCAGTAATTATAGAAATAAAATATGTATAATATTATATTTTTTTATCAATTTATTACTATATCTATCTTTTTTATTAATTTAAAATTTTATTAAGAATATTAAATAATTATAAATTAATATAAATAAATTATTAATATTATAAAAATTAAAAGTAGTGCATTGTCGGTATAAAATATACTTCATAATTCAATAGAATTACCATTTAGTCATGTGTGTGATTTGTAAACATATCTTACATGGTCATATCAATGTATATCCCTTTTTCTCTTTTATAAATAAATAATTTTAAAAAAATTCTTAATGATATATATTATTTTAAAATTTTAATATTTATTTTTAAAATTAGATATAATTTCATTATAATGGTAGTTTTATCATTTATACATAATATCCATCTATTGTATGATATTAACTTTCTTTAATTTGATTTTGTAAAAGTAACATATTATTATTAATTATGACATAAAATAAAAAATTAAAAGGCTAAATTACAGTTTTAGTTCCCCTATTTTAGTGTTTTCACGATTTTAGTCTTTCTATTTTGTTTTTAAATACTTTTAGTTCCTTACTTTAACTAAAAAAAACGTCGATATGTCATTTTTTAAATATGTGGCATATAGTAAAATATCAGTTGCGGTTATACAATTACAAGAAAGGAAAAGACATGTATTTTAAAAAGTAAAACATAGGCGTTTTTTTGTAGGCAAAATAGAAACGGGGACCAAAAGTATTTAAAAACAAAATAGAGGACTAAAATCGTGAAAATAAAAAAATAGACGGACCAAAATTATAATTTAAATATACATTAAAAATAAACATAAATAATTTTAATCAAAATAAAAGGACAAAAAATAAGTTCAAACAATTTTATAAGAATATAGTAATAAATCAAAACCGCTCACATATAGTAAAATTGAAAAACTCGTGTTATCAAATATTATTACATTCTTTAATTTTTTTTTTTGAAAAATTATTATTAAATTTTTTAATTTTATTTTGTGAAAGTAAAATATAATTAATTATTATGGTATGTCAGATAAAAATGACAAAACTAAAAAGAATATGAAAACAAATCAAAAACACGGATTAAAAATAAAGATAAAAACTAATTATAGACTAAATAAAAGGAAAAATAAATTCGAATGTTTCTAAAAGAAAATAATAATCATTAATGTAATTATAATCAAAGCGATTCAAATCAAACCGCCCACAGATGAAAAATTTGAAAACCACGTATTATAAAATATTATTACAATCTTTAAATCTTTTTTGAAAATATACTTGGAATTTTTAATTTGATTTGATAAAAGTAAAATATTATTAATAATTATGGTATATCATAAAAATGTTTGAAGACTAAAAAAATTCAAAGAATATGAAATATAAATAAAAAAAAAACGCGTATTAAAAACAAAGGAAAAATTAATTTTAGTCAAAATAAAATGACAAAAATAAATTCGAACATTTTATAAGAAAATAGTAATAATTAAAGTGTTTGTATTTGTACCGATTCAAATCAAAATCGCTCATAAATGATAAAATTGAAAAGACTTATCATTATATTCTTTTAATAATTTTTTGGAAAAGTCGTCTCAATTTAATTTTAAATTTATTTTTCAAAATCATATCAAATACATAAAGTTAATATTTATTTATTAACAAAATATTATATTAATTTATTATTTATTAGGGATGAGAGGTTACTAGTTAGATTTGAGATATAATGTATTTGCACTTGTTCAATGTATGACTACTAGTGTTTTAATACCCATTTCGACTTAATTGATTGGACCGATTAGAATGTGAACCAGAGGGTATAGCGGTTCGATAAGGCAATCGAACCATAGTTATAATTAATTCCATTAAAATTGATGTGACACGGTCGATTCACTTATTAGATCTATTTTATTTTATTTTATTTTATATAAATCAGGTATCTTTTACGCATTAATCCTAGAGTCTGAAAGGATCATAATAGGTGGTAAAGAGCTCTCTCTCTCTCTCTCTCTCTCTCTCTCTCTCTCTCTCTAACATTTCTTCGTGCCTAGGGTTGATTAAGCTAGAAGAGACCTTACCATCTTAATTGAGTGCTCTTGTTTTAAAAATGGCTTTATTTTTTAAAAAAAATATTAATATTTATAGGGTAATACTAACATGTGCTCTAAGGACACATGTTAAGACATGTGCTCTAAGGACACATGTTAAGACATGTGTCCTAAGGACACATGTTAAGACATGTGTCCTAAGGACACATGTTAAGAAACCTAAAAATGAAATTTTTATGTTGGAAAAAGCAATGGTAAAATTAACATTCAATGTTTAATTAAAATAATGCACAATACTAATATATATATATATATATATATATATATATATATATATATATATATATATATATATATATATATATATATATATATATAACTCTTAACATGTGCTCATAGATAAGAGCTCATGTTAGAATTACTCATTTTATAATTATGTTAATTATTTGTTAGTACCATGGTTTAGGATTGACTTAATAATGCTAAAATATGATTTGTAGCATGATGTTTGAAAGATGTTCTAACATGTTGGCCAGGTTCATTTGGAGGCAAATATTCTGACAGATGTAGTGACATCTTGTAACAGAACATTTGTACAGACTGTTTTTCTTTCTTGAGATTCCTTTTGGTTTATCTCAATGATTTTTCACAAGTCATGAACATGTGATTTATCTACAGATGTACACTGGTTGTCAAAACTGGGCTTTGAGACAATTTAGGAACCTTGTGTTGTGCTCCAAGCTTTAAGGAGATTTTTCTGCACAAATTTGTGCAGCCCTCAGCTTAAGCTACAAAGAATATATGGGCGCAGATTCAAGGCCCGTGGATCACTAAACAGTATTTTAAAAAACTACCTAGACCTGACTTCATTAAGAACTTTGTAAAAAATAAAGGGAAGCCGATTTTTCTTAGTATTAGGGTTTGAATGTTCTTCAAGAGAGTTTTTGTCTTAGTTGTATGTCCTCATGTATCTTTTGATGCATTTGTGTTTAATAATTGTTGCTAGATAGTTTGTCAAGTTACTATTCTCCTATAACCTTTTAAGCAAGAGTTGAGTGTTGTTCTTAGTTGACGCTTTTAAGCAAGACTAAGTATTTTGGTATTTGAATAATGATCTTCTTTTTTGGTTTCTTAAGACATTCTTGGGATTGAGATTGTTTGATATCACTGTAGCGATTTGGAGTGAGAGGGATTCTCATATCTTGGAGGTTCCTAGGCAGAAGTTGTAACACCCATTTCTAATCCCCAAATAATTTATAATATAATCAGATTAAAATAGCATGCATACATAAAAAGGGTATCACATGTTGTTTTCTAAAACATAAAAAACCAAATAAAACATATCAACATGCACCTGTTCACAATCATAACACATACTAAAACTTCATGTTTCATCAAACTATGCATATCACGGAGGAATAATTCTTTACTTCAATTTATCAAATGATTATCTCCCATACTATAATCATACATAATAAGTCATTGAAATCCAAACATCGGCATCAAGGTCACTCAACTTAATATCTGAAAATACAAACTCAAGATAAGAGAATATAACAATATTTCTTCACAACAAACATAAGTTCAAAATATTCCCCAGTGTTACATAACCAGAGCATTGACTCACTACCTAAGAAACTGATAATTAATCTAAGTTCCTCAACTATCCTCGTGCGAAGCACCAATATCCTTAGAACCTGCACGATGTCGCATAAAATATCACATACAACATAAGGGTAAGAATTCAAATCATTATCAAAATGTATATAATAGGAAGTAATGTAGAAAAAACATTCATCAAAGGAATTTTATACTCTTTATATGATCATTCATACAATATAACTCGACAATTAAAGTTTCCAAGAAATCATTATACAAACATTACAAGTATACCATACACACATTCATCGCATATAGTCAAATAAACATTTATCACATTTCCCAAATTCAAAACATACATTATTTAATGACTCATGATACTTCAATGCAAATCAATGTGACTCATGCATGTGGTACTATCGTGAACATCAAGCTCACCTCACTCTTAATTCAATATCTAGAATTAGAGTCACGCTTCTGATTCGGACAAGATCAAAGCATATCAATATGAACATACAGTCCATCGCCTCCTCACAAGGATCAAAGAAACCAATGGGAGTTCCATCTTCCTATGAATGCATGTGCAATTACCAATTAACATATGCAATTAAGTTTATCTCACAATCTTAATTATTCAAGCATATCACAATAATTCAACACTTTGAATTATACACCATTGCACAAACAAACATATATCATGGTATCATCACCAACAAAGAAATACATATAGTATTCACCATCACCACGCTTCACAAATAACATATAGCATGTAAGTCAACCAATGTCATTCCTAATAATTTACCAAAACACATCATACACATGCTAAAATCAAATATCATGTATTCAACAAAATGCATCCAAAACCAATCAAAACTCATCGAATAAATTATTAAAATTCATGTAAACTAATGATAAATCATAACAATGCAAACCCCTAAGCCATTCATGCATAAAATAATTTTTCTGTTTCTAGGTGACTCCGTTAAGCACCATATAGCTTGCTAAGCGGCCTCTGCGAGATGCATAAATTTTTTGATGTGAACAGTTCTGTCCAAACACGAAAATCCTACTTAAGCCATGTTCTAGTACTCATTTTCACCAAACAAATGTATTCTAACATGTATCTATCATATAGCAACTATTTATAACGTAAAAACATAATTTTCAACCATCAATTTGGGATTCTAATTTCAACCTAAGTGAATCAAAAACCTAGAAACTGAAATACCCAATCCTAATTCATGATACTAATCATTACCCAATCATATACAAACCCACAATAATAAGGATTCTCTCCCTTAACTCTTGATTGTAGGATCTTCTTAGGGTTTCTTTCTCTTTTCCTCTTTCTCCTCTTCTCTTCTCTTCTTTTGTTTTATAACAACATTAACTCTAATCTCTCTTCTTACTACTTATTTCTCTAATGGGTCTAATTCATTTAGTCATTCTATTTGTTTTACCAAGCCCAATGCCAATTAATTCTATTTCTACTCATAAACTCAATTATTCCAATAACATGTATATTCAAATAATTCAAATAATTCAAATAATCAAATTAACACATAATTACATAATTAAATAATTATCACACCATATAATAATTAATAAAATAGCTAATAAAAATTGGGATGTTACAGAAGTTGTAAAGGGTAGGGATTAAGTGAGGAATTATAAACTTGGATTTTTTAGCTTCGAAATGATTATACTAATAGTTGATTTCCTTCATGTCTTGGTAGACCCAGAGTAGGTGAGTTGCACCAAACTGGGTTAACAACTCTTTGTGTTCTTTTACCTTTTGCACTTTTTAATTCAACATAATTATTACATAGGTAAAAGTTTTTATTCTGTCAGCAGATGTCATAACATTTATCGTCACATTGTGCTTCTATGTTGAGACATCAGTCTTGACATTTATATTGTGTGCGCCGAAATTTCAACTGGTATTAGAATATGCATCCTATTCTGTTTATTGTGTGAGAGAGACTATTTTCTGGAACTATGGACATGAGAGGAGGATATGTCAACAAACCAACTATGTTGGATAATGCAAAATATGTCCATTGGAAGGTTAGAATGATAGCCTTTCTGAAATCCATGAATAACAAATCTTGGATGGTTATGATGAAAGGATGAAATCATCTTGTTGTAAAGGACAAATATGGGAATGAGTCTTTGAAGTCAAAATAGGATTGGTCTAAAGAGGAAAATAAGTTAGCTTCTGCTAACTCCAAATATATTGTCATAGGAAGGAATGGAAAATGAAAGATATTGTCAAGAATCTTATTGCTCATACTTCTCTTAAAGTCTCCAGTCCACCGATCCTGATCTCGGCCGCACCATCGGCCACAGTTCCCTCTAACTCAGGTACCCGTGTTGTTATTTGTATTCCATATGGCTTGTGAGATTTTGTTATTCGTGATAGGAAGAGGTTTGTGTTAAAGGAAATAAAAAGTATGTGAATCTGGAAAGGAAAAGAAGCAGGTTTTTATGTTTATTCTATCTCTCACACGCCCTTATGTTTAAGGGCTGAAAACACTTCGACTGCGTAAGTGCGACATTTTTCTGACTGCAGGGAATTCATTTCTCTCTCACACGCGGTACAATATATTAAAAATAAAAGTTGTTTAAGGTTGTTACACACATATTAAAAAAAGTAATGATTTAGTCAATAAAGGTAATATTTTTACAAAATTACTCTTAACTACTATTTGTTGTTATATATTGTCATATCTTGAAAAGAGTGTAGATAAGGGGTAAAGTTGGTAAAAGTTGTATTGAGAAAGTAAAGAAACTATTATTTTGAGACAAAGTCTTATGACTAAAATGACATTTATTTTAACACAGAGGAAGTATCAAGTTTTTTTTTTATCACTACCGCCGCTTGACATAATATAATTTGCTTTTGTTTTTATTTAAAAAATGAGTTGATAGAGAAATTGGTGGGAAGGAGGCACCTTGTTGCTCATGGTTTTTTTTTCTTTTTGTTTTTTGTGGTTAATTAATTATAATTACAAGTTAGGATTTTGGTATTTTAATTGGGCTTTTGGCCATTCACTTATGTATGCACCACTTATCTCACTTATACACCTATAATTTTATTTAGTTTGTTCTCTTTTTACTTAACTTAGTTTTTTCTGATTTATTATTATTATTATTATTATTATTATTATTAGGGATAGATTAATTTTAAATAGGTTACTTCTAATTAGGTTAATTTTAGGTTATTAAAAAATAATAATAATAATCAACTTATACGCATTCAAATATATTTTAAAATTAAATTAAATTAATTTAATATCTTACAAAAATATCAAAATCCGTGTAATTCATCAAATATTCCATCTGCAAGCGACGCGTGGCAAATATCTGACCACATGATGAGGAAGACTTTGACAGACTCCCTCTACATCTTTCATGAAGAGCATCCGTAGTCAATATTTTTCCACGTGATGAGGAGACTTTATCATATTCCCCCCGCTCTGTGTCTTACCATACCCCTTATCAATCAAACACTCAAAACAACTAACCAACAATTCAAACCCTTTTTTACAAACTTAATCGAAACCTCAAGAATATTTTTGAAAAAGGATTAAATAGTATAGCTCAAAATTAACTATGAATTGCGTCTACAATCACTCATTTTTCAAACTCATACAAGGTTCAAGGAAACCTCGAAAACAATTCTACGCAATCCTATAAAAAACACCAACCAACACTACGAACTACGAAATTGGACATTTATTCTTCGCAAGGAGATACGTAGGCACTCAGTTAAAACCAAGGCGAGTCCAGCTACTAAAAATTAAAATATTTTTCTTACTAACAACGAAATTCCTAATATACCCCTAGGCCTAAAGAAAGGAGCCCCTTGAGAACTAGGGAGATAAAGAGTGCCTAACATATTCCCTTCGTCTAACCAACTCATGAATCTAGAATCTCTAACCAAATTAGGGTTATCCGTTGTTTTCCCAACCTTAGGATAAAAACTAATGGTGGCGACTTTTTTTAGTCGGTTGCTACAGCTGGGGACTCTTCTTTTTAGAGTTTATCCAATATTTAGGTTTAGGGTTCTTTTTTGGGGTTTTATTTACTATTTGGTATTTTATTGTTTCCATATTTATTTATTTATTTATTCATTTATTTGTTGTTATTTTTATTATTACCATATTATTTTATTATCGGTGGGATTTGATTTAAATAAAAAATCTTAGAAAGAAGGTTCGTCTATTGGCCAAGGGGATATATCATCTCTATGAGTTTTTGTGATGACTTCGCCTAGAGTCGATGATATTCTAAAAAAGGAATATGTCTCAATAGGTGTCCTCTTGGGGCATAGGACTTTGGAATGAAACCTACGACTCTTTGTATAACCCTAAAATAAAATTTCATGGTAAGACCTTGTATGGCCTAAGAGACGAAAGTTTCAGTCTACAAAGAGGCTCCGCTGAAGGGAGGCCCTTGTGCCTTTACCCTTTGGTGTTATCCATGATACCCTTGAGGAAACCACCTTATGGGGAAGTGTAGAAAAAACTTAAAACCTTTATAGGATCTCTCCTATAGGTTATTATATCAACATCATATCCTCTTTGTTGTAACCAATTTTTGCCCCTAAGATTTTCTATCATCTCATACCATCACATTGCACAAAGATCACAAGCTTGGATGGAATATCTCTCCTATATCTAAGTTTGATCTTATGGGAATCCCCAAGCACATTGTTTAAGTATGTTTTGTACATGATGATTGATATTTTCCTGACCATAAGATATGTATATCATTTACTCTTTAGATGTTGTGTTGTAGGTGGATGTGTTATACCCCAAAATTTACCCTCTTCATTTCAATCTTATTTGGCTTATATTTCCTTATCATGAACATACATTCATATCATTGATCTCATGGTTATGAGGTTAAGATTATCTCAAGTTGCGGAACAAACTATGTGTTTCGGTCAGTTTGGACCATTTTGAACCAGAAATCAATATTTCGCGGTTTGGGCGCATAATTTATGATCTTCTAGTCAGAAGGTTATCTTTGGTTGGTTCTACAGATGTTAGAACCATTTCAATATTTTCTCCATTTCATCTGTTCAGATTGAAAGCTGATTCATCAAGGAAGAACTCCAATAGTTCATTTTCTTTTGAAGCGGAATTCAATTTTTTATGCATTTCGGGCGCTCATAAATTCATAACTCGCAGCCCGTTGGGTAGTTTTTGCTGATTTTTGACTGGCGGGTCCATCTCAGTGTTATCTCCTACTTTTATTCTCAAGCCGTAGGCTAATTGATACTTCACGAGCATTTAAACTGAGTTTTTGGTTGAACCGTGTTCACGGAGATGTTAAAAAATTCATAACTTTTGACTGGAACGTCGGAATTGAGTGGCTCCAGCGCTTAAAATTTCGTCTCAACGTCCTATTCAACTTTTGTTCTCGGGCCAAGAGCTAATTCCTTATGGACCAATACCAGAATTTTAATCTTTAGAGGTGTATTTGAGTCGAACCGAGCATTAATTCATCTGACGTGCAATGTTTAGAAAATCATATCTCGCTCAATTTTTATCTGATTGCAATGGGATCGGCACCAAACATTCACAAATTCCGTCGGCTTCAATTTTCGTTCATATCCCGAGTTCAAATTTTGATCAGAAGATCCTCATTCGTAACGTTTTCCCCAAGTCGCGTAGTGAAAATTCTTCATGCGTCGGATGCTTTTAATATGAGCAAAAACTTTAAAAATTCATATCTCCTTAACTTTTTGTCGGATCGAGCTGAAATTTTACTCAAGCGTTATGATTTTTCGTTCCGGACATTTTTCGTGTTGGGCCCATTTTCAAGTTCTGCACGGATCCCGAGGTCTGGTACTGTACATGAAAATCAATTGGGTAAAGTCAATTTGGGCCCAATTTTGAGTCCAATTCACCCAAGGCTAATTCTTCAAGTATAAATCATTTTTTGCTCTCATTATTTGGGGGGATTATTCATTTGGTCAAATTTCAACACAAACACTCCACTCTATTATCTCTAATCTCTCAAGGATCAAATCCAATTTTCTCATCAAGTTTCTCAAGAACATTCAACAACATCAAGACTTGGATTAAGGTTGAAGAATAATTTATTCTCCTTTTCCCCAAATTTTCTCCTCTCTCCTTATTGTCTCCCCTATGGTCTTCGATTCAAAATCAGCGGTCTCTTCCTCTCGTTCTCCTCTTTGTTTCGATGGTAAGAATTCTTGAATTAAACACTTTTGCATAATTGATTATTGAATAAGCACTTTCTTAGAATTGAAAATTAATCGAGAATTTGATTGAGGAATTGAATTGAAATTATGGTTACAATGGGGGAAATGTAAATTGATGCGTTCATAATGTTGAAATCTGGAATTGGATGATCAAAAGCACTTATTGATTAATTGTTTTTTATAAGGAAAGTGCTTATTCACGTTTATACTTGTCGACGTTTATTGAATTGTTGATTGTAATCCTTGACTTGCATGTAAAAAGACATAGATTTGATCCTTGAATCATGTGCAAAACCATGTGTAAATGTGTGTAGTTTAGGTGTTTGTTATAATGCTTGAACATGGTTGTTAGTTGCTAAACATATTTGATTTCTAACTCTTGCTTTGATAGATTGGAAGTTTGCTAGCTTGATGCACATAGGCTCTACTAACATAGCAATATTTACTAACATAGTTTCTATTCATCACTACCTTGCTATTAACATATAGTAATTTTCTCATGTATTGATTTACTAACTTGGTGTGAATTCTCTAAAACTTTTCCAAACTTTGACATAACTTGGTGATTTTGAAAGTTTGTGTTGATAATTGAGACTTTATTAACTCTTGCCATTTCCATGAGTTGTGATAGTTTCTATTAGACTCAAGATGCTTTAGAAACTACATTTGACATACAAAAAACTTGAGATAAATGGAAAATATCACAATCCTTGTACTTTTTCTAACACTTGACATAATCTCAATTTTGAGTTAACTTCCTAACAGTGATGAGTTTTTACACTTGTGATTAATGTAACTTGACTATCTTGGCAATTTTGAAACTGTTAGTGAACTTTATTTTCAGTTTTGAGCATTTTTAATTTTCGATTTTGCTATTGTCAGAATTACGAAAATGCCCTTTTGACCCATTTCCGAGTGGAATTAATTTAAACCGAGTTTGTTTTTTAATCCAGTGGCCCAGTTGTAAGCTACCATGCGGGTTTCGTTCAATTCCGAGCAACCTTTTTACCGTGTTTTGAACGGATCATTTGTGGAAGTCATGTGTTCCACTTTGATTTTGACAAAACCGATTGTAGATTTGAAACCGTTGGCACGTTTATAGTTTACCATGTAAATATCATTTCAATCCGAGCATATTTTTTCGGACGCCTATTTTCTAAAAACACGTTTTATACCGTTTAATGCAGAATTTTAATAGAGTTTCTAGTGCAGATTTTTTACACTTCTTAGTGCAGAATTTCAATACCAAAATTGTCATTTGGTACATGTTTGCTTGTTGCATTTTATTTGTTGGTTATCAGATTGATTTTCATACAATTTCTATACCATTTTGCCTTGTTAGTTCTAACATGTTTGTTAATTGTGCAAGGTACTTTGAGATGGTTTTCGAATCACGTATTTATATGATCAGAAAACTTGTTTGGATTATTATTTCATAGTCCAATTTGCGTTCGACACACATTATATTGCCTTAGTGTTCTAAATTTTAAATTTTAAATTTTGGTGCAGGTGCTTTTGTTACACGAATGTGTCGATGCACATTTCGTGTTGGTTTCACATTGTACATTGGTTAATGTATTTTGTGCAGGTTTTTGTTGTATGGATGTGTCGACACACATTTCATTTGTCGTTATACATTGGTTAATGTATTTTGTGTAGGTTTTTCTTGTAGGGATGTGTCGACACACATTTTGTTGACCGTTATACATTGGTTAATGAATTTTGTGTAGGTTTTTGTTGTACGGATGTGTCGACACACATTATGTTGGCCATTATACATTGGTTAATGTATTTTTTTTACAGGTTTTTGTAGTATGGATGTGTCGACACATATTTTGTTGGCCGTTATACATTGGTTAATGTATTTTGTACAGTTTTTTGTTGTACGGATGTGTCGACACACATTCTGTTTGCCATTATACATTGGTTAATGTATTTTGTGTAGGTTTTTGTTGTACGAATGTGTAGACACACATTCCATTGGCCGTTATACATTAGTTAATATATTTTGTGCAGGTTTTTGTTGTACGAATGTGTCGACGCACATTTTGTTGGCCTTTATACATTCGTTAATGTATTTTGTGCAGGTTTTTGTTGTACGGATGTGTCGACACACATTCTGTTGGCCGTTATACATTGGTTAATGTGTTTTTTGTTCAGGTACTTTGTTATACTGGTGTGTCGATACACATTCCATGTTGGTTTACTATTGTACATTGGTTAATGTACATTATGCATGTGTTTGATTGATTTGGATATGTACGCTACATATCCCAATCTTGTGTATATGTTGTGTGCATATTATTTGTCTGCATTGCTTGGATGGTTATCCGATGCAGATTATCTATGGATATTCGGGTTCGTTCACCACATATTATGAACTTGCTTATTTGATACTTCGACGCATTGCTTATAGGATTTTCTTTATTGCCTATCATCAGTTTACGAAGTTTTCTGGGTTTCTTCATTATTTGTTATAGCTTTTATGGATTGATATCTGTTAAGTATTTTCTTGTACCTTCTTATCACATTCTTTTACCACTTTCTAGAGAGCATGAGAAGTAGGGTTTTTACCGCTTTCCTTGCCAATAGATATGTATGACGGGGGTCTCCGTTGCTGATCATGTCAGGAACCCCTCTAGTTTATTTAAAGACCCATTTAGGGAAATTTCGTATTTAGTGTGCTACTTTTGTATGGTGTGTTTAAAATCCTACCCCTGTGGTAGGCGTTCGTGCAGGTGCGTTTATAATTTATGTTAAAAACCTCAAAAAGTAACTTTCTTTCATCATCCCCCCATGATAAGTTCTCAAAAGGAGGCAAGCAGAAAGGGTCCATAATCGACCCCCACACTTTCGTCCTTGTCATCCCTAGCTCATGCGCATCGTGAAAGCTTCCTTGTTATCGAGTTCGTTCAGTGGCAAAGGTCCATCTTTCTGACCCTCCACGCTTTGTCTGGAGTTCGCGCCGCCACACGCTGACACTCACATTCATATACTCTCCCACTTGGTAATTTAATGCCAAGGCATGGACATTATTCCCCACAATAAGAAAGTTTTTGCTTGACTCAGGTGATTCACTCCCCTTGGTTATGGTCTTTCTCTCCCATTATTCTCCACAGCAAGAAAGCTCTTGGTTGACTCGGGTGATTCACTCCCCTTGGCTATGGTCTTTCTTTCCCGCCCTCATTGTAGAATTTGTTTGTGCATTGCATTATTTGTGTGCTTATGCCAAAGCACTTGGTTGCTCCCTCCTATTATTCCCTTGGTTGGTCAACCAAGGTGGATAATAGGATAGTTTCCCCTTAGGGACGCTCGGTTAGGATATCTTTCGAGCTTAGACATTAGGATAGTCATCCATGCATGTTAACATAGGTGGAGATTCCCTTTTTATCCTATACGTAGGGCCATCTTTCGTAGGCAACAATCGAGGGACGAGATCATGTATTTGTAGGCGACATCGTGGGCCTATGATCTTTGTACCGAAGGGACTATGATGATATGTTTGTAGGCAACGGTGCTAGGATACCTCTATGTTCGAGGGACTTGACCATTTATTTGAAAGGCAACGAGAGAGAATACTCTAGGGGTGCATGTGTGAAAAGAGTGTGTTGAATTCAGATATGTTATCTTGCAATTAGAAGTGATCTACGTTCGTTTTTATCTTGCCATACACGCCTAGTTACTAGCAGTTTTTAGGGTGCGGAAAGTAAATTGCAGAAAGTAAAGTGCGAA
Source organism: Vicia sativa (assembly GCA_021764765.1). Classification (NCBI taxonomy): domain Eukaryota; kingdom Viridiplantae; phylum Streptophyta; class Magnoliopsida; order Fabales; family Fabaceae; genus Vicia; species Vicia sativa. The sequence continues at coordinate 187,584,715 of CM038792.1, read as the reverse complement.
AAGTAAATTCTATGCTATTACATGGCTTTGGGGCAGTTACATAATATAGGAGTGTGGAAAGTAAATCCTAATTAAACTATTACATCCCATGAGCAGTTACATAATATTGGAAAAAGAATGCGAGAAAATAAATCCTAACTATTACAACTTGGAAGCAGATACATAATAATCGGGAAAGATAAGAAATTTGCATAAGAGAAAATAATGTTAGTAAAAAAGGATTTTTGAGTTAGGAAAATGTTTTTAGGTTAGTGATCCTAATTAAATGATAGAATAATTTTTTGGGAATTTTCTGGATTGGTTTTAATGAGAAAAAGTAATTAAAAGTCAATTTTATGGTTAATTAACAATTAATTAAAATATGCATGCAAAAATATTAATTATTATGTCAAAAATTAATTAAACATTTTTCTGACCTAAATGCAAAAATAAATTATTTTTTGGTGATTTTTAAATGCATGAGAAAATTGTTTGAAAAGAAAATAAATTAAAAGGAAAAATATGAAAAGAAATAGAAAATTGGTTAGTTTGCAAAAGTGTAAAAAATATGTTGCAATGCCAGGGATCGAACCAAGGACTCCCAGGACAAACACACGACTCCCTGACCAACTGAGCTAGCCTGCATTCGTGTTAGTTGAATGAAACAAAAACAATATAAGTGAAATAAATTCCTGGGACCCAGAACGCGCGCGAAGAACTTCGTCTTCCTCATTTGAATTTTTAAAACACAGGCTTTTACCTACGGTTTTTGTCCGTAGCAACAGCCTATAGTGACGGCTTTGTTCGTCACTAAATCACCTGCAGATTTCAAAAATTCACAATATGTAATATAAATTCAGTTGGGGGGTATGGTTCGACTGGAAAACATCTCCTTAATGCAATGGTATCAATCATTTTGGCTAATTTTGTCTAAAACGTAAAGCCCCAATTCGGACCTTCAAACCCTAGCCATGGTAACTTACGATTCCTGCACTTAAAATTCAATTAACCAATCCAGATAGCTTCGAAACTTCATTCTAAACACAAACAAACAATCAAAACATGTTAGATATGCATGAATAATCAAAATCGATTTTGAAAGTTTTGGAGCAAACCGAAATCGTGATTTCCCGTTTCTGGGCTTGTTGATGGTTTGTGAGTATCTGGATCGATTCAGAGGACCTCCAGGAATGTGTTTGAGTGCTTAGAATTGGCTGAATCCAAGCAAAACCAAGGCTGCCAATTGCTTGAATGCCACGGTTCTTTTGAAGTTTTTTAGGGTTTGAAACAACCGGCTGAACATCATCCGATAACTGTATCAATGAAGTCGCCATCGAACGTTTTTTATCTCGTAAAAGGAGAAAGGCAAACGCATCGCGAAAACCTAAAAGGGATAAGGCACGGTCTAGCGACCGAGAGATAGGGTAAGGGAATCTATTACGCGAAGGGAAGGTATTAGCACCCTACACGCCCGTAGTACTCTACGGTATCCACTTCTATTTTCTGTCTAATGGGTGTGTTTATATCTATGCTACTTAATTGCTATAATCTGCATGCAAAAGAAAAAATGCATGTGAAAGAAATAAAAATAAAGAAAACACGGGGAAAAGAAGGAAATATTTACAAAGTTCGCTCGATCGAGCCCCGTGACAAGATGCCTACGTATTCCCGCGTGCAATGGGAAAGTCAGAGCGCCGTAGTTCGGCTCACATGTTTTGATGGGTTATGTGTTTTTTAATTATGAAAATAATTTAAACACAAAGAGAGCCGAAAGGCGAAAAAGAGTTTGTCTTGGTTGGTTGTTTTTACCTTGAAAAAGGAGTTCAAACCATTATTAAGTGTTTTGTTTTTGAAAAGAAAAGAAAAGCAAGTTTTAGTTTTAATTACATGCAAGGATGCAAAAAAGAACTAGCAAAACAAAGGAAACTAACTAGTACTAGCCCTAATGTTGTCATGCAAAGATTGGACTTATGGTTGAGGATGTAAGGGAATCTCTACCTATGTCAACATGCAAAGGATGTAAATCCTAAAGTCTAGGCTCGAGAATCTATCCTAACCGAGCAGCCCTACGAGAAAGCTATCCTATATCCGTCTTGGTTGTGGAACCAAGGGATGCAAGGGGATGAAGCAAGCAAGTGCTTTGGCAAAAGCACACAAACAATGCAATGCAAACAAACAAATGACAGACAAGCGCAGGAAAAGGAGGAAGTCCCATAGCCTCGACAGTAACGAGCATACCGTGAGTCAACCAGGAGCCGACACATCCAATTCCTGTTGAAGAGCAAAATGATGCGAGTTCTACAATAAATGCGAACCCCAGGAAAGCGTGGAGAGTCAGAATAGGGGACTCTTGCCACTTTTATTGACTCGATAAAGAAAGCAACACGATTCGCGTGTGCGGAGCTGACACGGACTAGAACTGCGGGGTTCGTTGTCGACCCTACCTTCCGCTTGCCCATATATCAATGACTCGATGACATGAAATATAAAAAGCGGGACTTTGCTTAGTGGTACCACGTCGGGCTTCCTAACCACTCTGACCTATGCAAGCACGAATATAAACACTTACTGAGAATTACCTCCCTATGCAGATGGAGGATTTAAAACAAACCAAACACAATTAGCACACAGAATTGCCCTAAATGGGTCTTTAAATAAACCAGAGGGGTTCCCGAACATGCTCCAACCACGGAAGCCCCTTCATGCATCTCTATTCCTACTCATGGCAAAAGAAAGTCAGAAGCCCTACTCACGATATCTAGGAAAGTAAGAGAATGCAATAAGTAGCAAGTACCGAACGGATATAGAATCCAAGCACGCAAGCTAGCGAAATAATCCGAATACTTCAAGCATCGTCATGCAACAAAAGTAAACCGTGAGAATTGCTCAAAGCATCAATACAAGCGGAATACGTGTCGACACGATCCGGCGACAATGCCTGCAAGAACGAGATAATACAAGCAAAACAAGATAGGAATAGTGCACACGTGGGTGTACAAACTCAACCAAAACCTGCAAGAAAAATCAGATGGATATGCATGGAATGCAAGTCGAGCGATAAAACCAATGCTCCAATCAAAGTAATGAATGAACATGCAAGGAATGCAAATCGAACGATAAAACCAATACTCATATCAAAGTAATAAATGAACATGCGAGGAATGCAAATCAAATCGATAAAACCAATGCTCATATCAAAGTAATAAATGAACATGCGAGGAATGCAAATCAAATCGATAAAACCAATGCTCATATCAAAGTGATGCATGAACATGCGAGGAATGCAAATCGAATCGATAAAACCAATGCTCATATCAAAGTGATGCATGAACACGCGAGGAATGCAAATCGGATCGATAAAACCAATGCTCATCAAAGTAATAAATGAACATGCGAGGAATGCAAATCGAAGTGATAATTCCAATATTCAAATACATGTGAAAATGCATGAACATGTGAGGAATGCAAATCGAAATCGATAAAACCAATGTTCAAATACATGTAAAAATGCATGAACATGTGAGGAATGCAAATCGAAATGATAATTCCAATATTCAAATACATGTGAAAATGCATGAACATGTGAGGAATGCAAATCGAAATCGATAAAACCAATGTTCAAATACATGTGAAAATGCATGAACATGTGAGGAATGCAAATCGAAATCGATAAAACCAATGTTCAAATACATGTAAAAATGCATGAACATGTGAGGAATGCAAATCGAAGTCGATAAAACCAATGTTCAAATACATGTAAAAATGCATGAACATGTGAGGAATGCAAATCGAAATGATAATTCCAATATTCAAGTACATGTGAAAATTTAGAAATGAATTAGAATTAATAAAAGATATTAATAAAAAATATTAAAAAAATGTCAATAATATTCTAATATCCTAAAAAGTCAGAATATAATTTTTTATGTATTTTTTTATGTGTCAAAATAATCAGAATCGGGAGCTAAATTGAACCAAATGTCAAAATTATAGCACATGAAACAGGGGGGTGTAAACCAGATTTTCAGAATTAAACTAAACTGTGTTATGGCCACGCTTGGACTCAAAAAAGGGGGGTGCGACATAGCAAACATTAAGGTCCATCCAGTTTCTATGCTAAGTCCAATTCTTTTTTTTGTACTAAGCCCGCTTTTGTATTTTTGTCCGAAAAACAAAATCAAGATTATTATTATATTTTTTAATATTCAGATTTAATTTAATGTGTCACAATTATTATATTTTCTATGTATGTGTATCAATATCATGTCAATTGGTCAGCTCATATTTAAACTATATTATCAGACTTTTTATATATTTTTTAATTAACAAGGAAAACGCCACGTGTCGGCACGGGATTGGACGGTAAGAGAAAATGCATGTACCTGTTAGCAATTGACACGGCTAGGGAAAAGAGAGGATGGCTGCCGGAACTGCTACGTTCTCCGGTTGTCTTCACCGGTTGACCTTCGCCGGAAAATTTAACCCTCCCAGAAACGAATTTTGAGAACACTAATCGACGCGAAATCTTGCACTGATCCTGAATCCGTCCTTAGCAAGCTCTAATCGGCGAAATCCGGACGAGAAGCTTCGCCGTAAAACGAAATCTCGCGAAACCTTACGAGCTTAGCTGCGAATCCAACCTTCAGTGATCCTTCGAAATAAACCTGCAGAAACTATTTCCAGAACTCATGAATCTTCTTCAAATTTCCGGAATACATGGCTTCGACGTCCATAATCGGAATCCATTGAAAGAATAAGCGGAAAACGCTCTGAAAGTTGAAAGACGTTGATGATGAAATCTCGAATTCAATCGTGGTGTTTACGTGGGCGAGAGAATGATGATTCAGTTGAGAATCGTCGGTGAAGAACGGAGGGATCGATTACGGCATCGTGAAGTTGTCAGAGATTTTCTGTAACTACATTTCTTGGTTAGCTCTTGTTGGATGAGGATGCAGATTGGTGGTGAAGAAGGTGGGTGGATAGCGATGAGAAAATGAGGAGAAAATTCCTGTTATGGCTGCCGTGAGTTCACAGGACGAGGAAAAAAAAGCGAGCTCTCGATGAAAATGTTGTTACAGTAAAAAAGAAAAGAAAAGAGAAAGGGTGATTGTGAGTTTCAATTACAGTGAGTTGAAAGAGATGAAAAAGATTGACAATGGTGATTTGTTTTCAGAATTCTGTTTTTGTGATCTTGAGAGCAAGAAGAAAAATGAGTGGGTGTTATGGTGTTAGTCACGGCGGAGGAGAAGGTGATGATTATGGTGAAGATGCTGTTATGGTTGTTACGGCGGGGGATGAAGAGATCGATTCTGTTGGAGGGTCAGTGATTACCGGGCAGGATGGATGATAATAATGATAGAAAATGTTCTCTTTCTTTTTGTGAGTTTGTTAGAGTTATGGAGAAAAAGAAAATGGAAGCCTCAAAGTGAAGGCGTGATTGATTCTGTTATTGTTAGTTTTTGTGAAAAGAAAAAATGGTGAAGGTTATGATTGGAAGAAGTGAATGGGAGCAAAAAAGCTGTTAGTTACCGATATGGTTTTTGCTGTTAGCATGAGGGAGAGACAAAAATGAGAGGATTCAAAAATTCCTTTTTTCGTCTCAAGTTCTTTTGGGTTGTGTAAAAAATGAGAAAAAGGTGGTTGAATCTTGGTAGCATACCGTGACAGCAGGAGGAGAAAGAAAACAAGCTGTCATGGTTGTGAGGAAAAAAATGTGAACTGTCAAAAGAAATCCTCTTAAAAACTAACGACTTGCCGACTTTAAACGCCTTACTTCACGATGCTATATCTCGGAATACACGCGTTTTTGATACAAAATTAAAAGACCAAAATTGTAGAGCATACTTCGTGAACAATTCCGTGTTCGAGTTTTTGAATCGGAGTCCATAACATGCTTTAAATCGGCTCAAGTTTAGAAATCATAATTTACAAAATAGCGGCAATGACGGCAAAAGTTTACAGTGTTTTTTCATGACTTTGAGGTTTTATAACTTCTTCAATATTCGCCAAATGGCGCAAACTCGAGTCTGGAAAGAAGACATGTAGTAACTTTGATGTTGAGTGCCCGAAAAAATGATCGCAAGCTCGCCGTAATTAGCTTCGAACTCACACCGACACAAACTGCTCGGATATTTACAAATTTTTCTAAGTGTCAAACTTAAAACTCAATCCATGTAGACCACTTTAAAGATCCGTAACTTTTCCGATACTTGACCGAATTATGCAAACTCGGTGCCATTGGAAAGAATGCGTAATACAACAACTCTTTAGTTAGACAAAAATCCAAACGAAGCCGTTATCATTGAATGAAAAGTGTTTGAAAAATGCTGCACGAGTGTTCGACGAAATGTCCGGGCTGGCTGGGCAAGTTTGATGCATGGCGGCATTTCCAACTTCACGCTGCTCACTTACGATCTCCCACTCCGACGTCCGAAATGAAAAAGTTTCTAAACGGAACTCGTAGAGGACACGGCAAACTTCATCTTCGTGTTCGTTTTTCCGCGCGGCGATCGGATCAACGAGAAAACAGCTCCAAACATGCGATGCCAACTGCTCGATGAAACGCTCTTGACCATGGCAAAAATTGCATGCTGTCTTGCATTTTAACAACTTCATGCGACACTTACGGTCCGTTCTTCCACGGACGTCCGAAACGAAAAAGTTTCTAAACGGAACTTATAGATGGAATTACGAACTCAAACTTTCGATTCGAATTTTTCCGCGCGACGAATCATTGCCGAAAACAGCCCGAACATGTGCACAAAATACTCGAATTTAACAAACATAATGAGTTCTTATTTTCCGAGCTTTATAGCTTCCGATTCGAGTACCGAATGAATTCGACTTCTTCAAAGAAAGTTTCAGATTGCGTGAAATAAACAACTTTCAGTTGAGCATTTTCGATTCGAGCCACGAGCCGTGACATGATCGAACAGTCGTCGAAAAGCATGGAAACAAACACTTCAAATTTTTCTAAGTGTTGAAATTTGAGGAATGATAAATCGTAACTTCCGAGCTCGTGACTTTTATCCGTTTCCGAATGGATTCGATTTCTTCAGAAAGTTGTAGATTGCCATTAAATGAACAACTTTGATGTTGAACTTAATTCGAATCGAAAACACGTGTAAATTGCCTCCAAGTCGAGTACTTGAACACATTAAAACACTCAAAATTTTACTAAGTGTAAAACTTCAAAAGTTATGAACATCAAATTTACAGATAACTCAACCGCATTTCAAAAAATCTTCACAGTGACAAAGTAGGAGTACGAACTGCGCTCTTTCCAACGACTATCAATTCACAAATTTCTGACTACAGGCGGGTGAGATACGGATGCGACAACATGGCTCCATGAACATAAAGTACTTTAAACTTAGAAAATTTCTAAGTCCAAAATTACTTAAAATGCAAGAAACCTCATTTTACCCGATTCTTCCGATTTTTTGACAAATGACCGCATTTTCTCAAATGTCGACTTTTGACCACAATTTTGACCAAATTCGCTCGGTCAAACTTTGACTTTTGTTGACTTTTTGATACACGCGCTCAAATATCATTTTATCTGTTCGTTCTTTATTTTCTGATAAATCGCATAGATCGATAAGCCAAATACCAATGCTTCACAACTCACGGAAGGCCATAGAATCAGTTCGGGCTCAAATATCCGACCACAAACACCGTAGCTTGAAATTGTAATCGATCCACCGATGAGACGATCGTAAATCCAAAACCTCAACTCGCGAGATAATACTCGAAGCCTCGACACACCGTGTATAATCGAGAGGATGCTTGAATTGTAACCTCAAATATTCAACTTTTGAGAGACAAACCTCTTCTTCAGAATTGTACAGATTCATACGATTGGAAAATCTCGAACCCATGATCAATGCATGAATGATATGTATGCGATGCACCTATTAATTAAGTGTTAGTCAATTATTTATAAAAAAAAAATGAAGAGGGTAAATTTTGGGGTACAACAGCTGCCCCTATTCAATCATTCTCTAGCTTAGGAGCAAGATTGGCGTCTGCCTTTCGAGCGACAAGGTATGAGGTGATTGAATACCAAAACGGACCCAGAAATTTACACTCTGAATCCCAAAAGCTTCATCAAGAGATAGGTGTGGACATTCCAAAATTATAAGGAACCTCACTGGAGAAAAGGAGCATGTTGCGGAGCTTAACCGACCACAACCAAAGAAAGCACAGAATAAATGCTGAACTCTGTGAAGGCAGGTACAAGTGCTAACCTGACCTAAGAAGAATTGGCCTCTACCCAATTCAATCCGCAATATCAGGGGAGAACTGACATGCAAGCGGAAACAAAGACTAGATACGCAAACCAGACTAACCACATTTACGCCGACAGCTCGGGCGGGTTTGTGATGCAAAGACCTGAAAACGCCGATTAGACTCTGTGAAGAAGAGAAAACAAGAGTATTCTTATTCTCAAAAGACCCACAATGCCAGGGAAAGACTGACATGCAAGTGGAAATAAAGACTAGATACACCAAGTAGACTAACCACATTTACGCCGACAACTAAGGATATGTGATGCAAAGACTAAAGGTGCCGATTAGGTTTATCGATGACAAAAACAAGAGTATTCTTGTTCTCGAAAGACCCACAATGCCAGGGAAAGACTGACATGCAAGTGGAAATAAAGACTAGATACACCAAGTAGACTAACCACATTTTTACCGACAACTCGGGCGGGTTTGTGATGCAAAGACTAAAGGTGCCGATTAGGCTTTATCGATGACAAAAACAAGAGTATTCTTGTTCTCGAAAGACCCACAATGCCGTGGAAAGACATGCAAGTGGAAATAAAGACTAGATACACCAAGTAGACTAACCACATTTACGCCTACAACTCGGGTTTGTGATGCAAAGACTAAAGGTGCCGATTAGGCTTTTATCGATGACAAAAACAAGAGTATTCTTGTTCTCGAAAGACCCACAATGCCGTGGAAAGACCGACATGCAAGTGGAAATAAAGACTAGATACACCAAGTAGACTAACCACATTTACGCCTACAACTCGGGGGTTTGTGATGCAAAGACTAAAGGTGCCGATTAGGCTTTACCGACGGAAAGTCAAGTGTGGCTTGCTGAAGTCAAGACGTGTTGCACTGTGGTGGGCGGCTTCAACACTAATCGAAGAAGATGGACATATTGCGAAGAAAGCGGACACAACGGATTCCAAAAGAAACTTGACATTCGGGATGAAAATGCATTTCAACTGTAATCCTATGAGATGTATGACTCTTTTAGAGATTATGTCAATGTAATGATGCATGCTTGCAAGACATATATAAGGTGAATGAAATAAGAACTCGCCGGGATTAGAGCATCGAGGAATGCCCAAAGAAAATCTCTCAAGACAATCAATCTTGCTTGATGAGCCCATCGAGGAAATGATGCCACGGAGACCCGTCACTGGATGAGGTCCGCTTGGGGAAATAGAATATACGCCCTAGAAAAGATCTTCCACCGCTACCCATCACAACTCTAGGGGAGACAAAGATATGTCAATCATGGGATGTCAAGAGATGAGAACCTCCGGGAGGATCATCCGTGGATAATATGCGACTCATTGGGGATCAAACGCCCGATCAACAATCAGATAACACCTCCATAGGGAATATCGGATACAACACACTTGCGACTTTGGAGAACATCCACTGTGGACTTTCACCGAGACAAATATTGTTAACCCGACCGGATTGGTACCATGTTCTACAATAAGGATTTGTCGATAACAACATCGCTAGAGATTCACCAAATATGGTATCCTGATGACAAACGCTACATCTGATTCTTTGCAGAAGTTTCACTCGGGGTTTTCTCGTCCATGCTTATTGAAAACGAGATACTGAATTTCATTGGAGGATGGCGTGAGGGCACCAGACTGTGAGATACCTGATAATGGAAGAAAAATCCATAAGAGGGAGCATCGTCGGTCAAGGACGAACTCGTGGAAAAGGACACCCGTGCGAGGATGAACTTGTAGGAAAAAGAAGAAGAGGACGTCAGACGAAGACGAACCCGCGTAAGAAAGAATAAGATACATATGTGAAAACGAACTAATAAGGAAAAGAGAACGTCGAGTGTAGACGAACTCGCGAGGAAAGAACATCCGAGAAGATGAACTTGGAAAGAGAACGCCTAGTTAAGACGAACTCATGGGAAAGAACATCTCGAGAAGATGAACTTGCAAAGGAAAGAGAACGTCGAGTGTAGACGAACTCGCGAGGAAAGAACATCCGCGAAGATGAACTTGCAAAGGAAAAGAGAACGCCGAGTGTAGACGAACTCGCGAGGAAAGAACATCTGCAGAAGATGAACTTGCAAAGGGAAAGAGAACGCCTAGTGTAGACGAACTCATGAGGAAAGAACATCCAGAAGATGAACTTGCAAAGGAAAAGAGAACGCCTAGTGTAGACGAACTCATGAGGAAAGAACATCTCATGAAGATGAACTTGCAAAGGAAAAGAGAACGCCTAGTGTAGACGAACTCGCGAGGAAAGAACATCCGAGAAGATGAACTTGCAAAGGAAAAGAGAACGTCGAGTGTAGACGAACTCGCGAGGAAAGAACATCTGCGAAGATGAACTTGCAAAGGAAAAGAGAACGCCGAGTGTAGACGAACTCGCGAGGAAAGAACATCCATGAAGATGAACTTGCAAAGGGAAAGAGAACGCCTAGTGTAGACGAACTCGCAGGAAAGAACATCCGAGAAGATGAACTTGCAAAGGAAAAGAGAACGTCTAGTGTAGACGAACTCGCGAGGAAAGAACATCCGCGAGAAGATGAACTTGCAAAGGAAAAGAGAACGCCTAGTGTAGACGAACTCGCGAGGAAAGAACATCTGAGAAGATGAACTTGCAAAGGGAAAGAGAACGCCTAGTTAAGACGAACTTGGGGAAGGACATCCGTGTGAAGATGAACTTGCAAAGGGAAGAGAACGCCTAGTTAAGACGAACTCGCATTTAACTTTACCAAGATGATGACATCAAGGAAGTGTCCGCAAGAACTATAATATCCCTCGTGCCAAAGGCGGGTATAATTCTTCAAGAGTATCAAACATTTGGATTACCACACACCAAGTATGGATACCCAAAGGTCGGAAAAGTAATGCAAACACGGTAAGATAACCGACGGTTTTGCACAAACGAAGAGCGTCGACTCATTGCGAAAAAGACAAAAGACAACAAGTAAAAGCTTGAATCAAGAAGAACAAATCATCCCGACAAACTTCTAAAGACCCAATTTGAGACCATTTCAGATAGAAGCACTCAACGGAGAGGGACCTATATTGAAGAGTATTCTTCAAGGTATAGGAATTTCAATCAAACGAGTAATCAGGCATCTGCCAACTGTCACCCATACGCCACTTTCGAACCCCGAGTGAAACATGAATAGTCAATATGCCCCTGCGTCTCTGAAAGGATTGGCCAACCTTGACAAAGTTGCCCCAGTTTTAATGAGCCCTGAAGGATATAATACCATTTTGAATGCCCCAGATTATGATGATTCTTTGAAAGGCCGTTCAATAGATTTTCAGACAACCTGCCCCTTGGGACAATCAAGGTATTCATCTGATGCTCATTATACAAGCTTACTGGATGTTTGAGCACCTGTTCATATGCAAAGAATGTTTTATCCTAAAAATGATAATTCTAATGCAAATCCTATGCTTGTCTTGAAACAAAGAGTTTTTGAAAAGATGTCGAAACATCGCATTTTTGTGCAGAAGATAACAAAAAATGGAATGATATCAACTCAAAGGTGTTAGCAAACCTTCTAGGAGTCAGGATACCATGTTCTCGTCACAGCTTAGCTTTCAAATTAACCCTGCTTCAGTTAGGACTTTTAAGGGTTGTAACGTGGCCTGGTTCACGGTTTTCAGAAAGAAAGATTTTTAGGCTCAAAATATTTGGTGCCCACCCCCTTCATGATATTCTCCGAACCTATGTTCAGTTAACTTGATGTGAGCAATCATCTCTCACAAGAGGAAATTGAAAGTTGAGAAACCATTGCAGTTTCTTGGTCGTGCCACTTTGGCTTTGTTAAGGACGGGGCTTCTTGGACACGATAGCCACTCACCCTTTCGCTTGGTGCCTGATCAACGACTTGGTTCTTTATTGAGGATGTTCTTGGATTATCCTCGCCTTTACGGCTTGCCAATTTGCTTTTTAACATTTCCCCTTTTATTTTGCCTAAGCGACTTATTTCCAAGTTCGACTTAGCGGGCTTTTTCTTTGTTTTTTGCTTTTTTTTTTGTTTTTTTTTTGTTTTTTTTTTTTTAACCAGTCGTTGATCTTCACACTGTCTATGATTTGCTAGATGTGATTGTGGCGATCCAAGTCCTCTTCAGATAAGGAGTTCCCGTTGGGGTATTGTCCTTCCATGATGCACATTGTTGTCAATTGAAACTTGACTGCTACAGTTTCTCAACCTTTGAAGGATAGCCATTGTTGTATCCTTTGATGTATACTCTCGGTGAGTTTTGAATGCTCAACTGATTAATCAACACTACCCCGGGTTTAAAATGAGGGTTTTCTCTGAACAAAAAAGAAACTCCTACTTCAAGGCTCAAAAGGGGGTTAACGAGGGTCTAACTCCCTTATATCTCCGGTGTTTGGGGATTTGAAACAAGGCCTGTACATCGTCAGCAGGGTTTTTATTTGAAAGCAATACCGTTTGAAATTCTTGGTATATTTTCGTCATCCTCCTTACAGAGGTTTTGCTTTATTAACAAAAGTTGGATATCAAAAACATTTGAAAACAATTAAAAGTGTATACAAATGGATTAGTTCAAGACAAACATATTCAATGCATTATGATTAACATTCAAAAGATGAAAATGTTCTGCATACAAGCATGTACTAAACAAACAAGAAAGATTACAAATGAGAATGCAAATGAATCTTGAAATTGCCGTTGAGGAGACTTGACTTGTTGCTTTTGATGATGCATTTTGAAGTCTTGACATTTGCTGAGCTAGCGGAGGACCCAAACATGACCATCCTGTGAAATCGATAGCTTTTGCCTCAATCGATCCCACCTTGCACTTGAATGCATGGCAATCTTCAATACTATGCCCTGGTTCCGAATGAAACTCACAGCTAGCATTAGCATCGTAGTTTCGGGTGTTTATCCAAGGAGGGAGTGCTTGGGAACAACCATTAAGATCATTCAAATGGACAAACAAATCATAGCTCATAGGAATAACATCAAACCTCCTAGAGCACGATTTCTTGTTGTCTTTGATTCTACCGACGAGCGCTTGATGACGGTGGGCGGGCGGTCGATTATCCTCTTCGCACAAACTCGCTTTGAGGTATAGCCAGGCATAACGGTCATCGGCGCAGGAGCTAAATTGACTTGTATGCTCAACCCCTGGGAGTAAACCGATAATACCTTTGTCAAGGAAATCGAACCTCATTTTTCAAGGTCACACCTCAGATCACGGTGCCCAATGGAAATCACACCTAGCCATCACATCGTACTCGAATAGAATCCCTTCAGGCATGGCAAGAGTTTGGAGTTCAACCAACCGAAACTTGAGTAGCTGAGGAAGCAACTGAGCATATGGCATCGGAATAGGATCGAATTGCCTTTCAGAGTGTGGCGACCATGGTTGAAGAGCTCTACCTTCTAGACCTTTCTGAACAATAGGAATTGGACGTGAACGAGGAGACCTCGGAATACAGGGTGATGGAGTAGATGCATGCCCAGCTTTAGGGCTCAAAGAAAAACCCAGAGTATGAGGAGGAATAGTGACTCCTGTTGCTGTAGGAAAACTGGGGTCATCTCCCTTTCTCAACACGGTCCCTAAAATTTCCATCACCAAGCCTAGCTGAGTCTTCAACTGTTGGTTCTCTTCTCTCAAGTCTTGCATGTCCAGCATGAGAAATCCCATCTGTTCTTTCATCTCATCCAGTTCCCCGCGAAGTTGCTTCATCACTTTTCAAGCGAATGGCACGGAGGCAAAGTTCACAACGAGTAGAAAATACCGGATTGAGTAAGAGAAATCCCAAGTTCAAATGCTTTATGCACAATGTATGTATATGCATGGTTAATGCATGATGCATGAAATGATCACTTCCAGGACATTCCTGCAATTTGTTATCAAACATCAAATAATAATAGGATAGTGACAACAATAATTATCAAGACCAGACACACAATCGATTGAGAATCAAGCCGAGTGCATAGATGAAATATAGTCATACAAAAGTCCACGATCACAGAGTATTAATACAAACACAATGGTGAGCGAACTCCATCCAACAAGCCTGGAGGTGATTCGTCGAATCAAATAACATCAAATAACATTTGCAACTACTTATTTAGGGGCCACTTGTGCCTTGAGCGTATGGATCTCGGCTACTAGCTTAGCCACATGAATGTCTCGACCCCTGAACATGGTGTATGCCGCATATTCTCCATCTTTAGCATATTGCCACTTAGTCTTCAAATCTTCAACCTCTTTAAGGATAGTCATCTGCTCCTGTCGACTTTGGGCTTCGACTTCAAGTTCTTTCCTTCTCTCAAGGGACTCTTTAGCATTAGATTCTTCTTTGCAGAGTTGCTTCTTTAAGACCCGGATTTCTTCACCATGCTTGGCTTTCAATTTCTCATTAGCTATCTGTATATTCTTCAACTTCTCTTGTACCCTGTCAAACTCTTTAGTCATCTGATCAAAAGAAGAGGAACTACCACCTTTGGCTCTCTTGGTTTCTTCAAGTAAGCCATAAGCCTTCAAAACTTGGTCTTTCTGCTCGATCTCAACGGATAACCTCTTTTTATCTTGAAGAGCAAATGCTAGGTCCATGGCTCGAGCGCTTGTTCTTTCAAAGTGAATTCTCCGATTGGCTGTTTGTAAACCTCAATCACAAAACACGGAGGAGAGATTACGGATGAAGAATAGGAAGTAGCAAAATCAGTACCGGACTTTCAACCAAGGAACCGGTTGAGAATACAAAGGTGCTTCCCTTTTGTATGGAAGCGAATCTTGGACCCGATCTTTTAACCAATGTGTAAGAATCAAGCATAATTTCCTTTTGGCCAAAGAACAACGTGCCCTTTTGTGAACCGAGCTCCATGCAACGACAATCGATTTAGCAAAACCGGGTTCTCATCATTTGCAAAGAAGATAGTTTCCGTCAACGACGAACAATGGGTACTTCATCAAAGGATATCCTAGTTGACGTGCCAATATAGGATTATAAGCGATGCAACCTTTAGTTCCCATCAATGGTACATTTGGAAACTCTCCAACTAGTAATGATCTCGAACCGCTCGACATGGAATTCCAAACTATACCATATGAAGTGAGTGCGATGATTTGGCTAGACCACTTCATGGTTTTAGCATAATCAACAAATGCCCTCTCTTTGGCAAATGTGTGTTGAACCAACGATAAAGTAAAGGCATACAACCCATACACGCCCTTTTGACCATGGCGAGTGAATGGCATAATATATCACCAAGATGGTAGGAACAGTTGTCATTCATGAACAATCGCACAACATCCACAAACTTCTCAAAGAGGAAAAATCACCATACCGTAGATCATGACGGCTAAGATAGTATTGAAGCTTTTCCAACTACCAACCTTGGCAAATTCATCGACTTTGACTAAAAGGAAACCAGAAGTCCACAAGTGTGATCTTCGAACCAATTGTCCCTTACTTCACTAACGAAACCAAGGGCTTTAGCAATGGCTTCAAAATCGGAGTACCCATTCTTTTGACAAAAGGCAAGCGCTTGTGATCTTGATACCCAAAAGGAAATAGTACTCCTCAAGAGTAGGTGCTAGCGATAATCTTGAAAGGTAAAACACACGAGCTCACTATCATAAAGCTGGAGTAGAGATTGCATGGCATAGAACTCATAATCCTCCATTAATGGTAATATGTTCCCATGATCTTTTCGAACTCTCTTTCAATCGGATCCTTCACAAGAATACCTCGCTCTTACTTGAGATGTCGAATGCACAGAAAGAGTATGAGGAAGTCTTCTTAGGGCCTCGGTGTTGGTTTGATTGTTGGTATCCATCGATGTTGATAGTAAACCACAAAGTCCGGAAATGATATGCATGCGGGTTAGATTAAATTACATGCTTTTTTATGACATTTCTTTTAAAAATAAACATGCTATGATGCAAATACATTATGCATTGATCATGGGTTTACTACTTCCATGATCAAGCTATTAGCTTTACGCTCGATTGAAGAAAAACCAAAAATCGGACAGGTGCGGCTAGAAAATGCCACGGATGATATCATAGTCACCAGTGAAAACATCGGATCATCAATAGAAAATACCAAGTCACCAACGAACATGGTCACCAGAACATAGTCACCAGCGAACATAGTCACCATGCATGTAATAATCATGATCCGCCCCTCACGGGTGAAACTAAGGCTTGGGTAAGGTCAAGGTAACTCCGGGATCTAGTTCGCCTAGAGAAACTACCATCATAACACCTACGTGAAGATGATAGCCCCGATTGAACCTCCTCGAGCATGGACGACATGCGGACTACAAGATCTACATCCGGTATCCGACATGTTCCACTCTATTCCTATGTGTTCCTATGTGTCTCTTGGCGGGGTATGAGGCCTTTACCTCTTGTAACTCCCACCCAAATCGAGAAGCAGATCCAGTGAGCCAGGTATGAAAGCGATAAATATGCCACATAGAATGCAATGCAAGCATACAAAGGATGGTGCGATAAAGCGGTAAATAGATAAGCAAATAAATAAACACCCAAAAGACATGAAAATAAAAGCTAGGATCGACTCTGATCGGACCGGCCACAGTCTCCGATCCCGGTGAAGTCGCCGGTGAAACAACCGGTGAACATCATCCGATAGCTGTATCAATGAAGTCGCCATCGAGCGTTTTTATCTCGTAAAAGGAGAAAGGCAAGCATCGCGAAAACCTAAAGGGATAAGGCACGGTCTGCGAGAGATAGGGTAGGGAATCTATTACGAAGGAAGGTATTAGCACCCTACACGCCCGTAGTACTCTACGGTATCCACTTCTATTTTACATCTAATGGGTGTGTTTATATCTATGCTACTTAATTGCTATAATGCATGCAAAAGAAAAATGCATGTGAAAGAAATAAAATAAAGAAAACACGGGAAAAGAAGGAAATATTTACAAAGTTCGCTCGATCGAGCCCCGTGACAAGATGCCTACGTATTCCCGCGTGCAATGGGAAAGTCAGAGCGCCGTAGTTCGGCTCACATGTTTTGATGGGTTATGTGTTTTTTAATTATGAAAATAATTTAAACACAAAAAGAAAGAGAGCGCGCAAAGGCGAAAAAGAGTTTGTCTTGGTTGGTTGTTTTTACCTTGAAAAAGGAGTTCAAACCATTATTAAGTGTTTTGTTTTGAAAAGAAAAGAAAAGCAAGTTTTAATTACATGCAAGGATGCAAAAAAGAACTAGCAAAACAAAGGAAACTAACTAGTACTAGCCCTAATGTTGTCATGCAAAGATTGGACTTATGGTTGAGGATGTAAGGGAATCTCTACCTATGTCAACATGCAAAGGATGTAAATCCTAAAGTCTAGGCTCGAGAATCTATCCTAACCGAGCAGCCCTACGAGAAAGCTATCCTATATCCGTCTTGGTTGTGGAACCAAGGGATGCAAGGGGATGAAGCAAGCAAGTGCTTTGGCAAAAGCACACAAACAATGCAATGCAAACAAACAAATGACACAAGCGCGGGAAAGGAGGAAGTCCCATAGCCTCGCGATGCTGAGCATACCGTGAGTCAACCAGAGACACATCCAATTCTGTTGAAGAGCAAAATGATGCGAGTTCTACAATAAATGCGAACCCCAGGAAAGCGTGGAGAGTCAGAATAGGGGACTCTTGCCACTTTTATTGACTCGATAAAGAAAGCAACACGATTCGCGTGTGCGGAGCTGACACGGACTAGAACTGTGCGGGGGTTCGTTGCTGACCCTACCTTCCGCTTGCCCATATATCAATGACTCGATGACATGAAATATAAAAAAGCGGGACTTTGCTTAGTGGTACCACGTCGGGCGTCCTAACCACTCTGACCTATGCAAGCACGAATATAAACACTTACTGAGAATTACCTCCCTATGCAGATGGAGGATTTAAAACAAACCAAACACAATTAGCACAATTGCCCTAAATGGGTCTTTAAATAAACGGAGGGGTTCTGAACATGCTCCAACTACGGAAGCCTTCATGCATCTCTATTCCTACTTCTCATGGCAAAGAAAGCTGTAAAGCCCTACTTCTCATGATATCTAGGAAAGGCGTAAGAGAATGCAATAAGCGATGTAGCAAGTACCGAGCGGATATAGAATCCGAAACACGCAAGCTAGCGAAATAATCCGGAATACTTCAAGTCTGCGGTCATGCAACAAAAGTAAACGGTGAGAATTGCTCAAAGCATCAATACAAGCGGAATACGTGTCGATCGCATCCGAGCGACAATGCTGCAAAGCGAGATAATACAAGCAAAACAAGATAGGAATAGTGCACACGTGGGTGTACAAACTCAACCAAAACACAAGAAAAATCGGATGGATATGCATGGAATGCAAGTCGACGATAAAACCAATGCTCCAATCAAAGTAATGAATGAACATGCAAGGAATGCAAATCGACGATAAAACCAATACTCATATCAAAGTAATAAATGAACATCGAGGAATGCAAATCAAATCGATAAAACCAATGCTCATATCAAAGTAATAAATGAACATGCGAGGAATGCAAATCAAATCGATAAAACCAATGCTCATATCAAAGTGATGCATGAACATGCGAGGAATGCAAATCGAATCGATAAAACCAATGCTCATATCAAAGTGATGCATGAACACGCGAGGAATGCAAATCGGATCGATAAAACCAATGCTCATCAAAGTAATAAATGAACATGCGAGGAATGCAAATCGAAGTGATAATTCCAATATTCAAATACATGTGAAAATGCATGAACATGTGAGGAATGCAAATCGAAATCGATAAAACCAATGTTCAAATACATGTAAAAATGCATGAACATGTGAGGAATGCAAATCGAAATGATAATTCCAATATTCAAATACATGTGAAAATGCATGAACATGTGAGGAATGCAAATCGAAATCGATAAAACCAATGTTCAAATACATGTGAAAATGCATGAACATGTGAGGAATGCAAATCGAAATCGATAAAACCAATGTTCAAATACATGTAAAAATGCATGAACATGTGAGGAATGCAAATCGAAGTCGATAAAACCAATGTTCAAATACATGTAAAAATGCATGAACATGTGAGGAATGCAAATCGAAATGATAATTCCAATATTCAAGTACATGTGAAAATTTAGAAATGAATTAGAATTAATAAAAGATATTAATAAAAAATATTAAAAAAATGTCAATAATATTCTAATATCCTAAAAAGTCAGAATATAATTTTTTATGTATTTTTTTATGTGTCAAAATAATCAGAATCGGGAGCTAAATTGAACCAAATGTCAAAATTATAGCACATGAAACAGAGGTGTAAACAGATTTTGAAATTAAACTAAAGCGTATTATGGCCACGCTTGGACTCAAAAAAGGGGTGCGACATAGCAAACATTAAGGTCGATCCAGTTTCTATGCTAAGTCCAATTCTTTGTTTTTGTACTAAGCCCATTTTGTATTTTTGTCGGAAAAACAAAATCGACATTATTATTATATTTTTAATATTGATTTAATTTAATGTGTCACAATTATTATATTTTCTATGTATGTGTATCAATATCATGTCAATTGGTCACTCATATTTAAACTATATTATCGGACTTTTTATATATTTTTTAATTAACAAGGAAAAGCATGTGTCGGCAGGATTGGACGGTAAGAGAAAATGCATGTACTGTTAGCAATTGACACGGCTAGGAAAAGAGAGGATGGCTGCTTGGGCACTTTCGTTCTCCGGTTGTCTTCAGGTTGACCTTCGCGGA
Organism: Vicia sativa; assembly: GCA_021764765.1. Taxonomy (NCBI): domain Eukaryota; kingdom Viridiplantae; phylum Streptophyta; class Magnoliopsida; order Fabales; family Fabaceae; genus Vicia; species Vicia sativa. The sequence continues at coordinate 187,564,723 of CM038792.1, read as the reverse complement.
AAATTAACCCTCGAAGCAATTTTGAGAACACTAATCGGCGAAATCTTGCGATCTGAATCAGTCCTTAGCAAGCTCTAATCGGTGAAATCCGGACGAGAAGCTTCGCCGTAAAACGAAATCTCGCGAAACCTTACGAGCTTAGCTGCGAATCCAACCTTCAGTGATCCTTCGAAATAAACCTGCAGAAACTATTTCCAGAACTCATGAATCTTCTTCAAATTTCGAATACATGGCCCGGCGTCCATAATCGGAATCCATTGAAAGAATAAGCGGCAGCGCTACGAAAGTTGAAAGGCGTTGATGATGAAATCTCAATTCAATCGTGGTGTTACGTGGGCGAGAATGATGATTGATTGAGAATCGTCGGTGAAGAGCGGAGGGATCGATTACGGCATCGTGAAGTTGTCAGAGATTTTCTGTAACTACATTTCTTGGTTAGCTCTTGTTGGATGAGGATGCAGATTGGTGGTGAAGAAGGTGGGTGGATAGCGATGAGAAAATGAGGAGAAAATTCCTGTTATGGCTGCCGTGAGTTCACGGGACGAGGAAAAAAGCGAGCTCTCGATGAAAATGTTATTCTGATAAAAAGAAAAGAAAAGAAAGGGTGATTGTGAGTTTCAATTACGGTGAGTTGAAAGAGATGAAAAAGATTGACAATGGTGATTTGTTTTGAATTACATTTTTGTGATCTTGAGAGAAGAAAATGAGTGGGTGTTATGGTGTTAGTCACGGAGGAGAAGGTGATGATTATGGTGAAGATCTTTGTTATGGTTGTTACGGTAGGGATGAAGAGATCGATTCATTGGAGGGTCGGTGATTCTGGGCGGGATGGATGATAATAATGATAGAAAATGTTCTCTTTCTTTTTGTGAGTTTGTTAGAGTTATGGAGAAAAAGAAAATGGAAGCCTCAAAGTGAAGGCGTGATTGATTATTATTGTTAGTTTTGTGAAGAAAAAATGGTGAAGGTTATGATTGGAAGAAGTGAATGGGAGCAAAAATTGATTCTGATATGGTTTCTTTGTTAGCATGAGGAGAGAAAAATGAGAGGATTCAAAAATTCCTTTTTAGATACGAAGTTCTTTTTGGGTTGTGTAAAAAAATGAGAAAAAGGTGGTTGAATCTTGGTAGCATACGTGGTAAGGAGGGAGAAAAAACAATTGTCATGGTTGTGAGGAAAAAAATGTGGATCAAAAGAAATCCTCTTAAAACTAACGACTTGCCGACTTTAAGCCTTACTTCACGATGCTATATCTCGGAATACCGCGTTTTTGATACAAAATTAAAAGACCAAAATTGTAGAGCATACTTGTGAACAATTCCGTGTTCGGAGTTTTTGAATCAGTCCATAACATGCTTTAAATCGGCTCAAGTTTAGAAATCATAATTTACAAAATAGCGGCAATGGCAAAAGTTTACCAGTGTTTTTCATGACTTTGAGGTTTATAACTTCTTCAATATTCGGCCAAATGGCGCAAACTCGGAGTCGTTGGAAAGAAGACATGTAGCGAGTAACTTTGATGTTGAGTGCCGAGCGAAAAATGATGCATAAGCTCGCCGTAATTAGCTTGAACTCACACCGACACAAAGCTGTTACGGATATTTACAAATTTTTCTAAGTGTCAAACTTAAAACTCAATCCATGTAGACCACTTTAAAGATCCGTAACTTTTCGATACTTGACGAATTATGCAAACTCGGTGCCATTGGAAAGAATCGTGTAATACAACAACTCTTTAGTTAGACAAAAATCCAAGCAAGCCGTTATCATTGAATGAAAAGTGTTTGAAAAATGCTGCAGTGTTCGACGAAATGCGGGCTGGCTGGGCAAGTTTTGATGCATGCCTTGCGGCAATTTCCAACTTCACGCGTTCACTTACAGCGACTCGTATCTCCCGACTCCGGCGTCCGAAATGAAAAAGTTTCTAAGCGGAACTCGTAGAGGACACGGCAAACTTCATCTTTCGTGTTCAGAATTTTTCCGTCGCGATCGGATCAACGAGAAAACAGCTCAAACATCGTATACCAACTGTTCGATGAAGCGTCTTGACCATGGCAAAAATTGCATGTCTGTCTTGCATTTAACAACTTCGCGACACTTACGGCGTTCCGTTTCTTCCAGCTCGGACGTCCGAAGCGAAAAAGTTTCTAACGGAACTTATAGATGGAATTACGAACTCAAACTTTCGTATTCGAATTTTTCGTCGGCGACGAATCATTGCGAAAACAATACGAACATGTGCACAAAATACTCGAATTTAACAAACATAATGAGTTCTTATTTTCCGAGCTTTATAGCTTCCGATTCAGTCGAATAATTCGACTTCTTCACAAAGTTTCAGATTGCCGTGAAATAAACAACTTTTCAGTTGAGCATTTTCGATTCGACCACGAGCGTGACATGATCGACCACAGGCTGTCGGCAAAAGCATGAAACAAACACTTCAAATTTTTCTAAGTGTTGAAATTTGAGGAATGATAAATCGTAACTTCGAGCTCTGTGACTTTTATCCGTTTCCGAATGGATTCGATTTCTTGACAAAGTTGTAGATTGCCATTAAATGAACAACTTTGATGTTGAACTTAATTCGAATCGGCCTCGAAACACGTGTAAATTGCCTCCGAGTCAGTACTTGAACACATTAAAACACTCAAAATTTTACTAAGTGTAAAACTTCAAAAGTTATGAACATCAAATTTATTGTATAACTCGAAATCGGGCATTTACGAAAAAATCTTCACGGTGACAAAGTAGGATCTGACTGCGCTCTTTCCAACGACTATCAATTCACAAATTTCTGACTACAGGCGGGTGAGATACGGATGCGACAACATGGCTCCATGAACATAAAGTACTTTAAACTTAGAAAATTTCTCTAAGTCCAAAATTACTTAAAATGCAAGAAACCTCATTTTTACCCGATTCTTCCGATTTTTCTTGACAAATGACTGCATTTTCTCAAATGTCGACTTTTGACCACAATTTTGACCCGAAATTCCGCTCGGTCAAACTTTGACTTTTGTTGACTTTTTGATACACGCGCTCAAATATCATTTTATCTGTTCGTTCTTTATTTTCTGATAAATCGCATAGATCGATAAGCCAAATACCAATGCTTCACAACTCACGGAAGGCCATAGAATCAGTTCGGGCTCAAATATCAGACCACAACCTGCTGTAGCTTGAAATTGTAATCGACATCCACGATGAGCGATCAAAACCTCAACTCGAGATAATACTCGGAAGCCTCGGACACCGTCTTGTATCTTGAGAGGATGCTTGAATTGAGAACCTCAAATATTCAACTTTTGAGACAAACCTCTTCTTGATTATGCTGATTCATACGATTGGAAAATCTCGAACCCATGATCAATGCATGAATGATATGTGCGATGCACCTATTAATTAAGTGTTAGTCAATTATTTATAAAAAAAAAATGAAGAGGGTAAATTTTGGGGTACAACGTGCTTTATTCAATCATTCTCTAGCTTAGGAGCAAGATTGGCGTCTGCCTTTCGAGCGACAAGGTATGAGGTGATTGAATACCAAAACGGACCCAGAAATTTACACTCTGAATCCCAAAAGCTTCATCAAGAGATAGGTGTGGACATTCCAAAATTATAAGGAACCTCCTGGAGAAAAGGAGCATGTTGAGCTTAAGCGGACCACAACCAAAGCCAGAATAAATCTTGAACTCGTGAAGGCGGTACAAGTGCTAACGACCTAAGAAGAATTGGCCTCTACCCAATTCAATCCGCAATATCGAGGGGCCCGACATGCAAGGAAACAAAGACTAGATCATGAACCGGACTAACCACATTTCATGATGGCTCGGGCGGGTTTGTGATGCAAAGACAAAGGCCGATTAGACTACTTGAAGAAGAAAACAAAGGTATTCTTATTCTCAAAGACCCTGATGCGGGGAAAGGCGACATGCAAGTGGAAATAAAGACTAGATACACCAAGTAGACTAACCACATTTCGCCGACAACTCGGGCGGATATGTGATGCAAAGACTAAAGGTGCCGATTAGGCTGCGATGACAAAAACAAAGTATTCTTGTTCTCGAAAGACCCACAATGCCGGGAAAGGCGACATGCAAGTGGAAATAAAGACTAGATACACCAAGTAGACTAACCACATTTCGCGACAACTCGGGCGGGTTTGTGATGCAAAGACTAAAGGTGCCGATTAGGCTTTCGATGACAAAAACAAAGTATTCTTGTTCTCGAAAGACCCACAATGCCGGGGAAGCCGACATGCAAGTGGAAATAAAGACTAGATACACCAAGTAGACTAACCACATTTCGCCTACAACTCGGGCGGGTTTGTGATGCAAAGACTAAAGGTGCCGATTAAACTGCGATGACAAAAACAAAGTATTCTTGTTCTCGAAAGACCACAATGCGGGAAAGGCCGACATGCAAGTGGAAATAAAGACTAGATACACCAAGTAGACTAACCACATTCGCCTACAACTCGGGCGGGTTTGTGATGCAAAGACTAAAGGTGCCGATTAGGCTTCTTGTGGGGAAAGTCAAGTGTAGGGCTTGCTGAGGCGAAGGCGTGTTGCAGGTAAGGCTGGCGGTTTCAACACTAATCGGAAGAAGATGGACATATTCTTGGAAGAAAGCGGGACTGAGTTCAAAAGAAACTTGACATTCTTTGGGGATGAAAATGCATTTCGACTGTAATCCTATGAGATGTATGACTCTTTTAGGAGATTATGTCAATGTAATGATGCATGCTTGCAAGACATATATAAGGTGAATGAAATAAGAACTCGATCGGGGATTAGAGCATGGGAATGCCCAAAGAAATCTCTCAAGACAAGCGAATCTTGCTTGATGAGCCTCTTGAGGAAATGATGCCACGGGAGACTGTCGGTTGGACGGAGGTGCAGGGGAAATAGAATATCGCTCCTAGAAAAGATCTTCCACCGTTACCCATCACAACTCTAGGGGGAGACAAAGATATGTCAGCTGCGGGGATGTCAAGAGATGAGAACCCTCGGGAGGATCATACATGGATAATATCACGACTCATTGGGGATCAAGCCCGATCAACAATCGGATAACTCCATAGGGAATATCGGGATACAACACACTTGCGACTTTGGAGAACATCCACGAGGGACTTTCTTGAGACAAATATTGTTAACATGGGATTGGTACCATGTTCTACAATAAGTTTGTCGATAACAACATCGCTAGGGAGATTCACCAAATATGGTATCTTGATGACAAACGCTACATCGATTCTTTGGAAGTTTCACTCGGGTTTTCTCGTCCATGCTTATTGAAAGCGAGATCTTGAATTTCATTGGAGGATGGCGTGAGGCACCGGTGTGAGATACGATAATGGAAGAAAAATCCATAAGAGGGACATCGTCGGTCAGGACGAACTCGTGGAAAAGGACACCGTCGAGGATGAACTTGTAGGAAAAGAAGAAGAGGCGTCAGACGAAGGCAGACCAGCGTGAAAGAATAAGATACATATGTGAAAGCGAACTAATAAGGAAGAGAGCGTCGAGTGTGGCAACTCATGAGGAAAGAACATCTCTGAGAAGATGAACTTGCAAGGGAAGAAGCGTCTAGTTAAGGCGAACTTGCGGGAAAGAACATCTGAGAAGATGAACTTGCAAAGGAAAGAGAGCGTCGAGTGTAGGCGAACTCGCGAGGAAAGAACATCTGCGAGAAGATGAACTTGCAAAGGAAAGAGGCGTCTGTGAGCAGACTCGAGGAAAGAACATCTGCGAGAAGATGAACTTGCAAAGGAAAGAGCGTCTAGTGTGAGCGAACTCATGAGGAAAGAACATCGAAGATGAACTTGCAAAGGAAAGAGAGCGTCTGGTGTGAGCGAACTCATGAGGAAAGAACATCTGCGAGAAGATGAACTTGCAAAGGAAAGAGAGCGTCTAGTGTAGAGCAGAACTGAGGAAAGAACATCTGAGAAGATGAACTTGCAAAGGAAAGAGGCGTCGGTGTGAGCAGACTCGCGAGGAAAGAACATCTGCGAGAAGATGAACTTGCAAAGGAAAAGAGAGCGTCGAGTGTGAGCGAACTCGAGGAAAGAACATCTGCGGAAGATGAACTTGCAAAGGGAAGAAGCGTCTAGTGTGAGCGAACTCGCGAGGAAAGAACATCTGAGAAGATGAACTTGCAAAGGAAGAGAGCGTCTAGTGTGAGCAGACTCATGAGGAAAGAACATCTGCGAGAAGATGAACTTGCAAAGGAAAGAGCGTCTAGTGTAGGCGAACTCGCGAGGAAAGAACATCTGCGAGAAGATGAACTTGCAAGGGAAGAGCGTCTAGTTAAGGCGAACTTGCGGGGAAGGACATACGTGTGAAGATGAACTTGCAAGGGAAGAGCGTCTAGTTAAGGCGAACTCGGGCGAACTTTACCAAGATGATGACATCGAAGGAAGTGCAAGAACTATAATATCCCTCGGGCCAAAGGCGGGGTATAATTCTTCAAAGTATCAAACATTTGGATTACCACACCAAGTATGGATACCAAAGGTGCGGAAAAGTAATGCAAACACGGGTAAGATAACCGCGGTTTGCACAAACGAAGCGTCGACTCATTGCGAAAAAGACAAAAGACAACAAGTAAAAGCTTGAATCAAGAAGAACAAATCATCGACAAACTTCTAAAGACCCAATTTGGAGACCATTTACGTATAGAAGCGGACTCAACGGAGAGGACCTATATTGAAGAGTATTCTTCAAGGTATAGAATTTCAATCAAGCAGTAATCGGGCATCAAGCTGTCACCCATCGCCACTTCGAACCCAGTGAAACATGAATAGTCAATATGCCCTGCGTCTCGAAAGGATTGGCCAACCTTGACAAAGTTGCCCCGTTTTAATGAGCCACGAAGGATATAATACCATTTTGAATGCCCAGTTATGATGATTCTTTGAAAGGCCGTTCAATAGATTTTGAACAACACCTTGGGACAATCAAGGTATTCATCTGATGCTCATTATACAAGCTTACTGGATGTTTGAGCACCTGTTCATATGCAAAGAATGTTTTATCCTAAAAATGATAATTCTAATGCAAATCCTATGCTTGTCTTGAAACAAAGAGTTTTTGAAAAGATGTCGAAACATCGCATTTTTGTGCAGAAGATAACAAAAAATGGAATGATATCAACTCAAAGGTGTTAGCAAACCTTCTAGGAGTCAGGATACCATGTTCTCGTCACAGCTTAGCTTTCAAATTAACCACTTGATTAGGACTTTTAAGGGTTTAGCGTGGCACAGTTCACGGTTTTAGAAAGAAAGATTTTTAGGCTCAAAATATTTGGTGCCCACCCCTTCATGATATTCTCGAACCTATGTTCGATTAACTTGATGTGAGCAATCATCTCACAAGAGGAAATTGAAAGTTGAGAAACCATTGCGGTTTCTTGGTCGTGCCACTTTGGCTTTGTTAAGGGCAGGGCTTCTTGGACACGATAGCCACTCACCCTTTGCTTGGTGCACGATCAGCGACTTGGTTCTTTATTGAGGATGTTCTTGGATTATCCTCGCCTTACTGACTTGCCAATTTGCTTTTAACATTTCCCTTTTATTTTGCCTAAGCGACTTATTTCCAAGTTCGACTTAGCGGGCTTTTCTTTGTTTTTGCTTTTTTTGTTTTTTTTTTTAACGATCGTTGATCTTCACTTGTCTATGATTTGCTAGATGTGATTGTGGCGATCAAGTCCTCTTGAGATAAGGAGTTCCGTTGGGGTATTGTCCTTCCATGATGCACATTGTTGTCAATTGAAACTTGGTACTCTGGTTTCTCAACCTTTGAAGGATAGCCATTGTTGTATCCTTTGATGTATACTCTCGGTGAGTTTTGAATGCTCAATCGATTAATGAACACTACCACCGGGTTTAAAATGAGGGTTTTCTGAGCAGAAAAAAACTCCTACTTCAAGGCTCAAAGGGGTTAACGAGGTCTAACTCCTTATATCTCCGTGTTTGGGGATTTGAAACAAGGCACATACATCGTCGGCGGGGTTTTTATTTGAAAGCAATACCGTTTGAAATTCTTGGTATATTTTCGTCATCCTCCCCTGAGAGGTTTTGCTTTATTAACAAAGTTGGATATCAAAAACATTTGAAAACAATTAAAAGTGTATACAAATGGATTAGTTCAAGACAAACATATTCAATGCATTATGATTAATCATTCAAAAGATGAAAATGTTACGCATACAAGCATGTACTAAACAAACAAGAAAGATTACAAATGAGAATGCAAATGAATCTTGAAATTGCCGTTGAGGAGACTTGACTTGTTGCTTTTGATGATGCATTTGAAGTCTTGACATTCTTGAGCTAGCGGAGGACCCAAACATGACCATCGGTGTGGCCGTAGCTTTTGCCTCAATCGGATCCTGTACCTTGCACTTGAATGCATGGCAATCTTCAATACTATGCCCCAAGGTTCGAATGAAACTCACATTAGCATTAGCATCGTAGTTTGGGCGTTTATCAGGGAGGGAGTAAATGGGGCTTGGGAACAACCGACTTAAGATCATTCAAATGGACAAACAAATCTGCATAGCTCATAGGAATAACATCGAACCTCCTAGACACGATTCTCTTGTTGTCTTTGATTCTGGCGAGGCGCTTGATGAGCGGTGGGCGGGCGGTCGATTATCCCTCTTGACGCACAAACTCATTTTGAGGTATAGCGGCGAGCATAACGGTCATATCGGCGGGAGCTAAATTGACTTGTATGCTCGACCAGGGAGTAAACCGGATAATACCTTTGTCAAGGAAATCACGAACCTCATTTTCAAGGTCACACGGTCTTCGTATCATGACGGGGTGCCCAGAATGGAAATCACACCTAGCCATCACATCGTACTCGAATAGAATCCCGGGCATGGCAAGAGTTTGGAGTTCAACCAACGAAACTTGAGTGGCGAGGAAGCGAGCATATGGCATCGGAATGGGATCGGTGCCTTTCAGTGTGGCGACCATGGTTGAAGCTCTACCTTCTAGACCTTTACGAACAATAGGAATTGGGCGTGAGAGGAGACCTCGGAATACAGGGTGATGGAGTAGATGCATGCCCAACTTTAGGGCTCAAAGAAAAACCATGAGTATGAGGAGGAATAGTGACTCCTGTTGCTGTAGGAAAACTGGGGTCATCTCCCTTTCTCAACACGGTCCCTAAAATTTCCATCACCAAGCCTAGCTGAGTCTTCAACTGTTGGTTCTCTTCTCTCAAGTCTTGCATGTCCAGCATGAAATCCCATCTGTTCTTTCATCTCATCGGTTCCATGAAGTTGCTTCATCACTCGGTTTCAAGCGAGAATGGCGGAGGCAAAGTTCACACGAGTAGAAAATACGGTTGAGTAAGAGAAATCCCAAGTTCAAATGCTTGTTATGCACAATGTATGTATATGCATGGTTAATGCATGATGCATGAAATGATCACTTCCAGGACATTCCTGCAATTTGTTATCAAACATCAAATAATAATAGGATAGTGACAACAATAATTATCAAGACCAGACACACAATCAGTTGAGAATCAAGCGCTCAAGTGCATAGATGAAATATAGTCATACAAAGTCCACGATCACAGTATTAATACAAACACAATGGTGGCGAACTCCATCCAACAAGCACAGGTGATTAGTCGAATCAAATAACATCAAATAACATTTGCAACTACTTATTTAGGGGCCACTTGCGCCTTGGCGTATGGATCTCGGCTACTAAGCTTAGCCACATGAATGTCTCGACCCACGAACATGGTGTATGCGCATATTCTCCATCTTTAGCATATTGCCACTTAGTCTTCAAATCTTCAACCTCTTTAAGGATAGTCATACGCTCACATCGACTTTGGGCTTCGACTTCAAGTTCTTTCCTTCTCTCAAGGGACTCTTTAGCATTAGATTCTTCTTGCGAGTTGCTTCTTTAAGACCGGTTTCTTCACCATGCTTGGCTTTCAATTTCTCATTAGCTATCTATATTCTTCAACTTCTCTTGTACCTGTCAAACTCTTTGGTCATCGATCAAAGAGAGGAACTACCACCTTTGGCTCTCTTGGTTTCTTCAGTAAGCCATAAGCCTTCAAAACTTGGTCTTTACGCTCGATCTCAACGGATAACCTCTTTTTATCTTGAAGAGCAAATGCTAGGTCCATGGCTCGAGCTTGTATTGTTCTTTCAAAATTGAATTCTCCGATTGGAGCTGTTTGTAAACCTCAATACACAAAACACGGAGGAGAGATTACGGATGAAGAATAGGAAGTAGCAAAATCGGTGGACTTTCAACCAAGGAACAGGTTGAGAATACAAAGTGCTTCCCTTTTGTATGGAAGCGAATCTTGGAGACCGATCTTTTAACCAATCGTGTAAGAATCAAGCATAATTTCCTTTTGGCCAAAGAACACGTGCCCTTTTTGTGAACCGAGCTCCATGCAGCGACAATCGATTTAGCAAACGGGTTCTCATCATTTGCAAAGAAGATAGTTTCGTCAGCTGACGAGCAGTGGGTACTTCAGTCAAAGGATATCCTAGTTGACGGCGTGCCAATATAGGATTATAACTGATGCAACCTTTAGTTCCCATCAATGGTACATTTGGAAACTCTCCACAACTAGTAATGATCTCAGAACCGCTCGACATGGTATTCCAAACTATATCATATGAAGTGAGTGCGATGATTTGGCTAGACCACTTCATGGTTTTAGCATAATCAACAAATGCCCCTCTCTTTGGCAAATGTGTGTTGAACCAACGATAAAGTAAAGGCATACAACCCATAACACGCCCCTTTTGACCATGGCGAGAGTGAATGGCATAATATGTATCAGCCAAGATGGTAGGAACGGTTGTCATTCATGAAAGCAATCGCGACAACATCCACAAACTTCTCAAAGAGGAAAAATCACCATACCATAGATCATGGCTAAGATAGTATTGAAGCTTTTCCAACTACCAACCTTGGCAAATTCATCGGCTTTGACTAAAAGGAAACCCAGAAGTCCACAAGTGTGATCTTTGGAACCCAATTGTCCCTTACTTCACTACAGCAAACCAAGGGCTTTAGCAATGGCTTCAAAATCGGAGTACCCATTCTTTTGACAAAAGGCAAGCGCTTGTGATCTGATACCCAAAGAAATAGTACTCCTCAAGAGTAGGTGCTAGCGATAATCTTGAAAGGTAAAACACACGAGCTCACTATCATAAAAGCGGAGTAGAGATTGCATGGCATAGAACTCATAATCCTCCATTAATAGCGGTAATATGTTCCCATGATCTTTTACGAACTCTCTTTCAATCGGATCCTTCACAAGAATACCTCGGCTCTTACTTGAGAGATGTCGAATGCCAGAAAGAGTATGAGGAAGTCTTCTTTAGGGCCTCGGTGTTGGTTTGATTGTTGGTATCCATCCTGATGTTGATAGTAAACCACAAGAAGTCCTGGAAATGATATGCATGCGGGGTTAGATTAAATTACATGCTTTTTTTTTATGACATTTCTTTTAAAAATAAACATGCTATGATGCAAATACATTATGCATTGATCATGGGTTTACTACTTCCATGAACACGATCAAGCTGTTGTTTACGCTCGATTGAAGAAAAACCAAAAATCGGACGAGTGCGGCTAGAAAATGCCACCGGATGATATCATAGTCACCAACAGAAAACATCGGATCATCAATAGAAAATACCAAGTCCTGTGAACATGGTCAGAACATAGTCACCAGCGAACATAGTCACCATACACTGTAATAATCATGATCCGCCCCTCCAGGTGAAACTAAGGCTTGGGTAAGGTCAAGGTAACTCGAGGATCTAGTTCGCCTAGAGAAACTACCATCATAACACCTACGTGAAGATGATAGCCCCCTGATTGAACCTCCTCGGAAGCATGGACGACATGCCAGACTACAAGATCTACATCCGGTATCCGACATGTTCCACTCTATTCCTATGTGTTCCTATGTGTCTCTTGGCCGGGGTATGAGGCCTTTTACCTCTTGTAACTCCCACCCAAATCGAAGCAGATCACGTGAGCAGCCCAACCAGTATATGAAAGCAGTAAATATGCCACATAGAATGCAATGCAAGCATACAAAGGATGGTGCGATAAAGCAGGTAAATAGATAAGCAAATAAATAAACACCCAAAAGACATGAAAATAAAAGCTAGGATCGACTCTGATCGGACCACAGTCTCCGATCCCAGTGAAGTCGCCGGTGAAACAACCGGTGAACATCATCCGATAAGCTGTATCAATGAAGTCGCCATCGAGCGTTTTTATCTCGTAAAGGAGAAAGGCAAAGCGCATCGCGAAAACCTAAAGGGATAAGGCGGTCTAGCGACCGAGAGATAGAGGTAGGGAATCTATTACGAAGGAAGGTATTAGCACCCTACGCCCGTAGTACTCTCGGTATCCACTTCTATTTTCATCTAATGGGTGTGTTTATATCTATGCTACTTAATTGCTATAATCTGCATGCAAAAGAAAAATGCATGTGAAAGAAATAAAAATAAAGAAAACACGGGAAAAGGAAATATTTACAAAGTTAACTCGATCGAGCCCGTGACAAGATGCCTCATATTCCAGCGTGCAATGGGAAAGTCGGGCGCCGTAGTTCGGCTCACATGTTTTGATGGGTTATGTGTTTTTTAATTATGAAAATAATTTAAACACAAAAAGAAAGAGAGCGCGCAAAGGCGAAAAAGAGTTTGTCTTGGTTGGTTGTTTTTACCTTGAAAAAGGAGTTCAAACCATTATTAAGTGTTTTGTTTTTGAAAAGAAAAGAAAAGCAAGTTTTAGTTTTAATTACATGCAAGGATGCAAAAAAGAACTAGCAAAACAAAGGAAACTAACTAGTACTAGCCCTAATGTTGTCATGCAAAGATTGGACTTATGGTTGAGGATGTAAGGGAATCTCTACCTATGTCAACATGCAAAGGATGTAAATCCTAAAGTCTAGGCTCGAGAATCTATCCTAACCGAGCAGCCCTACGAGAAAGCTATCCTATATCCGTCTTGGTTGTGGAACCAAGGGATGCAAGGGGATGAAGCAAGCAAGTGCTTTGGCAAAAGCACACAAACAATGCAATGCAAACAAACAAATGACAGACAAGCGCAGGAAAAGGAGGAAGTCCCATAGCCTCGGCGATGTGAGCATACCGTGAGTCAACCAGGGCCGACACATCCAATTCTGTTGAAGAGCAAATGATGCGAGTTCTACAATAAATCGAACCCGAAGCGTGGAGAGTCGAATAGGGACTCTTGCCACTTTTATTGACTCGATAAAAGCAACACGATTCGCGTGTGCGGGCGACACGGACTAGAAGCGTGCGGGGTTCGTTCTTGACCCTACCGCTTGCCCATATATCAATGACTCGATGACATGAAATATAAAAGCGGGACTTTGCTTAGTGGTACCACGTCGGGCCTAACCACTCGACCTATGCAAGCACGAATATAAACACTTTGAGAATTACCTCCTATCGGATGGAGGATTTAAAACAAACCAAACACAATTAGCACAATTGCCCTAAATGGGTCTTTAAATAAACGGAGGGGTTCTGAACATGCTCCAACTAAGGCCCTTCATGCATCTCTATTCCTACTTCTCATGGCAAAAGAAAGTTGTAAAGCCCTACTTCTCACGATATCTAGGAAGGCGTGAGAATGCAATAAGCAATTAGCAAGTACCGAGCGGATATAGAATCAAACGCATAGCTAGCGAAATAATCCGAATACTTCAAGTCTGCAGTCATGCAACAAAAGTAAACCGGTGAGAATTGCTCAAAGCATCAATACAAGCGGAATACATGTCGATACGCATCCGAAGCGACAATGCCTGCAAGAACGAGATAATACAAGCAAAACAAGATAGGAATAGTGCACACGTGGGTGTACAAACTCAACCAAAACACGCAAGAAAATCGAGATGGATATGCATGGAATGCAAGTCGAGCGATAAAACCAATGCTCCAATCAAAGTAATGAATGAACATGCAAGGAATGCAAATCGAACGATAAAACCAATACTCATATCAAAGTAATAAATGAACATGCGAGGAATGCAAATCAAATCGATAAAACCAATGCTCATATCAAAGTAATAAATGAACATGCGAGGAATGCAAATCAAATCGATAAAACCAATGCTCATATCAAAGTGATGCATGAACATGCGAGAATGCAAATCGAATCGATAAAACCAATGCTCATATCAAAGTGATGCATGAACACGAATGCAAATCGGATCGATAAAACCAATGCTCATCAAAGTAATAAATGAACATGCGAGGAATGCAAATCAGTGATAATTCCAATATTCAAATACATGTGAAAATGCATGAACATGTGAATGCAAATCGAAATCGATAAAACCAATGTTCAAATACATGTAAAATGCATGAACATGTGAGGATGCAAATCGAAATGATAATTCCAATATTCAAATACATGTGAAAATGCATGAACATGTGAGGAATGCAAATCGAATCGATAAAACCAATGTTCAAATACATGTGAAAATGCATGAACATGTGAGGAATGCAAATCAATCGATAAAACCAATGTTCAAATACATGTAAAATGCATGAACATGTGAGGAATGCAAATCGAAGTCGATAAAACCAATGTTCAAATACATGTAAAATGCATGAACATGTGAGGAATGCAAATCGAAATGATAATTCAATATTCAAGTACATGTGAAAATTTAGAAATGAATTAGAATTAATAAAGATATTAATAAAAATATTAAAAAATGTCAATAATATTCTAATATCCTAAAAATCAGAATATAATTTTTATGTATTTTTATGTGTCAAAATAATCGAATCGGGAGCTAAATTGAACAAATGTCAAAATTATAGCACATGAAGCGGTGTAAACAGATTTTCGAAATTAAACTAAAGCGTGTTATGGGCTTGGACTCAAAAAGTGCGACATAGCAAACATTAAGGTCGATCCAGTTTCTATGCTAAGTCCAATTCTTGTTTTTGTACTAAGCCAGTTTTGTATTTTTGTCGAAAAACAAAATCGATTATTATTATATTTTTAATATTGATTTAATTTAATGTGTCACAATTATTATATTTTCTATGTATGTGTATCAATATCATGTCAATTGGTCAGCTCATATTTAAACTATATTATCAGACTTTTTTTATATTTTTTTAATTAACAAGGGCATGCGTGTCGGCGGATTGAATGATGAAGAAAATGCATGTACACATTAGCAATTGACACGGCTAGGGAAAAGAGAGGATGGCTGCCGGAACTGCTACGTTCTCCGGTTGTCTTCACCGGTTGACCTTCGCCGGAAAACTTAACCCTCCCAGAAACGAATTTTGAGAACACTAATCGACGCGAAATCTTGCACTGATCCTGAATCCGTCCTTAGCAAGCTCTAATCGGCGAAATCCGGACGAGAAGCTTCGCCGTAAAACGAAATCTCGCGAAACCTTACGAGCTTAGCTTGAATCAACCTTGGTGATCCTTGAAATAAACTGCGAAACTATTTCGAACTCATGAATCTTCTTCAAATTTCCGAATACATGGCCCGTCCATAATCGGAATCCATTGAAAGAATAAGCGGAAGCAGCTACGAAAGTTGAAGAGCGTTGATGATGAAATCTCGAATTCAATCGTGGTGTTTACGTGGGCGAGAGAATGATGATTCAGTTGAGAATCGTCGGTGAAGAACGGAGGGATCGATTACGGCATCGTGAAGTTGTCAGAGATTTTCTGTAACTACATTTCTTGGTTAGCTCTTGTTGGATGAGGATGCAGATTGGTGGTGAAGAAGGTGGGTGGATAGCGATGAGAAAATGAGGAGAAAATTCCTGTTATGGCTGCCGTGAGTTCACAGGACGAGGAAAAAAAAGCGAGCTCTCGATGAAAATGTTGTTCTGATAAAAAGAAAAAGAAAGAAAGAAAGGGTGATTGTGAGTTTCAATTACAGTGAGTTGAAAGAGATGAAAAAGATTGACAATGGTGATTTGTTTTCAGAATTCTGTTTTTGTGATCTTGAGAGCAAGAAGAAAAATGAGTGGGTGTTATGGTGTTAGTCACGGCGGAGGAGAAGGTGATGATTATGGTGAAGATGCTGTTATGGTTGTTACGGCGGGGGATGAAGAGATCGATTACATTGGAGGTCATGATTCAAGGGGATGGATGATAATAATGATAGAAAATGTTCTCTTTCTTTTTGTGAGTTTGTTAGAGTTATGGAGAAAAAGAAAATGGAAGCCTCAAAGTGAAGGCGTGATTGATTCTGTTATTGTTAGTTTTTGTGAAAAGAAAAAATGGTGAAGGTTATGATTGGAAGAAGTGAATGGGAGCAAAAAATCTGTTAGTTACCGATATGGTTTCTTTGTTAGCATGAGGAGAGACAAAATGAGAGGATTCAAAAATTCCTTTTTAAATCTGAAGTTCTTTTGGGTTGTGTAAAAAATGAGAAAAAGGTGGTTGAATCTTGGTAGCATACCGTGGAGGAGAAAGAAAACAATTTGTCATGGTTGTGAGGAAAAAATGTGTTGTCAAAAGAAATCCTCTTAAAACTAACGACTTGCCGACTTTAGCGCCTTACTTCACGATGCTATATCTCGGAATACGCGTTTTTGATACAAAATTAAAAGACCAAAATTGTAGCATACTTCCGTGAACAATTCCGTGTTCGGAGTTTTCGAATCGGAGTCCATAACATGCTTTAAATCGGCGAAGTTTAGAAATCATAATTTACAAAATAAGCGGCAATGCGGCAAAAGTTTACGAGTGTTTTTCATGACTTTGAGGTTTTATAACTTCTTCAATATTCGGCCAAATAAGCAAACTCGGAGTCGTTGGAAAGAAGACATGTAGCGAGTAACTTTGATGTTGAGTGCCGACGAAAAAATGATCGCAAGCTCGCCGTAATTAGCTTGAACTCACACCGACACAAAGCTGTTCGGATATTTACAAATTTTTTCTAAGTGTCAAACTTAAAACTCAATCCATGTAGACCACTTTAAAGATCCGTAACTTTTCCGATACTTGACCGAATTATGCAAACTCGGTGCCATTGGAAAGAATCGTGTAATACAACAACTCTTTAGTTAGACAAAAATCCAAACGAAGCCGTTATCATTGAATGAAAAGTGTTTGAAAAATGCTGCGAGTGTTCGACGAAATGTCAGGCTGGCTGGGCAAGTTTTGATGCATGCCTTGCGGCAATTTCCAACTTCACGCGTTCACTTACAGCGACTCGTATCTCCAGCTCCGACGTCCGAAATGAAAAAGTTTCTAAGCGGAACTCGTAGAGGACACGGCAAACTTCATCTTCGTGTTCAGAATTTTTCCGTGCGCGATCGGATCAGCGAGAAAACAGCTCCAAACATGCGTATGCCAACTGTTCGATGAAAGCGTCTTGACCATGGCAAAAATTGCATGTCTGTCTTGCATTTAACAACTTCATGCGACTTACGGCGTTCCGTTTCTTCCAGCTCGGACGTCCGAAGCGAAAAAGTTTCTAAACGGAACTTATAGATGGAATTACGAACTCAAACTTTCGTGTTCGAATTTTTCCGTCGGCGACCGAATCATTGCCGAAAACAATACGAACATGTGCACAAAAATACTCGAATTTAACAAACATAATGAGTTCTTATTTTCCGAGCTTTATAGCTTCCGATTCGAGTACCGAATGAATTCGACTTCTTGACAAAGTTTGATTGCCGTGAAATAAACAACTTTTCAGTTGAGCATTTTCGATTCGAACCACGAGCCGTGACATGATCGACCACGAAGCTGTCGGCAAAGCATGAAACAAACACTTCAAATTTTTCTAAGTGTTGAAATTTGAGGAATGATAAATCGTAACTTCGAGCTCTGTGACTTTTATCCGTTTCCCGAATGGATTCGATTTCTTCAGCAAAGTTGTAGATTGCCATTAAATGAACAACTTTGATGTTGAACTTAATTCGAATCGACGCCTCGAAACACGTGTAAATTGCCTCCGAAGTCGAGTACTTGAACACATTAAAAACACTCAAAATTTTACTAAGTGTAAAACTTCAAAAGTTATGAACATCAAATTTCGGCGCTGTATAACTCGAAATCCGGGCATTTCTGAAAAAATCTTCACAGTGACAAAGTAGGAGTACGAACTGCGCTCTTTCCAACGACTATCAATTCACAAATTCCTGACTACAGGCGGGTGAGATACGGATGCGACAACATGGCTCCATGAACATAAAGTACTTTAAACTTAGAAAATTTCTCTAAGTCCAAAATTACTTAAAATGCAAGAAACCTCATTTTTACCCGATTCTTCCGATTTTTCTTGACAAATGACTGCATTTTCTCAAATGTCGACTTTTGACCACAATTTTGACCCGAAATTCCGCTCGGTCAAACTTTGACTTTTGTTGACTTTTTGATACACGCGCTCAAATATCATTTTATCTGTTCGTTCTTTATTTTCTGATAAATCGCATAGATCGATAAGCCAAATACCAATGCTTCACAACTCACGGAAGGCCATAGAATCAGTTCGGGCTCAAATATCCGACCACAGCACACTGTAGCTTGAAATTGTAATCAGCATCCACGATGAGCGATCAATCAAAACCTCAACTCGCGAGATAATACTCAGAAGCCTCTGGACACACGTCTTGTATACTGAGAGGATGCTTGAATTGACAGAACCTCAAATATTCAACTTTTGAGAGACAAACCTCTTCTTCAGAATTGTACAGATTCATACGATTGGAAAATCTCGAACCCATGATCAATGCATGAATGATATGTATGCGATGCACCTATTAATTAAGTGTTAGTCAATTATTTATAAAAAAAAAATGAAGAGGGTAAATTTTGGGGTACAACAGGGTTCTTAGAGGCAAGAATTTCGTCCTTTGTACTTGTGAATGCATTGTGTACTTATAGTGCATGGATTTAGGTCAAGAATCATGAAGAAATTATATGCCAATCAATGAGAAAATATTTGATTTGGTATGAAACCAAATATTTCCTTTTTTGATCAAATCTCATTTAATTCCTTTTCCAATCAATGCAATTTCGAAATTGACAGCTTGTATGGCTTGCTTGGACCTCAAGAATGAGAGAAAAATCCAATTTGCATTTAATTTTGATTTTCTATCTTTTATTTTAATGAAATTGGCTTTTAAATGAATAAAATCCAAAATAAATAGAAAAATAAAAGACAAATTCGTGGCCTTGGGCTTGGACGTTCCAAATCAGCTAAGGAACAAGTTTGAACCAAGAAAAGTTAGGCCCATTTGCAAAATTTTGGGTTTTGTCAAGTATTTCTCTTTGTGCACCTCCTCAAAAATGCCCAACTTGTGCAAGGTGTATCTTGCTCAATTTTTAACATTTTTGGGTGTTCTTGGATTTTTTAGGAAGCTCAAGATGTCCTATAAACAACCTCTTTGGTTTCATCTCAATTGAAGTTTCCATGCTCAATAACACTTCTTTACAAAAAGTTGACTTTTTGTTGACTTTGAAAAGGACCTGTAATGTTTTGATCCATATCTTCCAAATGAAGCATTTTCTGACCAAGCTTGTGAGACATGAAGTTGTAGAGAATTAAATTCTCTTCAAAATGAGCTGTGGTGGAAAATTTTTTGATAAAGTATGTGAAAGTTATGCCTGGTCAAAGTTCTGTTGACTTTTGTCTAAGAAAGCCCAATTTAGAAACTTTGACTTTTAATCAATTCTTGATTTTTCTTGATGAATCATGATCAACCCTTGATCAAATGATGAATATCACTTCAAAATATTGATGTTGACCAAAAATTATGAAGTTTGATTGTATGTTGACCACAGTTGACTTTTTCCAATACAACTGATTTTCAACCATCTGAGCAATTGTCTGAGGAAACTTGACTTGTAAGGCTTGAAACTTGACATGGAGATTCTTTGAAGAATATGATGAGGCATGATTACCACTGGAAATGTTGGAGTTTCACCTGGACTTGAGGATAGCCAAACCCTAGTTTGGGTTGATTGCTTAGGAGAGGATTTGTCTGGTCAACCCTTGTGAAATCCTTGAGTATGGATATGTGAAATGTCTTGAGAAGTAGGAGGGAAAATTTTGGGGTATGACACTTACACAACTTTAACACATTGTCAATTTAACTCCCGATTTTGATTTCGTCGACTCATAAAAAATACATAAAAATATGTTTCTGACTTTTTAGTATCTTAGGATATTTTTGATATTTTTTGTGAATTTTTTGTAATTAATTTTCTTTAGTTTTTAATCAATTTTCGATAATATGTTTAGAAACGATTTCTCCATGATACCGTGCATATTTCGATGTGGTTTTTGATCGTTTCTCGACAATAAAAATCTGAATAAATAGGTACCTGATAATTTAGGACTTTTCGAGTTTTATCATATTTTTTGGGATTTTTTGTAATTGAATTTCAATCCCTTTTTAATTGTTTTCGATAACATGTTTAGAAGCGATTTTTCCCATAATACTTCGCATATAGATGCAAATTTTGTTCGTTTCTTAACAACGAAAATTCCTAAAAATAACATTTTTATTCTATGATGCATTAGGAGCTTTTATATATTTTTCTCATATTTTTTAGATCTTTTTAGGTCTTCATCCGATTTTCCCTTCGAGTGAACATAAAGATGTATAATTGCTTGCTATTTCACTAAGTTAGGAATCGATCTTTGGCATACGGTGCCTAATTTTATTTCTAACATTCAACTAACCTATTAATTAACATGTTGACATGTTTAGGTTGTTTTTACCTTGATTTGTAATTCGTAATTGAGTCATATGATTAGGGTACCATGATAGTTAATCCTTAGAGTGACGATATATCGTTTTTGACTTAGTTTTGCGCATACATTTGTTTCAATCATGATTTATCTTGTACATTTTGTTTGAGGCCATTTAATATGATTTAGCTACTGACTTGTGAGTTTCTGTATCTAATTTAATTCAATAATTGCTTAATTCTCAAGTTTCGACTATGTTGTGTGGTTTAAAAGCATGTTTTTCCTTTGTCATTCGAATCGACTAATTGTAGGAGCATAATACCATGTGTTTCTTAGAAACTTTAAGATGTTTCTCACATTTAATTGTAGACAAATGTAAAACTCATCTTAGGATTGTAAATAGAACTCCAAAGCTAACCTTTAGTAGTTCAATTCCTAGGAACTAGTTATACTTACATAGTTCTTCTAGGTTCCTCTTGTACGTTTGCTTGTAATCTTTTCCTCTACCTTTAGAGATGTTTAGGTAAGATTTAGGATGTATAGTTGCTGCCCCCTATTAGAAGTTACACTTTATGCCTCAATTTCTTTGTGAATAATGCATTCTTTGGCCATTCTTGTATAGACTTTTAGTTTCCAACATCTCTAGGTCTCTAATTATGTTTAGCATTTCATTTGAGGATTATTGTGATGGACTTAGATCGGTTTTGATATCGTTCATGAGTTATTTTTCATTATGTGTGTGTGGCTGCCTGACTTTCCATTCTCATGTTGCTATACATGTTTACATTCCATTTCTTCGCATTTGGATCATATTTTGACTTGTGATGTGAGTATGCAATTATATTCCCGCTTCCTTGTTATTTTTGATATGTTTGTTGACATGTGCAAGGTACATTGAGGATATTTTGGTTAGGTACCTAATCTTGGTACACTAACACACCACTTCTCCCGTGGAAACCACTTCTCCCGTGGTTCTGTTTGCGTTTTAAACGCACTTTGCTTTGTGTTTTCTCATGTTACGAGAAACATATATTCTGTTATTTTGTCTGGATATGTACCTTCATGCAGGTGTTCTGATTGTTGCGAGGACGTGTCTTCTACACGCACATATTGCATGATATCACCTTGTAGTTCATATTGATCGAGCTATTTCTGATTATTGCTTTGTTGATGGCAGTTCACTCGAAGTTTTCCGGAGTATTTTTGGCTTGCAGTGCTCTTCGGATTTTATTATCTGTTTGGTATTAACTTTACTTTGTTTAGCGCATTCTTTTACCTCTTTTCTAAAGAGCATGAGAAGTAGGGTTTTACCGCTTTCCTTGCCATGAGAAGTAGGAATGTAGATGAATGATGGGACTTCTATAGTTGGAGCATATTCAGGAACCCCTCTGGTTTATTTAAAGACCCGTTTAGGGCGCTTCTGTTTGCTAATTGTGTTTGGTTTGTTTAAATTCCTCTTCCGTGCATAGGGAGGCGATGTTCATTGTGTGTTTATAATTGTGCTTGCATAGGTCAGAAGTGGTTAGGACACCCGACGTGGAACCACCAAGCAAAGTCCCGCTTTTTATATTTCCTATCATCGAGTCATTGATATGATGGGCAAGCGGAAAGGGTCAGCAGTCGTCCCCCGCATTTCTAGTCTGTTTCTTGTATGGTACACGCGAATCGTGTTACTATTCCTTTATCGAGTCAATAACAAAGTGCCCAGAGTCCCCTATTCTGACTCTTCACTTATTCTTGGGGTTCGCATTTATTGCAGAACTCGCATCATTTGCTCTGTAGGTTATGCCTACGCTTGTTTGACATTTGTTTGGGCATTGCATTATTTGTGTGCTTCTACCAAAGAACTTGTTTGCTTTATCCCTTTTTTTGTCTTCGACTCTACCTTAGGTAGCGATTCGAGATAGACATAGACTTAGGTTGTAAACCGTTTCCATTCCTTTTTGTCGTCTTTGACTCTATCTTAGGTGGAGATTCGAGATAGACATAGATTTAGGATGTAAACCTTTGCCATTTTCCCTTAGGATTCTCTTGACTCTGTCTTAGGTAGCGATTCGAGTTAGACCTTAGGTTGCAATCCATGTATGATAACATTAGGGATAAAACTAGTTAGTTTCCCTTGATTGTTTACTTTTTTTTTATCATCCTTGCAAGTAATAAAACTAAAACTTGTTTTCTTTTCTTTTGAAAATCAAAACACTTAATAATGGTTCAAACTCCTTTTTCAAGGTAAAAGCAACCAACCAATGCAAATCTTTTTCGCCTACGGGCTTTTTTTCTGTGTTTAAAACCTTTTTTCGACAGGATGTGCTTCACCTGCACTTTTTTTAAAAACCTTTTTTCGAAAGGATGTGCTTCACCCGCACTGTTTAAAAACCTTTTCATAAAGGACGTGCTTCACCCGCACCGTTCATTAAAAAACACAAAACCCACCATAACAAGTGAGTCGAACTACGACACTCTGACTTTCCCATTGCACGAGGGAATACGTGGGCATCTTGTCACGAGGGTCGATCGAGCAAACTTTGTAAATACTTCCTTCTTTTCTCCGTGTTTTCTTTATTTTCTTTTCTTTCACATGCATTCTCTTTTGGCATACATTAAGTAGTAAATAAATCCCAACACACCCATTAGGTAGAAAATAGAAGTGGATATCATAGAGTACTACGGACATGTGGGGTGCTAATACCTTCCCTTTACTTAATAGATTCGCTTACCCTATCTCTCGGTCGCAAGACCGTGTCTTATCCCTCTCAGGTTTTAGCGATATGTTTACCTTTCTCTTTTTGTGAGATAAAAAACGTTCGATGGTGACTTCATTGATATAGTTATCGGATGATGTTAAGCCGGTTGTTTCAAGGGTGAGACCTTGTGTCTACGTATTCTCAAAGAGAGGTTGAGAAAGTCAGATCAACCGTAGTTCCCACTTATGCTAGTGGAAGAAAAGATTAAGAGACAACGAGAAGTGCCATCTTAATGAAAAATCTATCTAATTTATTTCATCACATACATTTTTGAAAAATTGATTGTTTAAATCTTTCATTGTAAGAATTGGGTGTTTTGCTTGAGTGTCCAAGCATTACCACCTACAAGTTAAGAAATATGTTTGAAGAATGTTTGAATCTTTCATGGTAAGCATTAGGCGTTTTACTTGAGTGTACAAGCGTTGCCACTTACAAGTTAAGAAAGATGTTTTCTTTGAAAAAGTGTTTGTTTTGAAAAAGTGTTGATTTGTATGTGATGCTATAGATGAGATACTTCTTCTATAGAGATGATACATATCTAAATCTTTAGGAGAAATTGTTTATTATTGATAGGGGGATGCTTTTAAGAAGTCTGTGGGTCCTTGTATTGTAAGCCCAAGAGGAGGCTATCCGAGGGACATCGAGGGTCCTTGAATTATGAGCCCAAGAGGAGGCTTTCTGAGGGACATTGAGGGTCCTTGTATGAATCCCAAGAGGAGGCTATAGGGTATGGATGGGTTCACCGGGAAACCATACTCTTAGGGTTCATGAGTGATTTCACCAAGAAATCATACTCTTAGGGTTCTATCCTAGTGAAGGTGATTCTTTGTATTGGAAGCCCAATAGGAGGCTGTTAGAGATTTCCAGGTCTCTTTCTTGTATGATGCCCAAGAGAAGGCTAAACTCAACGAGGGAGTTCTTTTTGTACGAAGCCCAAGAGGAGGCTAACTCAACATAGGAGTTCTTTTGTGCGAAGCCCAAGAGGAGGCTAACTCAACAAGTGAGTTATCTTGTACAAATCCCAAGAGGAGGATATGGGGAACCTAGTTGTTATGACATAAATAAACATGAACAAGTATATGAACATATATATATATATATATATATATATATATATATATATATATATATATATATGTATGACAAAGTGTGTGTGTGCATTCATAGGAGTTTATGAAGGAAATATATAAACAAGTGTATAAAACAAGCAATTAAAGCTAGTGTAACTTGAATATATACAAAGGAGTGAGACTTACACCTTAAGGGAGGCCCACTGGTTTAAGAGCAGTTTCACCGGGAATAATGCTCCTCTTAATACCAGTGGAATTGGTGTATAAACAAGCGGAATAAAAATTAGCGGAACGAAGCTTATTGTACTTGAATATTTACAAAGATGATTGAATATGTATAAGGAAATCGAATATGTACACAAAAGGTGGATATGTACAAAGAAATTAAATATGTACATAGGAGGGTTGGGACTTATATCGTGAGGGAGGCCCATGATCAATTTGATTTTGAATTCGAAAGAATTTCGAAGAAAAACCTAGTTCGGTTTGTATTTTCAAAGATTAATCGAATCAATCATGGAAAAGAGGTGCATAAGTCAATTAAGATGTTTTTGAAAGGTTTGAAATGATTTTGAAAAGTGAAAGATATTCACAAAAGTTTTGAAAAAAGATTAGGTTTGAAAATTGGAAAGAAAACATTTTTGAAAAGTATTTAAAATACTAAAAAATGTTTATTTTAAACCTAATGAAAATATATCAAAGAAAACATTTTTTTGGCATTTTTTGACATAATCATAAAATAGATATATTAAATGACAAGTGTGCAAAAAATCATCTCAAAATGAGAAGTTTTGATTGGTATTTGAAAATGTTGAAGTTTGATAAAAAAAAATGAAGAAAACTACTGATAAAAATTTGTTTTGGTCCTAAGAAGGTTTGAACTCAAGACCTTAGGCTTGGAAGTGAAAAGTTTTACCACTGAGCCATGTGCTTGGCTTGTTATTTACACGCTTTCGTTTAATTATATTGAAAAACAAGTTGTGAAATTAGTTTGAAAAAAGAGTTGAAAAGTGTAGAAAATAAGGAAGAGTTCTTAAAAAATGGTCTCAGGGGGATTCGAACCCTGGACCTTGGCATGACAAGTGACTTAAGAGCGCGCTAGCTGCCACTAGGGTGGCTGTTTCATCTGTTAACAAAACAACAACTATTAAATATATAATAAACTGAGAATTTGAATTTTGGAGAAAATCAGAAAAACGCGCAATGAACACCTTCTTCAACCTCCACCCTTGATTTCATATCTCCTCCATTTCTCAATGAAATTGAATGATTCAAACATCAAACTTGCTCAAAATTTTACCAGGAACATGATTGTGGCAATTAATTTCATTTATTTTAAGTGTATGATGACTGAATTCATAAAAATCAGATGAACCCTAATTATGAAAATTGATCATGAAATCGTGTTTGTGCAACAATTCATGCAATTGATTGAGGGTTAATGATCAGTGTGAGTGCAGAAACAAGATGGCCAAGCAATTTTTTGACTGGTATGCAAGAATCATAGAGTTCAAAGTTCGAGCTCTTACCTCTTCAAGTGAGAATATGATTCTTCGAAGAAGGTGTTACAAAGCTAGTTTGATGATCTGGATAGCTTCCTTGGACCTCAAGGAACGTGTTGGAAGGCTCATCTTGCTTTCAAATGGTCTAGAACTTCCTACCTAAGTCCAACTGCAGCTCGAGCAAGTGGATAATGATGATGATGATTCTGGCTTTACAAAAGTGGTTTGATGGTATGGATCACTTCTATATGGTATGTAGGTGATGTTTGAATAATTGGAAAGTGAAACGCACGAGTGGATTGAGAGATGACAAGTTAAGGCTCAAAATTGCATGTTTATGGAATTTGGAGATAATTATGAGTTTTGGTGGTTTTGGTGATGGCTTGATGATTCTAACAACTTCCTAATGGTATTTGGAGAGTGTTTGAAGCCAAAGATTGGTTAGAACTTGCAAGGTTTGGAGATTTGCAAATTCTCTTATTTTGAAATTGAAACTTGAAAAAGAAGAAATAAGTGAGAAAACTTATTTAGGAATGCTTTGGTGTGATTTTGAATGAAGAAATGATCTCTATTTATAGGCCAAGAGGATTGAAGAGCAAGGCAAGGATAGGATTGGAAGATTTGTGCAAGTTTCCTTAAGGGGTAAGAAAGGAATTTTTGCCATAAATGCACATGGTTAATTTTGCAAACCATGGTTAAATCACTGAAGTGATATTAATCTCTTCTCAATCATTTCCATCATATATTTCCAAGCCAAAGCCTATCTCTTATGGTAACAAGGCTTCTAGAAGGAAGAATTTGTGAAAAATGACTTGTAACTGGAAAATGATTTGAAAATTATGGTTATGGACCTCTAAGTTTCAATTTCAAAACCCTAGCTAAACAAAATGTTTTTCAATTTCTTGGATATTTTGGAAAGCTTGGAATAAGATCTACATGTTTTGAGTTTTTCTTGAATCAAAATGGATCTAGGTGAAAAATGGTCGTGTAAATGGTGAAAAACCATGTTTAAAACACTTGAAATTTTTTCTAAGTGTTAGAAAAATTCAAATCTTGACTTTTTGTTGACTTTTTCACACATTTTGATTTTTTATGATCATGATGGATAATTTTAAATGATTGAAAAAATTTGGATTTCAAAAAGTTGACCAAAATTCAAAATTTGACTGGTCTGAACAGTGAAATTTTTGTCAAATGATTCAGAATTTCTCTGATGATGAATCGTGACTTTTGAAATGTTTTGAATCAAGAAAATTAGGTCAAGATATTGAATTGATGATTTTGAGATCAATCTCCAAGCAATTAGGTCATTCATTAAGCAAAAAGTCAATGATACACCATCCTTGATCAAAACCCTAATTGGTCGATTAAAGATAGATCTTGAGGAAATGATGGGAATTTGAAGATCAAATGTTGATGATTGATGAAGATAGATCATTTAAGGTGAGTGAATAATCAAACCCTAATTTGATCATATCTTGAACAGATGAATTTTTTTGATCAAAATCCTAATTTGGCTTAAGGAGCACAAACACGATCTATCTTATGCTGAAACTGTTAGTGAGGTAATGATGTATATGTGAATGATATTAGATGGTATCTTAGGTCAAAAATTAGGGTATGACAGTGACATATGAGTGTTGTGAGGAAGATGAATAGGGTGTTTGGAAGAAGAATCATGAAGTGTTGGGTGGTGACAGAAGGAGGTTGGTGATAGATGAAGTAAGGAAGTGTTGGGTTGCATGAAGATGTAGAGGAACGTGGTGGTATGCGTGAAGATGAAGAGGAACATTTTTCTTCTTTATTTTTCAAATCCGCCTCCTCACCTTTTCCTCCCCTTTTTGAACAGTAAGCCAAACTCAAATATATAGCCACAAATTAGGTTAACCAAATTATCTAATACCCAAAATGAACCTAATGATAAAATGGACTCCTAAGCCCAATAAAGTAAAAATTAATCTATCTGAAAACATTTTTATTTTGATTTTTGAAAAAAAATGGACACTTAAAATTGTCAAAAACGATAAAATTTGGATAATAAATTATCAGAAAAAAAGAAATGAGCACATTAAAACAAATTACGGGTCTCAAGGATTAAAGAAAAATTATCAAAATGTTTATAATCGAAATAAAATGATAATAAAGAATACTCGACTTTAAAACGCTCGCGGTTAAAAACGAGACTTCAAAATGTATCAAAAAATTAGAGAGAGCATATATTCATGATCTACGTGACACGTGGATTCCTAAAGTAGTGAGTTAAAGTCGAAAACTTGAAATATTTTCCCGCTAATTTTCTGTATAGTGTCAAATAGCTTTTAACGGTCTGTCTATAAAATCGAAATATCAATATCATCGACATATAAATAACTTAACACGATGCAAGAAAGATGTAAGGAGATAAAAATGAATGAAGTGGAATATCAGGTATTTTACAACTATAAAATGATGCATATGTCAATTTAAACTGAGTTTTGGTCAACTTAAATATGACTAATGATGCAAATACGATGTGTAAATGATTGTTTAATGTCAATGGACTAATGGAAGCATATGTAGGTGAATGTGAAGCCTAAGCCAAATAAAATCGAGATAGGAGGGCAAATTTAAGGGTGCAACAACAGCCCCTATTTAATCGTCTTAAACCTGAAGGTGAGATTGAAGCTAGCCTTTCAAACATTTAGGGTAGAAGAAGATTAAATACTAAAAGAACCTTAAAATTTGCGCTCTAAAGAACAAGTAGAAATATTTATGCTTTTTTTATTTTTGGAAGCCTTCACTAACAAGCTTTGGCGGATAATGATATTCGTGAAAGATTTCCTCGAAGGGGAGAGGAATTATGTTGCCTATCTGCAAAGGCGAATGAAAAACGAGATGATTCTTAACTAAGTGTACTTGCAAAAGGTGAATACGAACTCCACTGGGGAGTAACATTTCTCGCGCACAAGGCAGAGAAAAGACACAATGAAGATTCACAATTGGACGACTCAACAGTAAGGTTACTGGGTGACGACCAGGTTTTGAAAAATAAGTGTTGGTAAAAACTCGGCTTCAGTATGGGTACTAGATTACGAGTCAACCACGTGATTGGGAAAGAAATGATATCAAAGTGGCTGACGTCGATAAGGTTACTGGGTATCACAATCAGGTGATTAGAAAAGAAAGCCCCAATGAGGTCATTATCATTGGTGGGGTCACCGAAAAACCAACAGGGTAGTAAGGTCAATAGTGTCGGTAGGGTTACCGAAAGACATCAATCAGGTGATTAGAAAAATAAAATTAGCAAAGTGGCTACATCGGTAGGGTTACTGGGAGACATAAATCAGGTGATTGGGAAAACAAAATTAGCAAGGTTGCTACATCGGCAGGGTTACCGGAAGAAATCAATCAGGTGATTGGAAGGAAGGTAATTATTTTTAGGTTATGAACATCGGTAGGGTTATCAAAAGACATCGATCGGGTGATCGGGAAACCCAAACATACAATAAGGTTACTGGCGTCAGTAAGGTTACCAGGAAGAAAAGTTCTTGTCAAAAGTGGGCTTAGAAGAAAAAATGTCATCCAGATGTCGACAAATATCATATAAAAATGTTAAGTCAGAGTTAGACACATATAAGGATGTATGGAGTATATGTCAGGTAAAGATATTAGACATATACGAGAAAGAGATCTTCGGCACGAAGCAAATTGCAGATAAGCGACTTCGCAGATAAAAAATGAGAACACATGGCGATAGTGAACTCAGAAGGAAGGAGAAACGATGAACTCCAAACATAGATCTTTGGCACAAAGCAACTTGTGGATAAGCGACTTCGCAGAAAAAAAATGAGAACACATAGATCTTCGACACGAAGACGCTTGTGTAAGCGGCTTCGCAGATCAAGAATAAGAATATATAGAAGATGAGTATATTTCAGGTAAAGATATTAGACATACACAAGGAAGAGAACAACTGAAGCAGACTCACTGGGAAAAAAGATATATGGAATGGTAAAATCGTTGATCGAAGACGAATTCACGGGGAAAGTGGCCAACCAAAAAAGACTCTAGCAAGGATTGCCAGGCTACGTTGGACTTTAAAAGGTTGCAAATATGCAAGAAATACAATATCCCTCAGGCCAAAGGCGGGGTGCAATTCTTCAAGAGTTGCAATTATCTGAATTACCACACACAAAGTACGAATACTCAGACAATTGAGAAGCAAGAAAGGTTATACATCGACTCTTACTCGCACTCTAACGACAAAGAAAACACGGGTAAAGTGACCAAAATAAAAATTTGCAAAAAGTAGGATGCTTGGTAACTGAATTGAATTGAATGATGTAAAAGACCAACACACAGTCAAAAATGCAGATAACAACAACAAGAAGATATGTCTTGAGGAAACTTGTGGGGAATACCACTTGGGATTTTTTTTTATGGATAAACTTCTCTTCGGAGATGCAAAAGGTACTCGAGAAAGACATGAATCTAGCTTATGCTGCAATGCATGTTTGAATTTTTTAGCGTAATGCTCCATTCAATGGAAATGCTACGCGTTTTTGAGGATGCAATGCAATGAAATGATGATTACTATATGCCACGTGACGAACCAAAGACATTTATTGGAACTCAATGGATAGAATCCCGTCTTCTGACTTTTGTTGAAGGAAACCAATAACCAGGAATTAAATCTTGATCTCTAATGAGGATGACAATCCTGACTTGAGTTAGAGATATTGATCCTTAACTTCTGATGGAGAAAAGCCAACACAGACTTATGTCTCTGATGAGATGAGGATAACAATCCTAACTTCCCGACATGCCCTTCAAACTCAATAGTTGTTTAGCTTGCGCTTGAAATTAACCTGATTAATTTTGAAGTGGAGGAATGTCCCTGCATAATGCTTTTCCCCAGTCTCTAGGGACTTTGAAGAAAATAGCCTCGAGAAGGCTTCCCGAGATCCGTACCATCAAGATAATCTTACCCAATGTTATAAACTTGGAAACACTGCCCCTGTCCAACCAAAGGTAAATAAGGTTTCAACCATGCTCGGGTAGATGCCCCTGTTTACTTAGCCCTTTGAGAGATTCTTTGAATCTCGACATAAATGCCCCAAATTAACTGAACTATTACTCAACAGAGTATTAACCTGCTCTTTTCCCCTTAGGGCGATTGACTTACGTCTCGAAAGAAAGCTACTTCACAACCTTACTTCTCAACTCGAATTGCTTTGTGCTCAATCAGATACTTGAAGCAATATGTCTCTTAGGACAATTAAATTATCCATCTGATCCTCATTATGCAAGGTTACTTGATGTTTAAGCACATGCTTATATGCAAAGAATGTTTTATTCTGCGAATGATAATTCTAATTCAAATTTCAAGTCTATCTTGAAGTTAAAGAAACTTTTATTGAAAAGATATCGAAACATTGAATTTTTTTGTAAAAGATTGAGCGGTACCAACTCAAATGTTTAGCAAACCTCCTAGGAGTCAGGTTACCATATTCTTGTAACAGTTTTGCTTTCAAATTAACCCTTGCTTCAATTAGGACTTTCAAGGGTTGTAACATCGCCTGGTTCACGGTTTTAGAAAAAAGTTTTAAGGCTTAAAATATTTGGTGCCCTCCCATTCTCCGTGATGTTCTCCATTCCTATGTTCAGTTAACTCAATACGAGCATTCATCTCTCGAGAAGAGTTTATGAAGGTTGAGGAACTAAAACGAGATTTCTTGAACACGACAATCACTCACCTTTTGCTTTGGCGTCTGATCAGACGACCTTGTTATTAAATTTGCAACATCTTATTCTTTCTTCTCTTTTCCTTTTTTTTATTTTCTTTTCTTTCACCACTTTTTTTTTTATATTACTATTTTTGAACAAGTAATGTGATCTTGCATCTTTCTTTGATTGGAGGTGATTGTGACTGCTTGAGTCCTTAGTGGATGAGAGATAACAATTGTGGTATCATCATCTGTTGATTTCCTTATGTGCGAGAGTTAACCATTATGGTATCATCCTCTTTTCATGCACATTGTTGATAGACGAAGGTTTACTATTCCAGTTTTGACTTTCCTCGGCCTCTTGGAAAATAACCGTTTTTGTATCCTTGAATGTGCACTCTTGATGAGTTTTTAATGCTCGATCAGATTAACTGAACACTACCCTGCCCCGGGTTAAAAATGAGGGTTTATCTGAACAGAAAATAAACTCCTACTCCAAGGCTCAAAAGGGTTAGCGAGGGTTTCACTCCCTTATATCTTTAGTGTCTAGGAATTTGAAACAAGACCTGTACATCGTTAGCAGGGTTTTACCTCGAAAGCATAACGTTTGAGATTGTTCGTCATCCTCCCTCCAGAGTTATTGCTTTATTAATAAGAGTTGAGTATCAAAAATCGAAAAGAAAAAACATATAAGAGTGAATACGAATGGATCAATTCAAGAAAAACATATTCAATGCATTATGATTAATACTAAAAAATAAGAAAGTTTTTCATACAAGAAAGTACTGAACAAAACAAGAAAGATTATAAATGAGCATGCAAGATGAAACTAGAAATCTCCATGTTGAGGAGACTAGTCTCCGTATGGACTTATTGCTTCAGAAGATGCACGTTGTAGTCTTGGCGTTCTCTGAGTCAAAAGAGAGTTCAATTAATGCGTAGGCCCTTTGGAGTAAACGTGATGGCTTTGGAATTAATGAGTTTTTGAATTGTTCCTTTGAAAAGATTACATCCTTCAATTGTATGGCCAGGTGCCCCAAAATGGAACTCACAGTAGGCATCAGGATCATATCCCAAAGGATACAGAAAAGGAGGCATCCCGAGCTCCTTTAACTCCACCAAAGAATGTTGGAGTAAGCGAGAGAGCAA
This sequence comes from Vicia sativa, assembly GCA_021764765.1. Taxonomy (NCBI): domain Eukaryota; kingdom Viridiplantae; phylum Streptophyta; class Magnoliopsida; order Fabales; family Fabaceae; genus Vicia; species Vicia sativa. The sequence continues at coordinate 187,531,806 of CM038792.1, read as the reverse complement.
CTCACTATGAGGCATAGGGATTATATTATGAATTTTTCTTGGCCTTATCAAATTCTTCCCACCTTGCTGTTGACGATTTTGTCGATAAGTTTATTGTCAAGAAGCATTCTGCTGTTGGGGAGCATACGGACCTAGTGTTCGGCAAATAGTTGCAGCACAGATTTGTGGAGCACACTAATTAGAATTAACTTTTATCACCTGATTAGGAATCTGAAATGTAAGGTACGTAGGAGCCTCTTCCTACTCCTCGAAAATCGTACTTTCCTTTTCATCAATTTGTTCTAGGAATTCAAAAACAATAGCAACATCCTGAATGTTACCCATCTTGAGACCATGCTCAATTCGTTCCCCTATAACGACCAAGTGTGAAAATTTAGAAGTATATCCAGAAATTAGATAGGGACCTTGCAAGGTATCAGAGAACATCTCAATGAGTTCTCGTTCCAAAAGAGGAGGTTGAACTCTAGCAGTTAATTCTCTCTATCTCTGTGCATACTCTTTGAAAGATTCTTCAGTCTTCCGAGTTAAACCTTGGAGTTGAATTGTAGTGGGAGCCATGCCACTATTATAGTCGTACTGATTGACAAAAGCTTCAGCTAATTCCTTCCAAGTTCGGATGTGAGTTCGTTCAAGCTGAGTGTACTACTCGAGAGATGCTCCACCGAGGCTATTTTAAAAAACGTGCATGAGGAGCTTGTAATTTTCCGCATAGAGAGCCATCTTATTGCAATAGACTTTAATGTGAGTAATCGGACAAGAAGAACTCTTATACTTCTCGAAAATGGGAACTTTGAACTTTGCAGGAATTTTGATACCAGGAACCAAGCACAAACTATGAGGTCTAAACCAAGGGAATCACGGCCCTCAATAGCTTTTATCCTTTTCTCAAGGAGGTGAAGCTTTTTCTCAGACTCAGTCTCTTTAATCGGAAACTTGAAGGTGTCAAACGAAGACTCAAAGATGTCCTCACGGTGAAGAGTTCCATTGACATGCATCTGAACAATGTTTCTGACATTTTGATCTGAAAGGACCTCCCTGTGGTTAAGATTAACACCTGGTGGATTAACATGATCAGTAGTAACAACTTCATACCTCTGAACAACTTGCTTTAACTCTTCTTGTCCAAGGGTAATTTTTTGGATAACCTCTATGAATTGATCCGTCTGGGTATCTATATGAGTATTCATCACAACCACACTTGCCTGAAGTTGATCCATGATGACGATGATGTCAGGAAATCACTCTTGTAGTCTTGAGATTCTCAATAAGAAGCCAGGTTGAAACGAGTCTTCTAGTTAAAATGAATGAAATACATGATGATGCATGGATGATAACAGAAATAAACTCTTTTTTGATGATTGATGCAAATGAAATGCTACATGATGACAATAATATGTTCACAAAGACGCAAATCATGAATCATGTTGATGATCAGCACAACTTATTTAGGTGGGCTCCTACAATAGGATAGCTTTAGGTTTCTACCCAATAATCCCGAACAAGGTGGTTCTAATGTTCTTTGCTAAATGTTCCTCAGAGTCTCTGATCCCATTTTAACAAATATTATCACCATGTGAACGGCCTACGTGGTGATAGTATTCACAAAATCCTTATTTAAGTGGTCGGTCCAGGTTTGGATATCCTAATACTTAGAGTTATAGGTCCTTTGTCCAAAAATTGTCATCCCGCACTAACGCGCGGTGTAACAACTTCCTTAAAAAGACCAACTCTAATCTGAGTCTTCACGTCGATCCAAAAGACACAGATGTCTAATGGACCTAAGCTACGCAACCACTCTATCCTAATGTTACCTAGAAGCCTGGGTGTTGGGCTTATCTATGTATCATAACCAACAAGCTCCCAACACAATAATATACATCAACATGATAATATATAAATCATAAAGAAGTAATAGGAAATGAACAATAGCTAAGAGAATAATCTATGAAAGAAAGCAAATAATAAATAAACACATACACACACAAAACCAAACTAGGCTTGACACACTTAGAGAAGATGTCCCCAGTGAAATCGCCAGCTGAAGCACCTCGAAAAAATCATCACATTGATACAATGAAGTCGCCATCGAACTTTTATTTATTCCAAAGGTGTAAAGGGAAAATATCGAATAAAACCCTTAAGCAAGAGATAGGACGGTCTACGAGACCAATAGATATGGATTCGGGAGTCGGTTATGCAAGGGGAAGGTGTTAACACCCCTCACATCCATCGTACTCGATGGGAACCGTTTATTTCATGTGTGTTGGTGTGTTTAAAGTAATAATGCTATTTTCTAATTAATGATCGAGAAAGGAGAAGAAATAAAGGATTTTTATTTTTAGTATTTTGAGTTCGCTGCGGTTTCAAAACCTTATGCCTACGTATTCCCTCGTGCAATGGGAAAGTAAGAACTTCATAGTTCTTCTTGAAAATGTTTAAGTTGGCTGTTTTAATTTTATAAGAAAGATCATGCATTAGACATTTGAACTTTGACTTGTTTAGTTTGTTTGAAAAGATAAGTCTTCGTTCGTATTTGAAATGACTATTGCACACTCTTTGTAAGAAAAGAGTTTGATGGTCGCATATGAGCGAAAAAATATTTGAGTGAATTGAGTTGATTTTAAGTGAATGGAAAATACCGAACAATAGGACTAGCGTCTTATCATTCAATACTAGAAACGAGAGGAGCTCAATGCTCAACGAGTCGTCTATCATCCCAAAAAGTTTTCTTATGAAAAAAAAGTAAAGTGAAACAAAGTTCACGTTATTAAGAGTCTTTAAACAATTGGTCTAGCGTCTAACAATTTAAAGACTCAGAGTTCATTTGGCACAAGTTTTTAAACAATTGGCCCAGCGACCAAAAATTTAAATACTCGAAGTTTATTGTGAAAAAAAGAATTTGGAAAGTCACTCGATGTTGGGTCGAGGTTTATAACGTTTTAATTTATGAAAGTGTTTTGAGGTTTGGTATATGGACCAAGAGAATTTGAATCGGGTTATGATTAATCAAGTATATGGACCTAATTAATCTCGTGAGGATAGGTGTTCTTCTCCCCAACTATGAAACCCTTGTGCATGGAAACCTTGGTATATGGACCAAGGTAAGTGAATCGGGTTATGATTAACCAAGGTAAAAACTTGATTAATCTTGTGAGAATGGCCATACCCAAACTCAACTATGAAACCCTTTAGAAAATTTGGTGTAAGAACCAAGAGGAGAGAAAATAATTTAATTTAAGACAAGTATGTGGGTGTACAATCAATGAATAAACCATAAAATCACATAAGAGACAAGTAAGTATTAAGCACACAATACACGTCTCACGTCTAAATCCTTTAAATAATTATTAGAATAACAATTTTATTTCGATAAAATTAATTAATAGTTTAATCAATAATATCGAATAAAATTATCTTAGACTAATAATTATTTAATACAAAACAAGACTTATTTGCATACGCAAAATAAAATTAACAAGAGATAATTGATAATTAAAAAGAGGTAAGGGTTTAGAGATGGTCTGTTTTGAAGCTAGATTTAGGGGTGTAGATAAGAAGGAGAATCACATCATGTAGGCTTAGGATGTTAGGTAAGGGCGTAAAGAATCAGCTAAGCTTAACGTATCAGATGAAAGCCGGGTAGAAGTCCCTACAACACACAAGATACAAACAAAACCAATAACGCAGAGAAGCTTACAAAGCTCAAATATCAATTATTGAACATTGCACTTTTTTAAATTAAATTTAGAATAGATACATGTAGGAATCAACTCTAATAAGACAACTGATATATTTGTGTTCGTATGTATTCGAAAGTCAAATTAAATTCCAAGTTCGAAATCACAACACAAAGAGGATCATTACAATATAACTTATTTATTTACAAATGAATATGGTACAGTATAAAATCAAAAGTAATATGTACATAATTATATATTTACATTTTTAAATATAATAATAAAAATACTAAGTATTTCATATATTTACAAAATTAAAAATACACTACTACATATTATATTGAAATAGTAACATGAATATTAAAATGCTAATGAGCAAGTGTAGATGTGCTAATTGAAAGTGAATATTTTGAACAATCCTTGGATGTCTTCACAAAATAACAAACTTGTTAGTAGCATATGTGGGATAAAAATAAAACAAAATGAAATTGCAACAAATTAGAACATGGTTAGTAAGCAACAGAATAGAATCGAATGAAATTAGCATGAATGTAACATGAACAATTCAACAATCAAGTAAATGTTTATTCAAAGATTTCAATTCACAAATGAAACTAAAACCTAAGAAACTCATGCCATTAATCAATCCAAAATCGAAACATAGAAAGTTGATTTCGAAACAAGCCAAGATCAAACAAATGTAATTCGGGCAGCCATGAACATAAACGGATAACACTCAGAAATTCAACTTAAATCGAATGAATGCTACGAGAAGAAACATCCTATTGCAACCAATACTTCATCGTTTGAATTCCAAAACACAAAACAATTGCTATTCATTCGAATTGGTTCAAACAACGTGACACGAAACTAAATTCAAAATCATGATTTAAGAAATAAATCGGATTCCGGGCAGCAGCTATGCAATCTTAATAATGCTAAAAAATTCCACTCAATTGGACTTAAACACACGAGAAGCAAGGCCATATCACAACCATACTTTCTTGCTTCGAAAATAAACTCAAACAGATCCAACATGTCAACTAACGTTTGAATTAACTCACATAACAATGGCATCTCAACCAAATTAAAACTCAATCAAAAGTAGTGTTCAACGATCAATCACATTAACTCAACGTAAACCAATCAACAATCATATCACAAGTTCGATATCAATTTGCATTGAACAAAACACCATAGTTATCACTGTAAAGTTCCAATTAACTCAAAAACATTGAGTTGACAAACCAAAACTATCATACAATTTGACACCAATTCTCAATAACAAACTCAAACCTCAAGATAGAATCAAAAGTCATAACTCAAGATAATTATTTCAAGAAAAATCGGAAGAAATGTTATGAAGCCTAAAACAACGGCTAAAGAAAAATAGAATGGACATCGAAACTTCAAACCAATTTTGTCACAAACATTACCATACAACGGCTAAGGATATCGAAGATTTACCGGATAATGCGAGATATGGAATGAACCGAAATTGAGTTGATATTAGCTATTTCTTGATTTGAAAATTTGTATTTGCCCCGCACAAGAGCTACATCAGAAAGCGAAGGAGATGGCCTACGACTAGGGAAGCTGTCAATATCTTCTTCCTTTGTAGAGGCCAACTGATTTATATTTGCATTCTCCAAAACATTTCGAACATAACTTGAGACAGAAATGACAGTGAACTGGACAAATTATGACCTAAAACATTCACAAAAGCAAGAGCGACATTGTTCCCGATAGGTGTTGAAGATGAAGGGATGAAGAGTGATGCTAACGGCGGCGGGGAGAAGCAGTTCGACGAGGTGAGTCGAAGCAGAAGCTTCGCAAAGAGACAGAGGGTGGAGACAGTGAGGTTTGAAGATTTCGGATGTGGTGTTGAAGATGAACAGTGAAGGAGGGTGACGTATGAGTGTTGTGAGGAAGATGAATAGGGCGTTTGGAAGAAGAATGATGAAGTGTTGGGTGGTGACAGAAGGAGGTTGGTGATAGATGAAGTATGGAAGTGTTGGGTTGCGTGAAGATGAAGAGGAACGTGGTGGTATCCGTGAAGATGAAGACGAACGTTTTTCTTCTTTATTTTTCAGATCTGCCTCCTCACCTTTTCCTCCCCTTTCTGAACAGTAAGCCAAACTCAAATATATAGCCACAAATTAGATTAACCAAATTATCTAATGTTCAAAATGACCCTAACGATAAAATGGACTCTTGAATTCAATAGGATAAAAATTAATCTATCCGAAAACATTTTTGTTTTGTTTTTTTTTTATTTATAAAAATGGACACTTATAATTGTCAAAAACGATAAAATTTGAACAATAAATTATCAGAAAAAAGAAATGAGCACATTAAAATGAACTATGAGTCTCAAAGATTAAATAAAAATTATCAAAATAATTATAATCAAAATAAAATGATAATAAAGAATATCCAACTTTAAAATGCTCGCGGTTAAAAACGAGACTTCAAAATATATCAAAAAATTAGAGGGAGCATATTTTCATGATCTACGCGACACGTAGATTCATAAAATAGTGAGTTAAAGGCGAAAACTTGAAACATTTTCCCGCTAATTTTTCGCATAGTGTCGAATCGCTTTTGACGGTCTGTCTATAAAACCGAAATATCAATATCATCGACATATAAATAACTTAACACGCTGCAAGAAAGATGTAAGGAGATAAAAATGAATGAAGTGGAATATCAGGTATTTTACAACTATAAAATGATGCATATGTCGATTTAAACTGACTTCTGGTCAACTTAAATACGACTAATGCTGCAAATGCGATGTGTAAATGATTGTTTAATGTCAATGGCCTAATGGAAGCATATGCAGGTGAATGTGAAGCTTAAGCCAGATAAAATCGAGATATGAGGGAAAATTTTGGGGTGCAACAGTTTGTTCCCTAGTACGCGACAAGTGTGTGAAACAATGTCGGTGCTTGCTTGCTTTTCTAATTGATTGTATGCAGGAGTTGGGTTTGAAAATAAATGGGGGAGAATCTTTGCTTTTCATATATGTTTCTGTTGTAAGATACTGGTTCAGTATGCTGCTGATGGTGGCAATGAACGTACTGTTGAAGTTTGGTTGTTCCCGAATCCGAAGGTGACATGAATTCAAGATTTTGTTGTTAATTAAGTTGGAGCGTCTTGAGAGAGGACGATCATACGTTGTTGATGTCTACTTCGCGAAGGATGAGAAGCGATGTAGCAGTTGTTGATATATGAGTAGAGTGTAAATCCCTGATGTTTCTGAAGGTGATTGTTAAACAACAAGGATAATTGTTAGAAGATGGAATTTAGAAAGTTGTGGTGTTTCAGCACTGCTGGTAAACTGTGAAGTTGTCGGTTTGACTAGTCTTGTTTAAGATGTCGATGTTCGAAAGGTGACTTCGGTGCAAGTTTTAAAGAGACAATACTATAGTTTAGTAACAATGGTTTGTGCGCCACCATGGTTGTTGGCTATTTATTGACAAATTGAGTAACTGATCACCCTTAATCTCTTATTGATAGTAGACGAGATCATGTTGGATGATATGGACTTGTCTTGCTATCTTAATGGTGAGTGGAGTGGTTGATGGTATATCATGAGATAGTCGCTCACCAATTTGTGTGAAGAGTGGATAAGAAAGAGTTGAGACGTATTAAACAATTCGGAGTGGCGGGTTTATATGCGAGTTAACGTCGCAAAGTGAAAAGAATTGAGAATGTCAAGTGAACAATGATTTTATAGTGGATGTTGAAGAAAGTTTGAAATTAGAATGAGACTTGTAAACTGTATAGTTGACAGAAACTTTAATGAGGATGGTGACTTAAGATGGATTAGCAGAGTTGCGCAGCTGAAGCGTATGTGGCGCATTTGCTTTGAGTATACAATCTTACACGCTTGATTGGTGAATCATTGAAGTAAGATTGATGTGTCAAGGTGTTGTGATTTCTCAGAGATGTTTCATGATTTCATAAGGATATTATTGTGGTTGTTGGTTGATGATGAGTTGTGTGTATAGTTGTTGAGTGGTGCTGTTAAGTTAATGTTGTAATGATTTTGTTTCCATTTTCGCAATACTGTTGTTAGTTACCATTAAAGATGAATAATACTCTGTAATATGACGAAGTTGATTAGGTTGGCTATGAGATACAAAGACGTGGATAGAGCTTTTGATAATTGACATCCAGAAGTCTATGAGAATGAAATTGTGTAGGTGTTTTAGTGTCGAAGATGTTGTTAAGATGATAATGCGACGTTGTATGTCAAAGTATAAGTATGTTATGGTTGTTACTCCTTATATTATGTGTCTGAATGTTATTGAAGTGGTTGATAAGTCGTTAATGAATTATGTTGCAGAAGTGTTGAGTGTCTGACATGTGTGTATTCGATTTGAATAGTATTTAGTTGTTGTTATGTGGAAAAAGTAGTAGTCGAAGTGTTTCCAAACACGACTTGGAAATCAAGGAGTTAGGTGCAAAATTAGCGTTAAGGGTAGTAGTATCTAGTAGATTTTCGAGGACAAAAATATTCTAAGTGGGGGAGAGTTGTAACGCCTGATATTTAATTATTTATTTATTTAAATATTTTTGAATATTTTCTGGATAATGGTCGAAGTTGTGAAATGTTGATTTAAGTTGTCGAGTTGTTAGTTGATTAATTTAGTTGATTGGTCGGTCGATTAATAATTGTAATAATATTAGAATTAAGAGAATATTTGTGTTGGGCTTATTTTTGTGATAGAAGTAGTAAAAGATGGAGTGTGAATGTTAAGTCCAATAAGACAAAATAAGGATAGTGTTAGTATATTAGTTATTTTAGAAAATAAGGAGAAAAAAATAGCAGTACGTGAAAGATTTGGCAAAAGAGGAATAAGGGTTTTGGAGAAAGAGTAGAAAAATCTTGGAAAAGTGATCGCGGAAAATTGCGGAGAAGAAAAGAGGAAAATGTTTCAATCGGAAAATTAGAGCGACCTCCAATCCAAGGTAAGGGTGGGGTTCTGACTTTATAATCGGGGATATGATGAATTGTATGCGGGGATTAATCTTTAGAAAAATTACTTCTGTGTGTAATTGATGTTGTTTGTGATGATATTTCCACTGTTAGGTTGTTGCTAATAAATTGCAGGGATTAAACCGGTGGATTTCGATGTTGGAAAATTATTCCAAAATTGATATAATTATTATATTATAGTATAATTTGGGTAATTTTGGTTGGGATTGTAATTCAGTGAAATTATTTGAGGTCTTGCAATCGAAATAGAACAGAAACTGGAAAAACGGTGTAAAAAACAGGTGTACCGGACGACATAGGGAGTGTGTCGAACGACACATAAAAAGAAGTACATGCCGAGGGATATGTTGGTGAGTGTCGACCAGCACTTATGCTTAAGAAAGGGAGTGCCACGAATGACACACCTTTTGGAAGGACATGGCATGACATTTTCTTAACTATTATCTTGTTTCATCACTTTTCTTATGTTGCATGCTTAACTATTACAAAAACCTGACTGTTTTATTATTATATCACATATAATGGAAATATATTATGAATATATATACATTAATAGTACATACAGGGTGTGTGTGTGTGTGTATATATATATATATATATATATATATATATATATATATATATATATATATATATATATATATATATATATATATATATATATATATATATATATATAATTGTTTTAATTTAAGTTGACAGCATAATGGAAATTAACAGCTGAAATTGTATTATTTTGGTAGTAGTAAAAATAACAGGGCTAGTATTAAAATATCAGTGATGGATTTAGTTGATTAAATTAGCAGTGACAGTGTGTGTTGGATAAATAGTAGTGTAGAGTAGAAAATAATAGAATTTTTAGCCGATAATTAATTAATTGGAAATAGTCGAAATAGTCCGAATAATTACGTGGTTTGTTTGTATTTTATTTTGGTTGATTCAGTGTGATATATACTTGCCGTGAATTTTGAATTTGCAGATGATAAATTGTGTTGTGTTGCTTGCGTTGAACTGTGATTATTATGTTGTAGGCTTATGCCAATGTTGTATAATTGTGGTTAAGTTGTAGGCCGAGTGCCAATGTTGACTGAGTTTTGTTGAATTGTTATTACGTTGAAGGCTTTTTACTAGTGTCGGATTATGATTACGTTGTTGTTGATTTGATGTTGCATTTTTGTTGTTGTTGAGTTGCATCATGTTGTCGCATACATTGCATAAACACGTTGTCCTGGATTGACAAATATTACGTTGGTCTGGATTGGAAAAATATTATGTTGGGAGCTTTGCTCTGTTTATGATGGCCTAGATTGGCAAAATATTACGTTGGGAGCTTTGCTCTGTTTATGATGGCCTGGATTGGCAACCACGTTGATGTTGAAGAATTATGCCTTGTTGATGCCTCTGATAATTGGCAGATTATTACGTTGGGAGTTTTGCTCCATTTTTACGTTGGGAGTTCTACTCCAATGGTACCACATTCATGTGCATTGTCATTGAGTCACATTTTATGTTGCATCCTTGAGTTTTGGTGATGATGTATTAGTTGTTGCGTTATGTTATTGACTTGTTGTGACTAGTATTATCTATAAGTTATAAACTAGTTTTTATATCATGTGGAGAATTACGTTGTGATAAATGTTGTTTGTAGTTTGTGAAGTGGTGATTTTACTTGATATGATTCTAGTATACTATTTATCATACGCTCAATTATTTTGTTAGATATCTCACCCCTTATGTTGTGATGTTTCCTCTACGTGGATAACGTGCAGGTAATCCAAGATGAAGATTGTTTACCTTCATTAGTTTGAGTCAGTGTCGTTGCTCTGATACGTAACACTCGGGGGATGAAAGAATGTTGTTTATTGTTGTTATTACTTCCGTTGTCGAATTTTATGTTGCTTCGAAGTTGTTTTAGTATAAAAAATTATGTTATGACATTAAGTTGAATATTATGATTCCACTGCATAGTTAATAAAAGTTGTTTTGTTTTCAAAGACTAAATAATATGGCTATTTGTTCATCCGATGTTCTAAGTGTTATGTATCTGTTGTATATGTTTTACATGTAGTAAAATCTGTTGTTTTAAGTTGAATTGTAGCATTCCAATTGTTTTGAAGAAATTTATTACTCTGATTTTTATAATAATTGTCGGGTAGCATTGGGGTGTTACATACCAAGCCAGGAAGGAAGTCCATTATCAGTAGTATTAATTCAGAGCTAAACTACCCTGTTTAAAACTCCTCACTTAATAACTACCTAAACCAACTTCTACCTAAGTTCTCGCTATATATGAGATACCCCTCTCACTTCCAATCACCACAATCATGTCTAACAGTCAACAAATCAACCACTGTATCGACGACTTGATTTCCAACAATCTTGTATCCACAGAATAGAAGACACACTTCCATGATAAGGAGACACACTCCTATTCCAGGAAGAAAGCCACACTTCCCTCCATACTCATCCTTGAATCTAGACTAAGAACACATAGTTGGAGTTGCTTTAAAGCTTCCTCCAGGAACAATATTCAACTTATTACCTAAAGGCTTCTGAGTGAGAACCTGATGACCATCCCACAAACCGGGTGGTTCATCTACAAACACAACCCTTATTATTTTACATGTTGGTTGAATTTGTTTTCTTATTTACAATGCTTTTAATTATAACATATTCCTAACTAGTCTTGGGCTTCTAATAACAACAAATAGGCTGTTACAAATCTGCAAAAGATTCTCCTACAAAATAGGTCTTCAATCAAATCTTCCTAAAATATCTTCATATTTGTAACAACAAATAAGCTGTTACAAATATTCAAAAGATTCTACTACAAAATAGGTCTTCAACCAAATCTTCCTAAAATATCTCCATATTTAGAAAGTCTTCATTTGAACATATTCTGACTTGATTCTTTCCTGACCCTTCTTGCGCCATATATGATTGCATAATATTGGTTAGTAATATTCTATATTCTGTTAATTGCTGAGTCAGATTCAATTAACAGTCTTAGAGGTCTCAGGCGTGATGTCGAATGGCTCTACGTAGGACATCTTTTTTTGACATGTTGTCCAGATGTTGAAACATTTCAACTCAACATGTTCCTTTGTCAAATAGAACTTTCACCCGTTTTCTCTTACAAGTTACAAATTCTATCTAACTAATTGCTACTATATTAGTTTTATCAATCATAATGCCAATTCAAATAATAAAGAAATAACATTTAGGATAAGGTACAAGTGGTTTATATGGTGGTGGAGGCATATAAGGTGGTTCTTTTTCTACGACCTCTTCGCTTTTGTCTTCTATTCCATTATCCTGTGGTGTGTTTACCTTTTCAGTTTCCTCACCACAACTTTTATACTTGGACGAATTTTGGAATCTTGGGTCTACTGGTCCATCTAATTTGGTTCCACTTCGTAATTGAATGGCATTGGTATGACTTCTTGTGTTTGGTTGTGGTTGACTGGGATATGTTCCAGTTGGTGCTGCTATTGTTACTTATTGTTGGGCTAGGTTTCCAACATTTTGTTTGTGTACCCATATCATCAAACTTTCTTGACAGTTGCTTCATCAGTTCACTCGTATGAGCATTTTGATTTGTGAAATCTTTTTTTATTGGGCCTGAGCATTCATAAAGTTTTCCATAATGATCTCTAGATTTGATTTTATAGGTGCTTGTGGAGTAGATGATGCTCCTTTCTAATATCAAGGTGGAATAGAAGTGTTGGGTTTGATGGATATAGAGCATTAGTTCTCTTATACGAAAAATTTGGATGATTTATCTAGCCATGATTATAAGTGTTTGAATATGGGTTTCATTGGGTGTAATTTGCATCGTCAGTAGAAATACCAACCAACAACTGGCAATCAGCATTAGTGTTCCCAAGGGTTTCACATAATTCATAATTTGGTGTTATGTTGTTTGTGGTATTAAGCGGCAAACAAATAGTAAAGTATTTATTTTTACCGGGTGATATATCGGTTAGGTTATATCGTATCGTGTCCACAGATATTGGTTATTGATTCGTCGTTCGACAATTCGTTTGTTAATGAGTTTAGGGTTAAATGGGTTGTAAAGAAAAGACAGAAAGTAAATGAACAAAAACTATAAAGGATAGACAACATGTCTGGAACGAATGCACACTACCCGTCATCACATGCCTCTCACAACCTAAGTCATTTCTAACCCAAATTGAGAATCATACTGCAATCACCTTGGTAGCCATGTCTGGCCTACCTTAACAACAAAGAAGTCAATCGTGTCACTCGTAACGACTATGTCTAGCTCAAAACTCCTAACACGGAGGCATTAATCACATATACTCTAAGTAAATGTCAGCTTTAAACCCATTTCTAGCATTCAGAAACTAATAGATAATCATCCTAGGTAATAATTCAAGCAATCTATGTCTAGCAAAGCTCAAATCCCTAACACAAGATAAAAACCTAAGACAATCACCAACACAAATTCATAAAGCATGCTTTATACAACGCCAAGGGCGACAAATATACATGAGTTATGAGTAGATATACATACAAAACCCAACAAAAGAGATTACAAAGAAAAGAGAATAAGAGGATCCAAACATTTCTTGGTTTGTCAACACCAATCGACGAGGAATTCGACTCTGGATCATCCAAATGCAAACTCCAATGTTGTTTTCTAGCCTCTCTAGACCAAAAAATGATGCATGATGGATTGGGGTTCAAAAATACCCAAAATATAACCTAAAAATGTGTTTTCCCCCCTTTTAAAGAGTTCTGAAATCGCAGGTCGCGCTTAGCCCGGTCTGTGGTGCTCAGCGCGGTCTGTGTAGTTCCCAAAAAAAATCAGCACTTGTTTTCGCCATAACTTAAGAATCGTAACTCGAATTTGCGCCCGATTTGAAGCATTGGAAAGCTTATTCAATTTCCTATCTAACCAGGACAAAATATCAATTAAATTGATGATTTTTTATTCTTTGATTTTGAGCCTTATTCGTTGATGAGTTGCTCAAATCGCACGTTTGAAGCTGTGTCTTCGATACTTTATTACTCAATGCTCCAATTATGAATGAATACCTACAACAAATATGAAAAACTATCAAATGATACAAAAATACACTAAAACTTGATTATACACTAAATATACACATTTATACAAAAAGTGGGGAATTTATTTGAAGAATATCAACAAAAGAACCGATAAGTGCCACAAAATATATATACAAAATAACTACATTTTGGCACTTATCATAATCTCCCCGACTTGAAACATTGTTTGTCCTAAAACAAAGTCAAGTAAACCTAAAGAAATAAAATATGATAATCAAAGAATCACTAAACAACAAGTTTTTAAAACGAAAAACAAATGTATGGTTCAAACAAAAACATACATGACAAACACATACTTACCACCATACTACAACAATAATATATAAACGAAACAAATCCTAAGTACAAAAATCATGCAAAAAATTATAAAACAATACAAGCTTAATCATGAATTACACCTAGCAAAAAATCATCGGTATATGAAAAACATACAAAGGTGAGGGACTTTTGACATTCATCCACAATCTTGCAAACAATAGACTAAATTATGCATTCATCCAATAATTCACATTGAAAATACAAAGGCAAGAATCACAAGGGCTTTTTAAGATTGTAACGTGGCTTGGTTAACAAACAAATGATAAGTCCTATAGCTAATCGAAACAAAAACTTTCCTAAACATAAGGGAGTGATCAACTCACAAAGTTTCAAACAATACAATTTCAATCATACTTCTTCATCATAAATTTCACACCAAAACACATTACTTATTAACACAACATTATTCACACTCTTTTTGTTTTTCTTTTTCAAAGCTGTGTTTTCTTTTTTTCTTTCTTTTTCACTTTTTTTTCCTTTTCTTTTCTCAACCTCATATCAATCACAACATAAGCACATAAACATTCCTCTCCCCAACTTGAATTCAACCAACATTAACGTGTGGATACTCTCTAATTTCTAAGGCAAGATAAAAAATTCATACAACAAAATATAGTTGAGGGTTCAAGAAACAAAGAAATCAACATCCATACAAAAAAGTTGAATTCAACTTCATATACAAGCATCAAGTTCAAATAAACATGGATATTGATAAAAGTTCAAAGGGGTTAACAAAGGTTCACACACTCACAAGGTGAATTGAATATTTGGCTATGGTAGTTGTGCTCAAAATTAAAAAAAATGCCTTGATCATTTTCATGCATTCATACAATCAACACAAACAAAAGATTAAACATAATGAAATCCAGTTAAAACAAGAATGTGACCTCCAACATATGTGAACAATGGAAAGCTTCCTCACATTTATGGGTAAAAAAGTAACTATAGTGATTCAATTCATGAGCAAGTAATGCAAAAAGACTGAATGACATGGTAATTATACAAATGATGAATTTCCTAAATATGTTATTCTATAGAAAGAGATAAACGAGTACCTAGCGTGTACCAACTTTGAAACCTATCATTACCATACATCCGCGAGTTGAAACGATTAAACTCGAAATATCACAAAATGAAACCTCAAGCTACCAGACCAAATTAGAGTCCAAACAGTCAACAAAAGAATTAGAAAAAGAATACTAACTTTATTTAATACAAAAAGCCTTGGTGAAAGTGGGAAAAGGCGAACCAAGTGAAATTTGAAAAGAATTCACTGGCTCTACACAGTAGAGCGCGCTACACCAGTTGCAGAAAAACAAGGCAACTGGTGCAACTTCTATGCAAGCTCCACTTACACACCTACACAATCTCATTTACACAACTAAAAATTATTTACAAAGTATACACACTTCCACAAGCTAAAACACTACAAACTTGTGGAAAACAACAAATTGACACAACCAAACCAACACAAATAACGATACAAGAACTTGGTGAAAATGAATTAACAAGTTGAAAAGTGAAGATTTGAAATTAAGAGCAAGTCCTATTTCAACTTGTTAAAACACAAGCCACCACACACATAAACAAACATAAGCAACATGCTTGTTTTACGTCATAAGCTCAACGCCTTTATTATGCGAGCTACTAACCTCCTCTCGTCATACCATGGTGTTGTCACATCACGCAAACCTAAAGAAAGTCTCCTAACAACCACACAACAAACGTTACGATACCAAACAAATCACAACAATACGTGAAAACGAAGAAAACACAAATATGCACAAGTATGGAAAGTAAACACGCAACATGTACAAGTAATAATATACAAATTCACATACAAAGTCTATACAACATATACATTAATTACAAAACTCAAAAACAACAGAATTTATCGCAATACAGAAATAATAAAACCAATCACCGGCAACGACGCCATTTTGTTGCAGCGGTATTAGCGGCAAGCAAAAAGTAAAGTATTTATTTTTACCGAGTGATATATCGGTTAGGTTATATCATATCGTGTCCACAGAGATTGGTTATTAATTTGCTATTCAATAATTCGTTCGTTAATGAGTTTGGGGTTAAATGGGTTGTAAAGAAAAGACAGAAAGTAAATGAACAAAAACTATAAAGGATAGACAAATTGTCTGGAACGAATGCACACTACCCGTCACAGACTTAAATCTACCGTCCAGTTATACTCATCCTATGATACTCGTCCATGTCATCACATCCCTCTCACAACCTAAGTCATTCCTAACCCAAATTGAGAATCCTACTGCAATCACCTCGGTAGCCATGTCTGGCCTACCTCAACAACAAAGAAGTCAACCGTGTCACTTGTAACGACTATGTCTAGCTCGAAACTCCTAATATAGAGGCATTAATCACAGATACTCTAAGTAAATGTCAGCTCTAAACCCATTTCTAGCATTCAAAAACTAATAGATAATCATCCTAGGTAAGAATTCAAGCAATCTATGTCTAGCAAAGCTCAAATCCCTAACACAAGGTAAAAACCTAAGATAATCACCAACACATATTCAAAAAGCACGCTTTATACAACACTAAGAACGACAAATATACATGAGTTATAAGTAGATATACATACAAAACCCAACAAAAAATATTACAAAGAGAAGAGAAGAAGAGGATCCAAACATTTCTTGATTTGTCAACACTAATTGACGAGGGATTCGACTCTAGATCATCCAAATGCAAGCTCCAATGTTATTTTCTAGCTCTCTAGACCAAAAAATGATGTATGATGGATTGGGGTTCAAAAATACCCAAAACATAACCTAAAAATGTGTTTTCCCCCCTTTTAAAGAGTTCTGAAATCACAGGTCGCGCTTAGCGTGGCGCTCAGCGCGGTCTGTGCAGTTCCAAAAAATCAGCACTTATTTTCGCCATAATTTGAGAATTGTAACTCGGATTTGCGCCCGATTTGAAGAGTTGGAAAGCTTACTCAATTTCCTATCTAACCATGACATAATATCAATCAAATTGATGGTTTTTTAGCGGGCTTGTTGGCAAAGTATATGTATAACTTTTGACCGTTGGGATCTTCAAAGAATGGTTTGATTTGAGAGATATAGACATCGCACTGAAGGTGAAGATTCTAATTTGTAAGTTTGTTTGCTTTATGGTTTGCACTTGTTATCACAATTTTGTGAATCACTTTAAAGACTCACTTGTAACCCCAATTAATTATAGTGGAGCTATTTTATTTGGTTTGGTTGACTCGTGGTTTTGACTCTCTGTGATACGGTGAACTGACTTTTTAGTGTTTTGTATCGCAAATGTGCGGATAGCAAGAGTCGCCACCGACTTTTATTTTTATCCAATTAAGGGAAGGTAAAAGTACAGAAAAAGACCTTCGTTAGATTAAAGTGCGGAGAATGGTTATGAAAAGGGAAGGTATTAACACCCCTTTCCATCCGTAGTTATCTACGGGCTCTTAGTTGCTCTTAGATCACTTTAAAATTGTGCTTTCTGTGTGTTTGACAAAAATGTTTTGAAAAGGCATTTCGCTTTGACTTTGTAATGATTCATGTAGGAATGTATACAAAGTGTTTGGAAATGTTTTGTTTTGAAAAGAGTTTGAACTTTGACAAAAGTGTGAGGTGTGAAAAGCATTTTGATAGAGCAAGCAACTAAAAGTCTTATTACCTACTCAGAATTGGTCGTTTTTTGTATTGTTACGTTCCTTTAGAATAGCGTCATCCATACCATTAGTTTGTAGGTAACTCCATTCGTTGGATGTAAGCGGGACATTCGAAGGGACATCGTATGGTCAAAGAAAGCAACTTGTTGGAAGTATCCTAGCACATTCGAAGGGACTATCATCATTTTCGTGGCGACAATCGAGGGTCAAGATCATGTATTCGGAGGCGACATCGTGGGTCTTATGATCTTTGTATCGAAGGGACTATGATGATTTGTTTTGAAAGCAACGGTGCTAGAATACCTCTACGTTCGAGGACTTGACCATTTTGAATTAAGTAAGGCAACGAGAGAATTACCTAAGGGTGCATGTGTGAAAGAGGTGTGTCGATTTGAGATATTTTATCTTGGAATTAGTGAGCTATGTTCAATTTTAGTCTTGCCATACACGCCTAGTTACTAACAGTTTATAGGGTGCGGAAATTAAAATCGGAATGTAAAGTGCGGAAGGTAAATGTCTACGCTATTACATGGCTTTGAGGCGGATACATAATTTAAACTTATGGAATAAAAACCTAATTTAAACTATTACATCCCATGAAGCATTACATTATTGGAAAAAATAAAATGATGAAGAAGAAATAAATGCGAATCGGATCAACCTGTAAAAGAATGAGAACTCGGAAAATATGATGAAATCGAAATAAGAGAAAATGTTAGAAAAAATGCAAATTTAAAAATAAGAAAAATATGACATGCTGGGAATAATATAAATATGCTAAAAATAATTTTTTGGGATTTATTGAATGCATTTTAATAATTAAAAATGAATTAAAAGTGATTTAAATGCAAAATTATGAATAAAAATAAATATGCATGCAAAATTATATTTTTTAATTTTATAAATTAAATAAAGGTTTTCTGAAAATAAATGCAAAAAGAAAAATAATTTTTGGTGGTTTTTTAATGCAGAAATAAAATTATGAAAAGAAATTAAAATGATGCAAAAATATTAAATAATATAGAAAATATGAAAAAAGTGCAAAGTTTATAAAAGAAAAGAAAGAACCGGTCCCAGGCTGAATCGAACTTGTGACCATGGGGTGAAACCTTGAGATTGCTTGCCTCTACCACTACGCCACTTGACACTTGGTGTTGGAAAAGTGAAAATCAATTGCATTTGAATGATGACGCGTCAGGGTTATGTTTGAAAATCAAAGTCGGCGCAGCGTGGGGTGGAAAGAGAGCGAATCAGAACGCGTCATAGCGCCACGCCGTCCCTTGCCGGTCAAACAGAGTCAGCGACGCCGGAGCCCTAGCTCCGGTCGTCTTCTCCGGTGACCCAATTCCCTGAACCTGCGAAAACACAAAAAATAAAAGGACAAAAGGTACCCTACCCCCCTAAATCGAGGGCTGCGATCTCAATGGTGCCATTAGCTTGTCCTAAAAATGCTTGTACAAGCCGGTTCGACTCAATCAGCTTGAAGCCCTAATAATGGCACTATGATTTCCAGACGTCCAAGCTTGCATGTAAGGGTTCCATCAGATCCTAAATACCACCCTGAATCGATACAAACATACAAACAACATTAATAATGCATGGAAAACAAAATTCGAATTTTGCAAATTTACCAAATCGGAGCAGTGGATTGAGCACGATTCTGGACGGTTTTGCTTCAAGTAAAGGTTGATTTTGCTTGCTGGGATATCAAGGAGCAAGATTGGATGGTTAAAACACCTTGAAACCGGCTGGAAATTGAAATTCGAATTTCTCAAGTTTCTTGAAATTTTTTGCAAGAATAAGGGTTTGGCTTGAGCTAGGGTTTCGTCTGTGTGGCTTGGCATATTGCTGAGTATTTATAGAAGAGATTGAGAGAGGAAAAAGAGTGAAAAAAGATTTGATTTGGAGCATTCAATATTTTTCAAATAAAATCAATTTTCTTGAAAGAAATTTGATTTCCTCTTCAATGCATGATCATGCACGAATTTGGCAAGTGTTTGGGCTTTCTTGGACTTCAAGTTTGGTATAAAATCAGCCCTTTTGGAAAAATATATTATTTTCATATTTTATATAATTTAATTTTGAATTAAATGTTCTAAAATTCAAAAATAAATCAATAATTTTGAATAATGTCATGAACAAGTTTGGATCAAAAGATTTTAGGCCCATTTGGAAAATTTTGCATTTTGACCAAAATGTCCTTTTGTGCAATTGTCCAAAATTGTCCAACTTCTGAATAGTGTATCTTGCTCAATTTTCCACATTTTTGAGTGTTCTTGGACTTTTTGGAAAGCTCTAAGAGTCCTCTAACCAAAATTTTTGGTCTCATCTCAATTGGAGTTTCCATGCTCAATATATCTTCAAAACAAAAGTTGACTTTTGTTGACTTTGAAAATGACCATAATGTTTTGAGCCATACCTCTCAAATGAAGCATTTTTTGGACATTCTTGTGAGACATGAAGTTGTAGAGAATTGAATTTCCTTCAAAACAAGAGGTGGTGGAAAAATTTCTGAGAAAGTATGAAGAAGTTATGATCAGTCAAAGTTCAGTTGACTTTTCACCTAGAAACCCTAATTTAGAAAGTTTGACTTTTGAGCAAATCTTGAGTTTTCTTGATGAATCATGATCAACCCTTGATCAAATGATGAATGTAACTTCAAAATGAGGATGTTGACCAAAAATCATGAAGTTTGACTGTATGTTGACCACGATTGACTTTTGTCAATACTGTGATTTTCAACCATCGAGCAATTGTCTGAGGAAACTTGACTTGTAAGGCTTGAAACTTGACATGGAGAATCTTTGAAGCATATGAGGAGGCATGAAGACCATTGGATATGTTGGAAACCCACCTTGATCTGAGAAATGCCAAACCCTAGTTTGGGTTGATTGTCTAGGAGAAAGTTTGTCTGATCAACTGTTGAGGAATCCTTGAGTATGGATGTATGAAATATCTTGAGAAGATGGAGGGAAAATTTTGGGGTATGACAGCTGCCCCTGTTCAATCTTCTTGTCTTGGAAGGGTTAGATTGACACGCTTTGTCTTCGTGACTGAAGGTAGAAGATGATTGAACACTCGAGTACACTTGAAAATTTGCACTCGCTGTTGGTGGATGATGCGGGAATGGGCTTATAGATGCCATTTGGAGAAGCTGGATACTTCGCTGGGGGATGAGTCGTACGCTAGACTCGAGAATGTCGATAGGAGAATTGACGGGGATGGGCTTAAGATGCCATGGAAAGATCGATCTTTGAGGTGAGTGAGCGTCGCTAGGCTCAGATGTTCTTGATAGTGGAAGGAGCCGAAGATGGGCTTAAGATGCCATCCGGAGGGAGTCGTATGTTAGACTTCGTGTTCACCTTTGAATGAAGTTATTGGTTTGTATTGATTTTTAACCAAATATGTAGCATTCTGAAAGTGGAGAAATGTTGGCAAGTAGGGGAGATGGGCTTAAGGTGCCATCAAGGCAACAAGTCGTATGCGAGACTACGTAGTTCTTTGTTGATAATAAGAAGGATTGATTAGATCTTCGTCTTTGATTACTACGGGGAATAGTAGTTGGCAAAAATGTGGATAGCTTCCTGTTGTGCATCGGTGTTGATCCATTGCTGTTATCGGAGGATAACCAGGCGATCTTCAGATAGTTTTCCGTCGGTTCGGGCTTAATCTGGACCGATCGTCGGAGGACAACGGTGTGGCCTTCAGATAGTTTTCCGTCGGTTGGGGCTTAATCTGGATCGTCGGAGGACAACTAGGGGTGGTCTTTCAGATAGTTTTCCCGTCGATTCGGGGCTTAATCCTGGACCAGCTGTCGGAAGTGACTTTCACCTGTTTTGGAAAAAACAAGAGAAACTTTGATAGAATATTTGTTAGTTTTATGCAAAGTATGATGCATGACAATGTGTATGAATGACATATGCATGAATTGTGACTTTATGAGTAATGTATGAATGATAGATGTTGTGGTATTTCAAAACATATCCATCTTGAAGAAGATCGGATGTTGTTTGAGGATTTCGACTTACCTTGGGGATTTGAGTAGGTGAGAACCCCGCTTTAGAAGGAGAAGAAAGATATCCTGGATTCCCCTGATGCTCTATCTGACCAAGTCTTGGGCCTAGATATTGTTGAGGAAGGTAGAGATTTGAGAAGCTCGTCGTCGGAGATCTCATATATAGACCCTACTGGGGAGAGTCTGGGAGGCAATTTGTTGGGGATCTTGCATGTAGACCCTGTTGGGAAGAATTAGGTGGCGCTCTACTAGGGATTTTGAGCGTAGATCTCGCTGTAGGACGTTCGATGGTTGCTGGGAGATCGGGTTGGGGCCCGTTGGAATCTCTGACTGGGGAATAGGAAATGTAGATTTTCTCCGGTGTACTATCTGACCAAGTCTCGAGTCGGATACATTCTTTGGAAAAGGGGAATTATTGAGAGATATCCGCTGGGGATAAACATCTTAGCTGGGGATGAAGTGTTACTGCTCGGAGACTGATGTAACATTTCTCAGTTGAGTGGAATCACCACTCGTGGATTAACATATACTCTGCTGGGGAGGTTTAGTGAGTGACACCTCTGCGGGGATTATGTTCTGCGGGGGAATGTTTTTGGTGACCTTACTCGTCATCTCAATTCCTAAAGCCTGTAGTAACTACTTTTGTATGTTCACTTTTCGCATGTTTGTGATTAGATTCTTATTGTCAAATGCGTATAGTCATTCAAAACAAACGTTGGACTTATTGCAAACGACAACAACAAAAATTGTAAAGAGAAAGAAGCTTGCGTTTATTTGAAAGGGTGGCGTATGGTAGGTAGTGTACACAAGAAAGGTAAAAGCTATGGAAACAATCTCGTTAAGTTCCAACTATGCTAGTACTCATATATTTCGACTATCTCATCTCCTTTATCGGAGAAAGTGAGTAGGATGGTCTTCGCCATTTGAATCTTGAATCGATAGTAGTGCAGGCGGTGATCTGGAAGAGACATAGTCGTGCGCTTAAATCCTAACTTTTGCCTAGACCGCCTTTCGGTTTTAGTCTCAGGAATACCCTTTTTGCCCAAGCCGCCTTTTCGGGTTTCGACTTGCGGGTGTACATGTTTTGCACATATCCTTAACTTTTGCCCGAACCTTTTGGTTCGCGGGATGCCCTTATTTTTGCCTAGGTTAAATGACCTAGCGGGTCCCTTTATCGTAGTATTTTTGACTATGTCTGCGTTCACGGGTGTGGGAAGTCTTCACCATCCATGGTGCTAAGTATCATAGCTCCGCCGAAAACCTTGTTTTGACTACAAATGGTCCTCGTGGGTGGGAGTCCATTTTCCCCAGGATCACCTTGTGGAAGGATGATGCGCTTGACTACTAGATCACCGACTTGGTAGACTCGGTGCTTGACCTTCTTGTTAAATGCTCGATCATTCGCCCGATAGATCTGTCCATGGCAAATGGACGCGAGTCGTTTCTCATCAATCAAGTTAATATGATCAGTGATGCGGACCCAATCGTCTTCGCAACTGCGTCTTGGAGGACTCGGTTGAGGGTCACGAACCTCGATGGGTGGGGCCTTCCATACCGTACAGAGAGAAGGGGTTTGTTGATGTTCGTCTTGTGGTGCGATAACCATGAAGAGCAAATGGTAACATCTCATGCCAATCTTTGTAAGTCATTGTCATCTTCTGTATAATCTTCTTAGTGTTCTTGTTGGCGGCTTCCACTGCGCCATTCATCTTAGGCCGGTAAGGAGAAGAGTTGTGATGCTTGATCTTGAACTGCGTGCAGACTTCGGTGATCATCTTGTTGTTAAGATTGGAGCCGTTGTTTGTGATAATCCTTTCGGGAGTGCCATACCGACATACAAGATTATGCTTGATGAAACGAGCCACAACATTCTTGGTGGATGTGAGCAGTCTACCCTTGGTGAAATAGTCAATTGCCACAAGGATGAAACGATGTCCATTGGAAGCTGTGGGCTTGATTTCTCCGATCATGTCAATGCCCCACATTGCAAAAGGCCATGGAGAAGTTAAAACATTCAGAGGTACTGGAGGTACGTGTACTTTATCGGCATAAATCTGGCACTTGTGACAAGATCGAGCGTGCGGTGACAATCGACTTCCATGGTAGACCAATAGTAACTGTTCTCAAAATCTTCTTAGCCATGGTGTGTCCATTGGAGTGGGTACCAAATCGCCTTCATGTAACTCTTCCATGATACGTATTTGTTTTCGATCTACGGTAGAGCACAAGTCGTGGTTGCGCTTGTATAAGATGTCGATTCTTGAGGAAGTATTTAGAAGCGAACCTTCTCATGAACTTCTTATCGTTGTGGATGCCCTGCTGGATATTCCGAGTCTCAAGATACCTCTTCACATCGTAGTACCAAGGTTTCTCTTACGTCAAGCTCATAACAATATCTTTGGTTCGTCAAACTTCTCAATGATGATGCAGGGAGCCTCGTTGTCCCATCGACCTTGAACATAGGCGACATAGTAGCCAATGCGTGCGTGATTCTCTTCTCGTGGAATATGATTGAAAGTGATTTCTTGAGTAGGGATCAAACTCGAACATGCTCTCGTCTGGAATGAGAGTCGGATGCTTCGTATCCCACCTTATGTTGATCACTAAAGTGAGTCTCCATATACTTGCAAGAACTTGATTCTTAAATCAATAGCGACTTTGATACCCATGATGCACGCTTCATATTCGCCATGTGGTTAGTGCAAGCTGAAACATAATCTGGCGGTGAAAGGTGTGTCACTTTGTGGGGATGTAATGATGGCGTCAATGCCATTGCCAAGTGCGTTAGAGGCTCCATCAAAACCATGGTCCATCGGGATCCTTGTTCGGGTCCTTCGTCCGGGCTGGTTCTTCACAATCGAGACTAGTAAAACATCTTCATCTGGAAATTGACGCATAGGCGATAGTCATCTACGACTTGATGAGCCAAATGATCGGCTACACACTTCCTTTGATTGCTACGAGAAGTGTATTGGATGTCGTGTTCGGTCGATCATTTGCCATCTTGCTATTCTTCGGAGAGGCTGGTTTCTCAAATATGTATTTTATCGGATCCATCTTGGAAATCAACAAGGTAGTGTGAGTCAACATATCTTGTCTTAGTCGTGACAGCCAAAGCGTTGCAAGTTTTCTCATTGTGAGTATCTTGTTTCACGATCGGTAAACTTTTGCTAAGGTAGTATATCGCATGCTCTTTCGACCGGACTCGTCATGTTGTCCCAACACACACCCCATTGAGTTCTCTAACAACAAGTACATGATAAGAGGTCTTCCTTGGCGGGCGGCATCGGGATAGGAGGATTATAGGTACTCCTTGATTTTGTCAAAGCGATGATCGTCGTTCCATTCCACTACTTGATCTTTCTTTAGTAACTTGAAGATTGGCTCACAGATGGCGATTAGGTGTGCAATGAATCGGCAATGTAGTTTAATCGGGAAACCTCGACTTCCTTCTCGGTGCGGGGCGGCATCTCGAATAGCTTTAACCTTGGCGGGTCAACCTCAATACCTTTTCCGACAACAAATCCTAGGAGTTTTCGGATCGACTCCAAAGGTGCATTTGTTAGGATTAAGTCTCGATCATACTTCTTGACTGTCAAATAGTTTACGGATGATCGAGATGTTCTTCTTGATGCGTGATCGAGCTATCATGTCGTCGGCGTAGACCTCTATCTCGTGATGAATCATGTCATGAAATAATGTCACCATAACACGATAAGTGGCACCAGCGTTCTTGATCCGAACGGCATAACCTTGTAACGAAAGTGCCCCAGTGTAGCAGTAGTCTTTTCCATGTCTTGAGGCCATTTTGATCGATTGTAGGAGAAACCATCCATGAAGGAAAACCTTATCTTTGGCGGTGTTGTCAACGAACATCAATATGAGGAAGTGGGAAAATCGTCTTTCGGACTCGCTTTGTTCAGATCTACGTAATCCACACACATTCGTACCTTGGTCCTTCTTAGAGTGCAGAACCACGTTGCAACCATTGTGGATAGGAAGTATGACTGAAGCCGACGTTGGCTGTTTCATAACTTTGGCTTTGATTTTCTCGACATCTCGGGACGCATCGTGAACCTTTTTCTTGGAGAAAACCTTCCTTTGTGATCGGTGTACCACAATATCAATGTCTAAACCCGGTATGTCTTCGTATGACCAAGCAAAAACCTCGATATAGTCTCGTAGCATCTGACCAATCTTCTTTTAACTTTATTCTCAAGACCCGCTCCTATCTTGATCTCTTTTACATCTTCGTCGGTACCCAAATTCACAACCTCAACTTGCTCTTGGTGTGGTGTATAACTCGCTTTTCTTCTTGTGTGATCTGGCAAGTTCTCCGGCACTTCACAATCTTCCTCACTTTCGTCTTGGCTTGGTAGATCGGATTATCAAGTCATATTTAGAAATAGCATATTTGTTATTACGAGATTCGGAGTGATTACGCGATGTATCACGTGGGTGTGTAAAAACACATAGCTTTTGAAGGGCGATAAAGTAAAGAAAGAAAACAAACAATTGAATGCAAAGTCCAGCAGTTTATTGAATGAAAGCAGCATAACAACGAGATAATAACCCTCGCAAGCGAGCCGATGCCGGGTAAGGCACTAGGCTTTCAAAGTTTATTGTTCAAACATAAAGAAATACGAAAAGCAAAACAAAACAATTTACTCGACTAAAGGAGATTGGTATGGCGTCTTGACCTTCAATTCTTGAGCCATTTATGCGGGTTGGGAAGATCCACTGGCGATGTCGAAGTCGTTGTCATCGTCTATAGCATGGATTCCACTTTGGGTGATGCGGAAAGGAAGTTGGCGGCACGTTCGCGTATCATCTTCGATCCTTGATGGTGAAGCCTAAACCGGTCTTGTTGGATTTGAAAGGAAGATCGGGAGGACCCCAAGTACTACCTCCTTGTTCAGCGGCTTGAGCATCTTTCGTGAGGCCATCCTAGGCGGGCTGGTGTAATTCGGGAGTGAGGGAGACTCAGGGCATGACTCGGGGATTGTTTCAAAAGCTTGCGGGATTCTCGAAGAATTCACCCTCCATCTCAAGGTATCGGAATGGTGTAGATGATGACCATACTCTTCTTCACACTTGTAACAACCTTCCCTTTCACGGGTACTTGACCCGATGTAAGGTAGAGTAATAGCGCCCCATGTATCAAGGGCGTCCAAGTAGGCAAGAGTAAGGTGGGCGAATGTCCATGACAAAGAATGTGGAGTCAAAAGTGGGAACCGACTTTACTTGAGTGAGTTCTCAATCTTGTTCACTTAGAACCATCAAAAGCTCTCACAATAATGTCCTTGGGTCTCGAGACCAACCCTTCGACATCAAGTCGATCAAAAGCGATCTTGGTGGGATATTCGAGGCGAGACGGTATCAACAAAACATGAGGCGGTGCCCTTGCATTCCAGAGAGATGTGCAAGGCTTTGTTGTGTTTCTTTCGGCGAGTCAAATCGACATCGGAGAAGCCTAGGCCGTTGTTGGCAGCGGAGTTAGCAATACAAACTTCAAGCGGTCGGTGGTAGTGTCTTGAGTCGTGAGCATTCTTGAAACTTCACGAAGGCATTAGCATGAGCCTCGAGCACAAGAGCGAGCAAGCATGGATTTTGAATGAGTCTGTCTAGCATTCCACAACATTGTAATCACTCTTCTTGATGATCTTGAATTTCCTCCATTTCTTGTTTGGAGGTGTCTTGATAACTTCCTTTGGTACAGGTGGCGGGATGAGTCAGGTTCTTTCCCTCTAGCTTGGGAATGGATTGAATATTTGGAATGCATTTGAGTCGCGGTGTCTTTGGAGGAGAGATATCTGGGAGAATACCCTTAGGTTCGGTCACCTTACTAGATCCGGTGATGTTGTCAATGTCGGGAATGGTAGCTTGACTATAAGGTCTTCAATGGTCGGAGGGTCTTGCTTGGCGCCATGATAGTAAACATCGACTCCATAATTCCAAGGAATAGCTTTGTCGGAGGAATCTGGCTGGTCTTGGAGAAGTAATGATAAGAGGTGCCACTCTAGAGCCTGGAGTCAGTGAGAAAATTCTTATAGTGTTAACATTAGCATAGTCTTACGGGAAATCGTCACCCCATCCGGTTGCTTTAACATCTTCAATAGGAATTTGTAGCTTTGAACGATGTACTTCACCATGTAATCATATTTTCCACTTGGTGCCTCAAGGTATCCCACACGGATAGTGCGGTTTCATTCGCATTGTCAATCTTCAACTTAGACATTTCTTCACCGCGACACGCAGGTGGTTTCGAAATAGTGTTTCACGGTTATCCATCATGCCCACGTCATCTCGACCAAGCACAACCATCAGTGCGATGGGCACCAGCGACAATTCTCTGGGCATCTGGATTGACAAACGTAGCAAATTCTTCTTATGATCATCGGAGGAATGGTCAAGTCATCTATGTTGAAAACATAAGTATCGTCTCTGACATTGGAACTCTTGTCATGATTAGGCATGGGCGTTGATCACATTCGGTCTCAGCGGGAGGGTCAAACTCAATCTTAGCTTGATCATGTCTTGAATTTTGTTCTTGAGCCCAGCAGTTGTCGATGTCGTGCCACAGGCTATTGGAGTGGTAAGCACACTTAGCATTAGGATTGTATCTCGGAGAGGAAGTGTTGACATTCGAGGAGGATCCCTCAAGTGTGATTTCTGCTTTCAACATGTGTTGCAAGGCTTGCGACAATGGCATGTTGATCTTAAATAGCGTCTTCGTTCGGCGTTACAGTTACGCACGTTGTCTCTAAGGTTGTCTTGATGTAGGATTGGAGATCCAAGCGCCCCACAGTTGAGCACGGTCGGTCTTGGCTCGGCACGACCATACACAACATTGGCTTCTTTCTTACCACCAAAGATCTCTTGGCAGTTTGAAGATGTCTCATCTAAATCTTCCACTCTTGATACCGACGATATGCTCTCTTGTAATATCGGCTCGGTGAATCCGGTGAAGAGTTTCAATCGGATGATTGAAGAATGGGCTGTCGGTGTTCCCATGAACATATCAACCAACTCCATTGGACAAGGGTGGTTGAACTGCTGCTAGATCTCTCCATTTACGAGCATACTCCTTGAACTTCTCATCACGACCCATAGACATGCTTTGTAGTTGCATGCGGTGGGTGTCAATTCAACATTGTACTCATGCATGCAGCAGAAAGCATCAACTAAGTCACCCAAGTATGGATCGGTCATTCTCTGGTGATAGTACCATTCCAATGGGTTAGGACAAACTCTCTTGAAAATAGTGCATCCACAATTTACATCATCGGTGTGGGGATTGATCTTACGGACATAGGACTTCAAATGCGACTTAGGGCAAGACCGCCGTCATACTTAGCAAAAGTTGGAACTTTGAACTTGGAAGGAATCACTGCCTTGAGGACGAGACTCGGATCATCAAAATTCAGCCGGACATCTTGATTTTCCACATTGAGACGGTCTTCAAGTTGCTTGTACTTGTCATCTTTATCGAGTATTGCCACCATCATAGTTCTTCTCAAGCTCGGTGTGCCTTCACCATCACCCTTGTTACTTTGCTCATCCTCCTTCTTGACACTTCCTTGAGCTCAATTCGACTAACCACTCTAGGACCTCCTTTGTAGCGCCCATGTTGAGAAGACCAACAACCTTCTTCTTCTGTTGATGAGCTTCTTCAAATCTTCTTGGCCTTGGACCAGCTGGTGAACATCTCTGGCCAGCATTACGAGCTTGAAGATCTTTGACAGGTGTTCAGAGCCATTTACGCTAAAATAAATAGCGAGCAAATGAAAACCAATCTTGATGTACTGTGATGCAATGTTATGCTATGATATGCAATGTTTATCGAATGCAATGCAATGTTTTCAAGGACCTTAGAGATTTAAATTTGTTAAACAAGCAATGAACAAACATTTATTAGTACGCTTTTATTATTTTTCTTTTTCTTTTTAAGTACAAAGGATAGTTCAAGACAAATAAAGAAAATCCTAAAGCTCTAAGTCGGGCGCTTCCTCTTTGTCTTGATGTGGCGTTGATGTTTAAGCTCCTCGTGAAGTAGCTTGGTCAACTCTAGCACTTTCTTCACTTGCATAACCTGAGCTTCAAGGTATCCTTTCTTCTTTTAGTTGAATCCGGGATCTCTTGAGTCTTCAAATCGGTAGGCATGTCGGGATAGGGAGCGGTATAGGTCGTCACCTATAACAGGTTCCATAATTCTTGGTAGAGCAGTGAATGGCATCATGAGGTTTTGAGCGAGCTCGCACCCATTTGAGGTAAGGTTCCCAAGGAATGGAGTTACGGTGCCCCAAAGTCTTGGTATCGATCTTCTTTACCATGCCCAGCGTGTATGAACCTTAAATCGGTGATACGGAGATCGTGATAGTAGTGAACACAATATCTTGGAGAAGCATATCATGTGGGCCATCTCTTGAGCAAAACCAAAGTGCGTAGAGCTAAAGAAGGGTTGTAAGTAATACCTCCCTTATACTAAGTAGTGTACATTAGAATTCTCCATAACGCTCAATGAAGGTGAAGTCCTTTTGAGAGAAAAGACTCCAGCGGATATCGAATGGGAGAGTGACATTAGCCTTTGAGACCACTTCACCTTTGTTCATTCTTCAAAGCGATGGAGGAAGGTCGAAATAAACCACCTTGAAAGTGGTATGCAACATGAGAGTTCCTTGTCTCTTAGTAGTGCAGTGTGGAGAGAATGTAGGATGTCCCAAGTAAAGTAGGCCTTTGGATTGCGGGTAAGAAACAACTTGATGGCATTGACATCTATGAATTGATCGAGTTAGGGAATAGAACCAAACCATAGATTAGCAAGGCCACAATGTCTTCAAATGCATGGAAACTCATAACTTTGAGGAATTCTCGGGCTTTCTTAATTAAGAACTTGGAAAGTAAACCCTTAACTCCACTTACGATTTCCCAATTAACTTGATGTGGCGCTTAAGATGTAAAGGCGATCGATGTCTTCGTACTAGGAACCCTTTCTAGACGGTGAATGGCATTTGATCAAGAATAGGTATCCCAAGTAGCTTAGAGAACTCTTCAAGGTAGGAACCAGCGATAATGCGGGAATGTAAAGCAATGGTGTTTGGATCAAGAAGCTGAAATAGGACATACATCATATCTTCTTCAAAACCGGAGATAACCAAATCAAGTAGATAACCATGTCTTTTGATGGGCGAGCATGGTCGGGAATTTACGAAACCAATTCTTTGGTGAGAAGGTATACCCATGAAGTTGATTCGGATAGTCTTTCTAGAAGACATAATACCTACAAAGCAGAGCAAAGATAAATCCTAGGTCCTTGAAATGGTTAGAAATGATATGCAATGCAAATGATGTCATGATGTCATGTTTAGCACACCAAACAATTCACACAATGAGCCTAGGTTTAAGGCTTGCATGAGGTATAGGTGATTACCCCACCAAAAGTTTGAGTTGGTTCATCTGTCCTATAATAATGTAGGGTTCTAGGAATCTCATATCATCGATCTTTCTCGTAGGCGCTTATTTCAATCGACTACCAAGTGGTCGACGAAAATGTCCCAAAGTCGATCTCAATGGCGTAGCATCGGTATCAACCAACCTCGGTCTACACCAAAGCCATCTCACTACCTTCTAATGGCCAAGATGGGTCAATTAAGGTTCTAAAAGTTTAGTTAGCGCTTGATGACACCACAGAAGCCAAATACTATCATCAACTTGGGAATGAAGAGTATCGGGACAACCAAAGTGTCAGCTAGCGTAGCCATCATGTTGACCGTTTTGATATCGTCTAGCAGTCGCTGACGATTTATTGCTACTTACCTAAAGGAAACCGGATCGGGTGTAGGATCCCCACAAATATAATACCCAAGCAACCCTTAAAGATAAAGCAAGCAAGTCAAAAAAGCAATAAAGGTGATTTAGAAATCCTTAAGGCAATTCTCTCTTTAGGGTGTCTCCGGTGAGTCGCCGATTACGTGATACGGTGGTGACTTTTTAGTGTTTTGTATCGCAAATGTGCGGATAGCAAGAGTCGCCACCGACTTTTATTTTTATCAATTAAGGGAAGGTAAAAATACGAGAAAAAGACCTTCGTTAGATTACGAGTGCGGAGAATGGTTATGAAAAGGGAAGGTATTAGCACCCTTTCCATCCGTAGTTATCTACGGGCTCTTAGTTGCTCTTAGATCACTTTAAAATTGTGCTTCGTGTGTTTGACAAAATGTTTTGAAAAGGCATTTCGCTTTGACTTTGTAATGATTCATGTAGGAATGTATACAAAGTGTTTGGAAATGTTTTGTTTTGAAAAAGTTTGAACTTTGACAAAAGTGTGAGGTGTGAAAAGCATTTTGATAGAGCAAGCAACTAAAGTCTTATTACCTACTCGAATTGGTCGTTTTGTATTATTCGTTCCTTTAGAATAGCGTCATCCATACCATTAGTTTGTAGGTAACTCCATTCGTTGGATGTAAGCGGGACATTCGAAGGACATCGGATGGTCAAAAGCAACTTGTTGGAAGTATCCTAGCACATTCGAAGGTTCTATCATCATTTTCGTGGCGACAATCGGTCAAGATCATGTATTCGGGCGACATCGTGGGTCTTATGATCTTTGTATCGAAGGGACTATGATGATTTGTTTGAAAGCAGCGGTGCTAGAATACCTCGTTCGAGGACTTGACCATTTTGAATTAAATAAGGCAACGAGAGAATTACCTAAGGGGTGCATGTGTGAAAGAGTGTGTCGATTTGAGATATTTTATCTTGGAATTAGTGAGCTATGTTCAATTTTAGTCTTGCCATACGCCTAGTTACTAAGGTTTATAGGGTGCGGAAATTAAAATCACGGAATGTAAAGTGCGGAAGGTAAATGTCCTACGCTATTACATGGCTTTGGGCGGATACATAATTTAAACTTCGGAAAATAAAACCTAATTTAAACTATTACATCCCATGAGCAGTTACATTATTGGAAAAAATAAAATGATGAAGAAGAAATAAATAAGAATCGGATCAACTGTAAAGAATGAGAACTCGGAAAATATGATGAAATCGAAATAAGAAAATGTTAGAAAAATGCAAATTTAAAAATAAGAAAAATATGACATGCTGGGAATAATATAAATATGCTAAAAATAATTTTTTGGGATTTATTGAATGCATTTTAATAATTAAAAATGAATTAAAAGTGATTTAAATGCAAAATTATGAATAAAAATAAATATGCATGCAAAATTATATTTTTTAATTTTATAAATTAAATAAAGGTTTTGAAAATAAATGCAAAAAGAAAAATAATTTTTGGTGGTTTTTTAATGCAGAAATAAAATTATGAAAAGAAATTAAAATGATGCAAAAATATTAAATAATATAGAAAATATGAAAAAAGTGCAAAGTTTATAAAAGAAAAGAAAGAACCGGTCCCAGGCTGAATCGAACTTGTGACCATGGGGTGAAACCTTGAGATTGCTTGCCTCTACCACTCGCCACTTGACACTTGGTGTTGGAAAAGTGAAAATCAATTGCATTTGAATGATGGCGTCGGGGTTATGTTTGAAAATCAAAGTCGGCCAGCGTGGGGCCGGTGGAAAGAAGGCGAATCGAGCAGCGTCATAGCGCCACGCCGTCCCTTGGGTCAAGCAGTCGGCAGCGGGCCACAGCTCGTTAAGTCTTCTCCGATGACCCATTCCTGAACTGCTGAACACAAAAATAAAGGACAAAGGTACCTACCCCTAAATCGAAATTGCGATCTCAATGGTGCCATTAGCTTGTCCTAAAAATGCTTGACAGTTCGACTCAATCGACTTGTGAAGCCCTAATAATGG
Source organism: Vicia sativa (assembly GCA_021764765.1). Lineage (NCBI taxonomy): Eukaryota > Viridiplantae > Streptophyta > Magnoliopsida > Fabales > Fabaceae > Vicia > Vicia sativa. The sequence goes on along the minus strand of CM038792.1, from coordinate 187,498,205 downwards.
CACTATGATTTCCAGAGCGTCAAGCTTGCATGTAAGGGTTCCATCGGATCCTAAATACCACCACAATCGTCTGAACATACAAACAACATTAATAATGCATGGAAAACAAAATTGAATTTTGCAAATTTACCGTCGGAGCGATGGATTGAGCACGATTACGGGCGGTTTTGCTTGAGTAAAGTTGATTTTGCTTCTTTGGGATATCAAGGAGCAAGATTGGATGGTTAAAACACCTTGGCTTAATTTGGAAATTGAAATTCAATTTCTCAAGTTTCTTGAAATTTTTGCAAGAATAAGGGTTTGGCTTGAGCTAGGGTTTCGTCGTGGCTTGGCATATTGCTGAGTATTTATAGAAGAGATTGAGAGAGGAAAAAGAGTGAAAAAAGATTTGATTTGGAGCATTCAATATTTTTCAAATAAAATCAATTTTCTTGAAAGAAATTTGATTTCCTCTTCAATGCATGATCATGCAATTTGGCAAGTGTTTTGGGCTTTCTTGGACTTCAAGTTTGGTATAAAATCACCATTTGGAAAAATATATTATTTTCATATTTTATATAATTTAATTTTGAATTAAATGTTCTAAAATTCAAAAATAAATCAATAAAATAGAAAATTGCCATGGCCAAGCATTTATGGGTCAAGAATAATGTCATGAACAAGTTTGGATCAAAAGATTTTAGGCCCATTTGGAAAATTTTGCATTTTGACCAAAATGTCCTTTTGTGCAATTGTCCAAAATTGCCAACTTGAATAGTGTATCTTGCTCAATTTTCCACATTTTGAGTGTTCTTGGACTTTTGGAAGCTCTAAGAGTCCTCTAACCAACCTTTTGGTCTCATCTCAATTGGAGTTTCCATGCTCAATATATCTTCAAAACAAAAGTTGACTTTTGTTGACTTTGAAAATGACACTAATGTTTTGAGCCATACCTCTCAAATGAAGCATTTTTGGACATTCTTGTGAGACATGAAGTTGTAGAGAATTGAATTTCCTTCAAAACAAGAGGTGGTGGAAAAATTTACGAGAAAGTATGAAGAAGTTATGATCGGTCAAAGTTCGATTGACTTTTCACCTAGAAACCCTAATTTAGAAAGTTTGACTTTTGAGCAAATCTTGAGTTTTCTTGATGAATCATGATCAACCCTTGATCAAATGATGAATGTAACTTCAAAATGAGGATGTTGACCAAAAATCATGAAGTTTGGTGTATGTTGACCACGATTGACTTTTGTCAATCTGATTTTCAACCATCTGAGCAATTGTTTGAGGAAACTTGACTTGTAAGGCTTGAAACTTGACATGGAGAATCTTTGAAGCATATGAGGAGGCATGAAGACCATTGGATATGTTGGAAACCCACCTTGATCTGAGAAATGCCAAACCCTAGTTTGGGTTGATTGTCTAGGAGAGAGTTTGTCTGATCAACTCTTGAGGAATCCTTGAGTATGGATGTATGAAATATCTTGAGAAGATGGAGGGCAAATTTTGGGGTATGACACTCTCATATTGAGGGATTTACCACGTTACAAATTCCGATGTTCTTTTGTGCTTTTATTGTTCAATTGTCGTCTTATATTTGTTGTTGATCCTCGAGGTTCCTATAAATTTGGGAAATATTATATTCGTTGCGTATTGTTCTATTATTTTATCTTAATTTCCTATAAGAGTGGCATAATAGCTCTTGGTTAATGGTTATTTTACTTGTTTGAATGATGAAGTCAAATACAAAGACGAAGAAGGTATTATTAAATGGTTCTAATTACCATTTACTTATTTTTAGTTCCGTAAAGCCAAATTTTGTGTCTGATGAAGAATGAGAGTTTGAACATTAACCGGTATATGGTTTTATTCGACAATATGTAAAAGATAATGTTTATAATCATATTGCTAATGATACACATGCAAAAACGTTTTGGGAGAATATAAAGTCCTTGTATGCCTCTAAATCAGGGAATAAGAAATTGTTCTTGTTGAATAGTTTCATAAATTTGAAGTATAAGGAGGGGACTTCTATTTCAGATCACTTGAGTGAATTTCAAGGGTGTTAGAACAAAGTTTGGTTCTACATTTACTTATATTTTTTATGATAACAAATACATAATTATTAAGATAAACAATTTGTTGTCTTGTAATCGTTTATATGAAGGTACAAGAAGATCCGATGATGAAACAAGAAGTATAAAGACTAATTTTATTACAAAGCTCTAAAAGGCATGTGTGTGTGACTAAGAAGAAAATCATATAACACACCAGCAATTAGAAGTTATGATGCTACAACTTCTGAAGCACCAGCTGCAAGCCACAACTCTAATAAATGAATTTCTACAGGAAATATTAACGCAACATTTGTTAAGAAGTTCTAATGACTCAACATTCAAAATATTAACACGTTGATGATCTGAAGATCCGGTACATTTATGTTAATTATTACGAATCAATTAGTAATGGCTGGACCAATTACTTTTGGGACAAGATCTACATTTTTTTAAGGCATTAATCTCTCAAATCAACAATCTTCCAAATATATCAAGATTTGTTTTTCAACGGTTTCAAATCACTCTCCTATATAAAGAGGTCCTTGATGGATGAAAAGTACACACACGTACATTAAACTATCAAAATATTATCTCATATCAGTTTAGTTATCAAAGTTATATGAGTGCTAAAATCTTATGTAAAAATCATAGTTGTGATAAAGCTTTCTAGAAGCATACTATAACACAGTTGTACTTTATTGTATTTAAAATTCCTTGAGAAACCAAGTTGTGGTTTGATCTCAAGAAGACGTTGACAATTGTCTTCTTGTTTTGTAATCGGTTGTGATTAGTGGATTAAGACCTCAATTGAGAAAGGAAAAATCACCTTGGCGAGTGGACTGGAGTAGCTTTGAGTTCAAAGTGAACTAGGATAACCAACGTGTTGTTTTGATTTATTTTTTGAAAACACCAATTCAAAACCCCTTTCTTGTGTTTTTCTTTTCTTCAATTGGCATTAGAGCTCTTGGTTCTGGGTGCTAACACTTAATCGTGTTAGGAAAAGATCCATGCAAGAAAACACCATGACAGAAACAGTTCAAAACAATAACTATGATGAGAAAGATAGAATCAACGCCAAACCTCCTATTTTTGATGGTGCAAATTTTGATTACTGGAAAGACATAATTGAATGTTTCTTTTTAGGTTATGACGCTAATCTCTATGGCATGGTAACTAATGGCTATACACATCCATTTGATAGAAGCAGTCAGAAGATTGATAGAAAGAAAATGACAGACCAATAAAAGAAGGATTTCAGAAATCATCACAAATCCATAACAATCCTCTTGAGTGCTATCTCTTATACTGAATCTGAGAAAATCATAAACATAGATTTTGCTAAGAAAATATTTGAATCTTTAAGAATAATGCACGAAGGCAAAACATAAGTCAAAGAAACCAAAGCCCTTGCACTCATTCAGAAGTACGAAGCCTTCAAGATGAAAGACGATGAAAAAATTGAGACAGTGTTCTCAAGATTTCAAATTTTGGTGGCAGGATTGAAAGTTCTAGACAAAGGGTACTCCACAGTAGATCATGTAAAGAAAATCATCAAAATATTACCCAAGAATTGGAGACCTATGGTCATAGCCTTAAAGCAAGCCAAAGATCTGAATAAAATATCTCTCGAGGAACTAATCAGTTCGCTGAGAAGCCATGAGATAAAACTAGAAGAAGATGAGCCCCAAAAGAAAGTTAAGTCTCTTGTTATTAAATCTAATAAAATAATATGAAACTAAAGCTTTTCAAGCAGAAGAAGAAAGTTTTGGTGGATCATCTTATGTTGTCTGGGACATGTTCCCCTACAAGCAGTTTTTGGTGAATTGACAATGGGGTTCCTCTTTTGCTTCCAATATCAAGGGTGGACAGGACTCCAGGATGTTGTTGGAGGATTATGTCACATATCAGTGAGAGAAATGCAGTTGGCATATTTACAACACAAGTGTCAGCATGTTTGATAGTTTGATCAAAGATGTATAAACCATAATCAAATGGTTTCTTCATTCCAACAACATAGATAAATCTACCCAATCCCACTGAAATTGTTGAAGTGTGATTTGTGGGCACCCATTTTGCAGCTCCAATTCTATTCAAAATTGTATATTTCACACTCAGCTTTCTATCAGATAATTTCCCTTTAACCGGCCATGTACTCACTTGGTTGGCAATGATGGTCTTGCACACCTGATTGTCAGTTACTTCTAGCTTAGTTTCTTCATTATCACTTCTTATTAAGTACTTGTTGATAATAGTAGGTGAGAACTCAACACACTTTCCTCTTACAAAAACTTTATGAAATTCCTTGCTCCTTTTGTCAGCACAATCCTCAAGGATGTTAACAATGAATTCCTTGAGCAGAATCTCATAACATTTGGGAAGCTTGGTCACAGTCTTCATCAATCCAGCACCAAAGATTAATTTTTTGATTTCCTTGTATTCAAAGGCGTATTTTCCCAATTCCCTTTCCAGGGCTATTCTCCTCTGATAGATATACTTCCATCTTAAGACAAAGTTGATGGAATGGAAGGATATGTTGTATGTTGGTGCATTATGTATCACATCATTTGGTCTCTTAATTATGGACTTCTTCACATGTGTGATGTATGGGACATCATCTTCAACATCATAGTCTGAGTCTAATTCAAACCTGATTTTCCTCTTGCTTGATGATGGAACAACTTTGCTCCATGCCTTTGGTGGTCCATACATAACCTTCTTCCTGACAGTCTTGGATGGAGTGCTTGAAATTGCTGCCTTGCCCTTTCTTGTCTTCAACCTTTTTGAAATCCCAGGGTTCACATTGATAATTATCTCATTGTCTGACATATCATCTACATCTACAACTTCTTCATCTACATTATTCTCAATCCTTTTTGGGTTTGAATCAACGTTTATGTTTGGAGATGCTCTTTTCTCAGATGATGTTTCAACATCAATAATGACTTTTTCAAGATTAGTTTCTTTTTCAAGACTTCTTTTAGGGATCCCTTCTTCCTGCATAGATGATTCAGGAGGCCCTTTTGGGGAAGCCTCAGCAGGAAAATGGGCAAGAGGGATGGTAATCCCTTGAACATCCAGAACCACATTCAGGGTCTTGGTGATTAATCTCCTTATGGCCATATCAACATATATAGTATCTTGATCAGGTTCATTATCAATAGAATTAGAGGTATTACCTATAACAGGGACGTATGTATCTCTTGGACGTCTTGCATGGTGAGTGCGACACTTTTTAGGTCTTGCATCCGGGCATGGAATCATGGAGAGAAAAGCTACGTCCAGGGCTTCATCAGTTGATATATTCTCATTGATGTTACTTGGTGCAGATTCATTTTGTTGATATATCTTGAAGATGGAGGACTGGACCTTGTTTTTTTGGAGATAGGAGATGAAGATACTGTAGTTCTTAGAGTTTGTGTAGTGTGTGGGGGAAATTTGAAATGTTTAAACTTGGTATGGGCTCTTTATATGTTGAATGTCATGTTTCAACAAAGTTAAGTGATATTTTGAAAATTCAAGCCCTCTAATGACGTTCCCACACACTTTTAATTGGTATAATTTATTTAGCAAACAGACCCCTTGCTCGCTTCTTGAAATTCCATATACATTCCATCCTCTTGAATAACAGTTGACCTATTTCATTTCAGTAAATTTCTGGTTCAGGTCCATAATTTTTCTTCTAGTAGACTGATCATTAATTTTTGTAGAGTTATATGATGTCATGACATCTTGTGGAACACTGAGATCAGTTGACCTATGATTTGTCTTCTTCCTTTGGGAACTTTTGCCTTCAACTTGTTTGAGCTCAACACAAGTGGGATAACTTGTATCTTGGGGAACCCATAGATAGCAGTTGTCCTTGGTCATCATACCTCTCATAGTAGCTTCACCTTTCTTATTTGTAATGATACATTCAGTTTTTGTGAAGTTTACTTTGAATCCTTGATCACATAGTTGACTTATGCTAAATAGGTTGGATGTTAATCCTTTGACAAGCAATACATCTTCAATGTTAGGAATTTCAGAGCAGTTTGTCTTGCCCACTCCCTTGATTTCTCCCTTCATTCCATCTTCAAAGTTGACATAACCAGTTGGATGATCTTGAATATTAACCAACAAATTTTTGTCTCCTGTCATATGCCTTCAACATCCACTATCAAAATACCAGTCTTCTTTGGTTCTCACTATTATGACGTGTGTGCTAAGAAACATGAGATGTTAGCTTTGGGAATCCATTGTTTCTTCTCAATTGGGATAGCCTGAGTCACATTTGGTTGAGGTGTAGGGTTGGGGTAACCATACAACTTGAAAAAGAACAACTTTATGTGACCATGTCTTCCACAATAATGACATCTCCATCGATGAGGTCTTCTGTTTGGCTGCATATAGTTGCTTCTTCTACGATGTTGAAATATTTGATTCAACATCTTTGGTTTGGTTTGGATTTGAATAGGTTATATAGAAGACTCCTTTGTCTTATTGTATCCTATACCACTCATGTCTCCTACTACCCTTCCCGATTGAAGTATTTTATCCAGTGTTTTAGATCCACTGTTTAACATCTTGACAGATTTGGAAATTTTGTCAAGATCAGACTTCAACATAGTTACTTCACTTTCCAGCTTATGAATAGTCTCTAGATGCTCCTTATTTTTGTCTTGCAGTTGAATTACGAGCTTCTTATGTTTCTCATTCTCTAGGCATACTTCATTACTTCTAACACATAGTTCCTTGTATGTAGCAGCTAGCTCTTCAAATGTTAACTCTCATCACTTGAATCTCCATCAGAAATGTATGTAACAATCAAAGCTATTACATATTTGGCTGATTCTTCTTCCACTTCATTTTCAAAATCCTCATCTGACCAGGATACATTCAGTCCTCTGCTTTGTCTCTTAAGGAAAGTTGGAGATTCAACTTTATTGTGACCAAAACCTTCACATTTATAACATCTTACTCCTTTGCCTTGAGTAGGTCTTTCCTCAGCTTGTGCTTTCTTCCCATAATTATTTGTTCTAGTGATGTCATATGGGATGTTCCGGACATTAGGTCTTAAGATTCCCTCCATACTCTTCAACACTTTATTAAATTGTCTTCCAAGAAAGACTATAGTGTTGGATAGTCATTCCTCAGTGTCCAGGTCATATTCCTCGCCTCTTTATTCAGTGTTTGACTTGAAATCTATATTCTTCTACTTCTTCTCAGATCTCTCATTAATGCGCAACTCAAATGTTTCGAGAGAACCAACTGGTTCATCCACTTTCATGTTGTTGATATGTTGAGCTTCTTCTATGGCTGTCACTTTCATGTCAAATCTCTTAGGTAGAGATATGAGAATCTTCCTCACCAGTTTCTCCTATGGTGTCTTCTCACCCAAGGCACTACATGCATTAGCTACCTCAAGAATGTTCATGTGAAAATTCTTGAATGATTTCCTCTTCTTTCATCCTTAGATTATCAAATTTAGTGGTAATTACCTGCAACCTTGATATCTTAACTTTGGAAGTGCCTTCATGAGTAGTTATGAGTATTTCCCAAGCATCCTAGGCCACTTCACACGTATTAATCAATTTGAAGATGTTTCTGTCAACTCCATTGAATATAGCATTCAAGGATTTTGAATTTCCAAGAGCCATTTCATCATCTTCTTTTGACCAGTTTTCTTTAGGCTTCAACTCATCAGTAGGTTGGTCATCTTCCCCAACAATAACATGATGTGTCCATCATTTCAAAATAGCTTTCCAAGCCATGTTGTCCAAGGACTTTATGAATGCTTCCATATGAGGCTTCCATAGGTCATAGTTAGTACCATCTAAAATGGGTGGTCTGTTCACAAATACTTCTTCCTTGTCTATAGTACCAGAAAGTATCTTCCCTAGATCTCACCTAGAGATAGAGCAGGATGCCTACTTTGATACCAATTGAAATTCTTGTATCATATATGAGATATTGAAGGTGATGTCACGACACTAATATATGTTATATGAACAACTAACAGAGCATTATTTTAAATGCAGAAAACTAAATAACAGAGTGAATTATATACCCAGTTTAGTGCTATGCACCTACGTCTGAAGGCTACCAAGCCAGGGATGAAGTCCACTATTAGCAATATTAATTTAGAGTTAAACTTTCCCGTTTTCACCCCTCACTTAATCACTACCCAATGACCCTTCTACCTAAGAAACCCTCTTAGATATGAGAACCTCTGCTCACTCCCCACAGTCACTCGCGGTTACAATAAAAAACATAAATATTGAAGACACTCTTCCAAGACACATAATCATCTTTGCTTCAAATCTTATGATGATTAACAAATTACAACTCAATTAACGTCCTCCTTAAGTATCAATTAATACTAGAGTGGCTAATAATGAACAACCAACAAAAATGACAACCAAAAATCAAGAATACTACGTTTAAGTTCTTATGGAATGGCCAACTCTGAAAAACAGGGTTAGCAGTCTATTTATAGAATGAGATCAGCTAGGGTTGCTTCACTCTTTAGTCTTCAGCGATTCCTGATCTTTCTCCATGAAAGTATGACAAAAGTTATCCAATTGTATTTTTCATACCCCAAAATTTTCCCTCCATCTTCTCAAGATATTCCATACATCCATGCTCAAGGATTCTTCAAGGGTTGATCAGACAAACCCTCTCCTAGACAATCAACCCCAAACTAGGGTTTGACAATTCTCAGATCAAGATGGACTTCCAACATCTCTAATGGTCTTCATGCCTCCTCATATGCTTCAAAGATTCTCCATGTCAAGTTTCAAGCCTCACAAGTCAAGTTTCCTCAGACAATTGCTCAGATGGGTTAAAATCAGTTGTATTGGACAAAAACTCAACTGTCGTCAACATATAGTCAAACTTCATAATTTTTGGTCAACACCCTCATTTCTAAGTTACATTCATCATTTGATCAAGGGTTGATCATGATTCATCAAGAAAACTCAAGATTTGCCCAAAAGTCAAACTTTCTAAATTAGGGTTTCTCAGTGAAAAGTCAACCAAACTTTGACTGAGCATAACTTCTTCATACTTTCTCAGAAATTTTTCCACCACATCTTGTTTTGAAGGAAATTCAATTCTCTACAACTTCATGTCTCACAAGAATGTTCAAAAAATGCTTCATTTGGAAGGTATGGATCAAAACATTATAGGTCCTTTTCAAAGTCAACAAAAAGTCAACATTTTGTTTTGAAGATATATTGAGCATGGAAACTCCAATTGAGATGAAACCAAAGAGGTTGGTTAGAGGACTCTTAGAGATTTCCAAAAAGTCCAAGAATACTCAAAAATGTGGAAAATTGAGCAAGATACACCATTCACAAGTTGGGCAATTTTGAAGAGATGCACAAAGAGAGATACTTCTAAAAATCAAATTTTTTGCAAATGGGCTTACTTTTTCTTCATCCAAACTTGTTCCTTATACAATTAGGAATATCCAAGCCCAATGCCACGAATTTTTATTTTATTTTTCTATTTAATTTGTATTTTATTCATTTAAATACAAATTAAATTCAAAAATAAAGTATAAAATCAAAATTAATTACAAATTTGATTTTCTCTCTTCCTTGAGATCAAGCAACCCAATAAAACCGATAAATTTGAAATTTGATTGGATATGGCAAGAATTTGATTGAAATTGATCAAAAGAAAATTTGATTTGGTACAAAATCAAATATATTTTGCATTGATTGATGATTAATTCTTTCTCAAATCGACTCAATTCCATCTACTATATATATACAATACATGCCACACGAATGAGGGTAGAAAAATTGGCTGGAGAAACCCTATTCAAACTCAAAGAAACCGTGCACTTGAAGTAATTGGCAGCCCTAGTTTTGCTTCGATTCAACCAATTCCAAGCCTTCCATTGCATTCCTTGAGGTCTTTGGAATCGATCCAGACCCTCACAACTCTCAAAAACATCAAGAATTGAGAAATCACGATTTGGTTTGTTCATACTTTTTTGAAATTCGAATTCTGTTTATCATGCATTATTAACGTGTTTTGATGATTGTTTTGTGTTTAGAACAAAGTTTGCAAGCTATCTGGGCAATCGAATTGAGTTTCTATGGCCTGAATCGAAATATGCCATTGTTAGGGTTTCCTGAGTCGAATTAGGGTTTCCTTAAATCGATTAAATTGGACCAAACTGATGCCATCAGGATGTTCAGTGGACCAAGACGAATCGAATCATGGCTTTAGATTTCATTTATATTACCTGTATGTGATTTTTGATTTAGCAGGGGCCATAACGTCGAACCAAAGCCGACGCAAAGTTCCCAGAATTTGAATTGAAGAAGATGAAGTTTGGCGCGGGGACGATGCAACCAGGAAGTGATACTTACAATCCACTCGCTCGGTTTCAAAGCGATGCTTGGCTCGATTGGTCATGGCTTGGGTTTGTGAAAGCAAGGTCACTGGTTCGATTCTCACCAGGACCATTTATTTTTCTTCTTCTAACAACCTAACTATTTTCTTATTTTTCCATATTTTCTTTTTATTTAATATTTTGCATTCATTTTAATTTCTTTTCATAATTTTTTATCATGCATTTAAAAACACCAAAAAATATTTTCCTTTTTGCATTATTTCCAGAAAATGTTTATTTAATTTATAAAATTAAAAAATATTATTTTGCATGCATATTTAATTTAATTGCTAATTTATCATTTAAATCACTTTTAATTAGTTTTAATTATTAAATTATCTCAAAAATCCCAAAAATTATTTTAGCATATTAATGTTATTTCCAGCATGAAATATTTTCTCATTTAAAATTATTATTTTGCTAACATTTTCTCTTATTCGATTTCCTCGTATTTTAGATTTCTCATCTTTTCACAGGTTATCTCGTTTGGACGATTTCTTTTTATCGTTTTCTTTTTCAATTATGTAATTGCTCATGGGATGTAATAGCTTAATTAGGGCTTTTATTTTCGCATTTTAAATTATGTATACCCCAAAGCCATGTAATAGCGTAGGATTTATCTTTCCGCTTTATATTTCCATAATCTTTCGCACCTTATAAATTTATTAGTAATTAGGCGTGTATGGCAAGATAAAATTGAACATAGACCACTCATAATTTTCAAGATAACATGAATCTAAATCAACACACTCTTTTCACACATGCACCCTTAGATTAATTCTCTCTCGTTGCCTTCTGAATCAAAATGGTCATGTCCCTCGAGCGTAGAGGTATTCTAGCACCGTTGCCTTCAAAACAAATCATCATAGTCCCCGATACAAAGATCATAAGACCCACGATGTCGCCTCCGAATACATGATCTTGACCCTCGATTATCGCCTCTGAAAATGATGATAGTCCTTGAATGTGCTAGGATACTTCCTACGGTTGCTTTCTATGACCATCGATGTCCTTGAATGTCCCTCTTACATCCAGATGGGTTACCTACCAACTAATGGTATGGATAGCTCTATTCTAAAGGCGATAAGAATGATACGAAAGCGACCAATTACGAGTAGGTAATAAGACTTTTAGTTGCTTGCTCTATCAAAATACTTTTGCACCTCACACTTTTGTCAAAGTTCAAACTCTTTTCAAAAGCGAAACATTTCCAAACACTTTGTATACATTCCTACATGAATCATTACAAAGTCAAAGCGAAATGCCTTTTCAAAACATTTTGTCAAACACACGAAAGCACAATTTTAAAGTGATCTAAGAGCAACTAAGAGCCGTAGATAACTACGGATGGAAAGGGTGCTAATACCTTCCCTTTTCATAACCTTCTCCCTTACTCGAATCTAACGAAGGTCTTTTTCTGTACTTTTTACCTTCCCTTAATTGGATAAAAGAAAAGTCGGTGGCGACTCTTGTTATCCGCACATTTGCGATACAAAATCCTACAAAGTTAGTTCACCGTGTTAGAGAACTGTCGACTCTGCTGGGGAGACACCCTAAAGAGAGAATGCCTTAGGGATTTCTAGATCACCTTTATTGCTTTTTGTTTGACTTGTATGCTTTATCTTTAAGGGTTGCTTGGGTATTATATATTTGTGGGGGATCCTACACCCGGATCCGGGTTTCCTTTTAGGTAAGTAGCAATAAATCGTCGCGACCATTAGACGTATATCGAAACGGTCAACATGATGGCTACGTTAGCGTGACACTTTGGTAGTCGTATTGAAATAAGCGCCTACGAGAAAGATCGATGATATGAGATTCCTAGAACCCGGTTACTATTATAGGACAGGATGAACCAACTCAAACTTTTGGTGGGGTAATCACCTATACCTCATGCAAGCCTTAAATCTAGGCTCATTGTGTGAATTGTTTGTGTGTGCTAAACATGACATCATGACATCATTCGCATTGCATATCATTTCTAACTATTTCAAGGACCTAGGGATTTATCTTTGCTCTGTTTTGTAGGAATTATGGCTTCTAGAAAGACTATCCGAATCAACTTCATGGGTATACCTTCTCAGCTCAAAGAATTGGTTTCAGAGATTCCCGATCATGCTCAGTTCATCAAAAGACATGGTTACCTACTTGATTTGGTCATCTCCAGTTTTGAAGAAGATATGATGCATGTCCTATTCTAGTTCTTCGATCCGAAACACCATTGCTTTACATTCCCAAATTATCAGTTGGTTTCTACTTTGGAAGAGTTCTCTATGCTACTTGGGGTACCTATTCTTGATCAAATGCCATTCACCGGTTTAGAAAAGGTTCCTAGGTATGAAGACATTGCATCAGCCTTACATCTTAAGCGCTCAGACATTGAAGCCAATTGGGAAACCAGAAGCGGAGTTAAGGGTTTACTTGCTAAGTTCCTAATTAAGAAAGCCCGAGAATTCCTCAAAGTTATGAGTTTCCATGCATTCGAAGACATTATGGCCCTGCTAATTTATGGTTTGGTTCTATTTCCTAACTCGGATCAATTCATAGATGTCAACGCCATCAAGTTGTTTCTTACCCGCAATCCAGTGCCTACCTTACTTGGAGACATCATACATTCTCTCCACACTCGTACTATCAAAAGACAAGGAACTCTCATGTGTTGTATACCGTTACTTTCCAGGTGGTTTATTTCGCACCTTCCTCCATCATTTTTGAAGAACGAACAAAGGTTGAAGTGGTCTCAAAGATTGATGTCACTCTCTCATTCAGATATCCGTTGGACTCTTTTCTCTCAAAAGGACTTCACATTCATTGAGCGTTGTGGAGAATTCCCTAATGTACCACTCCTTGGCATAAGGGGAGGTATTACTTACAACCCTTCTTTAGCTCTACGTCAGTTTGGTTTTGCTCGAAGAGATGGTCCTCATGATATGCTTCTCCAAGATATTGTGTTCGACTACAACCACGATCTCCGAAATGCGAAGGTTCATACACGCTTGGGGCATGGTAAAGAAGGCGATACCAAGACTTTGGGGCACCAAAACTCCATTCCTTGGGAACCTTACCTCAAATGGGTGCGAGCTCGAGCTCAAAACCTCATGATGCCATTCACGCTGTTTACAGTAATTATGGAACTGTTGCTATGGGTGGCGAACCTATCTATTCTCCATCCTGACATGCCTACTGATTTTGAAGACTTGAAGAGATCCTGGATTCACCTTAAAGAAGAGAGGGATACCTTTGAAGCTCAGTGCTATGCAAGTGAAAATAAAGTGCTAGAGTTGACCAAGCTACTTCACGAGGAGCGAAGCATCAACGCCTACCTCGGCACCAAGAGGAAGCGCCCATGGGAGACTTAGAGCTTTAGGATTTATATGTTTTCTTTTATTGTTTTGAACTATATTTTGTACTTAAAAAGAAAAAGAATAATAAAAAGAAAACTAATAAATGTTTGTTCATTGCTTGTTTAACAAATTTAAATCTCTAAGGTCCTTGAAAACATTGCATTGCATTCGCATAAACATTGCATATCATAGCATAACATTGCATCACAGGTACATTGAAGATTGGTTTTCTCATTTGCTCGCTATTTATTTTAGCAGAAATGGCTCTCGAACATCTGTCAAAGATCTCGAGCTCGAATGCTCGGTTCAATAGATGTTCACCAGTTTGGTCCAAGGCCAAGAAGATCGAAGAAGCTCATCAACGAAGAAGAAGGTTGTTGGTCTTCTCAACATGGGGCGAGCCTTACAAAGGTGGTCCTAAGAGGGTCGATCGGATAGAGCTCTCTGAAGGAAGTGTCAAGAATGAGGGGTGTCGAGGGTAATAAAGATGATCGCGTGAGCCAAAGAAGGAGGAGAAGATCGCTCGACCATAGCGATACTACGATGAAGATGACAAGTACAAACAACTTGAAGACCTTTGAATCTGTGGAAAACACGAAGATGTCCGGGTTGAATTTTGATGATCGAGTCTTGTCCACAGTGTGGTGATTCCTCAAAGTTCAAGGTTCCTACTTTTGCCAAGTATGATGGCATGTCTTGTCCAGTGCATTTGAAGTCCTATGTTCGGAAGATCAACCCCTTGATAATGAAAGTTATGGATGCACTATTTTCAAGAGAGTTTGTCCGGAACTCAATTGGAGTGGTATTATCAGCTAGAGAATGACCGTATCCGTACCTGGAGTAACTTAGCAAATGCTTTCTACAAACAGTATGAGTATAATGCTGAATTGACACCCACTCGCATGCAACTACAGAGCATGTCTATGGGTCGTGATGAGAAATTTAAGGAGTATGCTCAGAAATGGAGAGATCTAGAAGACAGAGTTCAACCACCATTGTCCAATAGGGAGTTGGTTGATATGTTTATGGGACCATTGACAGGCCCGTTCTTCAATCATCTGATTGGAAACTCTTCAGCCGGATTCACCGAGTTGATATTGACAGGAGAGCGTATTGAAGCTGGTATCAAAAGTGGAAAGATTCAGATAGAGACATCTTCAAATGCTGCAAAGAGATCTTTTGGTGGTAAGAAAGAAACTAATCGTGTATGGTCGGAAAAGCCGAGCCAAGACCGACCGTGGGAGCGATTGTGATCTCGATCCTACATCGGCCAACCTCGGTGAGATAACATGCGTAACGAGCGTGCCACGAAGCAGTTCTGAAGATCAACATGCCTTTGTCATAAGCCTTGCAACACATGTTGAAAGCGAGTTGATAACCTTGAGAGATCCTCCTCAATACATCAACACTTCCTCTCGAGATACAATCCTAATGCTAAGTGTGCTTACCATTCCAATAGCCACGGACATAATCGATGATTGTTGGGCTCGAAGAACAAGATTCGAGGATATGATTGAAGCTAAGATTGAGTTTGACCCTACATTGAGACTCGAATGTGATCAACGCACCTATGCCTAACCATGACAAGAGTTCCAATCTTTGTTGGCGATGATACTTATGTTTTCAACATAGATGACTTGACCATTCCTCGATGGTATTAAGAAGAATTTGTTGCAAGGTGTCAATCAGGATGCCGGAGAATTGTCGTTGGTGCCCATCGCACGATGGTTGTTGGTTGAGAAGCGTGTTCGGTGCATGATGGATAGCGTGAGATACTATTTCTAAAACCACACATGCGAGCGTGTGAAGATATGTCTAAGCGAAGATCGAAGATGTGACAGCGCACCATCGTGTGGGATACCTTGGGGCAGCCAAGTGGAAAATACGATTACATGGTGAAGTACATCACGAGCTACAAAATTCCTATTGAAGATGTTAAAGCAACCGGATGGGGTGACGATTTCGAAGACTATCTTGATGTTAACACCATAAGGATTTCCTCTGCGATCACATGCCTAGAGTGGCACCTCTCATCATTACTTCTCAAGACGGTTCCATATTCCTCTAACAAAGCTATCCCTTGGAACTATGGGTGATGTTTACTATCATGGTGTCAAGCAAGACCCTCGACTATTGAAGATCTTACATTGAAGCTACCATTCGACATTGACAACATCACGGATCAAGTAAGGTGACCGAACAGGAAGAGTATTCTCTCCGATATCTCGCCTCCCAAAAGCTGCGACTCCATTTCGCATTCGACTATTCAATCCATTCCCAAGCTAAAGGGAAGGAACCAATGACTCATCCTGCTCAGCCAGAAGTACCAAAGGAAGTTACTGAAGATACCTCCAAACAAGAAATGGAGGAAATTCTGAAGATCATCAAGAAAAGTGACTACAATGTTGTGGAACAGTTAGGACAGACTCCGTCCAAGATCTCCATGCTTGCTCTGCTCTTGTGCTCTGAGGCTCATGCTAACGCCTTGGTGAAGTTACTGAAGAATGCTCACGTACCGCAAGACACTACTACTGACCAGTTTGAAGTTTGTATTGCTAGCCTGGCTGCCAACAACGGACTAGGCTTCTTTGGTGCTGATTTGACTCTTGCTGGAAAGAAACACAACAAAGCCTTGCACATCTCTGTTGAATGCAAGGGCGTTACATTGTCTCATGTTTTGGTGGATACCGGTTCTGCTCTGGATATCCTTCCGAAGAATGCTTTTGATCGACTTGACATCGAAGGGTTGGTTCTGAGACCCAGTGATATAGTCGTGAGAGCTTTTGATGGTTCTAAGCGAACAGTACTTGGAGAGCTCATTCTGCCAGTTAAAGTCGGTTCCCAGACTTTTGATTCCGCTTTCTTTGTCATGGACATCCGTCCAGCTTACTCTTGCCTACTTGGGCGCCCTTGGATACATGGGGCGGTACCTCTACCTTGCATCAGAAGCTGGAATACCCAGTGAAGGGGAAGGTTGTTACAGTGTGTGGTGAAGAGGAATATATGGTCAGTCATCTACAGTCATTCTGATATCTCGAGATGGAAGGTGAATTCTTCGAGACTCCCTGTCAAGCTTTTGAAACAATCCCAGTCATACATGCTGTTGACTCTCCCGTCACTCCTGAAGTTACGCAAGTCCCTCCTAGGATGGCCTCGCTGAAAGATGCTCAAGCGGCGGTTGAAGAAGGAGGTAGTTCTATTTGGGGACAGCTCCCTGATCTTCCATTCAAATCTGACAAGACTGGTTTAGGCTTCACCATCAAAGGTAAGAAAATGATACGCCGCGAATGTGCCAGCCAACTTCCTTTCTGCATCAGCCAGAGTGGAATCCATGCCATAGAAGACAACGACAATGACTTCGACATCAGCAAGTGGATCTTCCCAACTCCAGACAATGGGCGCAGCAATTGGAAGACTGAAGACGTCATACCAATCTCCTTTAGACAGGAGTAATTGCTTTTGCTTTGCTTTTCGTATTTTCTATGTTTTGAACAATAAACTCTAAAGCCTAGTGCCTTGCCCGGGGCATCGTGGCTCGTTTGTGAGGGTTATTATCAGTCATTTGCATATTTTCATTCAATAAAATCGTTGGACTTTTGCATTCTATTTTTGCTTTCTTTTACTTTATCACCCCTTCAAAAAGCTATGTGTTTCTTACACCCACCCACATGATACACTGCAGAATCACTCCGAATCTCGTTGATAACAGCTATGCTATTGCTAAATATGACTTGATAATCCGATCTACCAAGCCGAAGGCGAAAGTGAGGAAGATTGTGAAGTGCCGGAGAACTTGTCGGATCACAAGAAGATCGAATTATCTGACCACACGAAGAGCAAGTTGAGGTTGTGAATTTGGGTCGATGAAAACAGAAAAGAGATCAAGATAGGAGAGCGGGTCTTGAGAGCAGTGTTAAAGAAAGATTGGTTCAGATACTGAGACTATATTGAGGTTTTGCTTGGTCATACGAAGACATGCGGGTTTAGACATTGATATTGTGGTACACGATTAAAACAGAAGGTTAAATCGCATTCTGAGATGTCAGAGAAAATCAAAGCTGAAGTTATGAAACAATTCAACGCCGGTTTCTTAGCTGTTACTTCATATCCACAATGGGTTGCGAATGTGGTGCCTGTGCCTAAGAAGGATGGTAAAGTACGAATGTGTGTGGATTACAGAGATCTGAACAAAGCGAGTCCGAAAGACGATTTCCCACTTCCTCATATTGATGTTCTGGTTGACAACACCGCTCATCATAAGGTTTTCTCCTTCATGGGTGGTTTCTCCGGTTACAATCAGATCAAAATGTCTCCTGAAGACATGGAAAAGACTACTTTCGTTACACAGTGGGGCACTTTCTGCTACAAGGTTATGCCGTTCGGGTTGAAGAACGCAGGCGCCACTTATCAGCGTGCTATGGTGACATTATTTCATGACATGATTCATCATGAGATAGAGGTCTACGTCGACGACATGATAGCTCGATCACAGGCAGAGGAAGAATATCTTGATCATTTGCAGAAACTGTTTGATAGATTGAAGAAGTATAGACTGAGACTTAATCCCAACAAGTGCACCTTTGGAGTCGATCCGGTAAACTCCTAGGGTTTGTTGTCGTGGTAAAGGTATTGAAGTTGACCCGCCAAGGTTAAAGCTATTCAAGAAATGCCGACTCCCGCAGAGAAGGAAGTCGAGGTTTCTTGGGCGATTAAACTACATTGCAGATTCATTGCACATCGCTACTTGTGAGCCAATCTTTAAGTTCTTGAAGAAAGATCAAGTAGTGAAATGGAGCAGCGATTGCCAGACCGCTTTTGACAAAATCAAGGAGTACCTACGAATCCTCTATCACGATGCGCCACGAAGGAAGACCTCTTATCATGTACTTGCGATGTTAGAGAACTCAATGGGGTGTGTGTTGGGGCAACATGGCGAGTCGGTCGAAAAGAGTATGCAATATACTACCTTAGCAAAAGTTTACCGATGTGAAACAAGATACTCACGAGAAAACTTGCAACGCTTTAACTTGGGCTGCTCGACTAAAGCAGATATGTTGACTCACACTACCTTGTTGATTTCAAGATGGATCCGATAAAATACATATTTGAGAAACCACTCTCTCGGAAGAATAGCAAGATGGAAGATGATCTTGACCGAGTATGACATCTAGTACACTTCTCGAAGCGATCAAAGGAGTGTAGTAGCCGATCATTTGGCTCATCAAGCCGTAGATGACTATCGATCTATCTGATTCAATTTCAGACGAAGATGTTTTACTATTCTGATTGTGAAGAACCGAGCCGGACGAAGGACACGAACAAGGATCCCGATGGACCATGGTCTTTGATGGAGCCTCAAACGACTTGGCAATGACATTGGCGCCATCATTACATCCCTACAGCGGGCATCGCCTTTCACCGAGACTACTTTGGTGCACTAACAACACGGCCAATCTGAGCGTGCATCATGGGTATCAAAGCTGCTATTGACTTAAGAATCAAGTTCTTGCAAGTGTATGGAGACTCGGCTTTGGTGATCGGTCGATTAAGGCGGTGGGATACGAAGCATCAAATCTTACTCGTATCGAGCATGTTCGAGTTTGATCCCTACTTGAAGATTACTTCCACATCCACGAGAAGAGAATCGGTTGCACGCATTAGCTACTATGTCGTCTATGTTCAAGGTCGATGGGACAACAAGCTCCCGGATCATCATTGAGAAGTTCGGCAACATATTGTTATGAACTCGTCTGACGAGAAACCTTGGTACTATGACGTGAAGAGGTATCTTGAGACTAACAATATCACAGGGCATCATCAACGATAAAAGTTCTTGAAGGTTCGCTTCTAAATTCTTCCTCGAATGGCATCTTATACAAGCGCAACCATGACTTGTGCTTACTCGTATATGAAGCAATGGATCGTATCATGGAAGAGTTACGAAGCATTTGGTACCCACTCCGGTGGACACACCATGGCTAAGAAGATTTTGAAACAGTTACTATTGGTCCACCATGGAAGCGATTGTCACCGTTACGCTCGATCTTGTCACAAGTGTCGGTTATCGACAAAGTACACGTACCACCGTACCTCGAATGTTCTAATAGCTCCTTGGCCGTTTGCAATGTGGGGCATTGACATGATTGGAGAAATTAAGCCCACAACTTCCAATGGACATCGTTTCATCCTTGTGGCAATTGATTATTTCACCAAGTGGGTAGAGGCAGCCTCGTTCGCATCTGTTACCAAGAATGTTGTGGCTCGATTCATCAAACATAATCTCATCTGTCGGTATGGCACTCCTGAAAGGATTATCACAGATAATGGTTCTAATCTCAACAACAAGATGATCACCGAACTCTACACGCAGTTCAAGATCAAGCATCACAATTCTTCTCCATATCGGCCTAAGATGAATGGCAGATGGAAGCCAGCGAGAATATTAAGAAGATTATACAGAAAATGAC
The DNA here is from genome assembly GCA_021764765.1 of Vicia sativa. Lineage (NCBI taxonomy): Eukaryota > Viridiplantae > Streptophyta > Magnoliopsida > Fabales > Fabaceae > Vicia > Vicia sativa. The sequence goes on along the minus strand of CM038792.1, from coordinate 187,477,969 downwards.
AGTGACTTACAAAGATTGGCATGAGATGTTACCATTTGCTCTTCATGGTTATCGCACCACAGTACGGACATCAACAGGGGCAACCCCCTTCTCTCTTGTATACGGAATGGAAGCAGTCTTACCCATTGAGGTTAACATACCCTCAACCAGAGTCCTCCAGGACACAGAGTTAGGCGAAGACGATTGGATTCAGACTCGCCTTGACTAGATTAACTTGATTGATGCGACTGCGTCCATGCCATGGACGATCTATCGAAACGAATGATCGAGCATTTAACAAGAAGGTCAAACACCGAGTCTACCAAGTCGGTGATCTAGTAGTCAAGCGCATCATGCTTCCACAAGGTGATCGGGAAAGTGGACTCCCACCCACGAGGACCGTTTGTAGTCAAGATAGTATTTTCGGGAGCTATGATACTTAGCACCATGGATGGTGAAGACTTCCCACACCCGTGAACGGACATAGTCAAAAATACTACGCATGAAAGAGACCCGCTAGGTCGGCGGACCTAGGAAAAATAAGGGCATCTGGCGAACCAAAAGGGTTCGGGCAAAAGTTAAGGATATATACAAAACATGTACACGGCAAGTTGAAAACACGAAAAGGCGGCTTGGGCAAAAAGGTATCGGTAAAACCGAAGGGCGGTTTAGGCAAAAGTTAGATTTAAGCGTACGACTATGTCTCGGATCACCTATCTACTACTATCGCATTCAAGATTCAAATGGCGACAATCATCTACTCACTTTCTCTCGGCAAGAGATGAGATAGTTGAAATATATGAGTACTAGCATAGTTGGAACTTAACGAGATTGTTTCCGCATAGCTTTTTACTTTTCGTGTATACAAACGACTTGGCCATACGCCACCTTTCAAATAAATACAAGTTCTTTCTTTACAATTTTTGCTATTGTTGTTTGCGTAAAGTCCAACGTTTGCTTTGAATGATTATATGCATCTAACAATAAAAATTTATTCACAAACATGCGAAAGTGAACATACGAAAGTGATTGCTACAGGCTCTAGGAATTGAGATGACGATGAAAGTCACCAATACATTTCCCCACAGAGCATGATCACGAGCATGATCCCGGAGATGTCACTCAAAACCTTCCCAAAAGAGGAGGACCCCCAGTGATTTCACTCAACTTAATCGGCCACACCCATCTTGAGCAATAACATTTCATCCCCCAGCCGAGGTATTTATCCCCAACAGAATATCTCTCAACAATTTCCCTTTTTCTCCAGGTAGTATCGGACTTGAAACTTGGTCGATAGTGCACGAGGAAACCTACATCCTTTTTCCCGCCTAGAATTACGACGGGCCCCATTCTTCTAACGGTCTCTCGAACTATCAAACTCTCCCAGGATTTACGTAAGATCCCAGAGTACCTCCGACTCTCCCAGGTTTATGTATGAGACCCTCAACAACGTGTTTCTCGATCTCTACCATCCTCAACAATATCTAGGCCTAAGACTTCGTTAGATAGTGCACCGGAGGAATCAAAGTTTTCTTTCTTCTCAGGGTCCCCATCCGTTCCGTCCCCAAACAGAAGTCAGAAATCTCCAAGCAGAACATCCGCATCTTCTTCAAGATGGATATGTTTTGAAATACCACAACATCTATCATTCATACATTTCTCATATATGCATATGTCATTCATACACATCATCATGCATCATTCCTTGCATAAGACTAATCAATATTCTATCAAAATTTCTCTTGTTTTCTCCAAAACAGGTGAAAATCACTTCCGGCAAAACAGTCCGGATTAAGACCGAATCAGACGGAAAACTATCGAAGACCGCCCTAGTTGTCCTCCGACAATGGTCGAGTAAGACCGAATCCGGGCGGAAAACTATCCGAACGACCACCCTCGTTGCCCTCCGGCGGCGGATCCGGATTAATACCGAAGCGGACGGAAACCTTATCCGACGATCACAAGTTATCCTCCGATAACGTGCAATGGACCAACACCGATGCACAACGGGAAGCTATCCACACTTTGCCTGCTACCCCGGAGTAGTCGGACGAAGAACTATTCGACTCATTCTTATTATCAACAGCAACTACGAGTCGGCGACTCGGTTGCCTTGGATGGCATCTTAAGCCCATCTCCGACTACTTGTCAACACTCTCCACCTTGAATCTGCATATTTGGTTAAAAACCAATACAAACCAATAACTTCATTCAAAGATGAGCACGAAGTCTAACGTACGACTCCCTCCGGATGGCATCTTAAGCCCATCTCCATCCCTTTTCACTTCCAGAAACTTCTACAGAGCCTAGCGTACGACTCACTCCTCAGCACCGACCTTTCCAGATGGTATCTTAAACCCATCCCCGTCAATTCTCCTATCAACAATCTCAAGTCTAGCGTGCGACTCATTCCCCAGCGAAGTCTCCAAACTTCTCCAAATGGCATCTGTAAGCCCATTCCCTCATCATCAGCCAACCGCGAGTGCAAATTTTCAGGTGTACTCGAGTGTTCAATCATCTTCTACCTCCAGGTCCCGAAAGGCGAACATGCCAATCTAACCCTTCCAGTACAAGAAGATTGAACAGGGGCAGCTGTCATACCCCAAAATTTGCCCTCCATCTTCTCAAGATATTCTATACATCCATGCTCAAGGATTCTTCAAGGGTTGATCAGACAAACCATCTCCTAGACAATCAACCCCAAACTAGGGTTTGACAATTCTCAGATCAAGATGGACTTCCAACATCTCTAATGGTCTTCATGCCTCCTCATATGCTTCAAAGATTCTCCATGTCAAGTTTCAAGCCTCACAAGTCAAGTTTTCTCAGACAATTGCTCAGATGGTTGAAAATTAGTTGTATTGAAAAAAAGTCAACTGTGGTCAACATACAGTCAAACTTCATAATTTTTGGTCAACACCCTCATTTCGAAGTTACATTCATCATTTGATCAAGGGTTGATCATGATTCATCAAGAAAACTCAAGATTTGCCCAAAAGTCAAACTTTCTAAATTAGGGTTCTCAGTGAAAAGTCAACCAAACTTTGACTGAGCATAACTTCTTCATACTTTCTCAGAAATTTTTCCACCACCTCTTGTTTTGAAGGAAATTCAATTCTCTACAACTTCATGTCTCACAAGAATGTTCAAAAAATGCTTAATTTGGAAGGTATGGATCAAAACATTACAGGTCCTTTTCAAAGTCAACAAAAAGTCAACATTTTGTTTTGAAGATATATTGAGCATGGAAACTCCAATTGAGATGAAACAAAAGAGGTTGGTCAGAGTACTCTTAGAGCTTTCCAAAAAGTCCAAGAACACTCAAAAATGTGGAAAATTGAGCAAGATACACCATTCACAAGTTGGGCAATTTTGAAGAGATGCACAAAGAGAGATACTTCTACAAATCAAAACTTTTGCAAATGGGCTTACTTTTTCTTCATCCAAACTTGTTCCTTATACAATTAGGAATATCCAAGCCCAATGCCACGAATTTTTATTTTATTTTTCTATTTAATTTGTATTTTATTCATTTAAATACAAATTAAATTCAAAAATAAAGTATAAAATCAAAATTAATTGCAAATTTGATTTTTCTCTCTTCCTTGAGATCCAAGCAACCCAATAAAGCCAACAAATTTCGAAATTTGATTGGATATAGCAAGAATTTGATTGAAATTGATCAAAAAAGAGAAAATTTGATTTGGTACAAAATCAAATATATTTTGCATTGATTGATGATTAATTCTTTCTTAAATCAGCTCCAATTCCATCTACTATATATATACAATACATGCCACACGAATGAGGGTAGAAAAATTGGCTGGAGAAACCCTATTCAAACTCAAAGAAACCGTGCACTTGAAGTAACTGGCAGCCCTAGTTTTGCTTCGATTCAACCAATTCCAAGCCTTCCATTGCATTCCTTGAGGTCTTTGGAATCGATCCAGACCCTCACAACTCTCAAAAACATCAAGAATTGAGAAATCACGATTTGGTTTGTTCATACTTTTTTGAAATTCGAATTCTGTTTATCATGCATTATTAACGTGTTTTGATGATTGTTTTGTGTTTAGAACAAAGTTTACAAGCTATCTGAGCAATCGAATTGAGTTTCTATGGCCTGAATCGAAATATGCCATTGTTAGGTTTCCTGAGTCGAATTAGGGTTTCCTTAAATCGATTAAATTGGACCAAACCGATGCCATCAGGATGTTCAGTGGACCAAGACGAATCGAATCATGGCTTTAGATTTCATTTATATTACCTGGATGTGATTTTTGATTTAGCAGGGGCCATAGCGTCGAACCAAAGCCGACGCAAAGTTCCCAGAATTTGAATTGAAGAAGATAAAGTTTGGCGCGGGGACGATGCAACCAGGAAGTGACACTTGCTTACAATCCACTCGCTCCGGTTTCCAAACAGTAACGCGCGTTGGCTCAATTGGTCATGGCTTGGGTTTGTGAAAGCAAGGTCACTGGTTCGATTCTCACCAGGACCATTTATTTTTCTTCTTCTAACAAACTAACTATTTTCTTAATTTTCCATATTTTCTTTTTATTTAATATTTTGCATTCATTTTAATTTCTTTTCATAATTTTTTATCATGCATTTAAAAATACCAAAAAATATTTTCCTTTTTGCATTATTTCCAGAAAATGTTATTTAATTTATAAAATTAAAAAATATTATTTTGAATGAATATTTAATTTAATTGCTAATTTATCATTAAAATCACTTTTAATTAGTTTTTAATTATTAAATTATCTCCAAAAAATCCCAAAAAATTATTTTAGCATATTAATGTTATTTCCAGCATGAAATATTTTTCTCATTTAAAAATTATTATTTTTGCTAACATTTTTCTCTTATTCGATTTACTCGTATTTTCCGATTTCTCATCTTTTCACAGGTTATCTCGTTTCGGACGATTTCTTTTTATCGTTTTCTGTTTTTCCAATTATGTAATTGCTCATGGGATGTAATAGCTTAATTAGGGCTTTTATTTTCCGCATTTTAAATTATGTATCTGCCCCAAAGCCATGTAATAGCGTAGGATTTATCTTTCCGCACTTTATATTTCCGCAATTTACTTTTCGCACCTTATAAACTGTTAGTAATTAGGCGTGTATGGCAAGATAAAATTGAACATAGACCACTCATAATTTTCAAGATAACATGAATCTAAATCAACACACTCTTTTCACACATGCACCCCTTAGATTAATTCTCTCTCGTTGCCTTTACGAATCCAAAATGGTCATGTCCCTCGAACGTAGAGGTATTCTAGCACCGTTGCCTTCAAAACAAATCATCATAGTCCCTTCGATACAAAGATCATAAGACCCACGATGTCGCCTCCGAATACATGATCTTGACCCTCGATTGTCGCCTACGAAAAATGATGATAGTCCCTTCGAATGTGCTAGGATACTTCCTACAGGTTGCTTTCTATGACCATCCGATGTCCCTTCGAATGTCCCTCTTACATCCAACGAATGGAGTTACCTACCAACTAATGGTATGGATAGCGCTATTCTAAAGGAACGTAGAATGATACACGAAAACGACCAATTCTGAGTAGGTAATAAGACTTTTAGTTGCTTGCTCTATCAAAATACTTTTTGCACCTCACACTTTTGTCAAAGTTCAAACTCTTTTCAAAAACGAAACATTTCCGAACACTTTGTATACATTCCTACATGAATCATTACAAAGTCAAAGCGAAATGCCTTTTCAAAACATTTTTGTCAAACACACAGAAAGCACAATTTTAAAGTGATCAAAGAGCAACTAAGAGCCCGTAGATAACTACGGATGGAAAGGGGTGCTAATACCTTCCCTTTTCATAACCTTCTCCCTTACTCAGAATCTAACGAAGGTCTTTTTCTGTACTTTTTACCTTCCCTTAATTGGATAAAAGAAAAGTCGATGGCGACTCTTGCTATCCGCACATTTGCGATACAAAATCCTACAAAGTCAGTTCACCGTGTTACAGTATTGCTGAAGATTGTTCCAATGCTTGCTTAATTGAAGCATACAATTTAAAAAAAATTGACTCCTAAAATATTTGAACATAAAAACCAGTTCAGTTTCACATATCAGGACATCTGCTGTGACATCTTCGTAAAACCGCTGTTTCAGTATACTTCATGGAATTTTTCTGAGCAGATGTTTTACCAAAATTGCTGCCAATCAACAGAACTAACAGTGATCATAATGGTGATCCATATGATTATGTTGATGATCAACAACTTGGAGATGAGGTAAAAATTTCAACTAATGATGATGATGAAGGGGAAAATGACATGAAATAAGATGAGAATCTTGGTGAAGCTTCAGAATCATCTAAAGTTCAACTTAGGAGGTCTATCAGGCAAAGACAACCTTCTACAAGGTATAATTATGATGAGTATGTGACATGGACTGATGAGAGGGAACCTGAGTGTTTTCAAGAGGCATGGAAAGTGATGCAAATTAAAAGTGGTTGGATGCAATGCATGGCGAGATGGAATCATTTCATGATAATCACACCTATGATTTAGTGAAGTTTCCTAAAGGCAAAAGAGCTTTGGAAAACATGTGGGTTTATAGAGTTAAACATGAGAGCAAATCTAAGTATCCAAGATATAAAGCTAGATTAATGGTGAAAGGTTTCCGTCAAAGAAATGGTGTTGATTTTAATGAGATTTTTTCACTTTTTGTAAAGATGTCATCAATCAGAATTGTGTTGAGTTTAGATGCTACTCTTAATTTAGAGGTTAAGAAAATTGATATGAAAATAATTTTCCTTCATGGTGATTTGGAGGAAGAAATATACATGAAATAACCTGATGGTTTTCAAGTTAAAGGCAAAGAAGATCATGATTATAGATTGAGAAAAAGTCTATATAGGTTGAAGCAAGCTCCAAGGGATGGTACAAGAAGTTTGAGTCTATTATGTGTGATCAAGGATACTAGAAGACTACTTCAGATCATTGCGTCTTTGTTAGAAAATTTTCTAAGGATGACTTTATTATCCTGTTGTTATATGTTGAAGATATATTTATTGTAGGGAAAAAATATTTCTAACATTAATAGGTTAAAGAATAAATTGGGAGAGTCATTTTCCATGAAGACATGAGAGCAGCTAAATAAATTCTTGGCATTAGAATCATGTGTGAAAGAAAAGAGAAGAAACTTTGGACGTCACAAGAACACTATATCGAAAAAGTGTTGCAAAGATTCAAAATGGAAAACTCGAAGACAGTAAGCACTCCTCTTGCTACTCATTTCAAGTTGAGTTTCAGTCAAAGTCATTCAAGTGAAGATAAAACATTTTATATGAACCGTGTCCCTTATGCATTTGCTGTGGGTAGTTTGATGTATGCAATGGTATGTAAAAGATCAGATATTACATATGCTGTTAGTACAGTCAGTAGATTTTTGTCAAATCTAGGTAGAGAGCATTAGAATGATGTAAAATGGATTTTAAGATATATTCGCAATACCAATTCTACGAGACTTTTCTTTGGAGGAGATAAGCCTACTCTAGTAGGATAATCTAACTTTGATATGGATGGAGACATTAATTCCAAAAAGTATACTACGGGCTACATGATTAAATTTGCAGGGGAGCTGTGGCTTGGTAGTCCAGATTGCAAAAGTGTGTATCATTGTCTACTATAGAGACTGAGTTTATTTCCATTACCGAATCATGCAAAAGTTACTTTGGTTGAAGAATTTTTTGCATGAGCTTGGTTTTGTTCAAGACAAATATGTGTTATTTGTTGATAGTCAAAATGCTATTCATCTTGGTAAGAATCCGACTTTGCATAATAGGTCCAAATATATTGATGTGAGATATCATTGGATACATGATTTTTTGAATGCTAAGTTGTTGGAGTTAACTAAAGTTTATACAAATGACAATGGTTCTGATATGATGACTAAAGCATTACTAATAGAGAAGTTTGAAGCTTGTTGTGATATCATCGGTTTGACGATTTCTTCCACATAGTTATGAGAGAGAGATTTGTGGGGCTTGGGTTCCCTTACTATGTGCAGAAAGACTCAAATATGAATAGTTCATTTGTCTCACTTATATAAGTGGATAGTGTAAATTTAGGGTTAAGAAAAAATAGAGAGAAAAGAGGAGAGAAACTCATTCCCGTTTTTTCTGCAGCAGTCTCACTAAAACGATGATCTCCTATTTGTTCACTGTTGGATCGAGCTGAAATTTGGTGGACTTGTTTGCAACACATATATCTAACTTTTGACCATTGGGATCTTCAAAACAAGGTTTGAGTTGAGAGATATCATCGCAGTGAAGCTGCATATTTGAGAAAAATTTCAGCTTTTGATTCTTATTTGTAAGTTTGTTTGCTTTGTGATTTGCGGTTGTTATCACTATTTTGTGAATCACTTTAAAGACTCTCTTGTAATCTCAATTGATTATAATGAAACTATTTTATTTGGTGTGGACGACTCGTGATTTTTACTCTCACATTGAAGTGTTTTCCACGTTAAAAATTTCGTTGTTCTTTTATGCTTTTATTATTCGGTTGCCGTCTTACATTTATTGTCGATCCTCAAAATTTCTATAAATTTAAGAAATATTATATCCGCTACGTATTATTATGTTATTTTGTGTTAATTTTACATCGTATGTTCCCCTGGTTATATGTATTACTTTTTCTTTTTTCTATATATAATGTTTATTGAAAAAAGTAATATTTATCTCTATATTAAAGACCAACTAAAAGTGAGTAATATTTCATTTAGAAAAAGCACGTCTCCAATAACATTTCTTCACTCAGTTTGGACATATATGAACCTTGACACCTAACTTTTTATAAGCTTTAATTAAATTCTTTTGACTATGCTCCTTTTGGAAAGTTAGGATGACATAAAGTATGGTCTCCTTATTACTTTAGACTAGTCTTCTTATCAACTAGAATTTATATTGGTGCGATATGCACACATGTATAAGTGTATTAGTATTATACAAAGGTAAAGATAATAATCCCTGAGTTCGGGAGTTTAGAGAAATATAAAGGAGATAGAAGTAGAGAAAATGGAAGGAGGAGTGTGAGTAGTCCACATCTAGCATTATATTTTAATTTTCTTCTCTTCATTGTTGAACTAAAGTAATTTAATTTAATTTAATACAGGGAATCCAGTATATTGATTTAATTGCAGTTTTTTATTTATAAATATTTGGGTAATTTTGGAATATACACATTTGTTAATCTATTATATTGTTTAATATAAAAGAGATATATCTTATAATTTAAATTAAATTTTATATAATTTATATTTATTTTTGGACTGATTCAAATTGTAAAAAAAGTTTTATGCATTAAATAATAAATTTACGTATAACAAATGTGTTAATTGAATTTATTTTATATTTACATTTTAAAAATTATATTTAGTGGATGACATACGAACCTAACTCAACTTATTGATGAGCTAGTTTGTTAGATTCAAGTTTAATTTTAGAAGCAGAGTTGAACACTCAATCCATTAACAAATACTTATACTAATCTCTTAAAAAGAGCTTTTTACATGTTTAACTCCAAAGTTACACAATTAGCTCTTAAGGAAGAATAATTCATTCAAGAGAAAAAATAACTCTTGATAAATTTATAATAATGACACTTCTAACTGATTAAATTTAAGAACGTTTCTCAAAGCACTATGGCTAAACGTATGTGATAGAAATATAAATAATTTAGAGATGGATTGAGAGAGGGGAAAGTGAGATATATCACATTTTCAAGATGAAATGAAAGAAAGGGAAAACCTCAATTTATATTAAAAAAAATGGTTCAAATTAGGAAACAATCCATGGAAAAAATTAATGTCCTAATCGACTAGGAACATGTAATAATCGATTATTGCTGCCTAAATTGAAGGTTTTGATAGAGAGTCTTTACTATTCGTTAAGACATTGTCATAATTGATTATATACTTGTTTTCCCCTTATCTAATCAATTAGGCATTAGGTCTAATCGGTTAGGTACTTCAAAAATTTCCCTAATCAATTTGATAGTTCCCAATTCATGTGATTAGGCTCTAAAAACATTTTTTGGTGATTTAATTTGAAAATAAAGGCTTCAAAAATATTTTTAGTGTGTGTGATTTAGTCATACTACTTCAATAAACGCCCTTGTGTTTTTACAAAATACGGATCACTCAACTAGACACGATCATGCGAGGTTTCACACTTCTTCTCTTTCACACTCTAATACTTCAAATATTTTTGTCGAATATACCAATCACATAAAAAATTCACTTGAACATTCTTGTAGATGAGACTTGAGATATCTTCAAGTCAGACACCATCATCATAGGATATCACTGGTGATCGTAAAACCCTAGTTCTTTAACTTGATTCAGAGGAATAACTTGATCAACCATCTTGTGCATCTTTGTCTGTTTGAGTTAACTTCTGTCATTGCAATATTCAAACTTGTTATCACCATGTATTGTCATAATGAAAACCACGATGTTATTAGTGCCAAGCATGTCTTGTTTGTCTATGAGCTTTGATCATTTTATGATTAAACCTGCAAGTACATAGTTCCACAAATCCAACCCGCTAACATCCTTAAAGATTGTTAGTATTGGTTAAAAATAGACATGTTGAATAAGTCTCGCCACTACTACAAAAAGCACTTTTAACGTTGGATGCAAAATGCAATTTACCTTGGCTAAAGAAGAAAGGTAACACATGGCTTCATGATAAGTCTCCACTTATCACCTCGGTGAAATAACAAATGAGAGGTAAAGTTATATGCACACGAGTTCGAATTCCAACAATCTCATTTTGTTACTTTCACATTTAACTTATCTTATCGCTCGGTTTAGAAATAAAACCGAGGGGTAAGATCATTTTCTTTTTAACAATTTTTTGTTACATTATATATCTAGAAAATTAATAGTTATTTTTTTACAAATTACATTGGGACAATGTGCTCCACTATAATCAAATAAGGATACAAGAGAGTTTCAAAGTGATTCACAAACTAGATCTTAGAACAACAAAACCACAAAGCAAATCAGCTTACAAATAAGAAACAAGCTGAAAAAATACTCAAATTTATAGAAATTATTATATTAAAAATCAATTTCCATGAAAATCTAGATTTTAGATCTTCGAATAATTGAAGTTCAAGGAAGAGAAAATCTTGGGTACAATATGTTTTCAATTGAGTTTCCTTACATTTGTCTATGATATAAAAAAGGGTTAGGTAAATAAGGGTTAAATGACGAAATGATTTTCTGCTAAAAATATATTTTTAGAAAATAAACCTTAACCTAAATGATTTTATGCTCTTGCAATACATCATCGAGAATTTTCTGCTCACAAAAAATAAGGGTCTTTAGGTTTCAAGAGCATCATATTTCATTTAGAATGATTTTCAATATTCAACATGTTTCATAGAGAGATTTTATAATGGGTGTCCCTTAGTGGTCCCGCAGGTCATTAATAACAGAGTCTTGAGCGTACATAATCATTAAATAGACAAAAAAGATTTGTTTAAGGCCGATGAGTATAATAAAAATAAAACTCTTATCTATTCCCCCGGTTAAGACAAAAACGGGTGAGTAAGATATTTTTTATTAAAATATTAGTTTATTTTATCTCTCGGTTTAAAAAAAAGAAGAGGAAAGATTAAATATTTTTTTACGAAAATCGTTGTATTGTTTACCCAGAATATTAATACATAAATTTGTTTACAAAATACATAGGTTACCTAGATTATTAAAAATACATTGTATGAAAATAATTCTCAACGATATCAATATTTAGTTCTTCCCAAGACTATCCAGGTTCAATGCACGATACTAGAGATCCGTCTTCTGAAAAGTTAAGCTTCATTCTTTCTTTAACTTTTCAAATGTTGAGCTCCCTTCTTTGTATAATTTAAAGCAAGAACAATTTTCTGCACTTGCAATCTATCAAATGAGTAAAAATACAACAACAACAATTTCAACACCATTATGCGAGATAGATTGATAGCGCATAAAAATGTTTTTTCTAGATAGAAGAACATTGAAGACTTTTCATGTCTTACAATTAATCATAAATAATGATGCATGTGAGTTTGAGCCGACTTCATATTAGTAAGGATTATGATAAAATGTGTTTATCAAGTGCTTTATAGTAAAATATGATTATTTTATCCCTCAGTTTTATCGAAAACCGAAGGGTTATATCATTTAATTTATACTTATAAAAAAAATCAAAACATAAACTACAATGACTAAGATTCGAAGTGTGTCCTGATTTTTCTCCTAGGTTATTTTAAAACCGAGAGAATAATTGGTTTTTTAATAAATAAATAAAGATGGCGTGCTTTTGACATTATACCTCAATTTTTTTTGGGTGATATATTATATAATAAATGTAAGTTATTTATTATAAAATACACCAGTCAAAAACACTTTTTGTTTATTTAACTTTTTATATTTTCTCTTATACTCTTAAATTAGAATATTGTGAGATGCAATTAAATATTTTCTTTGCAAAATGAGAGTGAATTAGGGGCCATTGAGATGATTGGATGTAGGTTATATGTTATAGAAATTTAATAACCACGATTTTGTTTTTCTAATTTTAAATTTTCTACGATATGTCCATGTGTCTTTAATTGTGTTCTTTTATTTTTTTTTATGTTGGATTTCTCAACAACTAATATCAGAGTTATTAGTTTGTTTTGAGTATAAGTGTTCTTAATATATTTATAATTACAATTTTATTTGATCTTCCACATCAATTTTATAATTTATTTTTCTTAAAAATGTGTTTATAAGTGTAGACAATTTTTAACTTAAACTCTAAACCTAATTGAAAGATGACTGTTATTAACAGGACATATCTTACTTTATTTAATGTAGTTGGCACTATGTTACTTGTTTTCCTAGGAAACCACTTCAATTATCTTTTGCTTTTTCCTTTTTTCCACACCACACGCACCTGACTTTCCATTATATATAGAACTCCATAGCTAGAAGAAATAATGTAAAAGAATAACAACAACATAGAGTTAAAAAAACATGGAATGGAAAACATATTATTTGGACATGATTCTTATACCATTAGGATTTCTAATGACCATTGGTTATCATGTATGGTTGTGGCATAAGACTCGATCAGAGCCTTTTTCCACTTCAATTGGAATCAATGCTCATGCTAGAAGATTTTGGGTTCCGACCATGTTGAAGGTATATACTACTTTCTATTCTATTAAATTATTTGTAATTTTATTTTACTTTTCTTGCTCTTCATCCTTATTATTATTGTTAGTGAAAATGGTAATGCTAGAAGTTATTTAATTTCAACCATATATTGATAAATTCTAATGCGTAAAACATTATTTCAATATCAGGATATTGAAAAGAAGAACATCCTAGTAGCCCAAAGTCTTCGAAATCTTATAATGGGATCAACTCTGATGGCCACCACATCAATTCTACTATCAGCTGGCTTAGCTGCTATCATAAGCAGTACTTACACTATAAAAAAACCTCTCGAAGATGTTATCTATGGCGCTCACGGCGAATTTATGGTAGCACTAAAATATGTGACACTGCTTACCATATTCTTATTCTCATTTTTCTGCCACAGTCTCTCAATTAGGTTTCTCAACCAATTAAGCCTCCTAATTTGCACACCACAAGATGTTATGTCTTTGGTTACTCCTGATTATTTGGTAGAGATTTTGGAGAGAGGAACAACTTTGAACACTATTGGAAATAGGATTTTCTACTCTGCACTTCCACTTTTGCTTTGGATATTTGGTCCTGTCTTGGTTTTCTTGTGCTCTTTGGCTATGTTGATAGTGTTTTACAATCTTGACATTATTTGTGGAAGTGGAAAAAAAGAAAAGATTGTACTTAATGATGAAAGTAACTATGTCTAATGTAATTATGTAAGTGTAAAATTCAAATAGGTAAGACTGAAAAATAAATATGGCAATCCAATTAGTACTATACTTTTTATAATGAAGATATATTTTAGTTTATGAGAAATTCTTTAAAGTTTAATTAATTTTTTTGAAAATAAAGATAACTTTTAATATTGGATGAACGAAGAAACATATGTAATAGTTGAGTTAAATGAATATAAATTATTAATTTATAATTTAATCACTGAGGATAATTTTTATTTATATTTATGTATTAATGTAAATAAATTATGGATTATAAATCAATTTTTTTTATAAAATAAATAAGTTTTAGATTTATAGGACAAAAAATGGGTTTAATTGACTATTCTTATAATTATTTTTTAAAAATTTTAAATTATTTTTATTTTACAAATTACGATTTGATTTTTTTATTATTTTAAAAATCAAAATTATTTTTTATTGATTAAAATTCACATGGATTTTAAGAATGTATTATGTGCTAGACATCACATAATTTAGGATTATTTATTAATTTGTTTTTAATAAAACCTCAGATATTTAGAAAACAAAACATTACAAAAGAGATAGGTCAAGCCACCGATCATAAAAAATAGAAAATTTAGGAAAAGACATTCCAAACCTCTCTAATTAAATTTTATTCAATTATAGAGAGTATGAAAATGTTATTCTCATTAAAAAATTAAATATATTGTGTTATTATAAATAAGTGAATATGTGTCATTGAGTGTATGGCTTACAACTTTATGTTGTAAAAGTAGTCGCACTTTGCTTACAAAAACGTAAGAGCATCAGGGCACTACATAAACAACTCCATTAACTTTTTATATATATGGCATTGATTGTGATTACCAATATTTTATTCTTGGTGGCACAAAAAGTTTATATCATTGCAAAATGATAGAATTGCTTCAATTATCTTACTCTAATTATTTAAAGATTTTAATCATGATACGCATTTATATATTTGACAGAGAGAAAGTCTATACTCTTAATAGACTTCGTACATTACACTATTCATATCCATCATGTTCATTTGAATTTTTTAAATGAAATCCATCTAATTTTTTTATTATTTCACATTTTTTAATTATTTAAATAACTTATTTACAATTCTCAAAATATCTTTTAATTCATAAAAAAAAATTAAAATGAATCTCACTATATTTATCGAATCCATCATCTACCAATGACGTTTTTCTCTTTCCTTGAAAAATGAGTTTAATGATAAAATATGACCCACTTTAATTGTAGGAGCGTTTGTGTATGGACGTTGCAAATTAAAGAACATTTAGAAATCTCAAATATCTAAATGCTTTTGACAAATTAATACCGACAAATGTGTAGGTACTTTGTAAAATCACTGATAATCATGCTCTTATAGTTTAGAGATATGATATTTGAACATCCAAAAATTAAACATAATAAATACACTATTCAAATACATCCTTATACATGTCTCTCTCTTTTTAAAAATATTATTTAAAAAGACGGAATCTTGCATCTACAATGTTGGGCGAGCTCCAGGCAGTGGGAAGTGAAATGGCACGCTCCTGGAAAATAAGCAGAGCGTCAAAGCGTCGTTAGGCGAGCGCGGGACAATGAAGTAGTGTCGTGCGGTAATTTACACCGCCGAGCGTCCCTTAGTTTTTCTGCCTGCTTCATCAGGCGAGCAGACCAGGACATATTTTTTTAAGGCTCTAAAAATTCATAACTCGAGTTGTGAGTGTCCGATTGATGCGTGTTTCAGATCATTGAAAAGTTGGTTACATGTACTTTCGCTAAAAAATGTTTTTATTACCAGAATTCCTACTATTTGTCGCGTGGCCGGTTGTTTTGTAATGTCGAATTATGTCATTTTATAATAATGAAAACAAATGTTTTGCGTGATTGATAATTGTTGATGGTGAATATGAGATGTGTTGAATAAAGTTGATGTTAAGTATGTTTTAATGATGAACTTGATACTGATGTGATGATTCTATGTTGTACTATGATGTGTTTTATGTTGTTATGATGAATGTAGATTATTATGTGATGAATTACAATGACATATGCTTGTATGATGTATTGATGATGCTATGATGTTGTAATATTGCATTGTGATATGTGATGATGATATGTTGAATAAAATGAAGAATGTGCATGGGGATATATATACCTTATGTGCATGGGGATATATATACCTTCTTTGTGAATAGTGTTGTTGAAGACTTCATGAATGATGATGCGGTTTGACTAATTGTGGTCATTGATATTTTGTTGTTGTGCATCATTCATTCATGGTATATTTTGGACAACTTTGATTCGCCCGTGTTGATTTAGGACGTTGGTCCAGTGTTGGATTCAATCCCATTGTGTGGATTAAGTGTGTTGATGTTATGCTCCGGTTCCAAGAGGGAATCGGTCCTATGGTGGGGATCTTTGGAGGGTGATGAGTCAAGTACTCATAATATTTGGTATCACATGCATGAGCCAATGTTGTTGCATTATATTGCATGATTGTTCATTAGTTGATGTTTTGATGTTGTTATGATGTAAATGGTGTTGATGAACAATAGTTGAGTTATTGACTTTCACGATGATGTTGTGAATTAAATGATGATTTAATGTTGTGTTATGATGATATTGAAAGAGTGAGTTTAGTATGTGATGCATGATGATATATGATATATGGACTGTATGATGTTGTTGTTTGAACTACTATATATTTTCCTTATATCTTTTGTAATGAATTATGATTACATATCCTTCCTATTTGAATGTTGCCTCCATGTTGGAAATATGCAGGTGATCGCGAATAGCTCATAGAACCATGAGGATATCTTTGGATTCTTAGTGTGTTTCGTTTGAATAAAAATGGTCTTGCTATGATGTGTAACATCAGGGTTTTGGGAAATGTTTGATTTAAACCTTATGTTCCTTTTGTTGACATGATGTATAAGTTGTTTTTAATTGTTTAGGTTGTTTTGAATCATTACTTTTGAATGATGAAATGTGATGGAATTATCTTTGAAAGTTTATAATGAAACTATGTTGAGATGATAATTCTGATGCGAAGTTTTGAAGTGAAGTTTTGAAGTTATGAGTTGATGTTACTGGAGATATAATTGTTTTTCATTTTTTTTAAATCGTGTTATGGAGTAAAGTATTAATTAAGATGTTTTTATGAAGCATGTGATACCCTTGTTGGTGCCTTACTCTGATTTAATTATTGAATTATTCGTGAATATTCTTTGGGGTTTAGAGGTGTGTTACATCAGTGGTATCAAAGTAGGTTGTTTCGTCTGACCAGGTTGTCTAATGTTGTATGTTCTTTAGTACGTGACATGTGTGTGAAACACTATCGGTACTTGCCTGCTTTTCTAATTGTTTGTCTGCAGGGGTTGGTTTGAAAAAAGTGGGGGAGAAGTTTTTGCTTCTTGGATATGTTTCAAGTACAGGAGTTGGTGAAGTATACTACTGAGTTGCAAGAGCGTAAGTGTTGTTGGAGTAATGTTGTTTCTCAAAACTGAAGAAAGTACAGATTCATGATTTTTCTCTGTCGACAATTGGGGGTCTTTGAGGGAGAACAATCAGGTATTTTTGAAGGTTTCTTCTCAGGGTATTGAGAGAAATATGACGAGTAGTGATGTGCATGTGGTGTGTAATTTTCTAATGTTTTCCTTAAGATATCTGCTAAGGAAGTAGGATAACTCTTAATAGATGAGGCTCAGATGGTTGTGTGTCTGTGACAACGTTTATATGAGGTTGCGTGTGGACTGCCGATAGCTGATTAAGGTAGTGATTGAGATCAAATATCCACTCCAAAGGATTGACGATTTGATGGACCCCAACTGGTAGGCGAGTATGCCTTTAGTATAATAGAATTGAGGTCGGGTTACCTTTAGATTCAGGTGAAGGGTTAGGATAGTTAGAGGAAATCTTTTAGAACTCGATGAAGGATTTACGAATATTTGAATCAGTTTGTTGCAGTGTTTATTGAGGACATCCTGATTTGGTCTTAGTGAGAATAAGGGCATGTTGAATGTTGTGATTTGAATTACAATGTCGAAAGGGAATAAACTTTATGCTAAATTGTCAAGGTGTAGATCATTGTTTGAGGAGGTAATTTTTCTTGAGTATACTATTTAGGGTGATGGTATCCGTGGATCCATCCAAAGTAGATGCAGTTCTGCATTGAGAGACTCTAAATTCAATTACAGAGACTAGAAGGTTCTCGGGCTTAACTGGTTATTATCGCAACTTGTTTGAGACGAGTTCAAGTACGATATGTTGTTAATGAATAAATTGAGAGAATGTTATGTTTAGTATTAGGAAGGATATGAAGATATTGGAGAAGCGCATGAATATGCAACTTATACTGAGTAAGAATGATTAGAGTGACAAACGTTTTTGAGGAAAGAGAGGTCATTGTAAAGGAAATTGTGGAAGCATTTGTAAACCTTAAAGGAGATTAATTGGACCATGGTGCTTTAGGTAACTTTGAGCATAAGTTCTAAAGAAACACTATTATAAGTTTAGTAACGATGGTTTATGCGCCATCATGGTTGTTGTCTACCCATTGACAAATTGAGGAACTGATCACACTTAATCTCTTATTGATAGTAGACATGGTCGTGTTAGATGGGATAAATTGTCTTGTTAGCTTGATGGTGTGTAAGGTGTTTGTAGTTGTATCAAGAGGATAATCATTCATCATTTCGGGTGAACCTAATGGATAAGTGACTAGGAAAGAGTGGAGACTTATTGAATAGTTTAGATACTTGAGGTTGTATGCGAGCTAACGCCATAAAATGGAAGATTGAGGTTATCAAAAGCGAACAATGATTTTTCTGGTGGATATTTAGGAAAGTCAGAAGTTACATATGAAACTTGTGGATATGATAGTTATTGGAAATCAAAATGAGGACAATAACTTTAAGGTAGATGATCAAAGTGGTGAAGCTAAAGTGTGATGTGGTGTAGATCGATCGTTATGCGTGTAAGAATTATTAGGAGTCAAGGGTTAAAATTCAAAGGCCTACGGGAAT
Organism: Vicia sativa; assembly: GCA_021764765.1. NCBI lineage: Eukaryota > Viridiplantae > Streptophyta > Magnoliopsida > Fabales > Fabaceae > Vicia > Vicia sativa. The sequence goes on along the minus strand of CM038792.1, from coordinate 187,459,038 downwards.
GATGCAAACCATTAGACAATCCATAATGAGAGTGATAGGTAAAAGGTTTATATATTATTCGTATCACTGCAATGTCAATAGGGTATCGAGTTACATGTTCAATTGATAAATTGTAGCATTTTTGTACTAATGTTGGTGTCACATTGTCAGTGTCATGGTTATGTTGATGTTCTTATGACTGTGTTGTTGTGTGATGAAATGTTAAAGATGATTTTCATGTCGTGGAACTCTACGTTCTTAAACTATGTTGTTGCCTCATTGTCGAGGGTTCGAGTTCAAGTAGATCATGTTCAAGAGTGAACGAGATCCTAGGATGATGGGACAAGGAGTGAAATGAACCTATGCATTCATAACCCAGTAGCATTGCATCTTGTTGGATTATTGTGGTTAAAAATATGGAATGTTGATTAGTAGTATTCAAAATGTTTCCAAACATGACGCATGAGTTGGAGAGGAGGATGCGAGAGTCGTATCTAGAGTTGTGTACATCAAGTAAATTTTTGAGGACAAAAATTATTTAAACGAGGGAAAGTTGTAACGCCCCAAAAATCTAGATTAATTATTTAATTAATTACTTAATTGATTTAGTGTGAATATTGGTGATTATTGACAAATATATGAATTATTGTGATTTATATGACGCGTTAAGAGGTGTCGGTGATACGATGTTGTGGGGCAATATTAGAATAAGAGAAATATGAGGACTTCTTAATTAATCTATAATTATCTAGAATTTAAATAACTATTTGGGATTAATTAGATTTATTAATAAGATTTAGAATTAATATTATTAATAAAATAAAGGAAACATGGTGTAGAGACAAGAAGAGCTAAATAGTAAAGTTATGTGTATTAAGTGAGGGCAAGTATGAAATAACATATTAAGGGTCCTAGGGGTAAAAAGAGAAAATAATGAAATAACGATCATTCTATACGATCATGACTTTCAGAGAAGAGAAGAGGAATTCATTCCGTAGAGCTATAAAGAGATTAATTTCTAAGAACTAAGGTAAGAGATTTAATCGCGTTTATTATAATTGATATCGGGTTAAGGCGTTAGTAGATTTGTGTTTTATGCGGTGATTTTGATGAAGATTGATGAAATTGGTGAAAATCATGTATTGAATAAATGAATGAATTATGTTAGGACCCGTAAATAAGTTTTATAGGTTTTTTTAAATGTTGTATAATCATAGGATTTCAAATTAAACGTGACTTTAATAGAATGAATTGAAAGAAAACTTACAAGTGTTGTCATAAGCGCAAGAATGTCGGGCGGTGAAGAAGAGATAAGTAGTGCCATGCGAAGTACGCACAAAACATCATAACTTCGAGTTTCGCTTTGATGCAAAGCATTGGAAAGATGGTGTGATGAACTGTATTATAATGGAATTATATGATTGCTTCTATGCATGATATATATATATATATATATATATATATATATATATATATATATATATATATATATATATATATATATATATATATATATGTGTGTGTGTGTGTGTGTGTATTTATTACATGTTGTTATACTATGATGTGTTATTTTGATGATAAATATGATATTGATTATTATGTTCCATTGTAGTGATTTCTGATGTTGTTGAGATGTAAGTTATGTGATTTATGATGAAGATTTGTGTGTGAAAACATAATACATGTTTTTATGATGATTAATGTGATGAGTCTGTGATGGATTGGTGAAATTATTATCTCGAAATACTATGATCTGGCGTAGGTAATGAGTATTAGGATACATTGTGGTTGTGTGATGAAACATGTTGAATTCTATGCATTTTTTACGAATATTGTATTGGAATCATAATGGATTTGAGACTGGTATAATGCAGAATTCACAATAAGAAGTGGGGCAAGCCTCTTGCATCACCGGGCGACATGATCTTGCCTCTACAATGTTGGGCAAGCTCCAAGCGGTTGGAAGTAAAAAATGGCACACTCTTGGAAAATAAGTGGAGTGTCGCAACGTTGCCAGGCAAGCGTGGGGTGATGAAGTAGCACCGGACGGTAATTTGCATCGCCTGGAAACCCTTAGGTTTTCTGTCTACTTTACCGGGCGAGCATATTGGGACATTTTATTTTAAAAGCTTTGAAAATTCTTAACTTGAGTTGTGAGTGTCCGATTGATGCGTGGTTCAGATCGTTAGAAAGCTGGTTAAACGTAGTTTCTCTTAAAAATAATTTTTAGTACCAGAATTCCAACTATTTGACGCATCGACAATTGTTTTGTACTGTCGAGTTATGTCGTTTGGTAAAAATGAAAACAAATATTTTGCGTGATTGATAATTGCTGATGGTGAATATGAGATGTGTTGAATGAAGTTGATGTTAAGTATGTTTTAATGATGAACTTGATACTCATGTGATGATTCTATGTTGTACTATGATGTGTTTTATGTTGTTATAATGAATGTAGATGATTTTGTGATGAATTATGATGACATATGCTCGTATGATGTATTGATGATGTATTGGTAATGCTATGATGTTGTTGTTGTGATGTTTCATTGCGATATATGATGATGATATGTTAAATAAAATGAATAATATGCGTGGGGATATAAATACTTGCTTTGTGAATAAATTCATGAATGATTATGCGATTTGAATAAATATGGTCGTTGATATTTTGTTGTTACGCATCATGCATTCATGACATATTTTGGACATTTTTGGTACGCCCGTGTTGATTTAGGACGTTGGTCTAGTGTTGGCATCAATCTTATTGTGTGGATTGAGAATGTTGACGTTTTGCTCCGGCTCCAAGAGGGAATCAATCCTATGGTGGGGATCTTTGGAGGGTGATGAGTCAAATACTCATAAGATTTGGTACCACATGCATGAGTCTGTGTTGTTGCATTATATTCTATGTGACATTGGATGATTGTTGATTAGTTGATGTTTTTATGATGTAAATGGTGTTGATGAATGATAGTTGAGTTAACGAGTTTCATGATGATGTTATGAATTAAATGATGATTTGATGTTGTATTATGATGATATTGAAAGAGTGAGTTTAGTATGTGATGCATGATGATATATGATATATGGACTATATGATGATGTTGTTTGAACTACTATATATTTTCCTTATATCTTTTGTAATAAATTGCGATTACTTACCCTTCATGTTTGAATGTTGCATTCACATGGGTAACACACAGGTGATCGTGAATAGCTTATAGAAGCATGAGGATAACTTTGGAGTCTTAGTGTGTTTCATTTGAATAAAAAGTGTCTTGCTCTGAAATGTAACATCAGGGTTTTGGAAAACGTTTGACTTGAACATTATGTTCCTTTTGTTACATGATGTATAAGTTGTTCATAATTGTTTTGGTTGTTTTAAATCGTAAATTTTGAATGATGAAGTATGATAGAATTCTCTTTGAAATTTTATAATGAAACTATGTTGAGATAATGATTCTGTTGCACAATTTTGAAGTTATGAGTTGATGTTACTAAAGATATAATTATTTTAATTTTATTTTGAAAACCCGTGTTATAGAGCATGTTATTGATTAAGATTAAGATGTTTTTATGAATCATGTGACACTCTTGTTGGTGCTTTACTCTGATTTATTTATTGTCTTATTCGTGAATATTCCTTGGGGTTTAGAGGTGTGTTACATCCACCACTCTCTTGATGAATTTTGGTGTATTTAGGATAAGTGGAAGTTGCGAAAAACTTACTCACTTAAGAATCATGAGAGACTCCCTCCCTGTATATATCTCGTAATGCTTTGTAATTCCCTTATTGATTTTGGGATTAAGACATTTATAGAAGATCATTTGTGCTTGAACTAGTAATATAGTATAATGTTTTCTCATTTGTTCCCAAAAAACATGGACTGGAGGAGACCACGACATCCTTCAATCATGGAATGAACTATTTTTCCCCATAATTACATTCTTTTACCATTTCTCTTACCCCACCTCAGAAACCATGTATATCAAATTAGTCATGTTTTTGATTTTAGGTTAAAGCCTAAGCGACCGACTTGGAATGTTCTTTGGATGACCACATTACTTTATACGCTTTGGGGGATCTACTATACTTAGGTCTTGTTGGGATCTCAACATTCATTTAAGTACTCATACTCTTAGTTACATCCCATACCATTACCTTTTATGCCAAATAAACTATCCCAAGCCAGAGTTCCACAAGCACAAATCCTTGGAAATGACGAAGTGATTTAACTTGAGCATATTATCATCTTAAAGATTCTACACGTTCCCTAGAAGATAATTAGGACGGGTCCCTCAAGAAAAGTTTGGTGTGAGTCCCTCAAGAAAAGTCAGGAATGAGTCCTTTAAGAAATACTTTAGAGGGTGATTTCTTCAAGTATTGCTAAAAAAGTAGAACCAATTTCCATTTCGTCTATTTGATTGTGGAAACCTATTTGGAAATCATGCTCTTCTATTTTCGAAGTGTTTATGGAAATTAATTTTACATTTCTTGAATTAGTTGTAGTTCATCAATTAACTCTCTAAGTTTTATGTTGCCTTAGTTGTGCAAGTTTATCACTTGAGCCTATTCCCTCAGGCCTAAATTTTTATGGGTGTTGATCCTTAAATAATGGTCTAGAGTATATTTCCTTAAAGGGAGAAGAACCATATCCTTCAGTGATGGTCCAATATATATTTCCTCAAATGGCCACAAGAAAACTCCAGTGAAGGTTTAGTGTATATTGTCTTAAAGGGAGACAATGATCCTTCAATGAAGGTCCACTGTATATTGCCTCAATGGGTGGAATGAATCCTTCAATGAATGTATAACATATAATGCCTCAAAGGTTGGCAAGGATATTTTAGAGAAGGTCCAAGGTATATTACCTCAAAGGGAGACAATGATCCTTTAGTGAAAGTCCAATGCATATGACCTCAAAGGAGTGACAAGAATCCTTCAGTGAAAGTCCATCATATATTGCCTCTAAGTGCGTAAATGTTACTTTTGTGAAGGTCCAAAGTATATTTCCTAAATGGGATGCAATGATCATTTAGTGAAGTTCCAACGTCTATATCTTCAAAGGGAAACAATGATATTTTAGTAAAGGCCCTGACTATATTGCCTAAAGAGGTGAACATGATCCTTTAGTGAAGGTTCAACGTAGAACTCTAACCTATATAGATCAAATATTTAAACAAATATGGTGCTTTATTAAAAATCTCACCCTTATAGAGAAAAAGAGTGCAACCCTACCTTTAAAAACAAAATATTTTAAAAAATAATACATTAACAGGCCTATTATATGTGCCAAAATTACTTGCAATTATAAGGCTAAGAATCTAGTACACTAGATTTTTTGAAATCTTTGGTGGGAACAAAAAATGCACCATATTAGTAACCAAATTTAAATATTTAGTATAAACCCAAACTTTTCCTTTAATTTTATACGTGTTTCTATCATTTTTTTGTTTTAAGCTACCGAATATTTCTTTTTTAGTGACTTTTTGAGACAAAATACATTCATAAAACTATAATAATTAAGATGAGTAAATTATGAGAAGGGTATTTTGATATTATTAAAATACATAGGATGTATAATGGATATGGTGCCATACATATTCTTAAAAATTAGAAGTCTCGAATTTTCGAAGGTCGTGCGCAGTAAATCAGGTTACACAAACTCAAATAAACCTTGTTATAGTTACAGTTCAACATACCCCAACCTTTTAAAATCAAAAGTAAAATTATGAAACAAAATAACAAAATAATTATAAAACTCAAGAATGATTAACTTTTTTTCTTCCCTCTCCAGACAATGTTGAACAAATTGTTTTGAAAGACATGGCAAGAACAATGATGATGTTTGAATGACAATTTAATTTGGTGGTTTCGATGGAATTGCAAAATTGACATCATCATGAAATCCTCCATTGTTGAATTGAGGAACAAATTTAATAGTGATATCAGAGGTTGGGGGAGGCTGCGAGATATACGTATAGTGTATTCTGGAGTCGTTGAGCGTTGTTGCAAAGAGATCAGAGCCATCACAAGGACAAATGTTGATTTTGACACAATACAACATATGCGAACAAAACCATTTTAAAAACCGTGATTCATATGCCAAGACACAACAACGTCAGTCTGGAGGCTCTGGTGGTGGTGAAGGATTTTCATTGGAATTGTAGGTCAAGTTGGATGCATTTGTGTTTCTCGTTGTGTTGGTATCGACGAGCAATACTGAGCTATTGTTGAAAGTTGAATATGTTGTGATTGGGTTTGTGGATACACAAAATTCACCTTTATCAACAATAATTTTCTTATCCTTGAATGATTTTGTAGATGCCTCACAAGAAGTCACCGACATATATTGCTACTACTAACTAGGCAAAAGGATTAGAACCATTTCAAGAACTCAATCACAACATATTCAACTTTCAACAATAACTCAGTTGATTCGTTCCACAACAAAATCTTCATGAAAAGATGTTTCTTTAATGAGTTTATGTGATTCTCGACCGGACTCCTCCTCATTCTCTTCTATTTCCTTGTCTAATTCTAAGAAAGGATTTTTCATTTGGAATTAAAATGCCAAAGATATATTTCGGTGAAAATATTCTAAGACATCAATGGATGAGGTTGAACTCCCTATTACCACCATTCGAGAGCACAACCTCTCATCGTCATCGCAACTACCTTCATCTTCTCCTCATCCTCCATAAATTTTTGGCTCTAAAATATTTGGGAATTCTGCACCCACCTAGTGGGCTTCTTCTCCACTCCTGGTGGAAACTAAAAAATACCCCCCGGATTCGTAAGTTCACTTACGAATTCAACTCGGAGGTGGACTTCGCAAGTGCACTTACGAAATAAACCATAATTTTATAAATAAAGAGAATTCGTAAGTGCACTTATGAATTCACCTTTTTTAAAAAAACCAAGTGAATTCGCAAGTGCACTTGCGAATTCACCTTATTTTGGCAATTCGTAAGTGCACTTACAAAGTCTGTGTGTTGTTTTAGAAAAACACACAGAATAAACCCCAATACTATTCATTTTAAAACACCCAAATTTCAAACTTTCTACTCCAAACCCTAACATTTCTACTACTTCAAACTCACTCCATTCAAGTTCATCTTCTCATTTCAACTCATTTTAACCCATTTCAAGTCCTCTAAAATCAACTCCAAGCTCAAATTTGTGTAAGTTTTCTTCACTTGTTTTATTCAAAATGTAAATTTTATAAGATTATTAGGTTAGGTTGTAGAAATTAAATAGTATATGAAGTAATAGTAGGTAAATGTAGTTGTATTGGATGAAAAAAATAGGAATTTTGCGTGCTTAGGGACTGAGTTTTATGTGTTTGGAATTTTCTAGACGAAGGGGTTTCGCAAGTGTATCTACGAAGTGATCCTGGAGGGACTTTGTAAGTGCACTTGCAAATTTACCCAAGATGGGTGAATTCGTAAGTGCACTTGCGAATTGTTGCCTGAGTTGTTTTTAAATTAATAACCTAACAATTATAATGGTTTATTTCAGGAAAATGACAGAGAACCAGAACTAGATGAGTTTGAGACATGGCAGGCCAAGCTAGTCTGTGTCGGCTCGTCGAGAGTGAGAGCAACGGTCAAGGGCACAACTAGAGATAGCTTCACCTTTTGCACCGTCATAGAGGAGTCATATCCATGAGGAGTCTACCTCTGGTGTACATGAGGAGGTACCTGATGAGCAGGTACCGAAGGTAGAGGTACCGGAGGAGGGGGTCCAGGATGTTCAGGCGGAGGACGCCAAAAACATTGAGATTCTCGACGACGATGTTGAGGAACCTGTAGAGGCAGAGGAGGATGGCTATTCAGGAGGGCCAAATGACATATCCCTCCTGATTTATTATCAAGATCATGTTGCTCGTTATGTTTGGGGTGGACAGGTATTTTTTTGGTTCCACTTGAGTTATTTTGTATTATAATTTTTATTCAAAAATACGGTTCCTGTTGATTTATTTTCGTTGAATTCTTATGTTTCAGGAAAGGAAGGCTTTAAAACATGTCAACCACTCCCACAATTTTTTTTATCTCTATATTTCATAGCCTTAATGGATCCACAGTGTTGTGGTCTTTCTGGATTATGCGGTACGGGTTACAATATCATTAGCATTGGCATGCAATGTGCTTTTGCTGAGAGGTGGCATAAGCAGACGTCATCTTTCCATTCTCCAATTGGGTAGTTGACCATCACGCTCGATGATGTTGCATGCTTTCTCCAACTACCTATCAAAGGTAGGTTACTCAACCATGTCAAGATAACTAGAGCTAAGGTGGTTGAGTGGATGGTTGAGCATCTAGGAGCTGATCCGTACATGGCTACTCAGGACTGGGACAACACAAACGGGGCGCACGTGAAGTTCTCAAACCTAAAAGAGATATATGAGGAGCACCTCCGTCAAGCATCACGTGCATAAAGAACTGCACAGGTTGTTGGGTAGCTTGTAGATGAGGATATTTTTGTTCAATTTCATCGTGGTTGTGCCATTCGGTGTTTTTTGATGTACCTGGTAGGCACGTCCGTCTTTGTGGACACGAGTGGCCACTACACCGATGTGACCTACCTGGGATATTTTATGGAGTTGTCTAAAGTTCATGACTGGAACTGGGGTGTCGCTGTTCTGACCTACCTCTACCAGAAGCTGAATGAAGCTTCTAGATGGAGGAAGATGACACTCATTGGCTCATGCACGCTCCTCATGGTACGCTTTTATTTTAATGATAAATTTTAATAATTTTAATTTATTTGTACTTACAAATTATATTTTTGTTGATGCAGAGCTAGATTATATCATACTTTCACCGCATCCATGGTTACACCGAAGATCCCAACTATCAAGCTGTCATGCCAAGGGATGCCATGATGACATTAATTGGATGCCGTTTGCGGACTATAGGAAGGTTATGGAATTCAATCTCATCTCATTATACTCTGGGTGGCTAGCTTGTGGGTCGACAATGTGGTCAAGTATCTTCCCGAGCTGTGTATGTGCCAGTTTGGCTTTGTGCAGATCATACCTAGATCTCCTTTTCAGGCTGCTCCCGATACCATGACACGACGCGATCTGGATGAGGTCTTTCAGGACTGGGAGTCATTGGATGCAAGGATTGTGCATGAGGGCGATGACCATGCCGTTTCCGTGATGGAGAGGATCGTCGTTAAGGCAGAGAGTACATCGAATTACCGCAGATAGAGGAGGGCACGAGGGTTAGAATTAGGCATACAAAGTAGCCTTATGTTTTGTTATTTGATTTTGTAATAATTTGATCACACTTACTTTCGGAACAATTTATGTAATTTTATATTGCTGGCAATTTTTCTCTCATCACATAATAATATTTAGTTGGTTTGCGTATATATAATGCTCCTTATTGGAATTTCTAAAAATAGAAAGATAATGCGACTGCCACACCCCAAAATTTTCCCTCCCAACATTAATTTATTTGACTTAGGTTTCACATTCACCTGCATACGCTTCCATTAGGCCATTGGCATTAAACAATCATCCATTCATCATATTTGCATCGCTAGTTGCGTTTAGGTTGACCGAAAGTAAATTTAAACCAAAGTCCGCATCGGTTTGTAGTTGTAAAATACCCGTTATTTTACTTCATGCATTTTTATCTCTCTACCTGTTTCTTGCATCGTGTTAAGTTGATTATATGTCGATGATATTGATATTTTGGTTTTATAGACATGCCGTTAAAAGCGATTCGACACTATGCAGAAAATTAGCGGGAAAAATATTTCAAGTTTTCGCCTTTAATTCGCTGCTTTATGAATCTATATGTCACGTAGATCATGAAAATGTGCTCTCTCTAATTTTTCGATACATTTTGAAGTCTCATTTTTAATCGTGAGCGTTTTAAAGCCGAATATTCTTTATTATCATTTTATTTCGATTGTAAATATTTTGATAACAAGTCTCTCTCACAAACAACAACTCTCTCTCACGCCACCGCCTTTGGCACCCTTCATTCACATACTCTCAACATCCCCTCCATCATCGCTGATAACACCATCCTCCATCATCTCTTCTTCATGTCCCTTCATCATCACCTCAACCCTTAACCCACCGGAAACCAACTTCCTCCCACCTTCAAATTGCCTCAAACCCTTCAACATCTGTGAATCCGCTCCGTTTACTTTCACTCCCTCACGCTAGCCACTAGACAACATAACACTCCCTCTGTGCTGATTGAACTCCGTAACAACACTCAGCTCTGCCTGTTACCGGCTAGGACCAATTTCTAGAACCAACGCCCTCTTAACTTTCCTCCGTATTGTTTCCGCAACCTTGACCGTTAGTCATAGGGTTACTTCCTCTGCTCAATCCGACTTCTGCTTTTTCTGCGAACCGGTAAACTCTTTTCCACCTTCTAGATTATTTGTTGGAACATAGATTTGTTCTTTATCATTATAGCTTTGTTTATGAGTCAATAACAATATTATGAGTCTAATTTTGATTTGATTCTAACATATGACTAGATGATACTATTTTGTTTAGAGGTTCATTTTAAATGGTTGTTTTGTTTGATGTTACTTTGGATTAGTAAAGTTACGTGATAATCATTATGTCGTGGAAAACAAAGTTTGTAATAGCCTAGGTGATGAAAACTTGTTCCGCTATAGAAACTTATCTCAAAATCCAAAGCAATTTTGATGACAATATGTAAATAGTGTAATGCTATTTGAATTTTGTTTGAACTTTGATTTTGAATTTATGCTAAATTTGAGGTTTCAAGTTGTAAATTCAGAATAGCATGGGTTTGTGATTGTGTTAGTCCATCTTAATTTATTTGAACTTGTGATGGATTGATATTCGTTTAGTTTTAATGAAGGTTTGTTGTTGTTTCCGCGTGAATTCACATAGAAACTAACCGAGAAATTATGCGGGGTAGCCGTTGGTTTTTTATAGTTGCAAATGTTCCTTTTGTTCGAAAGAGAGGAGGAAACAATTCAAGTTCGAATGCAAAGGTTAATTAATAATGACATCACTTTTGGTTGATGTTTTATTGGTTGTAATAGTCAACGTTTGGTAGTTTCGATGAAGGTATAATGGTGATGCCGCGTTTATTCGCGCGTAAGTCTAACCAAGGAACTTATGGGGGAGCATATGTTTCTTTTGTGTGAATTCGAGCAAATAAAATTAATTCTTATTTTGTGTACATTTGGTTGAATGGTGGCTGCCTGGAATCAAATTTATTTGTTAAATCTTGATTTTGAATTTAGTGTTGGGTCGCGTTGTTTGAACCAATTCGAATGAATAGCAATTGCTTTGTGTTTTGGCATTCAAACGATGAAGTCTTGGTTGCAATAGGATGTTTCTTCTCGTAGCATTCATTCGATTTAAGTTGAATATGTGAGTGTTATCCGTTTATGTTCATGGCTGCCCGAATTATATTTGTTTGATCTTGGCTTGTTTCGAAATCAACTTTCTATGTTTCGATTTTGGATTGATTAATGGCATGAGTTTCTTAGGTTTTAGTTTCATTTGTGAACTGAAATCTTTGAATAAACATTTACTTGATTGTTGAATTGTTCATGTTACATTCATGCTAATTTCATTCGATTCTATTCCGTTGCTTACTAACCATGTTCTAATTTGTTGCAATTTCATTTTATTTTATTTTTATCCCACATATGTGTTTACAGTGATTTCTGGTAAAACAACCGCTAGTCCTCCAAACTATCGAATAATCTTAATGACTGTTATTCAATCTCTTTGGTAACTTGCAGGATCGACTAGATTGATCCTATGGGGTATTGGTCGTTTGGATAAATTTAATAACAAAACCAGTATTCATTGTTAAGATTTGTAGTTAGAGTGTTTTATAGATGTTTAATGTGTTTCGATTACAATGTTAAAGAACTTAATAACATGATCAAGTAAAGAAATATAAAACTGACTTGAATGAGTAACGATTCGATTTGCAAAGAAATGTGTAAATGCAGAAATACGTAAATGACTTTGAATGTAAAGACTTTAATGTAAAAGCATGAATATAAAAGCATGAAATGTAAAAGAGTTTCTTAAAACGTAAAGGATTCGAAATAGAAGAAAAATGTTTAAGTGCAAGAAATAGTTAAATGACTTTGAATGTAAAAGATTTTAAAAGACATTGATGCGAAAATGAAGATAAATTGGAAAGATAAAGATTTTTACTGAATGATAAAAGTTTGGTGCTATCATACGTACATTGTTCGAGCATTCGTTTCCCTAGCCATGTGGTATTTTGAATGTTTACTGAATTTTGTACAATAGATATGACACACGAAATCCTAACACTAAGACTTCTATTTATACTACTTCGACCACAACGGTCTGACTTATGAGACTCTGCCACGTTCAGAACATGCAGAACATTGCTTCTCTGGCTTCCGCGTCTTGAACCGTTCAGTAGCATGTATATTTGAATTCCAATCATCCCGCTCGCGTTTGAATTTCAAATGTTTTGACAATCTTCGCTTCGAACTCATTTCATAGACATAGTCTCGTTACCACTTCGAGGCTTCTTTTAAATATATCTTCACAACTGCCATTCGAAGCTCCGAGCTTTAGTATGTCCATTCGAAGAACCATTTTCTTCCATTCCGAACTATGACATTCACTTTATTCTAATCGAACACTAATCTCGTTTCATTTCGAACTTCATTACTCCATTTCGAACCTCATATATCAAAATCTTCAGCCAACAAAATGCCCCTTTAAAATATGTATTTCGAACCCCTTTTGAGAAATACTTATTTTAAACATATTCACAAGATTTTGATGTGACTTTGAGTAATCATGATACTCACTGTACATGGCTTTCAATTATGTCAATCAAGACGCCTCTTGGTTCCCTTAACCGTCTCAAAACAGTCATCACAGCATGGTGCAGTTACCGAACAATGATTATCATTAATCACGCTTATTACCAATGCTAACTTTACGCCACCTCTTTCCAGATCCAACCCACGATCCCCACGTATCCTAGCCTTAGTTGGTGAGTGCTTCAACTTCCTTACTATAAAAACTAAACAGCTTAGTCTTTTGTTCTTTTTCCACATTCTGAACTTTTGCTTTCTCTACTCTCGCTGAAAAAACCCTAAAGCTTCCAACAATCTCCAACAATGTCTTCAACAACATCATCCCAAATGAAGAAGATTTCCAAGAAGAAAAGCAAGAACACAGGAACGATTATGGAAAGCAAGGTCGGTACTCATCAAGGTCAATCTGTACTTATCCCTCAATCAATCTCCAAAGAACAGGAACTGCTATATGCCTCTCAGGTACTGATTCCAACTAATGCTGCTGGAAAGAGGTTTGCTTTAATGGGCCCTCTTACAGTCTTTGAAATCTTGAAAGATACCAGAAAAATCTTCCCTGTTTGTTATAACTTTAAGCCTTTGGTTAATAAGATGGATATCCCTAGGTTAGGAACTGAGAATATGAGTGAATCTTCCGCTTCGAAAACCATAGAAACCCCAAACGCCCCCCCAAAAGATCCTTTTGTCTTGGATTATGTTAAAAGCAACTTTAAACCATTCCGATCCTGCCCTACCCTTGACGTAGCTTACCAGACCTGGCTTACTAAGGTAGAAGCTAAGAAATCCCAGCAATGGGAGGAACTAGGAATTTATAATTTGATCAAGTTATCGAAACGAGGCTTCACCTATAGCCACCCCCTGTTATTTGCATCCTTATATTTCTGGGACAGCACTTACAACACCTTTCACCTTCCTGGAGGAATGATAACACCCACATTCTTCGACATAGCGGCCATCACTGGTTTGTCACCAGTAGGAGAGACTTATATTCCTGATACTGAAGAACACTCGAGTATCATTGACTTCGATGTCAAATTGGCCAGTTTCTCTAAGTTCATTAGCCATTACCACACTAAAGGAGATAGTGTGTCAGATGTGGAGCATATTGCCTTTCTTACCCTGTGGTTGTCAAGATACGTGTTTTGTAGCAGGTCTTTGCAGGTAGCCAATAGGTTTATTCCTTTAGCTAGGGACTTACATGAAAATAGGAGAGTATGTTTGAGTGAACTGTTACTTGTTGATCTCTACGAAAGCTTGAGATCAGCTGTTTCGAGTTTGAAATCCCACACTCCCAAAAACATTCTGTTAGCTGGCCCCTTCTGGTTACTCCAATTATGGCTTAATGCCATGTTTGAATCCTCATTGTCCACTGCTGACACCATCGTTGAACAAGATCCAGAGATAGCGGATCGAATTATTGAAGGTACAAGGCTGAGAAAACTTACTCCAAATGATGATAAGGCTGACTTCAAAGTCCTCTTCTCACAGTACATCATGCTTTTCTCGAAGAGACATAAATTTGAAGAGACTATGGCACCCTTTGCTTCGAGGACTCATGGACCATCATGGTTCACCATGTCTCTTTCCGAAGCTGCTAAGAGCAAAGAGATTTAAGACATTTGGAAAGCCTTTTTACTCCCAAGATTAATCTCCTCATGAATCACTCCGTCTAAGAATCAAATCTTCCTTTTTGCCTATCAACCTAATTTTGTTTCCAGACAATTTGGTTTATGTCAGTTAATCCCTGAACCCCTTTTTCAAACCCAGAGTGCCATCACTTCTGGTCGAACCTTCAAAGCCAGAGAAGCCAAGCTGCAACAAGAACAATACCAAGACTTCGCTCAGTTTGAATTAATTCCTTTTGAACCAACCTATTTTACAGCGAAGGGTTTTCTAGATTGGTGGACTAAATTCTACCAGTCTTATATGTTTGATACTCTCACCATTCAAAAGAAACTAACTGATGCGTTCGATGTGCAGGTACACACAAAGAAAGGTATGTTCACTCACGCCCAAGAGATTAAGGTTTTTCAGAATTATTTCGAAACTACTTATGATCCTACGCTTGAAACCATGTATCGGCGTCCAAAACCTTGAAGGAAAAATTTAAAGAAAAAGTTTCTAAGTTCAAACTTCCTTCAGGGTTGTCACCTGAGGATAGGTATAGGTTGGCACTCGAAATGCATCCACCTAAATTTCCTAAATTACCTACCTCAGAACTGGCTCTGGCTTGGTTTCCTCCATACCCTTGGTGGTTGACTTGCAAAGAGATGTTCAAATACAAATCTCAAAAGAAACTAAAGCCATACGAGAGGCGTGACATGGGCTCGTCATTGGCTCCATAATTTCCAGGACATCTTCGCTATGACCTTTCGCCATATCGATTATATCTAATCAAAGCAGTCACGAATGCTTGGGAAATCCCAAATATTTCTTACTTTCTTTATTTTAACATTTACCTTAATTGTTTCGATTTTCACCATCAGGATAAAGGCTGTTTCTTCGAAGGCTAAGGAAGGAAGCAGTTCTCAACATACTATCGAAACTGATGACAACGTGCCTCTAACACTTCCAACAACTACTACTGCAACCACAACAACAACACCAGCAATAACAACAACAACTGCCCCAACGCCAAAGGTAATCAATTAATCCTGATGTTTCGAATGAACTAAAATTTATGATTTAGGTCTAACTCATGTTTGAACCATTTCAGACTAACAAACTCCCACCAACCACTCCAAAGAAGAGAAAACCAAGTACCACTGGGAAGAATCCAAGGTGGAGGGATTAGCCAACTTCAAAAGAAGCAGAAGAAAGAAACTCCCAAAGGCGCTGAACCCATTGGCATTTCTGGACTCGATTCCAGAGATGTTGCTCCCTCAACTAAATCCAAAAATCCACCTTCGACCTCCAACGTAATGTTGGAACATATAGATAGCAATCTCTCTTCAGATAATCCACAGGTAAATTGAATTCGAATTTTTAACAAAAAATAGTTATTCGTACCTTAGTGCATGTTTTTAATCTTTCTTTGTTTATGTAGGATACTTCGAATCCAATCCCTACCACTTCGACTCCTCCATCAAAAGCAATTTGCTCCAATCCATTCTTCTCCTCATGGGGATTCCGATGTCAGTGCGAACAAAGGATCCTCCAACATGGCGGTTCCGATTGGGGCTTGAGCAACGAGATGACCAAGGCACTTCTCCTCTCAAGGAAACAAAGCGAAGCAACGCTGAAGATGCATGAAGTTCCTCCGAAACTTCTCATCAAAAATCTCCTCTCGAAACCCCTCAAGAGAGCAAAAAGGTCACTCATGCTGAAGAGGAAAAGGCTAACTCTTCTCAAGGGAACGAAGAATTTGGTGAGGATGGATCTGAGGAAGAAGAAGAAGAAGAAGAAACTCAAGGCGGTTCGAGCGAAGGAACAGAGTCTGATGCTCATAGCAGTGAAGATAATGACATCGAAGTGGTGGATTTGGTTGGTGACGAAGAAGACGATGAGCAAGAAAAGAATGAAGGTGATGGTGCCCCTACTAATGAGCCAATGGAAGTCGAGATGGATGTGACTCCCTTGCGCATAGAACTTCCTGAGTCTTCCCAACCTCAAGTGACTGAAGAGGATTTATCCCTCTTCAAACGAAATGACCCAATTGGGTATATGAAGGCTAAGTTAGCTCAAAGGGACACTCCTCTCGCTAGGGCTGGTACTAGTTCGACCAATGCTCCATTACCTTCAGATGATAGAGCTGTACTTCTCAACAAAATTAGGAAAACAATCCTTGATGTGGATTTGTTCGAAGTGCTTAAGAAAAACGATCAACTTGCTATACTATGAAAGAACTTCTTACTCAAGTAAACCTTGCCACCTGCTCTTTACCAGTTAGCACCATCCTATTCGACCTTCAAGCCTTGCTGGACAACGTGACTGGGTGTCTTCTCCAGGACGAATTTGCTACTAATAAAGTCCAAGAAGCGGCTGCTATGGATGCTGCTTATGAGCACGCTTCGAAGCTATCTAAAGAAGCTGAAGATCAAGCCATGCACATAAAGCAAGCCAAGACTGATTATGAGACTCGAGCTCAGTCCATTCTTCTCTGGGAAAAGTAGATTCAAGAGCTCCAACAAAAAGTTAAGGAGGCCCAACAACAACAATTGGCGTATGACACCAACACTGCTGGCACTCAATTCGAAGAACTCCTCAACAAAGGACTTGCAGAAATGGAAGCGACTGAGCAACTTAAAGGTGAAGTTGCTACTCTGGAAGGAGCAAGGCGCTTCACTCAGCAAAGGCTTGAGTCCTTTCAAAGTACCTTTGATAGATTGAGGAACAATGCCTATTTTTAATTCTTTTGTTTATTTAAATGAATCTTGAGTTTGGTTGAATGTTAGTTTGTAATATCCAGATAACGCCATTTTGGCACTATATTACCATTTTGGCATACCTTTACTATGTTTCGATTACGTTGTTATTATTCGAATCTCCTGCAGGCGTGGCTTATATTTCTTTAAATATTTCCCATTAACCTTTAAGATTCGTTTATCATCATTAAAATCTTCAATTTCATATGCATTGTTTGAAAATGTTTTTACTATTCGAAAAGGTCCTTCCCAATGAGGTGATCATTTACCTAAAGCTTTATTTTTCTTATCCATGGGCAATATGACTTTCCAAACTAAGTCATTAATAGTGAATGTTTTACCTTTCACCCTTTTGTTATATGCCCTAGCTACTCTTTCCTTTTGCCTCATTAGGATTTCCAATGCCTGCAATCTAACTTCGTCCAACTCAACTAACTCATTCATCATCATCTCCCAATATATTGCAGATGGGATTTACATCTTTGAATTGAGCGATTGTAGATGAATTTCTCTTGGTAGCGCATCATGACCAAATGTTAGTTGAAAAGGCGTGGTGTTAGTAGCTTATTTAGGAGATGTTCTACAGGCCCATAGTATTTGGTCTAAAGTCTTGTGCCAGTTCTTTGGCTTTTTACCAACATGTTTCTTTATTAACCCTATTATCACTTTATTGGCTGCTTCGACCTGACCATTTGCTTGAGCATAATATGGTGTTGATGTTAACAATCTAAACCCCATCTCTTGGGAAAATTCTTGCATCTTCCTACCAGTAAACACAGAGCCTTGGTCTGTGGTTATGCTCTCTAGAAATCCGAACCTATAGATAATCTATTTTTGTATGAACTCAATAATAGCCCCTTGATCAGCAGCTATTAATGGTATTGCTTCGATCCACTTGGTAAAATAGTCTATTCCTACCAAGATATATTTACATCCTTTGGATGAAGCGGATTGATCTCTCTATTAAGTCTAATGCCCATCCTCTAAAGGGCGAGGGTTTAATGATTGAATGCAACTCACTTGCAGGAGCATGTTGAATTCCTGCATGTTTCTGGCATTCTTCACACCCTTTAGCAAAATCTATACAATCTTTGAGCATGCTAGGCCAATACATACCATATCGAAACAACAACCATTTCATTTTATGGCACCTTGATGTGCCCCACACCCATTGTGGACTTGACAATGCTAGGTATGCCTCACTTTCTCCTAGGCATTTGAGTGTCGCCTTCTTGGGTCTTTTGAACAATTCATTTCCCATAAGGACATATGATAATGCTCTATATTTTATTTTCCTATCAACATTCAATGTTGGATTTTTAAATAACTCACTAGTGGACTTAATCGCATCGATAAGGTGTCTATGGCTAATACTTGAATCTATCTTTATCACCACAACCTAATTTAATATTTTCTAAATCGATGGTGTGAGTCTAGTAGCCATGACCCTACCTCTTATTTCGACCAAATCCTCAAAGTTTTTGGCGAAACTTTATACCACAAACCAAGCGTGCTAGGTCATTTGCTTCTTGATTTTCTATTCTTGAGTGCGTGTTGAATATCCATGTATTGAATTTTTGAGTAGCACATTAACTATGACAAAGTATGTCATCAGATTTTCCTTTATGCATTTGTATTCCTTTGTTATTTGCTTGACCACTAACTCGAGTCACCTTTAATTTCGACTCTAGTTGCCCCAATTCCAACAAAGCTTCAAGTCCAACTATGAGTGCTTTACTCGACCGTTGTTCGAACAGCGGGACCATCTAACTTATACTTGAATTTTGTTGGAATTCCTTCAGGAGAAATTATGAGAACTCCAACACCACTACCCTCCTTATGGGTCGAACCATCAAAGTATAATTTCCAAGGTTGCGTTTCAACGTAACCTATGACAGGCTTTTCGACCAGTGAATGGTCCACAATGAAATCAGAGATTACTTGACCTTTCACAGCTCTTAAAGGCATGAAAGTCAAAGAATATTTTGTTAAGGCTAAAGCCCATTTACCAACTCTGCTATGCATTATTGGTTTTGAAAGCATGTGTTTGATAACATCAAAATGAGAGGAAACATAAACATCAATAGGCTTTATATAATACTTAAGTTTCATAAAAGAAAAGTATAAACAGAGACATAGCTTTTCTATATTGCTATATCTAGTTTCTGCATCATTCAACACCCTACTTAAGTAGTAAATGGCTCTTTCGACGCCATTGCTATCTTCTTGTGCTAACATACTACCTATACTAACTTCAGAGGCTGATATGTACAATCTCATGGGCTTTCCCCATGAAGGTGGAGACAAGATAGGAGGCTGAGAGATATATCTTTTTTATCCTGTCAAATGCCTCCTGATGTGCTTCGTCCCACTCGAAGGCTTGGCCTTGCTTTAAACGAAGTAGTGGAGAGAAAGCTTGGGTTCTTCCACTTAGATTCGAAATGAATCTTCTGAGAAAGTTAATCTTCCCTAGTAAAGATTGTAGCTCCCTTTTTGATGTGGGTGCTTTCGTCTCCATGATGGCTTTGGTCTTATTCTGGTTGATTTCGATTCCTTTTTTATGAACCACAAAGCCAAGGAAATCTCCAGCCTGCACAAAAAATGCACATTTAAGGGGGTTCATTTTTAAGCCATGTTTTCTCATTCTTTCGAATGATTGGCTCAAATGATGCAAATGGGTTTCTGCAGATACAGACTTGATGACTATATCATCAATATACACCTGCATAAATGTCTCAATAAAATCATGGAAGATTGAATTCATTGCTCTTTGGTAAGTTGCCCCAGCATTTTTTAAACCAAAAGGCATCACTACCCATTCATAGGTGCCTAAGGCTCCTGGGCAACGAAATGTTGTTTTAGCAACATCTTCTTCAACAATAAAAATCTGGTTATATCCAGAGTATCCATCTAGCATGCTTAGGTATTCGAATCCTGCAGCAGAGTCTATTAACATTTCTGCCACAGGCATGGAATATTCGTCTTTAGGGGTAGCAGTATTTAAATCCCTAAAATCTATGCAAATTCTCAGAGATCCATTTTTCTTAATAACAGGTACTATATTTGCTAACCATTCGACATACCTTGTGGTTCTGATGAATTTGCAGCGCAGCAACCTTTCGACCTCAACTTTAATCTTTGTGAGAACTGCTGGCGCGAATCTTCTAGGAGTTTGTTTGATGGGCTTCTTGCCATCCTTAATTGGAAGTCTGTGCTCCACTAACTCTCTCTTCAAACCAGGCATTTCGTCATAGTCCCATGCAAAGCAATCTTTGTTTCTCTTGAGAACTTCGATCACCTCTTGCTTGAAACTTGGGTTGAGTTTTGCGCTTATGTAGGTTATTCTTTTTGTATTATCATCCCCCAGATTCACCTCTTCGAGCGGATCCTGTGCTAACATTTTAGCACCTGAGTTTGTAGGGTCCTTCTCGAAGCCTAAGGGTTCCTTGTCATAGATGGCATCTAGCCTTTGGTCTATTTCATGTTCTTCATAGGGTGAGTCTTTCGAACCATCCCCATCTATTTCGTTCACTTCAGCCTCTAAGGCCGCTTTCTAGTCGTTCTCAGCCATATAGGCCGAAATCCTTTCAAAGAAGGGGGACTCAGTCATGAGCAAGGTTGTCGAATTCCCAGCCTGCTGGCCGTCTTTGCGAAGTGCCTTCGACTCCCTCGTCTCCTTTAATTATCTTCCTATCCCAGTACATGCCATCATGGCGAAGGGTCATATAATAGTGTGCATTCCTGGTTTCATTTATTTCGTCACCTGGGGTACAAGGGGCTATTCTGGCTAGGTACTTGTCATAATTCCTCTTATTGACTAAGTTAACCGCTGCCATAAAATAACTCTGGTCCGCTTCGATATTCTCCACAATACCATCTTCTCTCCACAGAACCAACCTCTGATGCATTGACGAAGGAACTGCTCCCACGCCATGGATCCACTCTCTTCCCAGCAGCAAGTTATAGTTGGCCTTGGCTTCGATCACCATGAACATGGTGGGCCTGCAGCTCGATCCTACAGTTAAATCCACTTGAACTACTCCCAACGTCTGACCTACTTTCCCTTCATAGTTGGATAGGACCATGTTGTGTGGTTTGATGTCACCTTCTTGTATTCCTAACTTTTTCAGCATGAAGTGGGGCATTAAATTAATTGCAGCGCCTCCATCTACTAAGACCTTATTTACGCCATGGGCCCCATCCTTTTCTCGAATGAACAATGGCTTTAGATGATTCTTCATGGCTGGCTCTGGGTGTTCGAAGAACGCATTCTGCTCTTCGACCGCGCCGTTGTCCATTACGTAGTAGCACACTGGTCTGTGCTTCATCAAATCTATGGTATCATCCTCCTCATGCTCTTCGATTTCAGTTTCCTATCCAAACTCAGAAGGCAGTACAGATACTACATTGCAATTTATGTTAAGTGAGGACTCCCCCTCTAATTCGAAGTTGTCTGTTAGCATATCCTCGTCTTCTTCTGGACTTGGTGTGTACTCCTTCGATTCGTCTTGTTGTGTTTCAGAGAAGAGTCTCCTACTAACTAGAGGTTTGTCTTCAGGTTGATTATTTGGTTTTGGTTTGTTGGTGCTTGATTCTCCTTGGTTCTTGATCGAAGTTGCTCCTTTATCTGCCACAGCTTCCCTTTCAGCCTTTCGAATTCTCTGTTGTCTTCGCCATTGGGATCTTGACATGGGATTTTTTCCTCTGTAGTTTTCTAGTCTCAATTCTTCTCTCTTTGTAGTGTTGAATTGCCTTCTATATATCATGGCGTGACGTATATTTCGTTCACTGCCTCTCCATTTATCCTTCCCCTTGTTGGCTTTGACTTGCAGCCATTTGTCTGTTGGTACTTCTGCAGGGATTTTGAACGTCACCCTTCGAGCACCTCTAGGATGGGGGTTGTCAGGCCTTCGTTGAGTGTGGTTACCCTCGAAATGTTGGCTCATTTGACCAGCTTCTTTGTGGTTCCAGCATGAGGCGAAGGGAATGGTTTCGAAGAAAGCTCCAGCCATGTTCTGATCATACGCTGCAGAACACCTTGGGCATATCAGGCATTTGGTTTCCCCTTTGTGGCAGCGCACTAAAACCTCCAATAAGCTTTCTCCCGCTTTAGGGTAACACCGGAATAACTGGTTGTCTTGGCGCCAATTGATGCCAGTTCGAGCCCTTTGTTTCCTCTCGAAGTCTGCAGCAATTCTCTGGTTGCAGATGATGCTGCATCTGGGACATAGTATCATTTCAGCATTTCCCTTGTGGCACAACATGAGATAATCTTTGAGGCTGGTATCTACAGCATAGCTATCCTCCATTTTGTATTTTTCTTTTTCTAGGTATCTTTCCATTTCCTCCATCTCAGAACGAGGTCTCTCCATATCCACCATGTTGACATCAACATCTTCCCCTTTTTCGTCATCATCTCCCCATCCTGATGGTTTGACATCTTCGATTCGGATTTTTGAACTTTCTGGGGAAGAGTTTTTCACCAGGTAATCGAATTTTCCACTGGGTTCCCCTAAAGTATCCCAGACCTCTTTTTGAGGAATGTTAACATCTCGATCCTCCCCCTTTATATCATCATCTCCCCATCCTGTGGGTTTGACATCTTCGATTGGGATTTTCAAACTTTCTGGAGCAGAATATTTGACCAGATAGTCGAACTTCCCACTGGGCTCCCCTAAGGTATCCCAGATTTCTTTCCGAGGGGAGGCTGGCTTTGTAATCTGGACTCTCTCCAATTTTAGCCTTAGGCCTTCAGTAGCCTGTGTCAACTCTTGCCTTTGGTTCTCCTGGCCCTCAGTAGCCTGGATCTCTTTCAAAACAGCCAAAGGTACTGCTTCGATCGAAGCCTCTAGTTGTTTGTGGACGTCTTCAGTGACCCCCTTGTTGACTTCGACTCTCGCACAGTTTTTTATTCTCAGTACTTTTTTCTCCTAATGGAGTGTCATCTTGATCTGCTTCCACCATATTGATTTCTTCAATGCTTATAGGCTCGGAGTAATTGGTGTATGCAACATCCAGAGGGTCTTCATCTACTTTTATTTTTGGTTTGTCAGCAAATTTCAATCTGCCATCCTTAATTGCATTTTGAATCAGATCCCTGAAAAGAAAACACTGTGAGATTTTGTGGCCTAGGAAACTATGATACTTACAAAATCCTCTTTTCTTTCTTTGATCTAAAGGAGGTATTTTGACGTTCGATGGCACAACTAGTTGGCCATCTTTGACAAGCAGATCAAAAATCTCGTCACACTTTGTTACATCGAAGGTATACACCTTCTTTGGGAATTTATCACTTTTCTCATTTTCAACAATTTCTTTCCCTTTTGTGGGAACTAATAGTTTACAAGAGTAAGGTGGAGCCGATTTTAATTCAGCGAGATCAATTTCGACCTCGTCGAATTCAGGATAGTCTTCGACTTCCTCAATTTCGACATAGGAAATTCTTTCTTTCTTATTACTTTTAAAAGCCCTGGCCTTTTCGGCCTTTAGTCTTTCGACTTGTCGAACCCTATCTGCCAACTGAGCCATGTCCCTCAAGTATTGTGTGTCTAATTTCTTTCGAATAGAATAGTCTAGGCCACCAGCGGCCATTTCGACTAACTCATGTTCAGGAACTACTGTGAAACATCTAGATTTCAAGAGTCTGAACCTATTCAGATAATCATCTATTGGTTCAGTGAATTTCCTTTTAACACTGGCTAGTTCCTTCAGGCTTATCTTGGATTGTCCCATATAGAATTGTTCATGGAATAATCTCTCTAAGAGGGTCCAAGTATCTATGGATCCAGGAGGCAATGTGGTGAACCACGTAAAAGCATTCTTAGTGAGGGAACTTGGGAAATATTTAATCCTAAGGTTCTCATTATTTGCTATGTCTCCTGCTTCGGTCAAATACCTGGCTATGTGTTCGACTGTTGATTCATTGGTATCTCCAGCAAACTTTGTAAACTTAGGGATCTTATATCCCCTTGGTAAATCAGTATGCATTACATAATCTGCTATGGGATACGCATAATTTGGCCTTCTAATCCCTGTATTAAGACCGTTTTGGGCCATAATCCTCTCTATCATGGTGGTTAAATTATTTTCTGCCAAGATATTATCGTTTCGAATTCTATGAACAACTGCATCAGCATCTTGGTTTCGACCCACCATGACAACTCCTCTAGGTTGTTCTTCTCGAAACACTGGGACCTCTAGCCTTTCGACCCTTGCCCCTGGTTCCATAACTCCCCTTTGTGGTTCTTCTCGAATCACTGGGGCATCTAATCTTCGACCCCTTTGGTTCTATAAATCCCTTTGTGGTTCCTCTCGAATCACTGGGGCATCTAACCTTTGTGCCCTTGCCCCCAAATTAATCCCCTCTCTGACTGGTCTATAGGGTGGGTCATCAGCAATTTGCTCTATGATAGGTACGTTCGCTCGAACCAATGCCTGGTTCTATCTACGCCTTTCTGGCGGAGCGAAGAAATCTGCTATTCGACTCATATTATCTGCGTTTTCTCTGTTTGCCACAGTTACATTCTGAACTATTGGGGCGAAGATTTCTTGCATAGTTTGTGCTAATACTCCTATCATATTATGGTTACTATCATCCATTAATTGCCTAAAAGCCATTTGGTTTTCTGTGGTTAGGATAGGCAATGTACTATAACCTACTGACCCTTGGTTATTTGTCAGGAATTGATTAGCCCCAGATTCAGACCCTAATTGTGGTGACGTGTTCGACGTCGAAGTTTGCAAACCTGCCATCAAGATGTTGGCATCCATAAGGGGTTTACGGGTCTATTACCATAATGGGTGGTCTAGTTGGTGGTGGGGTGGCGAAATGGGTTTGTGTCCCTGATGGTGGGACAACTCCCCCAGGATAACCAGTGGTTCCTGTATTGCCTAAGATCGAATTGTTAGTTGACATCCCACTTGTTCCGTTCGTGGCCACATTACTGGTAGAAGAGGCAGCAGACTGTGCGTTCGAAGGGATCGCGCTAGACGTACCCGTCGAAACGGACGCGTTAGTGCCTGTTCCATATGGGGTATTTTGTTCCCCTTGTTGATTGTTTGGATTAGACATCCTATTATTACGTTTTCTTCTAGGTAAGGGTTGGTTGCTATTGGTTATTCTACCACTTCTAAGGTTCATATAACAACGAACTTGACACTCAGAAAGAACTTTTATAATGATTATGTCTTAACAATCTTAATTTGTTTTAATTTTAATTTTGTAACGACCAATGACTGTCCCACTGGGCGTGCCAATTTGTTCTGATGATTCTGGTAAAACAACGCTAGTCCTCCAAACTATCGAATAATCTTAATGACTGTTATTCAATCTCTCTGGTAACTTGCAGGATCGACTAGATTGATCCTATGGGGTATTGGTCGTTTGGATAAATTTAATAACAAAACCAATATTCATTGTTAAGATTTGTAGTTAGAGTGTTTTATAGATGTTTAATGTGTTTCGATTACAATGTTAAAGAACTTAATAACATGATCAAGTAAAGAAATATAAAACTGACTTGAATGAGTAAAGATTCGATTTGCAAAGAAATGTGTAAATGCAGAAATACGTAAATGACTTTGAATGTAAAGACTTTAATGTAAAAGCATGAAATGTAAAAGAGTTTCTTAAAACGTAAAGGATTCGAAATAGAAGGAAAATGTTTAAGTGCAAGAAATAGTTAAATGACTTTGAATGTAAAAGATTTTAAAAGACATTGATGCGAAAATGAAGATAAACTGGAAAGATAAAGATTTTTACTGAATGATAAAAGTTTGGTGCTATCATACGTACATTGTTCGAGCATTCGTTTCCTAGCCATGTGGTATTTTGAATGTTTCTGAATTTTGTACAATAGATATGACACACGAAATCCTAACACTAAGACTTCTATTTATACTACTTCGACCACAACGGTCTGACTTATGAGACTCTGCCACGTTCAGAACATGCAGAACATTGCTTCTCTCTGGCTTCCACGCGTCTTCAAACCATTCCAGCGCATGTATATTTGAATTCCAATCATCCCGCTCGCGTTTGAATTTCAAATGTTTTGACAATCTTCGCTTCGAACTCATTTCATAGACATAGTCTCGTTACCACTTCGAGGCTTCTTTTAAATATATCTTCACAACTGCCATTCGAAGCTCCGAGCTTTAGTATGTCCATTCGAAGAACCATTTTCTTCCATTCCGAACTATGACATTCACTTTATTCCAATCGAACACTAATCTCGTTTCATTTCGAACTTCATTACTCCATTTCGAACCTCATATATCAAAATCTTCAGCCAACAATATGCTACTAATAAGTTTTTTATTTGTGAAGACACCCAAGGATTATTCAAATCATTTACTTTCAATTAACACATCTACACTTGCTCATTCGCATTTTAATCTTCATGTTACTATTTTAATATAATATTTAGAATAGTCAATAATTGATATTTGAGCTTTGTAAGCTTTTTTTTCGCGTTGTTGGTTTTGTTTCTATCTCATGTGATGTAGGGATTTCTACTCGGCTTTCATCCGATACGTTGAGCTTATCCGATTCTTTACGCCCTTACCAAACATCCCAAGCTTACACGATGTGATTCCCCTTCTTATCTACACTCCAAAATCTAGCTTCAAAACAGGCTATTTCTAAATTCTTACCTCATTTTAATTATTTTTATTTTATATACGCAAATAAAATTTGTTTTGTATTAAACAATTATTAGTTTAAGATAATTTTATTCGATATTATTGATTAAACTATTAATTAATTTTATCAAAATTAAATTGTTATTCTAATAATTATTTAAAGAATTTGAACGTGTATTGTGAGCTAAATTATTTTACTTGCCTCGTGTATGCTTGTATGAATTATTCACAATTGTACACTCCACACACTTGATACAATCGATTTCATTTTCTCATCTTGGCTCATATGCCAAATTCCTCAAGGGTCTCATAGTTGAGAATAAGCATGGTCATTCTCACAAGGTTAATCGGAGCCCTATTTTGCATCGATTAACCATAACCCGAATAAGCATTGGTCCAGATACCAATTATCCATGCACAATGGTTTCATAGTTGGGGGTAGGAGCACTTATCCTCACGATATTAATTAAGTAGATATACTTGATTAATCATAACCCGATTCCACTTCTCTTGGTCCATACACCAAAGCATTAAAACACTTTCAAAATCAAATTAATAAAATAGAATTTGTTTTCAAAAAATAAATTTCATAAAAGAACTTGGATGGTGTTTGTTTAAATCGTTAGATGATAGCCCAACGGTTTAAACAAACTTGAAGTCTTTATATTGTTGGATGATAGCCCAATAAGCTAAATACTTCTATCCAAATAAAAATAACAGAGTAGCATTAGTTTAAGTTGTTGGATGATAGCCCGACGATTTAATCGAATTTAGAATATTTAGGTTATTGGATGATAGCCCAATAAGTTAAATATTTTATTTCACTCGAAACACTTAACAATGTGAACCCTGTTTCACTTCACCAATTTCATAATAAAGTTTTTGGGATGATAGACGATTGGATGAGCTTACTCGTTCAATTTCTAGTATTTGAATCATTAGATGATATCCTAATGTTTCGGTACTTTTCACCCACTTAAAATCAATTTAACTCACTCAAACTAATTTTTTCGCTCATATGCGATCATCAAACTCTTTTCTTACAAAGAGTGTGTAATAGCCATTTCAAACACGAACACACAAAGACTTAGCCTCTCATAGAAACATACAAGTCAAAGTTCAAGCATTTGAAATGTCTAATGCACGATTTTTCTTATAAAATCAAGACAACGAACTTAAAATTGTTTTAAGAGGAACTACGGAACACTAACTTTCCCATTGCACGAGGGAGTACGTAGGCACAAGATGCGATGTCTTTGGTGAGTTCAAAAACCCATAAATATAGGCCATTCTTATTTCTAATTTCTTAACTTAGAATTAAGCAAATTCAATAAACACACTTAAACACACATGAACTAAACGGTTCCCATCGAGTACGATGGATGTGAGGGGTGATAATACCTTCCCCTTGCATAACCGACTCCCGAATCCATGTCTTTTGGTCATGTAGACTACCTTATCCTTCTTCGCGGGTTTTATCTATATTTTCCCGTTCTTTATGAACAAATAAAATTAGGTGGCGACTTCATTGTTTAAAAAAACAGATTTTGAAAAAACCAGTTATCACAGCTCGCGACTTCACTGGGGAGTAATCTAGAGAGTCCACCCTAGTTTAGTTCTTCGCGTGTTTGTGTGTTTGCTTATTGCTTTATTATTGATGTTTATTTATTGTTCATTGCCTATTATTTCTTTAGGCTTTATATATTATCCTGTTGATATACATTATTGTGTTGGGAATTTGATGGTTATGATACATAGATAAGCCTAATACCCAGACTTCTAGGTAACATTTAGGATATATGGGTTGCGTAGCCTAGGTCCACCTGACTCCAATGTCTTGTGGACCGAAGCGAAGACTCCATCTTAAAGTTGGTTGTTTTAAGGAAGTTGTTGCCCCGCATGATATTGCAGGACATCAATTTCTGGACGAATGACCTATAACTCTTAGTTTTTTTAGGATATCCAAACCTAGACTGACCGCTCAAATAAAGGATTTTTGAGTATCACTTTAAGAGACGTTTCTTGGAGTATACTTTTGGAAATACTATCACCACGTAGACTGTTCGTGTGATGATAATATTTATTAAAAGGGGATCTAAGACTCTGAGAAACATTTAGCATAAAAACATTAGAACCATCCTGTATGGGGATTTGTTGGGTAGAAGTCGAAACCATGTCCGATCGTCCTTTTTAAACCTTTGTCTGTTTAATTTTACATGTGATTTTGTGCATAACATTAATATGATATCATCACATTGCTTTCTTACATGCGTTACCATTGCATTTCATTTTCATTAAAAAAAATAATCATTTGCATTCAAAAATATAAATAAAATCATGCATTCATTTTCTCCTCCTCCACTATAGAAAGCTCATGTCACTTTCTTTTTCTGTCCAATTAGCTGATTTCCTGCACTCATGGAAAGTCCGGTAGACCGGTTGGAACATAGTCAAGTTATGATGAGAGAGAACCTGGATGTTGTGAAAGACAAGGTGGACCAAATGTTGGAAGTCATGCTAGCTTCTTTGAAGAATAATGTCCAGATGCTGCTACAGATCATGTCGATTCCATGTCAGGCTTTACTATGATGTCTAATCCAATGTACGATTCTCCTCTATATGTGGATGATCCTATTCAACCTCAATTGATGCTCAATGTTCTATCCAATGCAATACCTACAGTCCAAAGACAATCAACTGTTCAAGAGGGTTGTATCTCACATCCTCATGCTGCTAAGAAGCCTAGGTTTGCAAACTACGTGCAAAATCCTTAAGGAACGAATTCAATTGTTAACAACGAAGCTCCTCAAGATACTGAAGTCAGGCGAATGTGTCTTGATCTGAAGGAACAATTGAGGGTATCGAAAGATAAATATACTTTTGATCTGGATGCTGCTGATCTTTTTTTAGTGTCAAACGTCGTGATTCCACCAAAGGTGTTAGCTGTCCAGAGACTCATTTGGAGATGTTTGTTCGCAAGATGGATGCATATGCTCATGATGAAAAGTTTGTCATCCACTATTTTCAAGACAATCTCAGTGGGGCATCTCTAGATTAGTATACACAACTGGAGAAAAAGGATGTCCACAATTGGAAAGACTTATCTTCCTCACTCATGAAACAATACGAGTTCAACCTTTCCATGGCTCCAACCTGTATTCAATTACAGAATCTTTCTCAGAATATTAATGAGTCATTCAAGGAGTATGCTCAAAGATGGATAGAGTTGGTTGCTCGAGTTAAACCACCAATGTTTGATAGGGATTTGATTGACTTGTTTTTGAATACCTTACCTAGTTCATACTTCGAAATAATGATAAGTTGTGCATCATCAAGCTTCTCTAACTTGGTGATAGTGGGAGAGCGCATTGAGAGCGGTCTCAAAAGTGGAAGACTCCAAGACACCTTGAGTAGCCAAGCTGATGAGGAAGAATTCTTTAGAGGTTCTCAAATGGAAGAAGAGGATTATGAAACTAATGCAATTTGGGAAGCCCCACAAGCTCCACCTCCTTTTCCATATGGTCAACCTCCATATGTAGCATCTGTTCAGTATCAGCACCCGATGCTTCTCGGTCCATGGTACCAGCAACCATGGGGCACTCATCGTGCAAAGAATAAATTTCAAGGTCGTGGATATCAGAGTCGGCATCAAAATCTATGCAAACCTCGAGGTAATCTGGAAATAAGGAATGCTTCTCTTGATCTAATTCCACTGACCTACAATCAACTTCTGCCATATCTAGTTCAAAGTTCATTGGTGGTTCCCAAGTTCATTAAGCCACCAAAGTCATTCCCGCCAAGATATGATCATAATGCATGGTGTGGATACCATACTCGTATGGTAGGACACTCAGTAGAGGATTGCACTCCTTACAAAGCCAAAGTTCAAAAGTTGATTAACAAGAAGTACTTTACTCTTCAAGGAGGAAATATGTTTCTGAATGGCGACCCCATACTCAAATGAGTACTAAGATTTAAAGAAGCATCCCTCTTAAGTTGGTGAATCAGAAAGGACAGCCCATCCTCGAAGCTGGCGACCCTTGGGGCATTTTTATCAGTTTTCATTGGCATTTTCTTTGTCTGTTAATGCACTGTTTACTTTTAAGTTTGGTTTTTTTTAAATGGTAATATTAATGAAATGAGCATGCATTATTTTGAATCAATCCATTCGTGTTCACTCATTTTTGTCATCTTTTTTGCAAAAAGAAAAATATATATCATTGTTTCTTCTAGTTTATTGTCATTATCAAACTTTTGGTTATGCAAAGATTGGAGGGAGGATGATGATAACAAAATACCCATAATTGTTGTAAGAATGTTTTCAAATAAAACTTTGCTGACGATGTACAAGTATTGTTTCAACTTCCCAAACACCAGAGTTAATAAGGGAGATAGACCCTCGTTAACCCCTTTGAGCCTTGAAGTAGGAGTTTCTTTTCTGTTCGGAAAAACCCTTATTTTTAACCAGGGGTAGGGTAGTGTTCAGTTAATCTGATCAAGCATTCAAAAATCATCAAAAGTATGCATCAAAGTATACAACAATGACTATCCTCCAAGAGGTTGAGGAAGGTCAAAACTATAATAGGAAAACTTCTTCTATCAACAGTGTGCATCAAAGGAGGATGATTCTACAATGATTATCTCTCGCACACCAAGAGGTCAAAAGATGACGATACAACAATGGTTATTCGTCATCCAACAAGGAATTAGGCAGACCACTTACTTCCAATTATTCAAAGACAACTCGAGATCACATAACTTGTAAAAAAAATTATAAAAAAAAGAAAAAGAAAGAAATAAAAAGAAAAGCCCGGAAAGCAGAAAAGGATTACTAAAGAAAGATCTTGAGCAAAGGACAAAGATGTGTGACGCGAGACACCAAGAACAAAAACGTGAGTGACTGTCGTGTCCAAGAAACCTCGTTTTGGTTCCTCAACTATCATAAACTCTTCTCGAGAGATGAGTGCTTGTATCAAGTTAGCTAAATGTAGGACTGGAGAATATCATAAAGAATGGGTGGGTACAAATAAACTTTGAGCCTTTATCCTTTGTTTTAAAAAAAAAATGAACCAGGCCACGTTACAACCCTTAAAAGACCTAATTGAAGCAAGGTTTATTTTGAAAGCATACTCAGCAAGGTTGCGTAACCTGACTCCTAAAGATATTTGCTAATCATCTGTATTGATATCAAATTGTTGTGTCATCTTTCACAACTTAAAAAGAAAATGATCATTTGTCTATTTCTTTTCCTTATCATTTCCAATAATGAAGTTGATTTCAAATAATTTGCATGAACGTTGCATTAAAATTACTATTTTGAATGAATCAAACTTATTTGCAAGTCAACACTTAGCATTAAGGAAGATCACCAGTGAATAATCAACAAGGAATTCAAATATTCTTCATTGACCCAAGCGTGGGCGAAGCATCTAAGGACCCTATTGACATGGGCATTGTCCAAAGATCAATTAGCCTGGGGCACATTGTTCCAAGATTCAGTCAATCTGAGGCAGTCACCTCGACACGTTGAAGTTTTTCCAAGACATGTATCGGTTCATGCTATAGCACAGTGAAGCCGATCCTCCAAGATTCAGTCAATCTAGGGCAGTCACGTTGAGATACGGTAATATCTCTCAAAGCATCTGTTAATCAGGGGCATCCTACATTGAAATCCCAGATATTGGGGAAAAAACCTCAAATATCATATTATTGTAAGTTGCTTCCAATATCCTCTCGAAGCAAATCTCTTCAGAGACTCAGCAAACTGGGGGCAATGAACACCACATACGGATAATTCCTTTTCGCATCTTCAAACTGCTCAAAGAAATTTTTCTCTCAAGTATTAACAGTTGTTGCATTTAAATTGAGTGGCAGGGAATCATGCTAGCAACGTCTGTTTGTTGGAAAAACTGTTTCAAGATTATTTTGGTCTTAACCATTCGTACAGTCAAAACATATTACTTGTATTAACTTCAATCATGCATCGTATCTTGTGCCATAAAAATCTGACCTTGTTTGGTACCTTTAAATCCAGTTTCCGTCTGGTTGGTTAAATATTTTCACCTAATTCTGTCTGGTGGTTAAAATCATCTCACCAGTTTCCGTCTGGTGGTTAAAATTATTTCACCAGTTTCCGTCTGTTGGTTAAAATTATTTCACCAGTTTTTGTCTGGTGGTTAAAATCATTTCACTAGTTTCCGTCTGGTGGTTAAGATGTTTTCACCATTTTTCGTCTGGTTTATTAAATATTTTCACCAGTTTCCGTTTGGTGGTTAAAATCATTTCACCAGTTTCCGTCTGGTGGTTAAACTCGCTTCAACAGTTTTCGTCTGGTGGTTAAAATTATTTCACCAGTTTACGTCTGTTGGTTAAAATTATTTCACCAGTTTCCGTTTAGTAGATAAAATCACTTCACCATTTTCCGTCTGGTGGTTAAAATTATTTCACCAGTTTCCGTCTTTTGGTTAAAATTATTTCGCTAGTCTCCGTCTGGTGGTTAAAATCACTTCACAAGTTTTCATCTGGTTGTTAAAATCACATCACCAGTTTTCGTCTGGTTGTTAAAAGCTCGTAACCAGTTCACGTCTGTTTGTTAATCTCTTTCACTTGTTCTCATCTGGTGATTTAACTTAAAGTCAATTCTCGTCTGGCGATTCATCTTTCAAGGTCAGATTTTATTTGGTACATATCAGATAATCCATGCATGCCTGAATTCATAAATCATCACATAAATCATCATCATGCATTAGTCACGCCACTTCACTCAAATATATCATACACAATATATTCATGCATAAACCCCGACCAGGACTTGGGATCTTTTCAGAATGAAGTCAAGTGCAAGCTTTGAAGATTATTTCTAAAATGGAAGACTTAATTCTTCTCCCCAATACAATTTGAATTCTTCTTCAAAATGAATCGGCAATAGCGAGAACTCTCAAGTTGAACTTCTTCCCCAAAGAAGAGATCGATTACTCCCCGGTGAACTCTTGTGTCAACAGAATTTTCTACTCGGATTTCCCCAGTGATGTTCCCTACAGAGTTTCTTGTGAAGTTTTCTCCATTGAAGCTTCATCTTCTCCCCAAGCGAGCCTTCTCCAACAAGGATTACCATTGTGCTATCCCCAGTGTTGTTAACCTCAACAAGGATTTTTTCAGATTCTTGTAGATAACAATCTCTCAATAAGTCTTAGTGACAATAATCCTCTATAGACCTGATTTTTTAAGGTGTTCCCAGTTAATCTTCATGCGAGCCTCTGGTGTGTTTATTTCCTCAATGAGTTGCTCGACTCATTCAAACATGAATATATCTCTCCCAACATGGAGTTTTAAAGAATTTATGGCCGAAGTTGCGAGTTTGGAGCTTGTTGAATCTAACCCCAGTAACGTTCCACAGGGTTTTCTTGTGAAGTTTTCCCCAACGCAGATTCATTTACTCCCAAGTGAGTCTCCTTCAGAAAGTATTACTACAACATTATTCAGGGTATTTTCGAGAATCTTCTCAGTAAATTATAGTGGCAAGTGACCTCTAAAGATCTGTTTCTCTAAGTTGTTCTCAGTAGAGCCCCTTTGAACTTCTGGTGTGTGTATCTCCCCAGTAAGTCCTTGATTACCCAAAAAATAAATATCCACCAAGTAGGATGTTCATTTGATCTCAGAATACTTTGCCAACTTAGAAGTTAACCCGTATATCTACTTGCTACAACATATTGTCAGTATGATGTCAGCAAATCAAAGATTATTTACCGTGGGAGTTTTTTTAGTATCAGTCGCAGATGTTGAACTTGATTCTTCTATCCCCGATGAAGCTACCCCATGCAGAATGAAGGTTTTGCCAACTCAGAAGTTGTCTAACTATCTTTCACTCCGATAATTCGAAGACTATTTCTTCGAATTCTCTAGTTAAAGATATTTAAATAGGGGCAGCTGTCACACCCCAAAATTTTCCCTCCTAACTTTAAATTATCTGACTTAGGTTTCACATTCACCTGCATACGCTTCCATTATGTCATTGACATTAAACAGACATTCATTCATCACATTTGCATCGCTAGTTGCGTTTATGATCGAAAGTCAATTTAAACCAAAGTTCGCATCGTTTTTTAATTGTAAAATACCCATTATTTTACTTCATGCATTTTTATCTCTCTACATATTTCTTGCATCATGTTAAGTTTATTATATGTCGATGATATTGATATTTCAGTTTTATAGACAAATCGTTAAAAGCGATTCGACACCGTGCAGAATATTAGCGGGACAAATATTTCAAGTTTTCGCCTTTAATTCACTGCTTTATGAATCCACGTGTCGCGTAGATCATGAAAATGTGCTCTCTCTAATTTTTCGATACATTTTGAAGTCTCTTTTTTAATCGTGAGCGTTTTAAAGTCGGGTATTCTTTGTTATCATTTTATTTTGATTGTAAACATTATGATAATTTTTCTTTAATCTTTGAGACCCGTAGTTTATTTTAATGTGCTTATTTCTTTTTTTCTGATAATTTATTGTCTATATTTTATCGTTTTTTGACAATTTTAAGTGTCTATTTTTTATCTCCAAAAATCAAAACAAAAATGTTTTCGAAAAGATTAATTTTTACCCTATTGAGCTTAAGAGTTCATTTTATCATTAGGGTCATTTTGGACATTATCATAATTACTTTAACCTAGTTGTTGGTATATATATATATATATATTATAATTTGGTTACTAAGAAAAAAACATTGTGAGACAGAGGAGAAAAATATGGAAAGAGGTAGATATGAGAAATAACGTTTCTCTTCATCAACACACTCCTTCGTCTCTCTCATCCAAACCATCTTCCTCCACTCACGCCTTCCATCTCCCAAACAACAACCCTCTCACGCCACCTCCGCCGACACCCTTCACTCACATACTTCGAACATCCCTTCAATCACCGCCGATAACACCATCCGCCATCATCTCTTCTTCACGTCCCTTTATCATCACCTCAACCCTTAACCCACCGGAAACCAGCTTCCTCCCACCTTCAAATCGCCTCAAACCCTTCTGCATCCGTGAATCCGCTCCGTCTACTTTAACTCCCTCGCGCTTGCCACCGGAAAACATAACACTCCCTCTGCGCTGATTGAACTCCATAACAACACTCAACTCTGCCTGTTACCGGCTAGAACCAACGCCCTCTTAACTTGCCTCCGTATATTTTCTGCAAGCTCGACCGTTAGTCATAGCGTTACTTCCTCTGCTCAATCCGACTTCTGCTTTTTCTGCGAACCAATAAACTTTTTTCCACCTTCTAGATTATTTGTTGGAACATAGATTTGTTCTTTATCATTATAGCTTTGTTTATGAGTCAATACCAATATTATGAGTCTAATTGTGATTTTATTCTAACATAGGACTAGATGATACAATTTTGTTTAGAGGTTCATTTTGAATGGTTGTTTTGTTTGATGTTACTTTGGATTAGTAAAGTTACGTGATAATCATTATGCCGTGGAAAACAAAGTTTGTAATAGCCTCTGTGATGAAAAATCTGTTACGCTATAGAAACTTATCTCAAAATCCGAAGCAATTTTGATGACAATATGTAAATAGTGTAATGATGTCTGAACTTGTGATGGATTGATATTCGTTTAGTTTCAATGAAGGTTTGTTGTTGTTTATGTGTGAATTCGCATAAAAATTAACCGAGAAATTGTGCGGGGTAGCCGATGGTTTTCTATAGTTACAAATGTTCCTTTTGTTCAAAAGAGAGGCGGAAACAATTCAAGTTCGAATGCAAAGGTTAATTGATAATGGCACCACTTTTGGTTTATGTTTTATTGGTTGTAATAGTCAAGGTTTGGTAGTTTCAATGAAGGTATAATGATGATGCCGCTTTTATTCGCGTGTAAGTCTAATCGAGAAATTTATGGGGCAACATATGTTTCTTTTGTGTGAATTCGAGCAAAGAAAAGTCATGCTTATTTTGGTTTAATGGTGGATGCCCGGAATCCAATTTATTTGTTAAATCTTGATTTTGAATTTAGTTTCGTGTCGCGTTGTTTGAACCAATTCGAATGAATAACAATTACTTTGTGTTTTGGAATTCAAACGATGAAGTCTTGGTTGCAATATGATGTTTCTTCTCGTAGCATTCATTTGATTTAAGTTGAATTTTTTAGTGTTATCCGTTTATGTTCATGGCTGCCCGAATTATATTTGTTTGATCTTGGCTTGTTTCGAAATTAACTTTCTATTTTTTCGATTTTGGATTGATTAATGGCACGAGTTTCTTAGGTTTTAGTTTCATTTGTGAATTGAAATCTTTGAATAAAAATTTACTTGGTTGTTGAATTTTTCATGTTACATTCATGCTAATTTCATTCGATTTTATTCTGTTGCTTACTAACCATGTTCTAATTTGTTGCAATTTCATTTTATTTTATTTTTATCCCACATATGCTACTAACAAGTTTGTTATTTGTGAAGACATCCAAGGATTGTTCAACGCATTCACTTTCAATTAGAACATCTACACTTGCTCATTAGCATTTTAATATTCATGTTACTATTTCAATATAATATTTAGTAATGTATTTTTAATTTTGTAAATATATAAAATACTTAGTATTTTTATTATTATCTTTAGAAATGTAAATATATAATTATACATATTATTCTTGATTTTATACTTTATTCAATTCATTTGTAAATAAATTCAAACTACATTGTAATGCTCTTCATTGTGTTGCAATTTCGAACTTTGAATTCGATTCGACTTTCGAACGCGTATGAACACAAATATGTTGTTTGTCTTCTTAGAGTTGATTCCTACATAAATCTATTCTAAATTTAATTTATTAAAGTGCAATGGTCAATAGTCGATATTTGAGCTTTGTAAGCTTTTTTTTTCCCGTTGTTGGTTTTGTTTGTATCTCATGTGATGTAGAGATTTCTACTTGGCTTTCATCTGATACATTAAACTTAGCCGATTCTTTATGCCCTTACCAAACATCCCAAGCTTACACGATGTGATTCCCCTTCTTATCTACACCCTCAAATCTAGCTTCAAAATAGACTATCTCTAAATCCTTACCTCTTTTCAATTATTTTTATTTTATATACGCAAATAAAATTTGTTTTGTATTAAATAATTATTAGTCTAAGATAATTTTATTCAATATTATTGACTAAACTATTAATTAATTTTATCAAAATAAAATTGTTATTCTAATAATTATTTAAAGGATTTGGACGTGTATTGTGTGCTAAATTATTTTACTCGCCTCATGTATGCTTGAATGAATTATTCACAATTGTACACTCCACACACTTGATACACTATGCCAAACAAGGGATTAGACAACGCTTTTTTAGGCCTTTAGTAGCGTTTAAAAGGGCTGCTAAAACCACCGCTGCTAAAGGTATAGACAACGCTTAGGTTACTATAAAAGCGCTGCTATAGATACCCTTTAGGCATCGTTTTTTCCTGAAAAGCGTTGCTATAGGTACCCTCTTTAGCAGCGCTTTCACTTTAGACAGCGCTTTTGAAAGAATTTATTGTGGAGCTTGAGACAGCGCTTGGTAAAAGAGCTGCTATAGATACCCTTTAGACAACACTTTTTCCTAAAAAGCGCTGCTATAGATACCCTTTTTAACAGCGCTTTACTTTATACAACGCTTTTTTATTTACCCTTTAGCAACGCTTTTCTATTGCCCCATATAGCAGCGCTTTTTCATCCATTTTAAACAGTGTTTCTCATTAAAAGCGTTGTCTATTCCCCCCCTTTAGCAACGCTTTCCCTAATTAATTTTTGAATATAATTTTTTTTCTTCATTTAAAACAAAATGCTGCCTATCAGATTTAATTTCACCATTTTTGCACTAAATTTTTACCAGAATTTGTAGCTTCAATATAAAATTTTGAACAACAACAACATCAATATACAACAATAAAACAATATTACAACAACATCAATATACATCAATATACATCTTAAGTCCTTTTTTGCACAATATATACAACAATGAAACAACAACATTAATATATACAACAATGAAACAAAATCAATAATGAGTTACAAAATAACTTTATCTTGTACATCGATCTGCACCTATATAACCTGAAACAAAATCAAAAAATCGAAATTCATACAAGTTACCAAATAACAACAACAAAAACAATAATATTGTAACACAACTATAACGACATATATTATATTCTCAAAACTCAAAGTTATACCTTATAATAAAATTCTCAACTCCATAACAAATTGGCACGAATCCTCCATAAGTTCATCCAATTGATCTTTTGAGTAATAAGCACACTTGAATTCATCAAAGTACTACATAATAATATAACATAGTATGATTTACTTAAAACACTAAGTCATTTTATGAGAAATATTTAAATAATTCCTAAGTTAGAAATTCATACCGTGGATGGAATATCTAATCGGTCCAAAAGAAGAGTTTCTTTCATAAACCTCAACATAAAATAACTGCAATCTACACAATTGCGCTGAAGAGGACACTACACATGGAAAGAAAATATGGATATACATCAAGATATACACCTTAACTTGTTTTATCAAGTATCATCGCTATATAATCAAAATTGTAAAAATATATACCTCAACTTTGATCCAAGAAATATTGTTGACTCTACTCCTTGGTACTTGAATATCTCTTTGTGCTCGAAAAATTTGTAGAATGCTATAATAAAATAATAACGAATATTTAGAACTATCACACATAAATAATTAAATATACACAGGAATATTTTAGAACAATCTCACTTACGTGTCAATCGTCTTCTTCATATCTGGGTATGTTATCCAATCATTGCTTAATGAATCCAGATAATATACAATTTCTCTCACATGATTAATCGCAACCAATAACAAGTGTCCACTGTAATATTAAACAAAGGTTAGATGGAAACTTTCTACACAACGTCAAAAAACGAAAAAATTATAATAGATGAAATTTAGAATGAAAGTCTTACTTGTGGCCAGTATTATATGGTAAAAAGAACAATTTTTCTGTATCTTTGCTGGCCATAAATAAACGGAGTACAAACGCTATTACTTCATCTGGTTTTGAGATGATTGACCCTGCGTGGACAAACTTGGGATTTATGAAAGCGAGTCTGGATTCCAATCCACGCGGGCGAATCAACTTGTCATACAGAAACCTTAAATAAAAACATCATTAACATTAATTATTCATTGAAATGGGTAAATAAATTCTTCAATTAATTAAACAAAGTTGATTGGAGTATACCTGATGTATGTATTGATAACAGCGACGCCTAATGTCAAGTGTCCAAAAACTTGTTCCAAATCCTCCTTACCAATTAATATCATGCCTTCAGAACCATAAATCCCTTCATCCAGGGGTATAAGACTAGTACCACCTTGCGAAATAATTGTGAAGCTTATATATGTATGAAAGCACGATCTATAACGCACCCTCCTCTAAAGCAATATCAATTGATACTTTCAAATATCCAGAAGGGAGCGGTTTATGATGAAGTACTTCTCCCAGAGTGTTATGGACTTTTCCATTTCCAACCATGCGATAAGTCGGTGTCTCTAAAAAGAGTTGACAAGGTGAAATGCCCTAAAATCAATAATAAATATGACATCGTTAATATGTGTATATGTCAGTTAAATAAATTACACTAATTTAATTTCATAATAATATATGTAATTACCTCAGGAATACTAGGTTGAACTGCACAATTGACACTAGCTATGTCACTAGTTTCTTTAACACTTGAAGCTTCCCTTTCTGATGATGTCTTGCTTTTTCCTTCCTCAATTCAAGAACTTCAGCTTCTAATGCATTTATTGCTAGAAAATTTTGTCTTTGGATTGTTCTTTTTCAAGGATGTTGGAGTAACCCCATGTCCTTTACCCCTCACCCGACCAGAATACTCGCGAACATCTAATGCTAGACTAAGTATGCTCCTGCAATCATCTGGTGGAGATGTAGACTGAGACATAATCTCCTGAAATTCATATGAATATCGAAAAACATGAATATTATATGTTAATAAAAATTTTATTTAATTAGAATTAATGTTATACTTACGCATTTTTCAAAAATTTGTTGTACATCTTCTTTAAGAACTCCATACTTACCCACACAGGCAGCCTTCCACAAAACATGTTCCGGAAGAGATGTTTCAGAACTATTCTCCTCTTTTAACTACACATTAACACAAAAAATAAGATCAGTTATAACTCTTGATGAACAAGTATATCATTACAATTTATAAATACTTACAATTTTTTGTTCTAATCGTGCATATCTCAAACGCCCTTTTTTGTATGGATATGCGGGATATGATGCTCTTTGGCGATTTACGTCACTTACACTCTGAAATTTTGGGGTTTTTCGTTTGGCTTTAAAAACATTTCATTCTTTAAGTGAAATCACATCTGCATATTCTGTTGGACGCTCTGCATCAACAAATTTTTTTCGGCATCTTTAAGATATTTTCTATTTAAATATGTTCTAAATCCTCTTAGTATTTTGCCGGCCAATCCAAGACAATAATCTTTTCTTGTGTCATCAATGTTGAAAGACCTCTACAAAAAACATACACAGAGTGTGTTAGTATAAGTAATTTAAAGGCATAATTTAAATTACCTATATCTCACTCCAGACTTTGTTTTTAGCGTCATCCAACTTATCATCTCTCCACTCATCACAAGTTATTGGAATTTCTCTCCTTACAATTGTACCAATGTAACTTGTCAATTTAGAACCGTTAGGCTCAATTAATTGGTCACTTGGAATCCAATGCACATCGTATTTTATGCCTCTATCTCTATCATGAATGATATTCTTCATAATAGTTTTTCCTCATTTAATTTCTTTTCCACTCCCTTATCGGATTTGCCTCCATCATTGCCTCCATCATTAATAGAATCATCGTGTGGGTGAACCTCGTTACTAGCCATCTAACCTATAAACCTCCATTTTTTATCCATGATTTTACTACTTATTAAGCTACTCATACCAGAACTAGTAATTTGAGGAAGAAATTTACCTCGAATTCAGGGAAACGCAGGGAATGAGCGTTGTACGTCGATCTAGGCCGAAAAACAATGATAATTCAAAGGAAAGAAAACCTTTAACAACAACATCATAATCCCAACAAAATTTAACAACAACTCTATCTTTTATATAATAAAAAATTATAAATTTGGTGAATATAAGATGTGATATGAT
Organism: Vicia sativa; assembly: GCA_021764765.1. Classification (NCBI taxonomy): domain Eukaryota; kingdom Viridiplantae; phylum Streptophyta; class Magnoliopsida; order Fabales; family Fabaceae; genus Vicia; species Vicia sativa. Next base: position 187,417,000 of record CM038792.1, on the reverse strand, counting down.
AAAAGTAATGCAGCAAAGGTAACTAGTGCAAAATTTATTCAGAATCAAACCAAGTATTGAGGACTTCTGATATGTCAAATAATAACTCACAAGTATTGAGTAAAATCATATATAATCCTTACATGAGTTATTATAATGAATATTCACGCTTATTAATTAATATAATCTTTCCTTTCAAAATTCTAATCAATAGTATAAGGCCAAATGGCTAAGTAATTTTCCTTACATTTAGCAAATATAAATTAGACTCGTTGAATTATAATCTATAAAATTCTATATAATAATTGTTTAATACTCTTTTAACAACACTGACAGTGCAACATCTCTGTCCTAAAGAGCATGAATATGGATATGCCTCAATTTGACGGAAGCATCATTTATTAGAAGTTTGCTAAGTGCTAGCTATTAGAAGTTTGCTAAGTGTTAGCTATCAGAAGTTTGCTAAGTGCTAGCTATCAGAAGTTTGCTAAGTGGTAGCTATTAGAAGTTTTCTAATAGCTAGCACTTAGCAAACTTCTGATAGCTAGCACTTAGCAAACTTCTGATAGCTAACACTTAGCAAACTTCTAATAGCTAGCACTTAGCAAACTTCTAATAGCTAGAACTTAGCAAAGTTCTGATAGCTAGCACTTAGCAAACTTCTAATAGCTAGCACTTAGCAAACTTCTAATATCATTAACATTATTTTTATGAATAAAGTTATATTATAGATATATATAAATTTTTTAATTATGTCACTACTTTTAGAAATATGAATTTTTATATACTTAATTTTCAATCTGGTTCATGTAACATTTATGCTTCTTTAGAGCAAACATTACTCGTTCATATTCAAGAGTTTCACCTATCAATACTTAATACTAGTACTAACTATTATATAACTATTTCAATAACAGAAATGAAAACTACACCAATGTATGAACTGTGAACTAATTGAAGCAACATATCCAACAAGACTTAAGTCAACAGGTTTTCTAGGTATAAATAAAGAATTAGACTAATGTAGGTAGCATTGGCCAAAAGACTATCACATTGGCCAAAAGACAGGGACAATATCATGAAGAGCACGGATCACATGATAATGTATTTAATTGATGCTTTTAGTTATTCTTATTTATTATTGGTATTTGCCATGTTATTTATAGATTTAATGATTTCGTATTCTAGAATTCGAAAACCTTTAAAATTTACTCTGTATTTTATAATTCAAAAGACATTTTTATTAAAATAGAGTTAATGAAAGGTGAGATGAGAAAAGAGCATAAACAAATCATATGGTTTGTGTGTTTGTTGGATCATTTGTGTCTCTATCTCTTTAGTTTATATGTTATATCTATTTATTTTTAAAAGAAAAATATATTTTCTTTTTTTTGAAGTGGTTTACTAGGATTGAGAGAAATATAAACATGGAAGAACTTAACCTCTTATGGCTTATGTGACACTATCATGGCAAATATGCTAGTTCTTGTAATCAGTAATGTATGCACAAATTTGCTAGTTCCTAACAATCAAGTACTACAGAAATTGAGAATAAGATATGGCAGAAACAGTGGCAGACACAAGAATTGCAGAAACAAGAATTAAACTTTACACTTCACAAACAGTGGCAGAAACAAGAATGGCAGAAACATTCATGGCAAAAACAAGAACTCAAAAAACAATACAGTGGCAGTGAATAAGCGCTGACAGTACAAAAGAAGATGAAGGGACAATGTGAGTTACCTATCGCGGTGGTGGCGGTGGTGACGGTGGATTGTGATTACGCCGTCGATGTGAGAAGAAGAACAATAATAGAGAAGAAGAGCGACAACAAGGGTTGTTTGAGAAGAAGGACAGTACGTAAGAGCGAGAGCGAGGGTAATGAGAGTGAGGCCGTCGTGGTTCCGTCGAGGGTTTCTGTTTGGAGGAATTCTAGAAGAAGAACAATATCTGCGTAATAGAGAATAGAATAGTGAGAGCGAGGGTTTTCTGATTTTAGGAATTTTAGGAATCTTTTAATCACCTAAGGCAGCGCTTTCTAAAAGCGCTGGCATAACTCTAGTCTTTAGTAGCGCTTTTAGAATAATGCCTTTAGCAACGCTTTTGGAAAGCGTTGTCTAAAGTATAACCTTTAGCAACACTTTTGTCTTTAGCAGCGCTTTCTAGAATAATGCCTTTAGCAACGCTGTCTAAAGTAAGCATTTAGCAGCGCTTTCTAGAATAATGCATTTAGCAACGCTGTCTAAAGTAAGCCTTTAGCCGCGCTTATTCTAAATTTTTTATTTTTTATTTATTTTTAAACTAATAGCAGCGCTTAGGGAAAAAAGTGCTGCCTATGCATAAGGCCTATAACATCGCTTATATAAAGCGCTGTCTAAAGTATACCTTTAGCAGCGCTTTTGTTAAAAAAAAATTTTTTGAGAACATATAGCAGCGCTTTGCGCAGAAACGTTGTCTATGTGGCGCTGTCTAAAGTCAATTTTGACGTAGTGATACAATCGATTCCATTTTCTCATTTTGGCTCATATGCCATATTCCTCAAGGGTCTCATAGTTGAGAATGAGCATGGCCATTCTCATAAGTCAAAGTTCAAGCATTTGAAATGTTTAATGCACGATTTTTCTTATAAAATCAACACAACCAACTTAAAACATTTTCAAGAGGAACTACAGAACTCTGACTTTCCCATTGCACAAGGGAGTACGTAGGCACAAGATGCGATGTCTTTGGCGAGTTCAATAACCCATAAATAAATATCATTCTTATTTCTCCTTTCTTAACTTAGAAGTAAGCAAATTCAATAAACACACTTAAACACACACGAACTAAACGGTTCCCATCGAGTACGATGGACGTGAGGGGTGCTAATACCTTCCTCTTGCCTAACCGACTCCCAAATCCATGTCTTTTGGTCATGTAGACCGCCTTATCCTTCTCCGCGGGTTTTATCTATATTTTCCCGTTCTTTATGAACAAATAAAATTAGGTGGCGACTTTATTGTTTAAAAAAAAATAGATTTTGAAAAAACCAGTTATAGTGAAAATCATTGTAGTTTTAAACATAATTTAACACATTCAGGAAATGTTTCGCAAGCGCACTTACGAAACCTTTCCTGAACGTGTTAAACTATGTTTAAAATAATAAAACGTACAAAATTAGGTGAATTCGTAAGTGCACTTACGAATTCACCTAGAAAGATCAGTTCGTAAGTGACGAATTCACCCAATAAGATGAATTCGTAAGTGCACTTACGAAGAGTATTTTTAATTTTTCAAGGGAGTAGGAGAAAACCACTATGTAAAAAAATTCCCAAATATTTTTCAATCGAAAAGATCAATCAAGATGATTCTTCAACTCCATGAAATTCCACACAAACCCCATTTAATAGCAATGAGATCCAAGTAAAAATAACAATTGTTAGAAAGCAAAATAGGAATTCTAACAAAACTAACAAAAAAAAATATAAAATTTCTAAATTAGACAAAGACAAATAAAGCTATTTAAGAAAATAAAAATATTTTTCATTTATTTCATAATTAATGTCTAATAGACATTACATCTAATTCTTAATGGATAATAAATTTAAAAGTTCAAATATAATACGAGTCCAATTAAATAACAATATAAATAAAAGGGCTATTAATATAAACTTTAGACTAATTTAAATAATATCACTAATGTTACAAAATCCATTTATAAAGTAAAAATATAACTCCAAATCTGTCTCGTAACACTAATGTTACAAAATCCATTTATAAAGTAAAAAATATAACTCCAAATCTGTTTCGTAAAACTAAAAATTTAGATTTTAAAATTTTAAATTCTATCTCTAACTAAGCTGAAAATTAAAAAATTTCCAATAAAGAATATAGTACTACATATTAAAATTTGTTTTAAGTGTCTATTTTAAAATTTGGGTCAAATGACAAGGATAACGTATGTAAATATAAATCTAAATCTTGGTCTTTAATTCTATTCTGCTATTCATGTATTGTTTCTTTTCAAAAGCAAACGTATACGTCCTGTCGCCCAAATGACGTTTTATCTGGTTCGCCTTTTTAATTTATCAATTCTAGTTCTTGACGTTTTAATTACGGTTCAATTAGAGTCAAAAGAAAATTACAGTCGGTTATGTTTGTTTTTTTATTTTATTAAACTGTAATTTTGTAATATATATATATATATATATATATATATATATATATATAGGAGAGATCAAATTATATCCGAAAAGTTACACTATGAATTACACACAAACATCACTTCGGATTAATATTTTTTAAAATCAACCGTTGGATTGAAACATACTATCATATAGATCATACCTATAAAGTTTGAGATTAATCTATAATGATTTACTATGTCATTGAACTACATCAAAATTAACGTTATACGAAAGTCCATTTTGACGTTAATTTTTGAATATCTTGATCGTATAGTAAATCACTATAGATTAATCTCAAACTTTATAGGTATGATCTATATGATGATATATTTCAATCCAGCGGTTGATTTTAAAAATATTAACCGAGGTGACACAGTGAGTGTAACTCGTGGTGTAACTCTTCTGTAATTGATATCTCTCTCTCTATATATATATATATATATATATATATATATATATATATATATATATATATATATATATATATATATATATATATATATATATATATATAGAGAGAATACATCCGAAAAGCACCATGTTACACTCGCCAAAACATCACTTTGGATTAATATTTTTTAAAATCAACGTTGGATTGAAACATATCATCATATAGATCATACCTATAAACTTTGAGATTAATCTATAATAATTTACTATATCATTGAACTACATCAAAATTAACGTTATATGAAAGTCCATTTTAACGTTAATCTTTGGATATCTTGATCGTATAGTAAATCATTATAGATTAATCTCAAACTTATAGGTATGATCTATGATGATATGTTTCAATCAACTTGATTTTAAAAATATTAATCAAGTGACATTTTAGTGTAACTCATGGTATAACTCTTCGGATGTAATTTGATTCCTCCTATATATATATATATATATATATATATATATATATATATATATATATATATATATATATATATATATAATTTTATTTTACATGACAACTCCTTATGATATAAGACTGTTAGAGTAGAGCAAGCTTAGGCATAAATAGTTAGAAATTTTGTATAATATGCGGCCATCTTTGTTGCCTGATTTTTCAATATTGTTACTGAGTATAGACGCGTCATTTCCACGTCTTCTTAGCTAGGCTAGTATTTCACTAAATGGGCAATATAACTAGAAAATAGGGACACATTGTGAAGAACAGACAAAGACAACAATGGGTGGAGGCTTGTGAATCCTCCATGGACGGCGTGTCTTATTAGTTTGCTTTTGGTGAATCACGCGTCGGGTCTTGTGTATCCTTTACAAATAATCAATACACAGTCTCTCAAGCATGAGGACTTGTAAATAGTGAAATAATTTAGTTTATTTGCTGAGTCTTAGATTGATGAATCCCTCGAGTATATCATGGAGAGAGTCCCTCTGGTGTACTTGGATCTAGTCCCTTAAGCATGATCTCGGATGAGTTCCCCACACGTACTTACTTGAATGCTCCCTAAAAAATAGAGAGTGGTTAGAAAATTCAACCATACACACGTAGAGATATATCCGTAACAAATCCAAAAAAATAAATTAAAATAAACAAATAATGGATAAATGCCTATAATTAATAACCCATGAATGGCCTCTATCCTTAGAATAGGGCAACACACTTTTCTTCTTTAGAAGATATTGATATTGCCCTCACACGCATTATCTATTATTTCATTTTGTTTTGATATTATGTATTATGTTTTATCGTATTTTTTGAGTTCTTTGCTGAATCTCTCGTCATACACAAAAATAGTAGATTTGTCATGCAGAAAATGAAATTTATTTGCTAAAAGGAAGAAACCTTTAAAGTTTTTGTGAATTTTTCTAAGCTTATGAGTCAAACAGAAGAAACCTTTAAATTCTTCGTGAAATTTGCCAAACTTATCCAGAACCAACTTAATTTGAATACAATCACCCTAAGAAGTGAACACGGTGGTTAATTTGTTAACCACCAATTTGAAATCTTTTGCAACAAAAACGATATAGCCCATAACTTTTCATGTCTACTTACTTCTTAACAAAACGTTATTAAAGCTCATTGTATGAAAGGTCAATCAAAAAGAAAGAAGAGGAAAAACTGAATCGTCATAATTTATCTTTTTTCTAATTTAATTGTTGCAATAAAAAATCATATTAATGAATATAGTGGAAGAACAATTTTTTCAATGGTTTACCATTGGAAATTGGGTTAGATGCTTACAAGGACGATAACACAAAACCAATATAAATCATGTTGCACTTTATCCTTATCTCTATCCCTCAATCATTTAGATTTCTTGCATGTTTTTGTTAGCTACTAAATGTATCTTTTAAAATAGAATTGCATGCTTCATTGCATTCATATTCTAAATTTATATAAGATTAAGGTTGATTAGAATTAGATTTCTAAATAATCATTTTATTGATTGATCCATAAAAAATACAAATTAGTATTGCTTCTAGATTAATTAATTGTGAATTTAATCAAACTCCATTTTTGAAGTATTGACTCTTATTCATTACATTGTTGATACTTGATTTCATACCATTTATGTGTGTAATACAAAAATATTATTCCAATAGCTTAAAACATTTTAAAATAATTTTTTTACCATATTCGTTTTCATTGCGAAGAAGGAAATTTTAATTGTATATTTATGTTAGACAAAAATGGTGCACCAATAAAAATATATCCTACGTTGACCTACTTTGTGTTTTCCTCAGCTCCAATCCTCTAACTGCACTTGTTTTCCCGAGAACCCCACCAACAAACCTTGAAAAACTTTTAGGCAGGGGTGACAAATGGGACCAGTCCATCAGGCATATTCATTTTGAATGCATTTTTTCACAAGGAACACAAGGATTTTAGGCCCGCACCCTTTAATATTCAGCTCATCCCGTTGTTTTGTAAGATTTTGCGTGCGCGAGCTTTTATATAAATTTTTTGCAATTTCTAGGCCTAAAAGGTACTACAGTTGGGCCAACCCGCCCTACCCTCGCTTGTTTTTGCATGGCGTACCATGGTTTTAGGCCCACACCCTCATATAAGTTCACCCGGACCCACCCTATTTTTTTATAGCTTTTGTAGGAGCGCTTAAACGGGGAGGGTATGTCTTTTTGCCCCTACTTTTAGGTCATCTAGATAGAGAATAAGTATTTCAAAACATTCCAATAAAGGATATCTCTAGAGTTCCTTGACCAATTATCAATCTTTTAATCCTTGAATCATTGACCATCATAGTTATCACCATATGATCATTGTTATGTAGATGAATTCTTGTTGTGTCCTTCTTGGAGAAAGTAATCTCAAAATCTAGGTTTGCTTTCTCCCCGAGCTAGGGCTAGTGGGTGACTTTCAATGGTAAGGATTTGGCTTAGGTATATTATATGGGAGGAAATAGTATCCCCCCTACAAACACTCATTCTATGGTGCTAAGAGTGTGGCTCACATGTTTGTCCTCTCCCCCTTGATTGATTACCAACCCTTTTTTGACCAGGGACTCCTAGAAGCATCTCACCCTTGTGAGATGGATCTAACTGGACTCTTAGAAGCATACAACCTTTGCGAGATGAATCTACCTATAATATGGGAGACATCACCCCTTACATATTTATTCAAATGACCCTCTTGGATAATGTGTTATATCTAGTTCTTGAGTGGGTAGTAATCTTATGTTTGGTGTCTTTTGACCTTATGAAACTTGCACCACCTTCTAAGTTCAGGCCTTATGACGTCTTACTTGGGGGATGACAGGAGTAAATATCATGTATATGAAGTACCTAGAGCCATATCTTCTTGTGGAGACAGTTCAAAGGTGGTAATATCTCTACAGTTTTCCCATTTTGTTTGAATGTCACCCTATCTTTGACGGGCGTGATGCAATGATTTTATGCAAATGCATTGAGTTATCAAGGTTACCAATTATCCGTTCTTTGATATCTCTAGCCCTTTCTCAGTGTTGATTTACTCATCCTTTATATAACACTCCGCCCATGTCACCACCTCTTCCAATGATGTCGTTGACCTCTGGCGAGGGATTCATTAAAATATGTCCCCTCGATCCATTTGGAAACACTCCCATAAATATTTCCTTGTTGGTGTTGATGGTTTTGATAGTCTCCTCATTGAAGTGGGTGAGATATTCACTAAAATATTTAGAAGAGCCTAGGTGAATTTTGAAGAGGTTTAGAAATTTTTGATGTCTGCTTGTTGCAAACTAATGGACCTATTTCTTCACCAATTCCTTGTAGCTATTAACTGAGAGTCATGGATGGCTCATGTATAACCTTTGTGCTTCATATTTGAAGGTGCCATAGAGAAGTTTGAATTTAAATAAATTAAAGGCTCCAATAATTTTCATTTGCATGTTGATGGATGTGACTTGCTCATTTAGGTCGTTGTAACCATCAAATTTGGACAATGAAGCCGACTTGAAGTTCTCAGACACCGCCACTCCCCAAATCTCATTATAGAGAGGTTAAGGGTATATAAATTCAATTATCTTATGAGGACTATCCTCGTGATGGCGTTGTTGGATGTGAAGGTTATTATCATCCAAATTTTGGTTCTGGTGACATAAGTCATCCATGGCGGCATGCATTTCTACCATGATGTTCTCATCATCACTTAAATCCTCGTTGACCATATTTTCTATCTTCTTATTTACCATGTGGATAAAGGGACTAGACACAAAGGTAGCAATCCAGTCGAACGATGTGATGGTAGCTCAGATCAGTCTTATTGGGGCCTAACGGTGGGTGCGAATTGTACTTTCTAGAAGTACAATATAAACCCTTGTGTTGTGGAACTGTCATAATTTTTTAGGGTTATTGTGGTGTTAGAGAAAGCTCACACATGGATGACGAGAAAATCTATATATCAAGTTTTCGTAGTGAATTGAATGTCCTCTCTCAATCTTAGAGTTAAGGTGTTTATAGGAACCTCTTGAGAATGAGTAATAGGTCCCAAGAAAATAGTAAATGGCCATTACTCCTTCATTGATGTGGAAAATGGGAAGTTATTTCTCTTGAATCAAAAAGAAAGAGGGGATGTAAAACTCAACTATCAAGAAACTAGCTAAATCAATAATTTGACATGTCTGCCTTGTCTCTCAAAAATCACTCAAAAGCACAAATATAAAGCGAATTTCACCAAGTGTCATAATCAACCAAAAAACTTGCATTGACTGATATATATATATATATATACACACACACATGCATTTCACTCTTTAAAAATGTGAGATATATTGAATCTAAAGAAACATATTGTGTCTAAAGTATTATTGCATTTAATTAAAATATGTCGAGGGATAATATTTAAATTAGAAAATCCACGAATTGTCAGTATCGAGCCAGTTTGTAGCCAAAGATTTCTATAAATTTTGTTGTTAACATATTCGATACAAAGTGTGTTTCCATGCAATTCAGCTTGAAAGGAGGTGTAAACTTCAATCTTAGCCAAGAAAGTTTATGTTCTGGACTGCCCGAACACCTGTCGGGCAGGTCACGTTCTTCGAGATACAGCCTTCGATAGAGATTCATGCCGACATTGGGGGCTGTCAGTTGCTCGGAACGCATGCTACACGACGTCTTTTGCTCGGCGCCTGTCAAGCAGATTCGTTGCTCACTATATCAAGAGCGATGCCCGTGACACTCCCTTTGCCCGACACAACGGCTAGTTACGGGCGCCATCACCTGAATTTGATATAGTTAGCTCGAACGACTATATTTGCGGACCCGTATATCTCGGCCTAAATATAGCAGCCAATGAGGATCTTCCTATGATTATTATATAAACCCTCACAATCTTTGAGGGCAATGTATCACTTTCTTACACTCAAAACCCTAATATTTTTATACCCTTTTCCTAGAATATTTGCTTACTTTAGAATCAGAGTGCCTTGCAGGTACACCACCCCTTCCTCAATATTAACTTGCTCGAAGGATCATCAACTGTTCCGGCCGTCTCCAATTCTAATCATTTGTTCAGATCAATAGTGTCGTCTGTGGGAAATATCTTCCCCGTCTTCATTCGTCATCCCGAAATCCGAAGATCAAAGATACTCTCGAAACTACTAACGAGATGGTTGATAACAACGATCAACTCCTTTCCGGCAATACTGTTCTCCCACCTGTCTGAAATACGGACAAGACCAATTCATCTCCTCGTCTAGAGTACACCATTGATCATAGAGATGGAAGGACCGTATTCCCATATTCTAAAGATGCTAGCGACCAAGATTCCCTCTTAGATAACCATAAACCCAAGAATCAAGATGACGACCCCGTCATCCCTCAACCCTCGACACCATTGTCGATCAGTGTGGACCCAACATTAGCTGCTATTTTATCCGCTCTCAATCAGACTAACAACCTCCTCCTCCAACAGGGCCAGCAAATCGAGGCTCTAGAAAAGAACCGCCCATCGTCTCCACCTTAGAAACCTAAAACAACCATTCCCCGAAGTCCCTCACCAAGAAGACCTGCCTGCTCGAAAGGAGGACCATCCTGACCGATCTTTTCTGAAGAAGAGGGGACATACCCCTGTTGCACCCCAAAATTTGCCCTCCTATATCAATGTTATCTGGCTCAGGCTTTGCATTCATTTGCATACGTTTTCATTGGGCCACTCGTGCTAGACATTCATTCATTCATTACATCTGCATCATTACTTACATCTGAGGCGATCGGATTTCAAACTCGTATCATCTTGTGTCTGGAAGGTACCCGCTGTTGCACGTATGTGCATTGATGTCTTCGGTTCTGTGGTTTTAGGGTTTGGATTGGCTTGAGGTAATTATGTTACAAGATTTAGAAGATGTTTACTTGTTAACCAACCCGGAATTTGGGAATGGCAAAGGCAGTTTGGATGTTTGGGGTTTTTCTTTAGATTATAAGTTCGGAGCTGTCCTTTTGTATATTTGATGCTTTGTTGAGTTGGAAGGAGGATTTAAAGAGTTGAACGTGTTCAGGAGGTTGTTTTTCTCAGATGTTCAAATTTTTCACTCATGGTGTTTCTCAAGACCGTTTATCTCTAAGAACGCGAATCAGAAGCATACTTGAAGTTATGTTTAGCAACCATGTCTTTACTTGTGTACGAGATTTATGATTTGGTTTGAATTTGGAATTAAATACGCTTTTAATCGATACTTCACCATGTCGAGTATAAACCATTCATTTTAGCACGGTAAGTGTGGTTTCCAAATAATAGCTACAAGTTTTTATGACAAGAAATTGCATTAGTGATGTGTTAAGTTTCGAAACCAAGAACTCGTTTTGATTATGCTATTCTAAACTCATTTGTGAACATAGACCAAGTTTTTCTGAGCCATTAATTTTCAAGGAAAGTTGTGCAAGTTTCAAATTTCTTTTGTCATATAACTTCTAATCCTCTTACTCTCTTTTCAACTCTACAAAATTGCACAATACCACATTCAAATTCCGAGCCATTTGTTGGGTACATAATCCATATTTTTTATTCAATAATGACAAAGGAATTGTTTCTTTACAAAATTTGAGGAGTCTACAAGTTATAACTCACACGTTTGTAGTTTCACAAATTTCCAAATTTCTATCCTAGTCATATTTACAAAATGCAAACATACAAGTAAAAATTACAAACGCTATATCCTATCCTATCTTCTATTGGAAATCCTTATTGTTTCTTTGCCTCAAAGCTTTCTTGCTCCATTTCCACACCTTGCCTTCTTGTCCAAAGTTTGCCTTCACCGCTTCCCGAGCTCGCACCATCATTCGCATACATGAAACAAACAAAGAAACCGGTTAGCAATTTAAACGGGCAGCAGTAGATACAAGAGAATACATAATCCTAATCATCATTAGGATTTTCTTTCCTAATCAGTTGTGCAAAGGTTTGATCATTCAAACCGAGGCCTCATATACAAATCATCGACCATAAACTCACTATTGCAATCCTCAAGGGTGTACCCTTGGTTCAATAGGAGGTGTGAAAAGAAGATGAGAAAAGCGTTTTGAAAAAAGTTTGGCATGATAAAGGTTGTAGCTTTACAGGCGCAAGGGTAGACACTTTTAAGGAAAATTTTACCATAAACAATACACCAACAGCCAACATATCAGGGAATACAACAGAGCACTGCCAACATATCAGAAAATACAGCATCAAAACTATCAGCCCAACACAAATTGAGGCAAGCCCATCAAGCAAAAGGTTTGTTTTTCAAAAGATCAGAACAAAGAAACCCTAAGCAACTGACAGTATATAAACATTAAGTTTATAACAAAGGAGGCAGAGACTACTGTTCACAAAAAAACCCTAGCCGCATACTAACATTGCCAAGCCAAAACCCAGAAATATAACAGTGTTCATCATCAACCCAGAATCCCAAACAGCATACGAATACCAACAAGCCAAAACCCAAAAACAACGATTCGTCAAAATCAAACCCAGAACATATCTATCTATAGATATATCATCACTTTCCAGAAAGAGATCCTTCAGAAAGAAATACAACGAGGCAACGAAAGCAAGGCATAAGGTACAGAAAGATCTCACCGGGGTTGCGGTTTCTTTTACACCGCCGTCCACCGCCGTGTAGACCTCGAGATATCCCACAGCTTTCCTTTTCTTCGTTATTAATTGTATTTCCAGCATCTGTTTCTCCATCATAGCGTCACTGTTTTAGCTCGAACAGAAGTTAGGGTTCCTTTCCCCCTTTCGATTTAGAGTCACCTGTAGGGATCAAACAAATAAATTTCAGGAAATCAGATAACAAAATAGCAGTAACAGTGAGAGAGAGACTCGATTTCTGAGCGAAATCGTTGTGAGGGTCGCGAACAAGAGAGAGTGACAGATCGAGAGAGGGACAGATTTTTGTATTAAATCGCGGTCACGGTCGAGAGAGACGGATGTTCGCCGTGAGGAATCAGGACGGCGATGAGAAATCGCGAGAAAGGATGAAGTCCAGAGCGACGGCGACGAGAGCGGAGAGGGTCAGAGCGAACACGGTGAGGACGATGAGAGAACAGTGAGAATCGCGGCGAGATCGAGAGGACGACGGTGAGAGTTGATGAAAGATGAGAGCGGCGATGAGAGCTTGCATGGAGATCTGGAGAGATTGAGAGAATCGTGAGAACCGTGAGAAACACAGGTTTCTTCGGTTTGTTTTTTACTTATGATAATTAATTTAAATAAAACTAAGATGAATATTTATTCTAATTGAGTTTTTAAAAAAAAACACAGTTCCAGTAGTAACCTTGAAAATATTTAAGTTTAGTAATTTAGTTTTTTCAGTTTTATAAGATTTAGATTTAGTTTTTTTTACATATAATATTTATTTAATCTGACTTGGTTAGTAAACTGTTTTTGTTTATAAATTACTTTCGTTTTTTTTTTTTTTTTTTAAAAAAAAAATAATAATAATAATTTAGTTTTGGTCTTAAAAAAATAGATTCTATTCTTATTTTATAAAATATAACTTAAGGTTGGTTATTATTGGGTTTAGTTTTATTTATGTATTTAAGTTATGATAAAAATTTTAATAAAACTGGATTAGTTTTTTTTTATTTTTTTTTTTAAAATAAATAAATAAATGAATAATAATAATATAATAATAATAAACTGATTTTGGTTTCCACTTTGTATTAGTATTACTTTTTTTAGTTAGTATTATTTATTGTTTTGATTTATAGTATAAAATGAGTTTAAGAGGATATTAGAATGTTTGGCCATGTGGGTTAGTTTAGGTGGTGACACTTGTCACCACTGCTTGGTCTCATGAAAATCGTGTGTATGTCCATGGTATATATCTTGCACTCTCCTGCCATCAACCATCAGATCTGCCGAGATCCAGATCCAGCGATCCAGAATGGTGGACCACAGCATGCCTCCATGGAGCTTCTACACAAGATCCAAAGAAGATTGGGCTCCTTGCTATCTACACCTTCCAGCTTTAAAGCTCCAAAGGCCCATTCCTAAACTTCCTCTTTAAATTAATATTATGCAAGTTTTTTTTATATATATAATGATGTATTAAATAATGTTTGGCATATGGTAGTTTTTTATTTGTTGAATTATCAATTAAATAGTTAGTTGGTTTTTCATCAAGTGAAAGAATATCTATACTAATAATTATTTAAATTCCGATTTGTATTGTGTGTTAATTTATTTTCCGCTATTACATTATCCGCTTGTTTGTTTATTACGCGATTGCACACTCCGCTCTCACATTAATATAAAAAACAACAACGCCTCCGCTCTCTCTCTTATTTTTGGTTACCCACACCGAATTCTCTAAGGGTCTCATGGTTGGGGATGGGCATGGCCATCCTCACGAGGTTAATTAAGGCCCTCGTTGCCTTGATTAATCATAACTCAAAAATAATTGGTCCATATACCAATCACCATGCACTGTGGTCTCATGGTTAATCAAGTCCATATACTTGGTTAACCATAACCCAAGTATCATTTCACGTCCAACGCCGAAATTTTCAAAATAGTGTTATGGTACTTAATTAAATTGTTAGAGGTTCGCCCAACGATTTAATTAAAATGTAAAGTATTTGGGCCATTGAGGAAACCCAATGACTCGAATACTTTATTCCATACACTTGAACATTTAAAACACTTTCAAATTAAGTTAATTAATTGAAGTTGTTTTCAAAAATCAATTTTTCTACAAAAAAACAAAAAAATAGTGATATGGAATTTAATTAAATTGTTAGAGGTTACCAACGATTTAATTAAAATGTAAAGTATTTGGGCCATTAGAGGAAACCCAATGACTAATACTTTATTCCACACATGAACATTTAAAACACTTTCAAATTAAGTTAATTAATTGAAGTTGTTTTCAAAATCAATTTTTCTACAAAAACAAAAAATAGTGATATGGAATTTAATTAAATTGTTAGAGGTTAACGATTTAATTAAAATGTAAAGTATTTGGGCCATTAGAGGGAAACCCAATGACTCGAATACTTTATTCCATACATTTGAACATTTAAAACACTTTCAAATTAAGTTAATTAATTGAAGTTGTTTTCAAAAATCAATTTTTCTACAAAAAAACAAAAAAATAGTGATATGGAATTTAATTAAATTGTTAGAGGTTCGCCCAACGATTTAATTAAAAATGTAAAGTATTTGGGCCATTAGAGGGAAACCCAATGACTCGAATACTTTATTCCATACATTTGAACATTTAAAACACTTTCAAATTAAGTTAATTAATTGAAGTTGTTTTCAAAAATCAATTTTTCTACAAAAAAAACAAAAACATAGTGATATGGTGTTTAATTAAATTGTTAGAGGTTCGCCCGACGATTTAATTAAAATGTAAAGTATTTGGGCCATTAGAGGGTAACCCAATGACTTAAATACTTTATTCCATAACACTTAATAAAAGTGAACTTTGTTTCACCTCACTCCTTTCATAATAAAGATTTTTGGATGAGAGAAGATCGGTTGACCTCAATCACCAATCTCGAGTATCGAATCGTTAGAGGACCTCCCAACGATTTGGTACTTGTCATCTACCATTAAAAATCAATTCAACCCATTCAAATCTTTTTTTCGCTCATATGCGATTATCAAAAATCAAAAACATTTTCATCTAAAATCAATACAAACAATTCAAGACATTTTCAACAAGAACTACGGAGTTTTGACTTTCCCATTGCACGAGGGAATACGTAGGCACGCGGTTTCGAAACCGTGTCAAACTCAAAATAATAATAAACAAATCCCGTTTTCTTCTTTCTTAAATTCATAATTTAGAAATTAGCGATTACACACACACAAACACATTTCGAACTAAATGGGTCCCATCGAGTACGATGGACGTAAGGGGTGCTAATACCTCCTCATGCGAACCGACTCCCGAATCTATCCTTTTTGGTCTTGTAGACCGCCTTATCCAATTTTTGTGGGTTTTATCTATATTTCCCCGTTCTTTCTAGAACAAATAAAATTAGGTGGCGATTTCATTGTTTGTTTTGAAAATTCATTTAAATGATTTTTGAAAATCGAGTTGCTTCAGTTGGCGACTTCACGGGGACAATTTTAAAACTTTTTTGACTAAGCGAGTCAACCCTAGTTTAGTTCTTCGATGTTTGTGTGTTTGTTTATCGCTTTCTTTGCTTATCTTTTGTTTATTTGCTTATTTTCCTCTATGCTTTATATATTAACTGTGATATATTATTGTGATGGGAATTCATGGGCATTGTTACATAGATAAGCCCACTACCTGTGCTTCTAGGTCACCTTTTAGGAATAGAGGTCATGTAGCCTAGGTCCACTGACTCCATTGTCTTGTTGGTCCTGCCGAAGACTCCGGCTTAGAGTTGGTTGTTTTAAGGAGGTCGTTGGCAGCAAGTTAGCAGACATCAATCTTTGGACAAATGACCTATAACTCTAAGTTTTGTTCATGTTGTCTAACCGAGACCAAACGCTCAAATATTGGATTTAGAGCATCCGTTAAGAGTTTCTTGGGGTATACTTTTACAAATACTATCGCCACGTAGGCCTCTCGCGATGATAGTGTTTGTAAAGGATCCGAGACCCCAAGAAACATTTAGCCAAAAACATGAGATTAGCCTTACCCGGGAATGTTGGGTATCGTCAAACCATGACCTACCGATCCTATGAACCGCTTCTATTTAATTTGCAACATGCATTGCATACATTTGCACAAAACCATTTAGCATATAACTTTATTTTCGTGGAACCTTATAGATTTTGTTGGTGCGATGAAGGAAAGGAAGAATGAATCCAACCGTGAAGATCGCTCCATGTCTCAAATTCAAAGAATCAAGTTGGGAAGGCGATAACTCAAAGTGAAAGAATTCCACTGTCAAGAGAGCTTATTTTGGGAAAAGATTTGGGAACATCCTAGATCTTTTGACTACCAATGTGGACATGGAAGCTTTGATTGCTCGCAAAGTACTATGATCCTCCTCTCCGATGCTTCACATTCCAAGACTTTCATTGTTCCTACAATGAAGAGTTCGAGAGAATCCTTAATTGGCCTTTGAAGGACGACACCCTTTTCTCAACATAGGGAAGACCTCGATAAGGCTAAGGTAGTCGCTTTGTTTCTTCCGGTGAGGAGGTGGCACCTTGGATTACGTATAAAGGTATTCGAGGCGAATTTGAAGATAAGTTGTTAAGTTTGAGTGTTCAAGACGATCCGACTTTCACTCCATTCTTGCTTTGCTCATTTTGGGGTGGTTTTGTTTCCAACTAATGAAATCGGTTACTTGAGCCTCTTCGCCATTGGTGTATTCATGTCAAAGAACCTTGTTCCGCACCTATCGATGTTCTTTACCATCTCCATGAGAGAAATCAAGAAGCGAGGGTGGTTCGTGTTGTTCTCCATTGTTGTACTTATGGTTGACATCTCATATCCCCTGAGTGGACCGGAGAAGATCCCGAGAAACTTATCTTGGTCTCAAAATTGGCTTCACTAATACCGATGGTGTGATGTGGCATTCTCCAGTCAGATTCGTTGATGTTATCACTCACCGTGGGGATATTCTAATGTTCCTTTGATTGGGTCTATGGGTTGCATCAATTATAACCCAAGACTTACGACAAGGCAATTGGGGTATCCAATGGAAAATGAACCAAGGCTCGAGCACTTGGAAAGTTTCATTGTACACGAGCTTGGTAAAAGGACCGCAACGAAGTATCAAGATCCAAGAGCTTGGGGTCAAATCCATAGGAAAGCCGAGAGTTAATCAAGAGGGAGGAATTGATGGAAGGTCTTATCGCCGGGTGATAGAGAGAGTCCAAGAAATCAAGTTTACTTTGTGGAGGTACCCTTTGATCATCCCGAACTCAGAATCACCATGTGCCAATAGAGGAAAATATGAGGCTTCGTGAAATTATCGAAGATGGAGGAGGAAAGATTGAGCTACAAAGCTCTAATTCTCGCATTTTCTCGAGCGTAAAATTTAGAAGCCAACCTCAAAGAGGTGAAAGAAGAATTAGAGGGAAGAAGAATACGTAATGAAAAGGATGAAGAGCTCCCGACGAGATGTTCAAAACTCGAGGAGGCCAAAGGGCAAGGGACCTCCGTCGACAATCAAGACCGCCAAGAACAAAGGGCCAAGCTTATCTAGATGAAGAAAAGGCCGTTGAAGAAAAGAGAGCATTGAAAGCACGTCTCAAGCAAAGATTTCAAAATTAGAAGCTTTCTAGCACGAACCAATAAAATGCTGAGAATGAAATAATAAAAGAAGAAGTCTCAGACGCCCGAGAACCGGAAGCAATTGAAGTTAATGAAAAATTCAAGAGTGAACGTTACGAGGAAGAAAGAGATAGCAATAGGGATGCTTACGAAGGCCTTGAGAGCAATGCCAAGGTTGGATTGATGAGATCCAAAAGTCGAATCGTCTGTTAGATGAAAAGGATGAACTAGTGTCCTTTCTAGAAGAAAGAATGGGCATTTCTATGGAAGGTGAAATGGTTGACATGTGTAACCGCTTGATTGTTGACGACTTGAGACTCAGTCGGCCCTAGAAGACCTCAAGACAACCCGATACCTCCTGCGTGAGTGATTTCTCTTCCTCCGCGTAATGTGGTGAATGTGTTCAAGGCGGAAACTAGAGATTCAAGCCTCGCTGTGACAGATTTCTAGTTTTTAGCCACTTATCTTATTTGAATATTTGAATCTAATTATTATTGTAATGATTTAAATTCAAAGACGAATCTTATTGCTCGCTTGAGCTTGAACAAGCCTTGTAGTCACAACTAACACTTTGAGTTTCTATGAGATTTCGTTGAATGCAGCTTAATCAGCTCTTTTCTAATGTTTATTGTTAACTAACGAGTCTTCAAAGAGTCCCCAAAATAAAATGTACAAAACATATCATGGGCATGCATGCATACTCACATAGCATATCATACATAAAGGTATCGAGACCACCATCTTACTGCTGATTTTCTTCTCCATGCAGAGACTACAGTGTTTCACTGCTCATCGCTACCCGACAAGAAGTAACTCAAGAAACCGATGGAGAAGATGGAAGTCGACATGGCCGCCCTAGGGACAAGAATGGATACCGATAGGCAATTGATGGAGATAATTCGAACATGGCTCGCAACAAGAGGAGTTGAGAGCTCGTGTGAGGCCTCGTGGTCACCACCAAGAAGTCGCCATGGAATGCTTTGTTCGAAATTAGCTTGAAGTCAACGCCGGTCTTGTTGATCTTGCCAGAATCAGTCGCTCAAACGGATCATGCGGTGGTTCCTCCTCCGCCTACCCCCACACGCCGCCAACGCCAACTCGTGTTGGTGCCTCAACCAGAAGAAGGACTGTTCGATTCCGATTCCTCAAAGATGATGAAGATAACTTTGAAGATTGGTTTTCCAATGTGAGGAGCCAACAAGCCGATAGAAGTCAAGATGCTCGAGGAGCCATGCAAGCCTTCGAGAATCGTGGATGTTTTGGGGTTCGACATGTCCAACTTGGGTTTGTCAGGAGTGAGGATTCCTCCAAAATTTAAAATCCCGTAGCCAAGTACAAGGGCAACTCTTGTCCTAAAACCCACTGAGGTATTACTATAGAGGATGTCGCATACAAGGATGAGAAGCTCTTGATGCATTTTTTCCAAGATAGTTTGACGATGGGCCATGGATTGGTATATGGGCCTTGATAGCTCCCAAAGTAACTGGAGAGAGTTGATTGTAGCTTTTGTTCAACACTATGGCTTTAACAATCGATATGGCACCTACTAGGACCCATTGCACAACTTAGCTCAAGAAAACCGAATCCTTCAAGGAGTACGCGCAAAGGTGGGCGAGGTAGTCTGCTAAAGTTCAACCCCTATGGTGGAACGAGAGATGGTGGAAATGTTCACCACACTAGATGGGCCGACTATGCCTCTTGCACCGACCAAGATTTCACCGACATGGTGATGTTGGTGAAAGAGTGAGACGGGATCAAGCTAGGAAAGATCCAAGATGTTGGTACCGATAAGAATCAAGTTGGTGGCGCCAAGAAGGCTTTGGTGGTTACAAGAAGAAAGAGGGTGAGTCAAGTGCAATCAGATGAGCGAAGAGGAAAGGAGAAGCGCCAGAATTCAATCGCCAAGTTGTCACGTAACTATTCCCGCTAGTGTTCCAAAACAAGAGGTGCTCCGAGACAATACCAACCTGCACTCCATGAAAAGTTTGACCCTTTGCCAATGTCTTATGCAGAGGTATTTGCCCATTTGCAAAGTCTGAATATGATTGAATTACGCCATTTGAAGATTGACCCTGATAACCCACCGAAGTACTTCAATGCGAATGCCCGCTGTCTCTATCATTCCAATGCTCCGGGGCATTCCATTGAGAATTGCTATGCTTTCAAATACAAGGTGCAAAATTTACTAGACACTGAGGCAATCAACTTTGGACCTCCTCCCACTCCCAATGTCATTCAGCACCCTTTACCTCCTCACTTGGAACGTTAATGCAATTTGAAGATGGAAGTCCGAATCGATAATGGATGTTAGCGGTTTGACCACTCCATTGTGGTGGATAAAGAATCAATTGTTGTTGAAGGGAGATTTCCCAGGTTGTGATGATGGTTGTGAACAATGCTTAATTCAAGTTGAAGGTTGTGATAAGTCGAGAGACTAGATTCGATTCGACATCAAGGGACTCTTCTTCATTCGTAAAGAACTTGATATGAAGAATGATGAAGATGAGGTCGACGTGGTCACTATCCCCGCCACTTCTAGAAGGATCCCTGCACATTCCAAGATCGCCAAGAAGCCTCCCGTGATCATTACTGTCGGCCCACCCCTACACTAGCGAAAAGGCCATTCCGTGGAATTATGGGTCCGAGTGCTATCGTGACGGCAAGAAATTGAATGTGGAGACTTTTGAAGGAGTGAAGTCCGATGAAAAGAAGATTGAAGGTTTGCTCGCAGTGCATGACATTAAGAAAGTCGACATTACCGGTGGACGAATCTCTCTCCACCCAATCTAGTTGAGAAAACTCAAGCCTTGGCCAAGGCTAAAGCAAAAGGAAAGGAGTCATGATTGGGGTGAGTCAAGACTAAAGATTCCGTAACTGCTCGAGCCCGAGATGACCAAAGATGTTGAAGAACCGATGAGGTATATAAGGAAGAGCGATTACAAGATAATCGACCAGCCGCTGACGCCCGCCAAGATTTCTATCTTAGCTTGTTGAGGATTCCGAGCCTCACCGCAACGCTCCGATGCACTGTTGAACGCTCTTCGCTCTCAAGAAATCTTGGTTAACCAATTTGAGGCATCAGGAACAAAGATTTCGCAAGTAATGGTCTCGGTTTATCGACTTGATTTACCTCCGAGGGAAGGAAGCATAACAAAGCGCTACACGCTTCCGTGGAGATAGCGAGAACTACTTTATCCCGCAGCCGGTAGACACGGATCATCCTCAACGCTCTTCCAAGTCTACTCTCAAGTTGGATTATGAAGTTGTGGCCGACCCTGATCCGATAGTTAAGGCGCCACGGGTCAAGAGGTCGTTTGGCGAGGTGGACCCGCCTATTAAGATAGGCCCACTGTGTTTTGACGCAACTTTTTCGGCATGGATATTAATCCCTCCCATCGTTGTTTACTGGACGCCTCGATTCATGGGGTTGGCCGTGACATCCACCTTGCACCAAAAGTTGAAGTTCTTAATTAATGGAAAGGTGGTCACCATTTATGGTGAAGAAGATTATGTCGTCATCATTTGAGCAACTTTCGTATATTGAAGTGAAGGAGAGATCCACGAAACTCCATGCCAAGCTTTTGAGGTCAGATTACGATAAGATCCCTTTGCAAAAGGTGAAGTCTCCATGGCATCCTACAAGGTGCTCAGCTATCACACAGGTGACATCCCCAAGGGTGGGAAGAGCTAGAACTTCCTACCCGCACGGATAAGAGAGGTTGGTTTTGCTCCCGAAGGTCTCGCCCCACCCCTGTGCAAAGGAGTGTCTCCTCCGCCAAGTTTGTCAAAGGTGGAATCCAGATGAAGATGTTGATGCCATTGATGGTGAAGCGGATGTGACTATGATGTGGACATGTGGATCTACCCAACTGCCTGTGACGTGAGCTTTCAAATTGGCTTGTTGAAGATGTCCGTGGTTACCCGCTTTGAAGAGTAATTTTCTGCTTTTATGTCATTCCATAATTCCTACGTTATGCCCAAGACGTAGTGATCATGTCAGGGCCACCATGTTTTTAACTTTCAAGTTTATCATTAATGAAGGACGCCCTTTTTTGCATTCAAATTTTTCTTTGTTTTTTTTTCTTCACTCATTTCTTTTAAAGGTGACAATATCAAATTTTACTTTTTATACAAACCTTTTATCTTTTCTTTTTTTTAAAAAAAACTTAATTAAAAATAATAATAAAATAAAATTACCAACAACGCAGACATGGTCCTTCGACGGACCGGATTTTGTCGACGATGATTCCACTGTGGCTCATTATGATTTCGATGAACCGATTTATCAAGTCAAGAGGAAGCCAAGAGGACCGTGAATTACTCAAGAACTAGCCGTGATGTCGAGGCAAGAAGAAAGGTCATCCACCGCACCAAGAGGATCTAGAAGTGGTCAATCTAGGAACCGAGGATGCTCGAAAGGAGGTCAAGATCGGGGCAGCATTGAAGATGGAGTTAAGCAAAAGCTTGTCGAAATGCTACATGAGTACGTGGACATATTTGCTTGGTCTTATGAAGATATGCCGGGTTAGATATCGACATCGCCATGCATGAATTGCCTCAAAGAAGGCTGCCCACCGAAAGTGAAGCTTCAACACATCCAAATGTCAAGAAAGATCAAAGAAGAGGTTCGTATGTATGGAAGCAGGTTTCCTAAAGGTTGTTTTTATCCCCATGGGTTGCAAACATTGTACCAAAGGTCAAGAAAGCGGAAGGTAAGGATGTGTTGATTATAGGGATTTGAATAGAGCTAGCCCTAAGGATGACTTCCCTCCCGCACATCGACATTTTGGTCGATAATATCGCCAAGCTAAAGTATTCTCCTTCATGGATGGTTTCTCCGCTACAACCAGATTAAGATGGCGCCAATGATATGGAGAAAACTACTTTCATTACACCGGGGACTTTTCTCGCTACAGTGATGCCTTTCGGTTTGAAGAACGAGGGCAATATATCGGCTATGGTCACTCTTTCATGATATGATGCATAAAGAGATCAAGTCTACGTGGATGATATGATGCCAAGTCCGCATGTAAGAAGAACACCGTTCACTTGTTGAAATTGTTCGAAGGTCGAGAAAGTTCAAGCCGAGGTTGAACCCAAGTAAGTGCACCTTTGGGGTGAGATCTGGAAACTCTTAGGCTTTATTGTGAGCGAGAAAGGATTGAGGTTGACCCCGCTAAGATAAAAGCGATACAAGAGATGCCGAGCCAAGGATGAAAAGAAGTGCGAGGTTTCGAAGACCGAATTACATCGCTAGGTTCATTTTCATCTCACACCACCGTGAACCCATTTTCAAGATGTTAAGAGAATCCTACCACTGTGTGGAACGATGATTGTCGGACGGCATTTCGAAAAGATAAAGAGGTACCGCAAGAACCGCCAATTCTCTCACCCCCGTGGAGGGTAGACGCTGATTATGTACTGACCGTGTTGGAGAATTCCATTGTGTGCGGTCAATATGATGATGACGAAAGAGCATGCCATATACTATTTGAGCAAGAAGTTCACGTAATGTGAATCGAGGTATTCATTATTGAAAAGACTTGTTGCGACTCGCACGGGCAGAAACGACCTGACAAGACATGCCGACTCACACTACTTGATCTCAAATGGACCCGATAAAGTATTCGAGAAGCCACCACAGAAGGATAGCCTGCTGGCAAATGATCCCGATGTAATATGATATCCAATACACTACTCGTAAGGCTATCAAAGGTAGTGTGGTGGCATCATCTCGCCAAGAACCGCTAGATGATGACTATCACCGATGAAGTTGAGTTCCCGATGAGGATATTATGTATATCGTAGATTGTAACATTCCGTGGCCTCAAGAGGGACCCGAGCCCGCTCATGGTGGACGATGGCATTCGGATGGAGCCTCAAATGCATTAGGAAATGGCGTACGCCATTATCACTTCTCCAACAGTTTTCATATTCCATTCAACGCCAGATCCGCTTTGATTGCACCAATAATGGCCGAGTAAAAGCTTGTATTTTGAATTGAAGCCCATTGATCCGAGAATCAAGATCTTAGCAAGATAATGAGATTCCGCTGGTAATTAGTCAAATCAATGGAGATGGGAGACCCGCCACCAATTTGATTCCATATCGAGATCACGCCCCAAGTCGATCCCTTATTTCGACGAGATCACTTTGATCACATCCCAAGGAGGAGAACAATTTAAGCGATGCGCTACTCTATCATCCATGTTCAAGGTCGATGGGCGAATGACGCCCGCTCATCACTATAACGAGGTGGACGAGCCTGCTCGCTATGAAGAAGGTGAAGGTGATGAAAACCTTGGTTCTATGACATCAAAAGGTATCTCGAGACTAAAGAATACCCACGATGATGCTTCCATCGTTGATAAGAAGGCCCGCAAGTACTCACCCAAATTTTTCCTCAATGGCTGTGTTGTATAAAAGGAACTATGACTGCTTTTGCTCGGATGCGGATGTACACGAAGCAAATAAGATTATAGAAGAAATTCATGAAGGTTCCTTCTGGACGATTCTAGTGGACACACCATGGCCAAGAAGATCTTGAGAGCAGTGCTATTATGGTCCACCATGGAGAACGATCACAACCATGCTAAAACATGTTACAAATGTCAAATCTATTACCGATAAGATGACGTACACCTTCTTCATTGAATGTTTTGACTTCTCCATGGCCTTTCGCGATGTGGGCATTGATATGATGGAGAAATTAAGCCCACCGCTTCTAATGGACATCGATTCATCCTTGTTGCCATTGACTACTTTACCAAACGGGTCGAGGCAAGATCTTATGCTCGTGTCACTAGACAAGTGGTCACACGCTTCATCAAGCATAATATCATTTGTCGCTATGGGTTCCCCGAAGATCATTACCGATAATGGCTCGAATCTCAACAACAAAATGATGAAAGAGTCAGTGACGATTTCAAGATAAAACATCATAACTCTTCTCCATACCGTCCAAAATGAATGGTGCCGGAGGCGGCAAACAAAAATATCAAGAAGATTGTATGGTAAGATGGTTATATTACAAGGATTGGCACGAGATGTTGCCATTTGCCTTGCACGGCTATCGCACTTCAATACGCACGCCAACAGTGCAACTCCTTTCTCCTTGGTATACGGAAGAAGCCCCACCGTAGGTTGAAATCCCTTCCTTAAGGATTTTAACAGATGTGCAACTCGATGAAGTCGAATGGATTCAAAACAGATTGACCAATTGAATCTCATCGAGAAGAGATTGATACTATTTGTCATGGACACTATACGTAAGCGTATGAAAGGGCTTTCGACAAGAAAGTGTGTCCTGAATTCCAAGTCAGACCAGGCCGAAAAGAATTTTGCTCCCAATAGTACCGACGCCGGGCAAGGGCTCCAAATTATGAAGGACCGTATGTTGTGAAGAAAGTTTTCTGAGGAGCTATGTTGTCGTAACTATGGATGGAGAAGATTTCTCACCCGATCAATGCATGTAGTCAAAAATACTTGTGATAAAAAGAGACCCGTTAGGTCGACCGCCTAACAAAATAAGGGCATCCCGACGAACCAAGAAGTTCGGGCAAAAGTTAGGATAAATATAAAAGATTAGACACCCGGCAAGTCGAAACCCGAAAGGGCGATTGGCAAAAAGGGTATCCTTGTGATTGAAAACCCGAAAGGGCGGTCCGCAAAATTAGGATTCAAGGCTAACAACTACAATCTGCACGACATTGCTTGGGTCATTTTTACAATAATTTGATAATCCGTAGAGATGGAGGGTCACTAATTCTGAGCATTTTCTGATACGGCTCGGAGGGATGTGAAGTTGTGAAGAGCATGGTGATTCAGATTCGACAAAATCCATGATTTTTATTGTCACCTTTTCTTTTAACTTTGATGTATAAGCAATTGCCTCTTTTCGTGATTTGCTTCGATGTAAATGCTCATTTACGGCTAATCAATCAATAAGATTACTTTCGCCCAAACTGTGTTTTTCTATCATTTATTGCTGCCTTATTTTCATGTATTTTTAATCTGCTTTGTTGGTAAAAACGACGTCCGATATTTTTAATAAACTTCGATATAAAACATCAAGGCCCAACCGCGCGGCATAATTTCGGGTTACTCTGAGTTTCGTACACCACATTAACGATTGAAACAATGATCAGTAGCGTAATTATTTGTTATGTCTCCCCGCTTTACATTTTCAATTATGCGAAGGGCACCATGTGTATGGGCTTCGTCAACCGACAAGGTTTCTTTCTCTCCAACAAGAGTTATCTATGGCGATGTGTGCCCTCAAATGTTATCACTCTTTCGCCGTCATGAAGATCGCAAAGAGCGGCTTACGCCAAGAAGATCACATTCAAAAGCTCACTTGTGCTGTAAGATATTGTCGACCTCCTATGCAAGAGCTCGATTCCGTAGTTATTGAAATCGTGAACTCTACGCAATACGATTGTCATCCCGTATGAATGTTAATCTCAAGAGTTACTCCCAAAGGATGTAGATCATCGAAAGATGTTACTTCTATTCCACAATCCCCCTATCAGGGTCCAGACCATCATCCCTTTGATGAAGACCAGATGTTTGTATTCAATTCATGGAGGGTTGATTGTTCCCGGCAGCTCACAATTGCCTTTAGTCCCGGATGAATCATCAAACATGCATCATTGCATTGCATAGATCCAAAATGAGTAGCATTTCCATTGGATGGAGCATTACGCTAAAAATAATAATCTCAAACATGCATCTAAGCATAAGCCATTAATGTGTTTCTAAGTACTTTTGCCTCCAAGAGAAGTTTATCAATAAAAAATTCTAAGTGGTGTTCCTAATGTAGTTCCTCAAGAATTTTCTTGTTGTTATCTGCTTTTTTGACCCTGTCAATCTCCTACATTATTCAAATTCAATTTATTTACCAAGCGCCTTGCTTTTTGCAAATTCTCATTGTTGGTTATCTTACCCATGTTTGCCTCTCGCTGCTAGAATGCGAAAAGAGTCTGTGTTCAACCTTTCGCTTCTCAATTGTTTGAGTATCCATACTGTGTGTGGTAATTCATAATTGCCACTTGAAGAATTGCACCCCGCCTTTCGCCCGAGGGATATTGTATTTCTTGCATATTCGCAAACTTTAAAAGTCCAACGTAGTTGGGCGATCCTTGCTAGATCCCTTTGTTGGCCTCTTTCTCAGAATTGCCTTCGATCGACGATTTTACCATTCCATATATCTCTCCCCAGTGAGTCCGCCAGCTGGTCTCCTTCTGGTGTGTGTCTAATATCTTTACCCGACATATACTGTCTCTCTCATTTTTGATCCATAAGCAACTTATCAAGTATGCTCGCTCCAAAGATCTATGAGTTCTAACCTTTCGATCGCAAGCAACTTATCAAGTATGCTGCTCTAAAGGTCCTGTTCGGTTTCGTTGATCAAGCGATGCAACTTATTGAAGTATGCCTGCTATCCTCTGCTCATTTTTGATCGCAAGCAACTTATCAAGTATGCTGCTCCAAAGATCTATGAGTTCTAACCTTCTCGATTCAAGCAACTTATGAAGTATGCCGCTTCTAAAGGTCTCGTCTGTTTCGTTTTTGATTCTGATGCAACTTATTGAAGTATGCTGCTCCAAAGATCCTCTGCTCATTTTTGATCTCAAGCAACTTATGAAGTATGCTGCTCCAAAGATCTATGAGTTCTAACCTTCTCGATCCAAGCAACTTATGAAGTATGCTCGCTCTAAAGGTCCGTCTGGTTTCATTTTTGATCCGCGATGCAACTTATTGAAGTATGCTGCCCAAAGATCCGTCTGTTCTCATTTTTGATCTCGCTAGCAACTTATGAAGTATGCCGCTCCAAAGATCTATGAGTTCTTACCTTTCTCGATCTCAAGCAACTTATCAAGTATGCTGCTCCAAAGGTCCATTGTCTTATTTTGATCTCAAGCAACTTATTGAAGTATGCCTGCTTCAAAGATCTATCGGGCCATTTCTAATCATAAGTCGCTTATTCAAGCGCATTCGCTCTCGTACCGACACCGTTAAAAAAAAAATCACAAAAAATAAAAATAAAATTATCAAAAAATTGAAAATCCGAAAAGACCATAAACGTTATACTTGTTCTTCTGAGCGCAAATTTTTGTTCTTTAGTATTTAATCTCTTTCACCTTGAAAGTTCAAAAGGCTAGCGCCAATTTCACTTTCGTGTTTAAGACGATTAAATAAATCGTTGCACCCCAAAATTTGCCCTCCTATATCAATGTTATCCGCTCAGCTTTGCATTCATTTGCATACGCTTATTGGGCCACCTGTATAGATATTCATTCATTCATTACATCTCGCATCATTACTTACATCCGAGGCGATCGGATTTCAAACCTCGTGATCATCTTGTGTCCTGAAGGTACCCGCTGTCAGTATTTATTGCATTGATGTCTTTGCCTGTGGTTTTAGGGTTTGATTGGTTTCGATAATTATGTTACAAGATTTAGAAGATGTTTACTTGTTAACCAACCCGAATTTGGGAATGGCAAAGGCATTGATGTTTGGGGTTTTTCTTTAGATTATAAGTTCGAGTCGTTCTTTGTATATTTGATGCTTTGTTGAGTTGGAAGGAGGATTTAAAGAGTCAACGTGTTCAGAGGTTGTTTTTCTCGATGTTCAAATTTTTCACTCATGGTGTTTCTCAAGACCGCTTATCTCTAAGAACGAATCGAAGCATACTTAGTTATGTTTAGCAACCATGTCTTTACTTGTGTACTAGATTTATGATTTGGCTGAATTTGGAATTAAATACGCTTTTAATCGATACTTCACCATGTCGAGTATAAACCATTCATTTTAGTACTGTAAGTGTGGTTTCCAAATAATAGCTACAAGTTTTTATGACAAGAAATTGCATTAGTGATGTGTTAAGTTTTCAAACCAAGAACTCGTTGATTATGCTATTCTAAACTCATTTGGAACATAGACCAAGTTTTTCCGAGCCATTAATTTTCAAGGAAAGTTGGTAAGTTTCAAATTTCTTTTGTCATATAACTTCTAATCCTCTTACTCTCTTTTCAACTCTACAAAATTGCACAATACCACATTCAAATTCGAGCCATTTGTTGGTACATAATCCATATTTTTATTCAATAATGACAAAGGAATTGTTTTTTACAAAATTTGAGGAGTCTCATGTTATAACTCACACGCTTGTAGTTTCACAAATTTCCAAATTTCTATCCTAGTCATATTTACAAAATGCAAACATACAAGTAAAAATTAAACGCTATATCCTATCCTATCTTCTATTGGAAATCCTTATTGTTTCTTTGCCTCAAAGCTTCTTGCTCCATTTCCACACCTTGCCTTCTTGTCCAAAGTTTGCCTTCACCGCTTCCCGAGCTCGCACCATCATTCGTGATACATGAAACAAACAAAGAAACCGTTAGCAATTTAAACGGGCAAATAGTAGACATAGAGAATACATAATCCTAATCATCATTAGGATTTTCTTTCCTAATCAGTCAGGCAAAGGTTTGATCATTCAAAACCGAGGCCTCATATACAAATCATCGGCCATAAACTCACTATTGCAACCTCGGGTGTACCCTTGGTTCACTGGAGGTGTGAAAAGAAGATGAGGAAAAGCGCTTTGAAAACAGCTTTGGTGACAAAGGTCAGTAGCTTTACACAGCAAGTGGGTAGACACTTTTTAAGGAAAATTTTACCATAAACAATACACCAACAGCCAACATATCAGGGAATACAACAGAGAACTGCCAACATATCAGAAAATACAGCATCAAAACTATCAGCCCAACACAAATTGAGGCAAGCCCATCAAGCAAAAGGTTTGTTTTTCAAAAGATCAGAACAAAGAAACCCTAAGCAACTGACAGTATATAAACATTAAGTTTATAACAAAGGAGGCAGAGACTACTGTTCACAAAAAAACCCTAGCCGCATACTAACATTGCCAAGCCAAAACCCAGAAATATAACAGTGTTCATCATCAACCCAGAATCCCAAACAGCATACGAATACCAACAAGCCAAAACCCAAAAACAACGATTCGTCAAAATCAAACCCAGAACATATCTATCTATAGATATATCATCACTTTCCAGAAAGAGATCCTTCAGAAAGAAATACAACGAGGCAACGAAAGCAAGGCATAAGGTACAGAAAGATCTCACCGGGGTTGCGGTTTCTTTTACACCGCCGTCCACCGCCGTGTAGACCTCGAGATATCCCACAGCTTTCCTTTTCTTCGTTATTAATTGTATTTCCAGCATCTGTTTCTCCATCATAGCGTCACTGTTTTAGCTCGAACAGAAGTTAGGGTTCCTTTCCCCCTTTCGATTTAGAGTCACCTGTAGGGATCAAACAAATAAATTTCAGGAAATCAGATAACAAAATAGCAGTAACAGTGAGAGAGAGACTCGATTTCTGAGCGAAATCGTTGTGAGGGTCGCGAACAAGAGAGAGTGACAGATCGAGAGAGGGACAGATTTTTGTATTAAATCGCGGTCACGGTCGAGAGAGACGGATGTTCGCCGTGAGGAATCAGGACGGCGATGAGAAATCGCGAGAAAGGATGAAGTCCAGAGCGACGGCGACGAGAGCGGAGAGGGTCAGAGCGAACACGGTGAGGACGATGAGAGAACAGTGAGAATCGCGGCGAGATCGAGAGGACGACGGTGAGAGTTGATGAAAGATGAGAGCGGCGATGAGAGCTTGCATGGAGATCTGGAGAGATTGAGAGAATCGTGAGAACCGTGAGAAACACAGGTTTCTTCGGTTTGTTTTTTACTTATGATAATTAATTTAAATAAAACTAAGATGAATATTTATTCTAATTGAGTTTTTAAAAAAAAACACAGTTCCAGTAGTAACCTTGAAAATATTTAAGTTTAGTAATTTAGTTTTTTCAGTTTTATAAGATTTAGATTTAGTTTTTTTTACATATAATATTTATTTAATCTGACCTGGTTAGTAAACTGTTTTTGTTTATAAATTACTTTCGTTTTTTTTTTTTTTTTTTTTTAAAAAAAAAATAATAATTTAGTTTTGGTCTTAAAAAAATAGATTCTATTCTTATTTTATAAAATATAACTTAAGGTTGGTTATTATTGGGTTTAGTTTTATTTATGTATTTAAGTTATGATAAAAATTTTAATAAAACTGGATTAGTTTTTTTTTTTTTTTTTTTTTAAAAATAAATAAATAAATGAATAATAATAATATAATAATAATAAACTGATTTTGGTTTCCACTTTGTATTAGTATTACTTTTTTTAGTTAGTATTATTTATTGTTTTGATTTATAGTATAAAATGAGTTTAAGAGGATATTAGAATGTTTGGCCATGGGTTAGTTTAGGTGGTGACACTTGTCACCACCGCTTGGTCTCATGAAACCGGGTGTGTGTATGTCCATGGTATATATCTTGCACTCTCCTCGCCATCAACCATCGATCTCCGAGATCCGTGATCCAATGATCCGTAATGGTGGACCACAAGATGCCTCCATGGAGCTTCTACACAAGATCCAACAAGATTAGTTTGGGCCGCCCGCCATATTCTACACCTTCCAGCTTTAAAGCTCCAAAGCCCATTCCTAAACTTCCTCTTTAAATTAATATTATGCAAGTTTTTTATATATATAATGATGTATTAAATAATGTTTGGCATATGGTAGTTTTTTATTTGTTGAATTATCAATTAAATAGTTAGTTGGTTTTTCATCAAGTGAAAGAATATCTATACTAATAATTATTTAAATTCCGATTTGTATTGTGTGTTAATTTATTTTCCGCTATTACATTATCCGCTTGTTTGTTTATTACGCGATTGCACACTCCGCCTCACATTAATATATAAAACAACAACGCCTCCGCTTCTCTCTTATTTTGGTTACCCACATCGAATTCTCTAAGGGTCTCATGGTCGGGGATGGTATGGCCATCCTCACGAGGTTAATTAAGGCCTGCTGCTTGATTAATCATAACCAAAAATAATTGGTCCATATACCAATCACTATGCACTGTGGTCTCATGGTTAATCAAGTCCATATACTTGGTTAACCATAACCCAAGTATCATTTCTCTACGTCCAACGCCAAGAAATTTTCAAAATAGTGTTATGGTACTTAATTAAATTGTTAGAGGTTCGCCCAACGATTTAATTAAAATGTAAAGTATTTGGGGCTATAGAGGGAAACCCAATGACTCTAATACTTTATTCCATACACTTGAACATTTAAAACACTTTCAAATTAAGTTAATTAATTGAAGTTGTTTTCAAAAATCAATTTTTCTAAAAAAAAAAAATAGTGATATGGAATTTAATTAAATTGTTAGAGGTTCAACGATTTAATTAAAATGTAAAGTATTGGGCCATTGAGGGAAACCCAATGACTCGAATACTTTATTCCATACACTTGAACATTTAAAACACTTTCAAATTAAGTTAATTAATTGAAGTTGTTTTCAAAAATCAATTTTTCTACAAAAAAACAAAAAAATAGTGATATGGAATTTAATTAAATTGTTAGAGGTTCGCCCAACGATTTAATTAAAAATGTAAAGTATTTGGGCCATTAGAGGGAAACCCAATGACCTAATACTTTATTCCATACACTTGAACATTTAAAACACTTTCAAATTAAGTTAATTAATTGAAGTTGTTTTCAAAATCAATTTTTCTACAAAAACAAAAAATAGTGATATGGAATTTAATTAAATTGTTAGAGGTTCGCCAACGATTTAATTAAAATGTAAAGTATTTGGGCCATTGTGAGGGAAACCCAATGACTAATACTTTATTCCATACATTTGAACATTTAAAACACTTTCAAATTAAGTTAATTAATTGAAGTTGTTTTCAAAAATCAATTTTTCTACAAAAACAAAACATAGTGATATGGTGTTTAATTAAATTGTTAGAGGTTCGCCCGACGATTTAATTAAAATGTAAAGTATTTGGGCCATTAGAGGGTAAACCCAATGACTTAAATACTTTATTCCATAACACTTAATATAAGTGAACTTTGTTTCACCTCACCTTTCATAATAAAGATTTTTGGATGAGAGAAGATCGTTGACTCAATCACCAATCTCGAGTATCGAATCGCTAGAGGACCTCCCAACGATTTGGTACTTGTCATCTACCATTAAAATCAATTCAACCTATTCAAATCTTTTTTTCGCCTATACGATTATCAAAAATCAAAAACATTTTCATCTAAAATCAATACAAACAATTCAAGACATTTTCAATAAGAACTACGGAGTTTTGACTTTCCCATTGCACGAGGGAATACGTGAGGCACGCGGTTTCAAACCGTGTCAAACTCAAAATAATAATAAACAAATCCTGCTTTCTTTTCTTAAATTCATAATTTAGAAATTAGCGATTACACACACACAAACACATTTCAACTAAATGGGTCCCATCGAGTACGATGGACGAAGGGTGCTAATACCTTCTCAGAATCGACTTTTAATCTATCCTTTTTGGTCTTGTAGACCGCCTTATCCAATTTTTGTGGGTTTTATCTATATTTCCCCGTTCTTTCTAGAACAAATAAAATTAGGTGGCGATTTCATTGTTTGTTTTGAAAATTCATTTAAATGATTTTTGAAAATCGAGTTGCTTCAACCCCACCTCAGAAAAATCGGGGATGTCCCTCACACAAGAAGACAAAAAACGATTCATATCGCTCTCGCGATCGATTTTCATCGCCTAGATAAAAAGAAGAGAGATAACTCTCCCCCCGTCACAAGAGAAACAATCGTTTTGTCTCCCTCTCGCCCGAACAGAGTGATGAAGACGAACATCATGGTCCTCTTTGTCGGGCTATGATGGACATCCCTATTTCATCCAGTCTGGAGAAACCTCCCATGCTCAGTCAATACAACGGTACCACCAACCTTGATGAACATATCGAGAACATCGATGCCTTGCTCGATTATTGGGGAGTTCGTGGAGCAATCAAATGTCGCCTATTTCATACAACCTTGAGGAAATGAGCCATGGCGTGGTATAAAAGTCTGCCCGACGGATCGCTCACATCCTAGAAGCATCTGGGGAGACTATTCTCCATACACTTCACCGCCTCCCGAGGCCACCCAAAGTCAGAGGCATCCATGGAGGCCATCATTCAGGACAAAGAAAAATTCCTTTGAGCATATATCGATAGGTTCAATCAAGAATCCGTCCAGGTCTCAACGATAGACGATATGAAAAATATCTCCTCGAAAGATGACTACGCCCTCGTAGCGACTTCACAAAGGTTGTAGGTATCGAAACTCCCTCTACTTTGGATGCTTTCCTCTTGAAAGCCCAGGAGTACATCCAATACGAGGAAAAGAAAGCCTCAAATTCTGCTCGTGACACCCTACACAGGGAGAACGTCAAGAGCTCCAAGAATGAAAACCCCTCGACATCCCGTCGGGGGGGGGGGAGGGGGGAGAAAGACGGCGAGAAGATAAACCCCATGATTCTAGAGACCACAAAGGGCCGGTGGGCCAATTTAGTGACTACACCCCCTCACCACTTCTCAAGAGCATATCCTGACCCCTCACCCTTAGATGTGTAGGGACAATCGAAGGGTCATCGTTTGGTCATAGAAGGCAACATGTAGGGATACCTTAGAAATCAGGACGATCATCACTGAGGGCAACAAATCAAGGGACGAGATCATATATTAGTAGGCAACAATCGAGAGTCATTGAGGGACTATGATCTTTGTATCGAAGAGACTATGATCTTGTTATTTGTAAGTGTCTTTGCTAATGGTATCCCTACATTCGAGTGACATGACCATTGTTTATTCGTAAGGCAACAAAAGAGGATACCCTAAGGGGGTGCATGTGTGATGAGTGTGTTCGATTCAAATATTTGTCTTGAGATTAGAAGTGATCTAAGGGTTTATTTTAGTCTTTTCATACAAACCCTAGTTACTAACAGTTAAATATATACAGTTTATAGGGTGCCGGAAGTAAAGTGCGGAATGTAAAATCCTACGCTATTACATGGCTTTGGGGCAAATACATAATAGGAGGTGCGGAAAGTAAATCCCTAATGAAGCTATTACATCCCATGAGCAGTTACATAATAGTAAAGAAAATGCGAGGAATTTAAACCCTAACTATTACAACTTGTGAATAGTTACAATAATCGAAAATAATATCGTAGTAAAGATCGAATTGTAAATAAGAGAAAAAGTTAGTAGAAAATAGACTTTATGTGAGAAAAAGGTTTTAGGGTTAGTAAACCTAATTATATGAAGAAAATATTTTTTAGGAATTTTTTGGATTAATTTTAATGTGGAAAAAGTAATTAAAAGCTAATTTATGATTCATTAACAATTAATTAAAATAAAATTGAAAAATATGATTTTTTAATGTCAAAAATTAAATAAGTATTTTTCTGACCTAAATGCAAAAAGAAAATATTTTTTGTGTTTTTTGTAGTATTTTAAAAAATATTTGAAGAAAAATTAAATTGAAAAGAAAATATTGAAAATATGAAAAAGAAGTTAGTTTTGGAAAAGTGTCAAAAATAATATACAGAGCCAGGGATCGAACCCAGGCTCTATAGGTCACATGCGTGAGCCTCCTGCCAACTGAGCCAAGGTGTTTTTGTGTTAGGAATATGAAACAAATAAATTATAAGAGAAAAAATTTTCTGGAAATATTTGAAACCAAAATGCGCGAAGGAATCGTCTCCTTCGTTTTTGAATTAGCAACGGCCTTACCCACGACTTTTCCGTGGGTAAACTTGTACCTACTACCTTCCTCCGTAGCTATAGGACCTGCAACTTTAAAAAATCTCAAATAAGCAATATAAATTTCAACCAAAGGCATAGATCGACTGAAAATTGTCCTCTGAATCTAATGGTACCCTTGATTTTGGCCAATTTTTCCTATTATGAGGAACCCTAATCTGAGGTTCAGAAACCCTAACAAAGGCATAAGCTTGTACCTGCATCTAAAATCAAATTAACCAACCCATAACGCTTGCAAATATCATCACGATCAAGAATACGTAATCAAATCATGTTTATGAAGCATAAATAATAGAAATCGAATTTGACATAAGAGTATGCAAACCTTGATTGTGTTCTAGAGTTTATGGGCGTCTCGATCGATGGAGATGGTCTGGTTTGCTTCAAAAAACACCAAGGAATGTGTTTGAACACTTTGTTTGGCTTGAATCGATGCAAAAATTGGTCTACCACTTGCTTGGAATGCAAGTATTTTTGCTACTTAGGTTAGGGTTCTTGAGGCATGAATTTGTGTCCTTTTGCATCTGATCATGATATATATATATATATATATATATATATATATATATATATATATATATATATATATATATATATATATATATATATATAATAGAAGAAAAATAGGTCAAGAGTTATGAGGAAAAAATATGCTTTCAATGCAAGAATATTTGATTTGGAATTGCACCAAATATTACCATTCTTGATTCAATCTCATTCAATCTCTTGCCTAATCAAGAAAATTTCGAAATTATCAGATATAATAGCTTGCTTGGACCTCAAGAATGCTGAAAAACAATCCCTGCACTTAATGATTTGATTTTATATCTTTTATTTTAATTAAATTGGATTAAAATGAATAAAATCCAAAATAAAATAAAATAAAAAATGCAAGGGCATGAAAATGGGCTTGAAGGTTCTTTTCAAGATTAGAAACAAGTTTGAATCAAAAAAACTTAGGTCCATTTAGAAAAAAGTTGATTTTTCTAAGTATTTCTCTTCATGCACTTCCTCAAAATTGCTCAACTTGCACAACTGGTATCTTTCTCAATTTTCAACATTTTTAGGTTTTCTTGGACTTTTTAGAACGCTTAATATATCCTCTAAACACTCCTTTTTGTTTCATCTTCATTTAAGTTTCCATGTTCATGTAAACTTCTTTGCAAAAAGATGACTTTTTGTTGACTTTTAAAAGGACCTCTAATATTTTGATCCACAACTCTCAAATGATGCATTTTTGGCCAAAGCTTGTGAGACATGAAGTTGTAGAGAATTGAATTTTCTTCAAAATGAGCTTTGGTGGAAAAATTTCTAATAATGTATGTGAAAGTTATGCCTGGTCAAAGTTTTGTTGATTTTTTGTCCAAAAACCCTAATTTGGAAACTTTGACTTTTGATCGAATCTTGATTTTTCTTGATGAATCATGATCAACCCTTGATCATATGATGAATGTGACTTCAAAATATTGATGTTGACCTAAAATGATGAAGTTTGACTGTATGTTAACTGAGCAAACTTGAGCTGAAAGGCTTAAAACTTTACATGGTGATCCCTTGGGATATATGAGGAGGTATGATTGTCATTTGAGGTACTAGAACTTGATTTTGTCTTGAGAGAAGCAAAACCATAGTTGTGGGTTGATTGCTTAGGAAAAGGGTTCATCTGGTCAACCTTTGAGAAATTTTTGAGTATGAAGATGTGGATTGTCTTGAGAAATAGGAGGGAAAATTTTGGGGTATAACAGATAAGAAAGACGGTCTTCAGAGTACCTGTTATGAAGTGATATGCTATGATATGAAATTTTACGCAATTCAATGTTTTCAAGGACCTTAGGAATTTAAATTTGGTAAACAAGCAAGAAAACAAAATTTTTATTAGTCTGATTAGCAAGTACAAATGAAAGTTCAAGTACAAAAAATGTAATTCCTAGTGCTTATGCCTCCCATGGACGCTTCCTCTTTGGGTCAGGGGTGAGGTGTTGATGTCTTCTTGTGAAGCTTCACACCGAATACTCTTTTCTCACTTGCATAGCACTGGGCTTCGAATGTATCCCTTTCTTCTTTGAGTTGAATCCAAGATCTCTTTAATTCTTCAAAATCAATAGGCATATCTGGATGAAGAATGGTTATAGGGATCGTCACTTTCAGCAATAGGTTCCATAATCACTGGCAGGATAACAATATATAGCATCATGAGGTTTTGAGCGCGAGCTCGTATCCATTTGAGGTAAGGTTCCCAAGGAATATAATTTTTGTGCCCCAAGGTTTTGGTATCAGTTTTCTTCACTATGCCCAAAGCGTGCACAAATCTTCGGCGATAACCTTGAAGATCGTTGTCGTAGTCAAATATGATGTCTCGAATAAGTATGTTATGAAGACCGTCTCTTTGAGCGTAACCAAACTGTCGTAATGCTAGAGAAGGGTTGTAGGTGATACCTCCCCTTATGCCAATTATTGGTACATTAGGGAATTCTCCACAACGTTCAATGAAAATGAATTCCTTTTGAAAATAGAGACACCGACGGATATCTGAATGAGAGAGTGGCATCAACCTTTTGAGACCATTTCACCCTTTGTTCGTTCTTCATTACTGATTAAGGAAGGTGCGAAATAAACCACCTGAATAATAACAGTATGCAACACATGAGAGTTCCTTGTCTTTGCATAGTACGAGTGTGGAGAAAAATGTAGAATATCTCCAAGTAAGGTAGGCACAGGATTATGAGTGAGGAAAATATTGATGGCATTCATGTCTATGAATTGACCTGGATTAGGAAATAGCACCAAACCATAGATTAGCAAAGTCAAAACATCTTCGAAAGCGTGGAAACTCATAGCCTTTAGGAATTCTCGAGCTTTCTTTAGCAGAAACTTAGAAAGCAAGCCCTTAACTCCACTTCTTGTCTCCCAATTATCTTCAATGTCTGATCGCTTTAGATGTAACGCTGATGCGATGTCTTCAAACCTCGGAACTATTTTTGAATTGGTGAAAGGTATCTGATCAAGAATGGGTATCCTAAGTAGCTTAGAGAACTCTTCCAATGTAGGTACCAGTTGATGATCTTTTTGTGAACTGAGAGTGATCGGGAATTTCTAAGACTAACTCCTTGAGCTGAGAAGGTATACCCACAAAGTTGATTCAGATAGTCTTCCTGGAATCCATAACCCTACAACAAAGATCAAAGATAAATCCCTAGGTCCTTGAAATGGTTAGAAATGATATGATGTTAGAATGTTATGATGTCATGTTTAAATAGCACACATAAGCAGTTCACATAATAGCCCTAGGTTTAAGGCTTGGATGAGGTATAAGTGTCTACCGTTCACCAAAGTTTAAGTTGGTTCAACCTGTCCTATAATAGTAACCGGGTTCTAGGAATCTCATATCATTGATCTTTCTCGCAGGCTTTATTTCAATACGACTATCGAATGGTCGACCGAAACACCCCAAAAATCGAATCTCAATGACGTAGCATCGAGTATCAACCAACCTCAGTCTGCATCGAAGTCGACTATCACACTACCTTCTAATGGCTAAGATGGGTCAATTAGGGTTATAAAAGTTTAGTTAATGCTTGATGACACCACATAGATGCCAAATATTTCCTCAACTGAACATGAGGAACATCAGGACATCGAAAGTGTCGCACTAACGTAGCCATCATTTTGATCATTTCGGTTTACGCCTAATAGTCGCGATGATCTATTCCTACTTACCTAAGGAAACTTGGATCCGGGTGTAGGATCCCCCACAAATACAATACCCAAGCATCCCTTAAAAATAAAGCAGACAAAGCAAACAGAAAACAATAAAGTGATCTTATAGCCCTAAGGTAGCCTCTCTTTAGGTAGTGTCCCCAGTTGATTCGCCAATATTGTAACACAGTGGGAAAACTGACTCGTTTGTTTTATGCTTTATCGGAAATGTTGCAGATAGCAAAAGTCGCCACCGACTTTTATTTTATCCAATAAAGGGAAGGTGAAAAGAACAGGAAAAGACTTTCGTTAGATTCTGAGTACGGGAGGCAATTATGAAAAGGGAAGGTATTAGCACCCTCTCCATCCGTAGTTATCTACGGGCTCTTAGTTTCTTGGCTCACTTTTGAAAAATTGCTTTATGTGTTTGTGTAGTTTGAAAAGTATTTTGAAAAGACATTTCTCTTTGACTTTGTAATGATTCTCGTTGGAATGTATACGAAGTGTTCGGAAATATTTGTTTGGAAAATGTTTAACTTTGTAATGATTCTCGCTGGAATGTATACAAAGTGTTTGAAAAGATAGTTTTTGAAAAGTGTGAGGTGTGAAAAAGTATTTGATTGGAGCAAGCAATAGAGTCTTATTTATCTACTCAGAATGGTCATTTCTATGTTATTTTTCCTTCTCCTTTAGAATAAGGCTATCCATACCATTAGTTGGCAAGTAACTTTATTTGTTTGGATGTGAAGGGACAATCGAAGGGTCATCGTATGGTCATTGAAGGAAACATGTAAGGATACCTTAGCAATTTCGTAGGGATGATCATCACTTATTCGTAGGCAACAATCGAGGGACGAGATTATATTTTCGTAGGCAACATCGAGGGTCATCAAGGGACTATGATCTTTGTGATGATTTTTATTCTAGGCATCTTTGCTAATGGTATCCCTACTTTCGAGGGACATGACCATTGTATTCGAAAAGGCAACAAGAGAGGATACCCAAAGGGGGTGCAAGTGTGAAAGAGTGTGTTAAGTTCAGATATTTTAGTCTTGAATTAGGGTTATTCTAAGATTGTTTTTAATCTTGTCATACAAACCCTAGTTACTATACAATTAAGTAGTTAATATGTACAGAAAAGTAAAGTGTGGAATGTAAAAGTGCGGAAAGTAAATGTCCTACGCTATTACATGGCTTTGGGGAAGTTACATAATATAGGTGCGGAAAGTAAATTGCGAGAAAAGTAAATCTACGCTATTACAAAAATAACCTTGCAACCTATACATCGTTTTCTAGAATTTAAATGTGAAATAAAGTAAATAAATTGAAATAAAAATGTCTAAGGATAAGAAAGAACATCTAATAATCGCAAATACACACAAAGTTAATTAATTCAAATAAATCAAATAATCCCAAATACACACAAAGTTAATTAATTCAAATAATCATTATTATCTCACATAACAATTAAATAATTAATTAACACACCAAATAAAATAATTATTTTGATTAATTATTATCTCGCATAATAATAAAATAATTAACACACAAAATGATATAAAATAATAGAATAATATAATAAAATAATAAAATAAGTAATACGAAAAACGGGTTGTTACATAAAATAGCCACGTTAAACGCAAAAGAAGGACTCTACCCCCTAATTCGAGGGTTGTGAATCCAGTGATGGTATCCGTTTGGTCTGAAAGTCTCTGTATAGGGAGATACGGAGCTTGTAGTTCACTATGCCCTAGCCATGGCAGATAACTATTTAGCCATCAAATCTCATCAACGATTGCCCAAATATGTTCCTTATCATCATGTGATCATGTTAATGGGGTTAGAACGAATTGAAACATGCTATAATTTAAAATACGATAGACAGAAAAATTATGAAAATATGAGTTATGTACAATGAGTTTCAACGTGTTATGGCTATGGATGATGATCCATACTTACCTAAGCTTACCTCAGGAACACCAAGGAATGTTTAGAATGCTTTAAAGCTGGCTGCAAATGTGAATACCAGGATGCAACTTTATGGAGAATTTTTTTATATTTGAAACCCTAGTGTAAAGGCTCTAGCTGCGTCCCCCTGATGTCTGATCTTGTTAAGTATATATAGGAGAGTGGAATTAGGTCAAGCATTAAGAGAAAATATTTGGCATTCATGAAGAGACATTTGATTGAAAATCAAATGTAATATTTCCAAATTTTTCCATTTATTCATAAAACCAGCTCTTGCACGAATTTTCCATCTAGCACGAACCTCCTTGGTCCTCAAGATATTTAAAACATAAGCCCAAAACACATTGCTTGTAATTTTTGCATTTTCTTTAATTTAAATTGAATTTTAACATTTTAATTCAATAATAAATCAAATAAATGGAAAAGAGGCATGTAAATAGACTTATGAGTCATGAATAATCTTAAGAATAAGTTTGGATCACAAAAACTTAAGCCCATTTAGAAATAAATTTGATTTTGCTAAGTATTTCACTTCATGCACTTCTTCAAAAATGCCAAATTTTCACAAGCTGTATCTTGCTCAATTTTCAACATTTTTATGTGTTCTTGGATTTTTTAGAAAGATTAAGATGTCCTCTAAACACTCCTTTTGATTTCATGTTCATTGAAGTTTTCATGCTCATGTACACTTCTTTGGAAAAAGATGACTTTTGTTGACTTTTAGAAGGACCTATAATGTGTTGATCCATAACTCTCAAATGAAGTATTTTTGGCCAAAGCTTATGAGACTTGAAGTTTTAGATAATTGAATTCTCTTTAAAATGAGCTTTGTTGGAAAAATTTCTAATAAAGTATGTGAATGTTATGCTTGGTCAAAGTTCTGTTGACTTTTGTCCAAAAAACCCTAATTTGGAAACTTTGACTTTTGATCAAATCTTGAGTTTTCTTGATGAATCATGATAAAACCTTAATCAAATTATGAATGTGACTTCAAAATCTTGATGTTGACCAAAAATGATTAAGTTTGACTATATGTTGACCATAGTTGACTTTTTGTCCAAAACAACTGATTTTCAACCATTTGAGCAATTAACTGAACAAACTTGATTCGTGAGGCTTGAAACTTGACATGATGATCCCTTGAGATATATGGGGAGGTATGATGACCACTTGAGGCATTAGAACTCATTTTGACTTGAGAGAATCAAAACTCTAGTTGGCGCTGATTGCTAGAGTAGGTTCATCCGTCAACCCATGAGAAGTCCTTGAGTATAGAGATGTGGATTGACTGTGGAAATAGGAGGGTAAATTTTAGGGTATAACAGCGGCGTATCATTTTCTGACCTTTGGAAGTGAAGCCTAAACCAGTCTTGTTAGATTTGAATGGAAAGTTTGGTAATTGACCCCAAATAGTACAACTTCCTTCTTCAACTACAACTTTGGCATCTTCAAAGGGACATCTCTGTGGAGCTCTAGTAACCTTAGAGGACAGGAGTATCAACATGACACCTTGAACTACTACAAAGCTAGACAAGGAGTTTCCACAAGTTCTCCTTTCATTTCGATGTATCGTAATGACTACGCATG